>CM024610.1:11522270-12122270 GCA_014182575.1 Eucalyptus decipiens | reverse complement strand
TCCAAGAATGGACTCTTTCTCAGTCTGCCGGATGGAAGGGGCCAAAAAGCAAAAAGAGAAATAGGAACATTGTCTTAGCCAGACAAGGAAAGGAAGTTTCTCACATTTTCTCAGCACAAACAAGAGAATTTCCATGTACACAAACTTTTTAAAAAAAATAAATGAACGAGACAAGTAGTTTGGATCTCCTAATTTGACACACTAGTCATTAGGGAAGCATGCAAATCGTCTCATTCATGTGCCTCTATAATGCTTAATCTCCCATTCATGTGCTTTTGTAATGCTTAATCTACACAATAGTGGACATGATCCTCAAAAGGAATTGTTAGCGGGAGATAGATTATGATTTGAAGATGCTATTTGTGGCATTTAGACTTATTTATTGATTGAAAGTTCATTGTTGAAGTTAAGAATAATAATGCGGAGGAGGAAAAAAAATAGAATTTGTATATATTTTGATGTAATATAATAAATAGTACATGGGTATTTTGATAGATTTTATTTTGATAACTACTTAAGGTAATAAGATAAATATAATTCCAAATATAATTAATCAAAGGATATGCACTATCAAATGAAATATATGCATAATCTCAAGAGATATGTAGAATCAAGTAGATATCTTAACTGATTGTTGAAAAGTTTGGCTATATTATCCGTGAGATTTTAAAATAAAAATCATTTTGGAGCACTTGACAGGTTGCGCGTGATAAAATTTATACTGTTTAGGAATAGGTTTTAGGATTTGATTTTCCGAAACAAATTTCTATTTGAAATAGATTTAAGAAATCGGAAAATTTAAAATTTTTAAGCTGAATTTACAATTTTCAAAGCATGCTGATTGTTTGTCGATTTATATGTACTCAATAATTCCAAAATCAAAGAATTTCTTGCTAATTATGCTACGGGCCATCGAAAAAAATGAGAATTATTTAACGATAACTTCTATATTAATCTAATGCGACTAAACAGAAGCAGATCCTTGGGCCGAAAGGGGGGGGGCAGGGGAGAAATAGAAGCACGGTCAATCAGTCTTCTTTGAGGGGCCTTTCGAAATGGACCCTCTTAAAGAAACGGGCTTTTTAATGGGCCGGAGGCCCATCAAGCCCAAACTGAAATGGGCTGGCTGCACATCGGCCCGTCACTAGGCCCGAACCCGTATTTCCGATCATCTTCACGATCACCATGTTTCGCATTCGTTCACAGTTCGAAGGGTGCATCGGTGCTTTGCTCGGACTCGCTCGCTGCACCGTCGTGTGCCCCGCACGGCGAGCCCGCGACGCCCGACGGGAGAGTCCCTGAGCAAAACCCAGAAGCTGGAAGGGCGCTTTCTGCGCTAAAGATCGTTCCTTTACGCTCGGTCGTTCTCAGAGGCAAAGAAGCAAACAGTTGGTCGGCACTGTAAGGTTCGGATTCTGTTCACAAGAAGGAGAAGGAATTGTTTCGTAATAGGAAAAGTGATTGCTTCGGTGTTTGTAGATTGAGGGAAATGATGTTTGATGCCAAGATATCTTTTGTTTTCTTGTGGGTCGTGAGAGCATGCGATGTATGCGCGTGTGCTGGAAGGAACGAGTTCCTGAACGTGTTTTCTGCTTGAAAGATCTTACAGGGTCTTGCTTTTGGGTCATGGAAAGCTCTGATGATGAGAAGGATGGCGGCTCCGAAAACATTATGCCGAAGTGCTTAATGGTCAGGATGAATGCTGCTTGGACAACTTCGGGATGGATAAGAACGTGTTCTACAAATTGTGCCACGTTTTGCAATCGAGGGGCTTCCTGCGCCATACGAATAGCATCAAGATCGAGGAGCAGTTGGCCATATTCTTGTTCATAATAGGTCATAACCTGCGGAAGCGAGCTGTTCGAGAGCTGTTTAGATATTCCGGAGAAACCATTAGTCGGCATTTCAACAATGCCTTGAATGCAACTACGGCAATTTCTTTGGATTTCTTTCAGCCTCCTGGATGCGACGTCCCTCAAGAAGTCCCGGCAATTTGGGGCGTTTTTGTTTTTCCTCCAAATAGAGAAACAAGCAAAAGCTTTTCATAATTTTTAATCATACATAATATAATTGAATTGTCAAAACAAAAATTTGATTCTTTTTACGAATTTGATATTGAAAATTCACGAATCTAGAAATTCATTTCGGACAATTGAACCTTATTGTACTTTTTTAAATGAATTAAAAATAAATAAAAATACTAGTAATTGTGGGGGTGAATGTAGCCAAGTGGATAAAGGCAGTGGATTGTGGGCCTTTCCTAGTATTTCTTTGTTAAGTATAGTTATGATATTTTCGAACTATCTATCTTTTCAGCAAATAAATAAAAGTTTTATCTATCAATATGTATGGTCTTGGACCATTAATAATGTTTTTCTTTTAGAGCTCGGTTACTTAATAGATCCACTATTATGTTATTATTTATTACTACTGTTGGAGTTTTGGTTCTTTTTTATAGTAACAATTGTATGTCTCATGATCAAGGATATTTGAGATTTTTGCTTATATGAGTTTTTTCAATATTTCCATGTTGGAATTAGTTACTAGTTCGAATTTGATACAAATTTATATTATTTGAGGCACAAAAAAAAAGATAGGATAAGTTGTTAAAAATTATCATAGAATGGGTACCTCGATTTTATATTTGTACTTGTTATTGTTAGAAAGATATCTTAGAATAATTGCAATTCGTATATAATTATATTGAGTATATCTAAGTGACTATATACATTAAATAATAAGTTTCATAGGGATAACGTGGTATTTTTCAGCAACTAATGTATAATTTTTTTTTTGGTAATAAAAAGAATGGATTGAAATATCTATTGATATTTCTACAAAAGTATTTTATTGAAGGATTAAGTTATTACTCAACAAAGAAAAATTCAAATTATTAAAGGATGAGGTCAATTCATAAGTGCTTTTTTGGTCATTATTATAACTTTTTGTTCCCGAAACTTAAAAAGAATATAAATCCGTTTGATAAAAATTTTGTTCAGGAAATAAAAATTTATTTTTTTATTTCCAAGAATAGATTTGAAGTAGAATTAAGAAATAGAAAAAAAGTAACTTCTTATTCTTGGAAATAATTCCTAGAATCAGTTCCTACTTTTATCTTTTCTTCTCTTCTTTTCTTCCCTTTCTCCTTCTTCCCTTTGGTCGGCGACGCTCGCGACCTTGCCAAAGTGTTGCCGGCCTTAGCCTCCCATAGCCACAGCGAGGCTCAGTCTCGCCTAGATCTGGTGAGGCCAAGGCTTGCCTTGGCCAGGCAAGCCTTCAACAAGCTCGTCGAACCTCATCCAGATGATCGCTGGCCACGGCGGACCTCGCTAGACCTCTCCTTATCGATTCCGTGGCGGCGATCGACTACAAAAAGAAGGACGAAGAAGAGAAAAAGAAAAAAAGAAATATAAAAAATATTAAAAAATTAAAAGAAACAAAAGAATTTTAAAATCTTACCAAACACATTTTTGTCTCGGGAATATAAATTTTGGACAGTTACTAAGTGCATTTTTTTATTCAGAAATTGTTCCGAAGAATAGAATAAAAAAATTATTTTTGATAAAAAATTATCTTTTAGAACATAATGGTTACTAAACGCACCCTTACTTACTTAAAGGTAGTTGCTCTCTCAAGTTTATCCACTTTTCTAGAAAGGCTAGCAAGTAAATTGTCTTTAACTTTATTTTTTCGATTATTCCAAGCTGACGTGAATTGGCACGTATGGGGCAAACTTGAAAGTCATGTGTATACATTTTGGAGAATAATTAATGAAAAATATAGTGTTTTAAAAAAAAATGATTACGTGACAGTTTTTAATGTATTATGATAATAACGATCTATCTAAATCATAGAAAATCAAATAACAAATAATTATAAATTGTTATGAAACATATTTTCTCAAGAATTTGAGACTCATAATAGACTGTTATATTCATACTATCTCAATAACGGTTATGCTAGCAAATTCCATGAAACATATAGCGTCCGGACAAGAGAAAATTTCAATTCCCCAAAGTCTCTTCCACCGGCTTGACTCGTCTTACGTGCCTAATTATCATTCGACAAGAAGATGGAGGGGAAGGAGTGACGTAAGGCGTGGAGAATAGCGCGGCACGAAGGAAAAGGGAGGAAGAAAGATTACTAATATCTCCCTTGCCCCTTTGCTTTGCGGGACGAGAAAAACTCAGGTCGATTGGTGCTCCAGTATCCTGGAGGACTTACAAGACTGGTCATATCACCCACTCAGAAAAAACAGAAGAAACGGTCATGGAACAGCCCCCGCGGAACAATCTTGCCTTCACTCAGGAGGAGAATCAAGCTGCCCTCATCTTATTACAGCTAAGATATCACTTCCTGATGGTCCCGCGAGGGTGGGGTGCCCGAAGAAGAAGGTCAGCTCGCCGCTTTCTGATGGTCCCGCATGGGTGGGGTGCCCGGAGAAGAAGGTCAGCCCTCACAGTCCGTCTCCACCACCGCAGCCAGCGAATTGCCATGGCGAGGCTGCGGCAGCGCCTCGGTCACCTCCTTGGAAGCTTGCCGCGTTGACGCTGATCGAGGACAAGAAGGATCCAACTTTCTGTATGTAAAGCACTAACAAGTTATCGTTTTAATACAGAAGAGAGATGCAATGTTTTTTAAAAAGTTGAGATATATCAAGTCTGAGATATACGAGATCAAAGTCGAGGTTTTAGGCAAGCCATGGGTGCATTTTCATGGCTCGTGCTTTTACAAACTTTCTGTATGTAAATCAGGACAAACCCATTTTTGCTTGCTCCGCACATTTCGTAGACATTGCTGATCTGCGGACCATATCGGAATGTTTTCCCGCTAATGCCTGCATTAGAGAGCGTACAACCATCTGCTTCTTGAAGTCATCGAGTGAATCCTAATTTTATTATTATTTTGAGGTCGTTTCGCCATTGCCTCGCTTCTCCACTTACAAGTGTCATAGCTTACTGAGCTTGTCAAGCTAGCCTTAGCCTTACCTATCGAATGGAAGTTGTTTGGTAGTCCTTGAATATAATTCGCTGAAGCTAGACCGATACGAACTCTGAAATATTTGGTGTCACTCTGTCTGTTTAAGTTTGATTTGGCGGTACCCTAGCTGGAAACCATCACGTAGGAGTTCATCATTATGATTAAAGAAAGTCGGTTTGCTGATAAACAATCATCTTTATTCTCTTTTAACTGTCGTGGGATGATCTCACCTACTGCAATTAAAGAAATGGTGGTACCGCATCGGCAATTGCTCGCCAGAGGTGGAGGGCGAGTTCGACTTTTGTCTATTCGAATTCACGCCAAAGGAGAATTTACAACTCCAGATCGCTTGCTAACCTATAATACTGTTATATCTATTCATTTGATCGATTTGCTTCGTTCGCAAGAGAAGGGTCACCCGACATATTATATATGTTGTGACATATATAATATGTTTTTTTTAGCAACAACATATATAATATGTTCACTTCTCTTTCTTATCGTCCTTCTAACATGCTTGCTTTATAGCCTTCGACGGAGCTGCAAATTGATAATCGTTGGGATACGATAGTTGAAGATTGAATGTGGTCTCGGTTCCATCATTAAAATATTATTTAGATGTACCTTACGTCTTCATAACGTATTATGACATCATGCATAACCAATTTAGTCATACATGTACACTACTTTGTACGCTCCAGCAGTGGGATCACGTCCTCCATAATTACTTTTATTGATTCTCCTCATTTTCTGGTACACTATTATTTTAGAGTAAGTACATACATTGACTGTAATTTGCCTATAGTTTAGTTCTATATCACATTACATGACTTCTAAAATTGAGAGTAGGAGTAGATCTTTGAAAAATTAATCAATGAGAGCAAAGGCACGTACCAGAAATTTTTACAACGCCCATTTGGAAACGGAGTCTAATGAATGATGGGGAAGAAGCAAAACTTGAATTTTAATTTGTTTTTGTTTATAAAAATAACGTATATAGTGAATGCTTGTCGCGACCTTCCTCTCGGGGTAGGGAATAGGATTAGGAGTATTGTCTTAAGGATGGGCCTACGACCCATGACTTAGACGCGGGTTCTTCCAAACCCATACTTTGCATGACGCTGAGTGTTCACATAATAATAGACAAGATTTAGTAAAATTCCATGGATTTCATATTTTATCCTATCAAATCCTATCATGATTAGAAATCCGAACAACCAAATGTAACTTAAGTATCATTATCGGGTACTGAAATTTCTGAGTGTCACATAATTATGAGTTCGAAAATTTCGGATATCACAGTTGTGATACTTGCGAGATGTAAATATTCTTGTACTTGGAGAATCGGGTAGTTTATTGATCTTAAAACTAGAAAAAGAGTACCACAATTCGCAAAATAGAAATAAATCAAATCGGCAAACTTAGGCAAATCTTTTGAAAATATAGGTGATGTGTGAATGAGAATGTTTGGAGACATTATAGTTGATCTGGAGAAATGAAAATACTTTTGCGGGATGAAACTGATTTTTTGTGGAACGAAACCTTGTTTGAATTGAGCAAAAGCATATTTTATTTTCCTGCCACAATTTAAAATATTATCCATACTTTGAAAATTGCGAAAAAATCGTGGGTGAACCTATATGTCAACATCATTTCAAAATAAAAATATTCAAAGTGCAATTCTGTCGCAAAATTTTTAACTAGGCAAAGAGTAAAAAGTAGAAGCTTATTGTGACACATTCTCAATTTTTCTAAATACAAGATTTAAATTTTAATCTAATAGTGTTGGAGATTTAAAGATCACGATTACAAAGTGTTGGAATTTCAATTTAATTCGGATTACGATTATGTCTTTTACCATACAAATATGATTTTCTCAGCAGAATATGTGAACTTTTCATGCAATTTTCTTTTGTTATAAATTGAGATTGAAACCGTCTGTTGAATTTGCTTAGAGAGATTGAATCTTATTTTGTAGCAAAATTTCCATTTCAGGAGAGCATAAACTACGAACACGTCTCTGTTAAATAAAAAAGGACACCTTCCGTTTTAATTCAGAAATTAAATGAAATGATAATGAAGATTTTTATAGGTAATGCTTCAATCCATATTGAAATGAAAAGAGTTTTTTTTTAATCGCTTTGAATAAAAATTAAAAAATCAATTTATTATTTAGTATTTATATTTATTACATATTTAGGTATATTAGTATAGTTTATATTATAGTTTATTATTTAATATTTAATAAAATTGTGATTAGTTAATATTTTTATTACTTAATATAAATAAAATTAATCAATAGAATTTCCGTAATTTAATAGAATTTTAGAATAGAATAGAATTTTGAATTCGAATTCGAATTCTTTTTGCACCACACCTTTATCTCAAAGAAATAATGTCAATGCATTACGGCTTCATTTTCAGGTGTTAAATTAAATTTATCGTTGGACAAAAAAAAATTAAATTCACTCTTTCTTTTCCCCGGTGGTTATGAATATGTCAAAAGTACATGTCATCTTATGAAAAGTGATCAAGAGAAAAGTAATATTCAAATTTTAATTTGGACCTTCCTTATCTGATTTTCTTTTTGAATAAAAATTAGCAATTAATGTACATTTTTAATCTATCTAATGTAAACAAAAAAATAATAAAAAGGCAAAGATATGTTAGGCGAGAGAAACATGCACATGCTAGGACCACAGTATATCTAGGAGCCTGTGAAGTTATGTTGGTGCCAAGTTTCAACCTTTGTCTTGTAGCCTCCACAATTAGCCCAAAAATGATAATAATACTAATTTACAAAAGCAAAATAATAAATTAGTACATTTGTGATAAACAGAAGGTAAAATCTAAAACTGGTACATTCGTTAATTATCATGTGTCATCGAACTCAGGTAAAATTGAAAGGAAACTAACGAGCAGTGAATTTGTCATAAGTGTACCGATTTGAACTTTTTTGTAGTTAAAAAATTAATTTGAGGTAATTTGTTATAAGTATACTAGTTTTGAGTTTTCCATGGTGTTAATCTTAAATTTAATAGAACTGAACAAAAGCAATCCTTGGGCTGAAAATGGGGAAGGGGGAAATAGAAGCAGAGTCAATCAGTTTTTTTTTTTTTTCGACCAAAGAAAACAGTCTTTTTGGGTGGGGGGGCATTCGAAATGGAATCTATTAGAGAAACGGGCTTTTTAACGGGCCGGAGGCCCACCTAAGCCCAACCGTAATCGGGGCGGGCTGCACTTTGGCCTTCACCATGACCCACTCCAATTTACGTGCGATTATGGGCTCACTAGGCCCGAACCTGTATTTTCCGATCATCTTCACGATCCCCCATGTTTCGCACTCGTTCACAGTTCGAAGGGTGCATCGGTGCTTGCTCGGACTCGCTCGCTTCACCATCGTCTACCCGCGCGGCGACGTCCACGACGCCTGACGGGAGAGTTCCTGAGCAAAACCCAGAGGCTCGAACGGCTCTTTCTGCGCGAAAGATCGTTTCTTTACGCTCGGTCGTTCTAAGAGGCAAAGAAGCAAACAGTTAGTCGGCATTGTAAGGTTCGGATTCTGTTCACAAGAAGGAGAAGGGATTGTTTCTGTGATAGGAATAGTGATTGCTTCGGTGTTTGTAGATTGAGGGAAATAATGTTTGATGCCAAGATTTCTTTTGTTTTGTTGTGGGTCTTGAGAGCATGCGATGTATGCACGTGTGCTGGAAGGAACGAGTTCCTGAACGTGTTTTCTGCTTGAAAGATCTTACAGGGTATTGCTTCTGGGTCATGGAAAGCTGTGATGATGAGAAGGACGGCGGCTCCGAAAACCTTATGCCGAAGGCGCTATCGCCCAGGGTAGCATCTGGGGGTGCCAAGTTCGTGGATGAAGTGCTTAATGGTCAGGATGAATGCTGCTTGGACAATTTCCGGATGGACAAGAACGTGTTCTACAAGTTGTGCCACGTTTTGCAGTCGAGGGGCTTGCTGCGCCATACGAACAGGATCAAGATCGAGGAGCAGCTGGCCATATTCTTGTTCATAACAGGCCATAACCTGCGGACGCGAGCTGTTCAAGAGCTGTTTAGGTATTCCGGAGAAACCATTAGTCGGCATTTCAACAATGTCTTGAATGCGATTTCTTTGCATTTCTTTGGATTTCTTTGGATTTCTTTCAGCCTCCTAGAAGCGATGTGCCTCAAGAAGTCCTGGAAAATCCTAGATTATACCCTTACTTTAAGGTAGTTGCTCCCTCAAGTTCACTTTTTTGGAAAGGCCAGCAGGTAAATTGTCTTTAACTTTATTTTTCCGGTTATCCCAAGCCGACAATCTTTGACATGAATTGGCACGTATGGGGCAAACTTGAAAGTCACACAAAATTTAATGTATATAAGTTTTCAAGAGTAATTAATGAAAAATATAGTGTTTTTCAATGAAACGACTTGGCACAATTACGAAACTCGAATATGACATGTAAACACAAATTACCTGCCCTTGATGTGTATTTCTTTACATCTTCATCTTCTAGGACTGTGTTAGAGCAGTTGATTGCATACCATTCCCGGTGATGGTAGCTGTAGATGAACAAGGACCTTTCCGCAATAAAAACAGTTTACTTATGCAAAATGTGCAGCTTGTTCATTTGACCTCAAGTTTCATTACATCTTGGCTGGGTGGGAAGGCTCAGCATCTGAATTGCGAGTCCTACATTCTGCTCTCACAAGGCATAACAAATTGCAGGTCCCGGAAGGTACTTTTTACTTGAAAGGAATCTGTGGTTTATTTACTAGTTTCATTGGACAACCTGTGGTTACATTTACTTAGAAGAAAACAGTCTCAGTCTCTTGCTTTACAGGATATTTTAGGTCGTTCTTATTTTATCGACATCTCTCCAATTTAATTTTCATTTCTTTTTTTGTCAGAGGTGTCTTGTTGGTACGTTTGATTAAGCTCTGGACCTTGTCATGCCAATTTGACTAATGCAGGCAGGCACTACCTGGTGGACACCAAGTCTGTGAATCTGCCAGGTTTTCTAAGCCCATATCATGATGTACCCTATCATTTGAATGGGTTGCCTGGGGATTGTCATCTGCAGGATGCAAAAGAGTTGTTCAATCAATGGCATTCATTATTGAGAAATGCCATGAATCGCATCTTCAGTGCTTTGAAGGCCAGATTCCTGATTTTAACATCAACTCCTCCTTATCCATTGCAGACACAGGTAAAGTTGGTCGTCGCTGGATGCGCTATTCACAATTACATTCATAGGGAGAAACCAGAAGATTGGCTTTTTAGAAGGTTTGAGCATGGAGATGTGATGCAAATGGATGAGGCGTTGCCCTCTGTGGAGGTAGAACAGCCAATGTTCTTTGAGAACCAGGACCTGGATTTTCCTTTTGTAACACAAGATTTAGAAATGTCTTTGCAATTGCGTGATTCACTTGCTACTGAAATGTGGAATGACTGTCAGTGACGATTTATTTGGAATTTAGACTCACGTGCATGGTTTTACTTTATTAGACCATGTTCTTTCTGCTAGATGACTGGGTTTAGGCCAACTTGGCTTTTATTGCGCTTTGGCACTTCCCTGTGGAAAGGTCCCAGTTTGGCTCATATTGTTGTTTTTCCTCTGCATGAGCAATGCTTGCAACTTGAATGAAATGTTTGGCTTCTTCCTTGGCCCAAATTAGGGATGTTCTCTGATCATACTGTTTAATCCAAAGGCTTCCCTTCCTGGTGGATCTATCATCCTTCTGACTATACTATTTTAGAAGATTTAATTGTTACTGACTCAGTTCTACAAGGATGTCACTGCCACTTTATATTGATTTTCAAAATCAGAAGAAATTACAGAGGCAGCTCAGATGGCTTGAGGCACAGGTTGGTGCACATTCTTGGTTTTTGACTTGTCCCGCTTTAGTCATTGCATAGGCAGGATATCGCAAGCACCTGCAATTCTTATGGTTAAGTTAGTTGCTTTTTACTCCTCTTTTGCGAATTGGCTTGAAGGTAAAGGATAAAAGTCTGAGCTGGGGGTTTTCCCTGGTTACATTTTGCCAGTTTTCATTTCAGTGGGTTTCTTGTTAGTAAGATATTTTCTCTAGTTCATAGACACAATTCCCTCTGCTAGTTGTGTGGATTTTTCAAGGCAGCTTAGCACTGGTATTTGGTTCTTTGTTCTATGAGTTCTAGCTGGAACCCTTGTCTAGATATTTTACTTATCATCTTGTATGATTGCCAGCATGTGAAGTACAGAAGTGTGAAGTATTAATCATTTCACTACTGAATTTTGCTGAGAAAGGTTGGGCATGTATTTCACTCCTCCCTTCCGTCCTTTTCACTCACCATGACCTGCCTTTAGTTTACCTTGTCCTCATGATGTCCCTCTGCCATTATAATGAGAGAACTTTTTCTCTCCTCGCTACATGGAATTTAATGTTCGCGGGACCATTAATGGCTTTGGTCTTGGAACATGACCTTATCTGGGCAGGACAAGAATAATGAGTAGTAAGTTTTAGGCCCAAAGAAGTGGCTTAACATGCATGCAAGAGCAACTTTGAGATGGATCAGATTAAACTGTAACATATCTAGGGCTCATCAGTCAGTCTGGACGGTTACTTGACTTGGTACTTCAATCCTTGATGAATTCAAGGTATAAAGACTGATCTCCGAGTCAGTAACTGTTACAGTACAAGGGTCGCTTTTTAGCAACGTATAGAATGTATCGTCAAATATTTAATATGATTTTACAAGATCTAGTTTCATTCAAAGTAACATATTCCAGCCAATTGAAAGGATCTTTAGTTAAACTGCAAAGAGTTGAATTTGTATTGAAAAACAGTAGATTGACTATAGAAGATGTTGCTACTTAGAATCAGTTCGTTTCGTGGAAAATATCACGTTTCTCGAAAATATTTTCTAAGAAGCCATTTTCCAAAAAAAATGATTATGTTTTCCAAAGTTCGGTTGAAATTTGAAATCTGTAGTTTAAGTGTGAAATATTTTTCACCGTTCATTATTTAATTTGATTTTTTGGAAAAAATTACAAAAAAAAAATGAATTTTAATATTTGCAATTGACCAAAAGAATTTAATTTTAATTTATACATATTTTTAAAAATGAATTTTTAATTAATTTTATGTTTAAAAAATCGAATTTTTGTTATTTATTTATTTTCTTTTTTTCCTTCCTCCTCCTTCCTCCACTGCCGCATGCCTCAACGATGGCCGGCTGCCCATGTGGCTGACCAAGCAATGGATAGATTCGGCGGCAAGCTCGAGGCTCGAGCTCACCGACCTTGTCCCAGTGTGGGTGATCATCCTCTTAGATCAAATTCAAGAGAAGGTCACGGTGAGACGAGCTGTTTATCATTACGATAGGTGTCAAGTGGAAGTGCAGTGATGTATGCACTGTGGACCGAGACTACGCAAAGGTAGAAATAGAAACTTCGCTTACTTTCTCATAAACCTTGTCAGTCTGGTTTGCATTCTATTCAAAGCATTTTTCTTCCTCGCCACGTTCATTCCCCAAAGAAGTCAAAAAAAGACAAAAGTATTCGGTTATTGGGGAAAAATCAATATACTTTTAATCCCCTTTATTTGAATACCCACCTACGGCTTTGATCTCGACGAAGAAAAAAAAATAAAAGCAACTAGAATTACTCTTGTCATGATTGTTGACGAGACAAGAGTTGAAAACAGGAGGGAAGAGATAAGAATAAAGTGAAAAAGGCTTGGAACGGCCTTGAAAGATGCAGATGAACTTTTTAGACAGAATAGGCGGAACATTTTCAAGAGATAGATTAATATATTGATTAATCGTTAAGTTAGGCACAATGGCACGTTATCTTTTCGGTGGCTTTCATTTATTATTCCAAGTCTTTGAGGGTGGTGTCGGCAGAAGGCAAATCTGCTCACTGCAAGACAAACTTCAGAGTCCACTTGGTATTGCCTTCCACTTTTTGTACGTCTTTATGTACGTCTTTAATACGAGACATCGGATAGTTGTAATCCTCCAATTAAAGATGGACACAACCACTTGTATAAATTTTTTTTTGCACCGGTGGTACATACTTTGTTTCTCCTAAGTATATTGGATGCGATCGTGTATTTTCTTTTTCCTTCCTCGGTAATGAGATAAAGAGGCTGACTTTTCGTGGATCCCTTGTGTCTGTTTTTATGTTTGGAAACATAATTTGTTTTTTTTTTTATAAAGATATTAGCAAGCAAATTGACAGTGAAAAGGAATGTAACAAAATGATGTTCTGATGTTCCGTCGATTGTACTTATGTTTGCTACTGATCCAATTTCTCAATTGATTCTTTCAAATATAAATAATGTAATCTTTTTATAGAGGGTGTTGTTTGTGAACGTTATCATCTATCCGGGTCTAAATTTTTCTTTATAAGAATCTTTTTTGGAAGAGGAAAACACAGCCCTTTCAATTATAATGAATATAATTTCGTTTCCCTAATAAAAAGGAAAACCAAATTTTGAGAGGGAATGATTAAAAAAAGGATAAATTGTGGATAGATACCGAACCTGGTCTGAAATGTGAGTGTAGTGAATTAGCTTAAAGGGAGAATCTTTGTGGGGGAGTGGATGGAAATTCTCCTTTATCTTCTTCTCAAATGAACGCAATCTCTATCCTCCACATGTGCGCAACGATTAATTAACACTCAATAATCAAAGTGTTAAATAAATTGCAAGGAACAGGAAGAGTTACTTACTTTGAAGCAACAAAAGTATCTACAATATCAGTTAAAAAATCACATCATCCTAAATATGATTTCAAATTAACACGTAATTTCACCTGTCTTCTTTAGTTTTCATTTTCCTTCATTGCTAACAGTACAAGAAATCAGCATATAGGCACTTGGTGATTGCGCAATTGCAATAATTTCTATGCCCGTTCACATATTGATTTTAACCTTGATTATTTGCACTTCATAAGGTTGGCGTTGCTATGGAAAATAAGAAAGTCTAAATAATATCAATTTGAATCTATGAACTTCTTATCAATAAGGAACCCATGTCTACACAGAAGGGCATGGTTTGAACTTTTTTCCTTTAACTTCCAAGTATGTGTGTGTGTGTGTATATATATAATGCACCAGGTCTCGCATGCTCATATAGCATTATACACACTAGTTTTTAGATTTGATGGGCTTCATGTGGGACTAACTTGATCTAATAGCTCACATGCATTTGACTCATAAATTGAGCCCTGTATATTAATATGTAAGTACTGCTCGTATACATGCTCCCAGCATTGTTGCCCACTTTCATGTGGTGAGTATGGAATCTCATAGGCAGAATAGTTCATGTGTAAACCGAGAGAAAGGGAGACTAACATGACGTCCCACTTGAGAAATTCTTTAAAGTTCAGCCTGGATTTGAAAATCCCGTAGCTATCGTCATAAGCAGTGTTGAAGATAAATTAAAAGACTTAATGTGTTGTACAATATTGTTTACTAAACTGTAAAGCTAGCTACCACATCTTCAATTTTCAGCAACTTAAATATAAATCAGAACCTCCAAGGAAGAAAGCTCTCGATACAAATTGATGCAAACAAGCACCGTCACAAACTGGCGCTCCATTAGAAGTTCTAACAAAATTATTAAATTACTTAATCCAATTTCTAGAATCTTCAAGATGGACATTAACTAGAGAGTCAAGAAATACCCTACAATAAAAATCTGGTACCCGGCAGCAAAAGCAATGACCGGATTCCAAATTTGTGTAGAAAAGTCCACAATATTATCTCTGCAAAAGGCAGAGATATTTTGCCGTGAAAGTTGGTTAACGAGGGCCCATTCATTGCTAGGTCCTTGGCTTGTTCCTTGGGTTTTAGGGAGATCCCTAGGATAACTCCATACCCAGTGGTTAATCCCGCATGGGCTTGGGGGAGTAGTTTAAGGACATGCTCAGGTCCATAAGCTTAATAATGGAGCTGTCAAAGGATAAGAACAAAAGTCTCGGCGGACTTCGGGCAAAGACTTTTGCGTGTGAACAACAACCAATAGTTTCTGATGCCTTTCTTTTTCGGGGTGTAATTCATGATGCTCTTGTTTTCACAAGAAAAGCAGAAAGAGAGGGCATAAGGACAAGCCGCATGGGTCGACATTGCCGTTCTCTTGCCCCCTTTTATTGTTCTGTGATGAGTCATGTGGCCAAGAGATGAGGCTTTCAAGCACTTGCCGGTAATTATTCTGAAAGCTTCTAAAGTAGCAACTCCATCTTATATATAGATATATTAGGAAATTGATTGCTTGGCCAACATAACCAAGTACACAAAATGAAATCGAAGTTTTGGAGCTAGTTGAATTTCTTTCAAGGCTAAATGAGGCTAAACGAGGCCATGCGCTCATCAAGTGCCCCCTAGAGTTCTCCTGAACACTTCGATGGGGATTTGAATAGGATAAAGAAAATACAAGCCAACCTCCTATTATAAGTGTTTTGAGGCAACTCCTGGTGGCAGATGATATATTCCTTCACAATAATGCGGTCTTCAAGTTCTTGAGTATGTATTAGCTTTGTGGTAGTTCTTGAGTATGTATTAGCTTTGTGGTAACAAGGTTTGTTTTGCTTTATCCTAATATGCAATGTGAAAGTGGTTGCAGGAATTCCAAGTATCTCCGAGGGACAGGAATACTTTCGAGGCCTTTGCAAAGAAAATGTGGACCTCACGGAGGGTAAAAAGCTAAGGAAGAAATCTCTAAGGAAGATTTGGACCTCACAGAGGGTAAATTGAAGATGTGGACCACATCTTCAATTTTCAGCAACTTAAATATAAATCAGAACCTCTAAGGAAGAAAGCTCTTGATACAAATCGATGCAAACAAGCACCATCATAAATTGGCGCTCCATTAGAAGTTCTAACAAAGTTGTTAAATTACCAATCTAATTTCTAGAATCTTCAAGATAGACATCAACTAGAGAGTCAAGAAATATCCTACAACAAAAATCTGGCACTCGGCAGCAAAAGCAACGACAGGAGTCCAAATTTATGTAGAAAAGTCCACAATATTACCTCTGCAAATGACGGAGAAATTTGCCGTGAAAGTTGGTTCACAAAGCTCAATAATGGAGCTGGCCAAGGACAGGAACAAAAGTCTCGGACTTCGGGCAGAGACTTTTGCGTGTGAACAACCGGGGCGGGGGGTGGGGGTGGAGGGCGGGGGTTTGGGGTGTGATTCATGATGCTCCTGCTGTCACAGGAAAAGCAGAAAGGGAGGGTATAAGGACAAACCACAGGGGTCGACATTGCCGCAATCTTGCCCCCTTTAATTATCCTGTGATGAGTAGCTGGCCAAGAGATGAGGCTTTCAAGCACTTGCCGGTAATTATTCTGAAAGCTTCTATAAAGTAGCAACTCCAACTCAAATATATTAGGAAGTTGATTACCTAGCCAACATACCAAACACACAAAAGGAAATTGAAGTTTTGGAGCTAGTACAATTTCTTTCGAGGCTTAGTGAGGCCAAACGAGGCCATGTGCTCATTAAGTGCCCCCCTAGAGTTCTCCTGAACACTTCAGTGGGGATTTGAAAAGGAAAAAGAAAATACAAGCCAAGCTCCTATTGTAAGTGTTGGGGGAACTGCTGGTGCTAGATGATATATTCCTTCACAATAATGCGGTCTTCAAGTTCCTGAGTATGTATTAACTTTGTGGTAACGAGGTTTGTTTTGTTTTATCCTAATAAGCACTGTGGAAGTGGTCGAAGGAATTCCAAGTATCTCCAAGGGACAGGAATAATTTCGAGGCCTTTGCAAAGAAAATGTGGACCTCACAACGGGTAAAAAGCTAAATAGAACCAAACAAATATCCAAGAATGATCAATGCCAGGCATAACGAACCTAGTCATATTCAACGAGAAAGTGAAAGAAGAAGCATATTGTTGCATCCTCCCTTAAATTGGTGGAACCACTAGGGGTTCGACTAATAAATTATAAAGCATAGACTCAATTCATGACTTAGAGTTGATTTTCCATTAGAAGTTACCACTAATCTATATTTTGATGGGTCGATTAAAAACTTGATAAAATAAGTTAAGAATAGTTTACTCATAAGAGATTATGAATATAGGGATTATATTATGTTAGATTTCTCTGACACTCTTTTGGTAATTTTTTTTCCCAAAAAATAGTTCACAGGACTCACATATGTGCAACCATTATTTAAATCAAAGTGTTAAACAAATTGCAAGGAAAAGGAAGAATTACTTACCTTGAAGCAATGAAAGGTAGAGTGGTGTGTCAGATGGTCGTATTTTGGCGAAGGTACTCCCTAAGGATGCCCCTTTCATCGAGACGGTCTGGCAAACAAGCCTCTTCAGTTCGGTGAATCAACTCCAACTATTCCTATGGAGTTCTTTCTCCTCTTTCTTATTCCACTGTCGCAACAGTTGGGACATTATCCGCCCTTTCTTTTGTATCATCCGACTTTGCCCCGGAACAAGCTGTATCTTTGGCCCAATCACGTGAAAGTAATTAGATGATCGTCATAGATTAGGAAAAGAAAAAAGGAATGAGGGGAAAAATCGTCGTTTGGTTGGGGTAATCCTCGGTGTTAGTCAGAAAATCACATCATCAAATATGATTTCTAATTAATAGCAATTCTACTCAAATCTTTTTTAGATTCTTTTGTTTAATGAAAATCATGCTCTATGCAATGCAATAATTCTAAACGCAATGGCATAGAAAAAGATGATATTTAATTATGTATCACAATTTTAATGACAGGAAAGTTTAACATGTGACTGTCCTAGCATGACATGTGATTTTAATTGAATTGAAATAATATACAAACTATATGACGCACGATTTTTAATTAAAACAAACTACAATTTAATGAAATAGTCTAACTTTAATTACAGGTAAAATTAATATGCATTTTATTGTTACATGACATGCATTCTAATTGAACTACCCCACGTGACATAAAATTTAATTAGATAAACCTAAGCATGGAATTACTAAATGATGTGCATTTTATGAGCCTACTTCTAGATGACATGCATGACTTTTTGGATTTTTTACAAAATTCAAAATTAATTAAATTCTCAATTTAAACATACAATCTAGAAAAAAAAAAGATTCTAAATTCCATTCTGATTGATTTTAAAAAGATTATCTATAATCAATATGCAATCTTATAATAATATGCAATGTTATCTATCAAAATCTACTCAAATATTATCTAATATCTACCATAATCCTATCAAATCTTTTTGAGATTTTTTTTTTGGACAAGAATAGAATAAAATCAAATCAAATATGGCAAAGATAGAATCAAATCAACTAAAAATAGCATCTGCATCGAATCCATTCAAATTTGGAAACAAGTAAGAGTGACACTTTCATCTCGAGCATGAGATTGAGTTGATCAATATTTCATGCGGTTGCACATTGTATCTTGGGCACCATACACGTTGTGGATTAGGAAATTATTCTTAATTTGAAGGATATCTTAAATCTTAGAGATATGTACGTTAGATAACAATAATTCATAAGACGTAATAAAATATAACACTCAAATATTGGATCGGATAATTACCTATTTGAATATTGATTTTGCAAACTTGGACTGACAGACGGTTCGGCTCGGACAGATGGTTGGCAGTGGGCTGAGTGTGGCCGATGGTGGTTGGTTGCTTGCGATGAGGGACTCCTTGGTGTCCGGCTGGGCAAGGTTTCTCGTGATGGGGGTTCCTCGGTGACCGCTTGCGGTCTTGGAGTAGCAAAGCAGGAGACGTGAGTGGTTTGCAGCTTCGTCGCTGGGCTGTCGGCGCACATGGTCGACAATGGATCGATCAAGAATCGTCGATGGAGGAGGGTTGTCGGTGAAGAGTGTCGAGCTCCGAGCACGAATGAGTAGTGCTGAGATGCATGGCGGTGAAGAGTGTTGGGCGCTCGATGATTTGCCGGGAAACCTACAGAAAATATCAAGAGTGCGCCCGTTCTGACCAAGAGCTTGCTTGGCCGCTGCTTGACTGCGAAACTTCGACCAGGGGACCGCGTAGATATGGTGGTGGAATTGCTAGACACATGGACTCCTTGATGATTGCCAAGGGACTCTGCTGGATCATCGAAATGGAAGAGCACCGCCGGAGAGCAACCGAGAACCAGAGCAAAGCGCTTGCGTGAATATCTTCTCCTCCTTTGGCTATTCTCTCTTGCGGCCGCATGTCGTGAATGCGCTCTCTCCCGTTCGGCCGTGTGTTCTCCTCACATATATATAGACGTAGGTCTAGGGTCTCTTGCGCAGGTTCATTTCCTATTTCGATTTAAAGAAAATAGTTTAACATCTCTAATAATTTGTGATAATATCAAATCAATTTGTTCAATTATCTTTTAAGATTTGATTCGTGATGATATCCAGATTAATTGCCTCCACCTTCAAGTTTGCTTTCAATAAACTACTATTTTCCAACTTAGTATTTTAATGTAAATTTCCACCGAAAGGATTTTCAATAGGCTTGGCCAAAATTACATACTCCCATGGGCTCAATTAAATTCAAGACCAATCAGTTAAGTTCATCTTGTGCCGCTCCAAGTTAAATGCAACTACATGAGCTTAATTAACTACTAATGCGAATGCTCCTAATCTCTATATGTAATTTAACCGATATTTATGTTTAGGGGTTGGAGGCAATCCCTAATTTTCTATGAATGGATTACTAAATGGGACATTAAAATTTAGGTGTTAGTAAATATATTTTCCTGGTGTGAGATACGAACATTAACCACCCCTTTACATTCATGTCCTTTTGCTTCTTTCTCTCTTTTCTCGAAAGGGATAATAATACAAATCGTCCATGAACTTTGACTCGATGTGCAATGTGGTTTCTGAACTTTCAATTTATTCAATATGGTCCCTAAACTTTCAATTTTTTCAATATGGTCCATTTGTGTCATTTGTGACATTGAACAAATTAAAAGTTCAATGACCATCTATGTCATTTTCCCTTCTTGAAACAACTCTTCCTTAGTTCTTATTTTTCTTCGTTTCTAACAGTACAAGAAATCAACATGTAGGCACTTGTGGATTGTGCAATTGCAATAATTTCTTTGCCCGTGCGGATATTGATTTTAACCTTGATTATTTGCACTTCATAAAGCCGGCATTGCTACAAATAATAAGAAAGTTTAAAGAAGTACATATCAATTAGAATCTATGAACTTTTTATTGATAAGTAACCATGTCTGCACGGAAGGCCATGGTTTGAACTTTTTTCCTTCAACTTCCAAGTATATATGCACTGGGGCTCGTGCGTTCATGTAGCATTATATACACTAGCTCTTAGATATGACGGGCTTCATGTGGGACTAACTTGATCTAATAGCTCACATGCATTTGACTCATAAATTGAGCCCTGTATATTAATATGTAAGTACTGCTCATATACATACTCCCAGCATTGTTGCCCACTTTCATGTGGTGAGTATGGAATCTCATAGGCAGAATAGTTCATGTGTAAACCGAGAGAAAGGGCTACTAACATGACGTCCCACTTGAGATATTCTTTAAAGTTCAGCCTGGATTTGAAAATCCCGTAGCTATCGTCATAAGCAGTGTTGAAGATAAATTAAAAGACTTAATGTGCTGTACAATATTGTTTACTAAGCTGTAAAGCTAGCTACCACATCTTCAATTTTCAGCAACTTAAGTATAAATCAGAACCTCTAAGGAAGAAAGCTCTTGATACAAATTGATGCAAACAAGCACCATCACAAACTGACGCTCCATTAGACGTTCTAACAAAGTTGTTAAATTATTGATCCGATTTATAGAATCATGATATCGACTAGAGAGTCAAGAAATATCCTACAACAAAAATCTGGTGCTCAGCAGCAAAGGATGTGCATGACAGAATTTCTGTTTCTTGATTTCTCTGTTTCTCTGTTCCCCGGAACAGGTTTGGAAAGCAATCCGTTTGGTAATACAATTTGATTTCTCTATTTCTAAAACATATTTCTATTCCAGAAATAAAGAAATTGAAGAAATCGAAGCTGAAATTTTTAACTTCTCAATTTCTGAAATAGAAATTAAAAACTGAAATCAAATCATATAAAAGAATCTTGCACTTTCTTGCTAACTTAATTCACTCATAACCACAACTTCACAAATTATTGTTAATTTTCTTTTTCTTATTTTGCTCGTGTTCTTTTTTTTTTTTTTTGCATTTTTTTTTTCATTTTTTTATAACTTCCTCTTAAAATGAAAAGCAATTGAATGGGTCCCCAATTTTAAAAAACGACCAAAGTTCTTAAATGCTTACTTAAAAACAATGAAGCTCTTTCCTCCTAAAAAAGGCACGCGCATGGCTAGTTGAAGAAAAAGTTCTTACATAATAGATGAATAAAAAACGTGCCTAGAAATTTAACCTTATTTTTTTATGGATTCAAAATTCTTGCAAAATCAAAATAATTAGATTATTACACAATCTTGAATTTTAATTCGAATGCAAGAGATTCAAGAGAATCTCTCTCTTTGCTATGCAATGGCCATTAAAGGTTCATTGAGTAACAATAAAGAAATTAGGGTTGAACAATTGGATTGATTCAATTCGAGAATCAAAATAAACCGACCTTCCCCCGATTAGTTCATAACCATAAACATTACTTTAAGGTAGAATTCTCATATATTCCTTTACACCATTAATTTTATTTTGTTAATCTTGTATAATACTAATTTTTGATAAAATGACAAGGCTGTATAGGCGCCATTGATGGCACCCATATTCATGCTTCTGCAGTACTTGTCTGAACCTACGCAGGATGGGCTTGTAAACAATACATTGATCGAGGAGGGAAACCAAATTAATACGCTTAGGAAAATAGTTGCTAATAAAATGGCAAGGGATAATAATATGCTGGATATTCCATGAAATTGTATTTTCAACTTTTGTAATGTATTAGTATTATTTCGATTATTATTTTGTATTTGAGGATTTCTCATGTTGTAGTATTATTTCGACTATTATTTTGTATTTGAGGATTTCCTATGTTATTATCTAATCAATTTCTATTTCTAGAAATGGAAATTTTGTTATGTTATTAAACAGATTTCTGTTTCAGAAATATAAATTTTGAGTCATTATCAAACGGGTTTCTTTGCTCAGAAATTTGTCTGGGAAATGGAAATTAAGAAATTAATTTCTGGCCAGAAATCAATTTCTGTTTCAGAAATTTTGTCATGCGCAGCCAAAAGCAATGATAAGAGTCCAAATTTGTGTAAAAAAGTCCACAATATTATCTCGGCAAAAGGCAGAGATATTTGCCGTGAAGGTTGGATCACGAAGCTCAATAATGGAGCTGGCCAAGGATAAGAACAAAACTCTCGGACTTCGGGCAGAGACTTTTGCGTGTGAACAACCACCAATTGTAGTTTTCTGACCCAAAAAAAAAAAACGACCAATAGTTCCTGATGCCTTTTTTTTTGGGGGCGTAATTCATGATGCTCTTGTTTTCAAAAGAAAAGCAGAAAGAGAGGGCATAAGGACAAACCACATGGTCGGCAGTGCCGTTCTCTTGCCCCCTTTTATCGTTCTGTGATGAGTCATGTGGCCAAGAGATGAGGCTTTCAAGCACTTGCCGGTAATTATTCTGAAAGCTTCTAAAGTAGCAACTC
The DNA here is from genome assembly GCA_014182575.1 of Eucalyptus decipiens. NCBI lineage: Eukaryota > Viridiplantae > Streptophyta > Magnoliopsida > Myrtales > Myrtaceae > Eucalyptus > Eucalyptus decipiens. The sequence continues at coordinate 12,099,670 of CM024610.1, read as the reverse complement.
CATCTTATATATAGATATATTAGGAAAATGATTGCTTGGCCAACATAACCAAGCACACAAAATGAAATTGAAGTTTTGGAAGTTCAATTTCTTTCGAGGCTAAACGAGGCCAAACGAGGCCATGCGCTCATCAAGTGTCCCTTAGAGTTCTCCTGAACACTTCAATGGGGATTTGGAAAGGAAAAATAATATATGAGCCAAGCTCCTGAAGTGTTTGGGGGAACTCCTGGTGCCAAATGATGCGGTCTTCAAGTTCTTCAGTATGTATTAGCTTTGTGGTAACGAGGTCTGTTTTGTTATGCTATGCATCGCCATTGGAACACGAGATTATGTATAAATGGCATACAGAACTTTGAGAGTTTCGGCTGAATTAATTTCATAGGCACCCATCACGTTTCACGATTATTAGGAACTAATATTACTAATATTTCGACAACTAAATATGCGATATGAATTGCACTCATGGGTTGCATTCAACTTCTGATGAACCACTTTTATTTCTTGATACTTGATATATTCATTTTGGCTTGAGAATGAAATGGAACATGTATTGAATAACCAACTTATTTCTATATAATTTGTGACCCAAGAAACTAACTATTAGCTCTTTTACTTGATACACAAAGCATAAAGGTAAGTCCCAGTCCAAGTTGGATGCAATTGTGCCCCTCCTCTCACCTTATACCCATTCCCATGATAAATGCACCCCGAAAATTATTTAAAAAGTTCCAAACCTATTATAAGTGTGCCAATTATGTTTTAAACATTTTTTTAGCTAATTCAGTCCTAAACTTTAATTTAATCCATCCGGCCAATTTTGGTTGGGCAGCACTAACTTGGATGTCAACTGGCATTGACCGTTCAATCAACGTCAACGTGAACAATATTTACTAACTTTTTTTCGGATTCTTTTATTAACTTTTTTCTTTTTTCTCTTCTTCTTTCTTCTCTTTTTTCCCCCACATTGGCTAGCAAGGGTTGTGGCACTTGCCTAACCTCCTTGGGCAAGGCCTAGGGGTCGTGAGCGAAGGCGGCCTTGCCCTGGCTTGCGAGGCCATTGAGGCCCTAGCAAAGGTGGCCATGGCCTCACCAATCATGGGTGAGCTCGCCGGCCACTATGAGGGGAAAAAAGAGAAGAAGAAAGAAAATAAAAAAATAAAAAATTCTAGAAAATAAAAATATATCATTAAATATTATCCATGTTAGCATCAATTAAATAACCAGTGCCAGTTGGCGTCCACCTTAGCATCGGCTGGCTAATATTGATCGAATGGACTGAATTGACACAATTGCAAAATGTTTAAAATTGAATTGGCAAAAAAAAAAAAAAAAAAAAAAGTTTCAAGAGTGGGTTTCGACTCCCACGCCATGCAAGAGGTAGGGCGAAAGTTTGAGAGTGAGTGTAGAGTAGGAATAGAGTAGGACTGACAAAAAAAGAGTTTAGAACTAAATTGTGATAATTACATTAAATTAAGGACTTTTTAGGTAATTTTCCCACATTTTGATATCCCTCCATACATGGTAGCTCATGATTTGCAGGACCATAGTATCTTGCCCGTCTTGGTGTCCATCGCGTACACGGGCCTCCATGGAGCCACTGAACCTGTGAACACAACCCTGTTTTGCCATAGAAACTAGTGTGGGTGTGGTTTCAATGCTATGATCAGATTGAAGTTCCATGAGGCCTGATGCATTGGTCGAGCTCGGTTAGCAGTGGCATTTGATTATTTTGCCTCTATCGGCATTCTTCCTTCTTGGGTGGGGCTGTCTAGTAGGGGTGTACATGGTCCGGGCGGGCAGTTCCCGACCTAGAATCGGGAACTGCCTGCTAAGGACTGGTTCCGAAAAATTGAAATCGAGATCCACTCATTTGTTGCATGGATCTACCTAAGAACCGGACCGCCGGTCCGGTCCGGTTCCCGGGTGGATCCATTGAACCGATCTTGATGCGAAATAATTTTGGCAGGATGGACAGCAGAGGCGGAGGAGCAGCGGCTGTGGCGTGTGGCGATCAGCAAGAGGGGGTGGTCGCGAGGGAGTGGACAATAGCGGCGGAGGAGTAGCGGCGGCGTCGTTGACGCTCGAGAAGGAATGGAAGACGAAGAGGCGAGCAAGGGGGCGGACAGCAAGGAGGGGGGCAGACAACAAAGGCGGAGGAGCGGCGGGCGTGGCGGTGGCGACCGCGCGCGGGGCGAATAGCGGCGGAGGAGGAGCAGCAGCGGTGATGTTGACGCTTGGGGAGGAATCGAAGATGAAGAGACTAAGGAAGAGATAGAGATAGAGAGAGAGAGAGAGAGAGAGAGAGAGAGAGAGAGAGAACCGAAGACGAAGAGATGAGATGCGAGACGTAGGGTTTCTTTTAGTATTTTTTTTTTAAATATTAAAAAGGTTCCGGTCCGGTCCGGGTGGGCAAGTGGGCGGATCTGCTCACGGAACCAGGAACCGGACTGGTTTCCTCAAGAACCGCCGGTTTCGGGCGGTTCCGATCTAGTTCCGGGCAGTTCCAGGTATTTTGCACACCCCCTTGTCTAGAGGTTGTTCGTAGTTGCGTGAGCGACTTGGGGTCTATCGCGGGGCCAATACCCCATATGGCAAGTCCAGTGTGGCCTCCCCGTTCACTACTGTTGTCGGGGAGCGTGTAGGTTTGCCATAGGATCGCTTCGGATAAAATATTTAGCTTGACCAACTGGCTCTGAAGGTGCAAAACTGTTCAGCAAGTAAGGTCTTCTGGCGACGATACTCCGACGTAAATGCCCTCGCATGCGTGCGTGAGAGAGAGAGAGAGAGAGAGAGAGAGAGAGTAAAATGGAAGAGATACGAGACGATGGACCGATAAATTACATGTAAATCAAATCTGCACATGAACAGATCAGATTTTCAAATGTTGTATGACAATCTTTAATATAATGTAAGAATAACAGTATGTTACAGACCATAAAAAATTAAATAATAAATAACCTTAAGTTATTGTGGGATCCACTCTATCAATAATTTTTAACTCATTACAACCTGTTATTCTCATAATAACTCAAAAATTATTATACTACTAAAGCCCACAAAATATGGGGAAGAATGTGTCCACTCTGTTTGCATTTTTTGATTAAATAATCATGAATAACTATTTCTTGTGAAGTGCCAAGACGGTAAACGAGATGGTATACTATTTAGAGCATGGAATCATCTAATCAATTAAGCAAATCATAATAACAATTTAGTATGATCCACGGTGGACTTCTCATTAACAATTAACGAAACATCTCTCACTAATGAATAATCCTTCTCCATTGGCGATGAACAACCAAATGAAAAAGTTCAACTTTCCCAACTTCTAGAACCATATGGTGTAAATGCATGTGTAAAATTTCTCTCACCATCAACAGTGGACCAAAAACTTTGTTTCTAGTTGAAGCAGGGCCCTTGAAAATATTTGCATCGAGAAGTAGAAAATAAAGGAAAGAAAGAAAACCCATGTTGTGTACATTCTATGATGCTCAACTTCGTTAATTTTTTCTAGCATAAAATAGGCAACCAAATTTTTTTCTCTAAAATTTATCACGATATGCTAGTGATCTAATGGGAAAATTATCCAAAAAGTCATAACCCTATTACGTTTTTGCCAATTCAATCTTAAAATTTTAATTATGCCAATTGAATCCTACACCTTTTCATATGTTACTAATTGAGTCCATTCGGGTAATTTTGATCAAAAATCACTGATGTTGACGTTAAGCATTCTATGTAGCATGACCGACATTGATATGAATATATTTTTTTTAAATTTATTTATTTTCTTCTCTTTTCCAATTTATTTTCTTCTTTTTTATAGTGGTCGGCAAAGGTCACTAGGTCCTTGTCAGCTAATAGGCAATGGCAATGAAGCCCTCATTAGCCACTAGCAAGGACCGTGACCAGTTGCGGCTCGCCTAGCCTTGCCTAGATGTGGGCAAGGTTGCCTCCTTTGCAAATATTGCCATCCATAGCAAGAAAAAAGTAAAGAAGGAAAAGGGAAGGGGATAAAAAAAAAAGGATAAGCACATTAGAAGTCCTAAAATTTGTGACGAAATTGCGATGGCATCCTAAAACTTGTAAGAAGTGCAATTAAATCTTAAAACTTATCAAATTTGTATGATCAAGTTCTTTTGTTAACTTCATTCAATTCGGCTAAAAGTAAATACTAATGTGGCTTTTTGTAATATTTTTTTTTCCTTTCCTATATAGCAATGACGTAGTTAAAAGCAAAACATGAAATGTAAGGATAAAACAAAGTCGTTTTAGGCTACATCTATTTTTTATTATACAAATTTCATTCACATTAAATTGAAAATGAGATTTTTTTTTCTTTTGTAAGAAGAGGAGGAAAGTTGGAAACTAGCGGCTGATGATGGTGGGTGAATGGTCGATGGGTCTAGCCTAGGGCCACTATTGGTGGCTGACCCCTTCATCCAAAACAACGTTGTTATAGCTAGGTTATCGCACGTAGGAGAGAGAAAGTATTTTTAAAAAATCACGTAGCATCTTTCGTTTGTCAAATTGGACGGAGTTAACGGAAAGAGTTGATTACATCAATTTGATAAGTTTTATAATTTGATTGCATTCAATTGCACTTTTATGACAAATTTTAAGATTTATAGTACAATTATCCTTACAAAAAGAAAAAAAGAAAAGACAAATAATAAAATAATAAAGTATTATTAAAGTATCCATGTCAGCGTTGGTCATGACTATGCCATGTAGGACAAACAAGATTAGTGTCTACGTCAGCAATTTTTGCTAAAAATTGACTATAAGGATTCAATTGGAAAACATCAAAAAGTTTAAAACTCAATTAATATCATTAAAAAATTTAGGGCTGAATTAATAAAAGTGCAATAAATTTAAGAGACAATTTTCCCTATCCCTCCATGTCCTCTTAGGATGTGTTTGGTAATAATTCTGTTTTAGGGAACAATTTTTTAAGAGAAATAGTTTTTTTTTTTTTTGTATCTATTCTCGAGGACAATTTTTTATTATAAGAAGGTGCTTGGTAACTATAAAAAATTTCTATTCCGGGAATAGAAATGCGTTTGGTAAACTTGTATAATTTTGTTATTTCTTTTAATTTTTCAATATTTTTATTATATTTTTCCTTTTTTTCTTATTTCTTTTTTTTTTTCCCTTGTTTCTCCTTTTATGGCCAATCGCCGGCCACGATGACAGCTGGCAACGAACTAGGCGAGGTTTAGCGAGCTTGTCGAAGCCTCGCCGGGCCATCGTGAGGCTTGACCTCGCCAAATCTAGGCAAGGCCAAGCCTGGCCAGTGGCCTCGATGGCTAGGTGAGCCTCACACCAGCCGGCGAGGCTCGACCTCACCTTGGTTGGGCGAGCTTGAGCACACCTAGATTTGGTGAGGCTGAGCTCACCCAACCACTAACAAGGCACAGCCTCGCCGGGCCACCACTACGCCCAGCCAAGGCGAGGTCAAGCCTCGCCCAACCACGGTGAGGCTCGGCGTCGCCGGGGACTGGTGAGGCTCCGGCGAGGTCGCCGACCATGGTCAAGGTCGGCGACCGGCCAAAAGGAAGAAGAAGGAAACAAAAGAAGAAGAAAAAAGAAGAGAGAGAAAAATTGATTCTTGGAATTATTCCCGGGAGTAAGGAGTTACTTTTTTCTACTTTTTGTTTTTGTTCCAAATCTATTCTCAGGAACAAAAAATTGTTCTTGGAAACAAAAGTTTTACCAAACACGTTTCTATTCTTTTTTTGTTCCCTGGAATAAAAGAACAGAAATTCTTGTTCTGGGGAACAGAAACACTTTTTAACAAACAGACCCTTAGATGCTTTCAGAGATGCTTTCTCATTCTCTTTGGAGCATCAGGTGTAGTCAATAATATCTAGGGTTACTATATGAGAGTTTGAATGTAATTAATGTGTTGTCTAGTTCTTGACATCATTATAAGTGTTTGTTAGGCTTGCTATACAAGGCTTCTTAGGGCACGTTTGGTAACGTTTCTGTTTAAAAATTATTCTAGGGAACAGAAATAGAAAAAACTATTTCGCTCCGGGGAACAATTTTGAACGAAGGAAGAAGCATTTGGTAAACTTATTCCGGAAATGAAAAATGAACGGAAACACGTTTGATAAATTTGTGTTCTTTTTTGTTTCTTTTAATATTTTAATTTTTTTTCTTTTGGCCGGTGGCCTCACCTAGTCACAGCGAGGCTCGCCGGCCCCTGGCGAACCCAAGCTCGCCCAGCCTTGCCTTGCGCCAGCGAGGCTCAGCATCGCCGAGCCACCGCCGGGCCGGCGAGCCTCGGCCGGTGGCGGGAGCTCGGGCTCGCCGGATCAGGTGAGCCCAAGCTCGTCCAGCCAAGGCGAGGCCCAAGGGCCGACGACGGTTGGCCTCGCCAGGCCAGCGATGCTCTGGCGAGGTCGCCGAACCTCGATGGTCGGTCGCCGACCATGGTCAAGGCCGGCGACCGACCAAAGAAAAAAAAAAAGAAAAGAAAAGAAAAAAAAGAGAAGAAAAAGAGAGGAGAGAGAAAATTTGTTCTTAAAAGTTGTTATAGAAACATAAAACATGTTTTTCTTGTCTCTCGTTTCTGTTCCAAATGTGTTCCTGGGAAAGAAAAAATAGATTTGGAACAAAAACGCAAACAAACGTGTTTCTGTTCATTTTTTGTTCCCTAGAACAAAAAAATAGGATTTTTGTTCATAAAAAGAAAAAAAGAACATTAACAAACAGGGCCTTAATGGTTTAAACTATTAGGCATGATTACATGACATGTTATAAGATCAATGTTCTTTCGCTCGCCTATCCATTACGCGCTTGGAAGTCTGTCCTTTTGTTGAAGAGGATTCGCTTAGAAATATGTAGGTCTTTTCCTCCACATCGAGCACTGTCATCGGAAATCAAGCAAATCGCCACACTGGAAAACTCAATTTCCTTGTACAAATGGTGCACAAGCACAGGGATCCATTAGAACCTATTAAAAAGGACAAAATATTAGGTGGATTTTATATTCCAACACAAAATTTTACACGTGGCGTCCGCGCCACAGGCAAATTTCAAACTCCCCACTTATGAACACCTTCTCTCCAAAGGGGCTTGATTCGGATCTGTGGCGAGGAAAAGGAGCAGAGAGAGACGAACCGATGGGGCCGATGAAATGTCAAACCCGAACAATAATTTTGTCCAAAACGCATCTCCGAGGAGAGCGAGAGACAGGCATGGGCCTAAATCTTTTGACACTGGAAAAAGAATTAATAGATCTCAACTCTCCTACGAGTCAGCATGGTGGAGTTTTTCTCATAAAACTGCTAGTATCCACTATTCCCCACACAAGAAAAAGGGAAGAAACAGCTATGGCACAGCCCACGCAGAGCAATCTTGCCTTCACTCACGGGGAGAATCAAGCGGCCCTCATTTTATTACAGCTGAGATATCACTTCCTGATGATCCCGCGTGGCTGGGGTGTCCGGAGAAGAAGGTCAGCCCGCCGCTTCCTGATGGTTCCGCATGGCTGGGGTGCCCGGAGAAGAAGGTCGGCCCGCCGCAGCAGCGTTTCATCCCCCTCCCTCACAGTCCATCTCTGCCACCCCAGCCAGCGAATTGCCCGGCGAGGCCGCGCAGCAGTGCTTTATTCACCTCCTAGGCATGCCGCGTTGCCTCGAGGACAAGGCGAGCCCACTGAAGGTCAATGCGGTAAGCCCTGACATGCCCGTCTTCTTCTCCCTTAGCACTTAAAAGTGACTGTTTTACTACAGGAGAGATGCAAGGTTTTTGAGGCGCTCTGGAAATATATACCATACTATCGCGACAAGGATTTAATCAGCTCATTTTAATTCATTGTTACCCTCAGAAGCAGGAACCATCTAATTCCCATCCGGTTTAATAATGATACTCGAATGCTGAGCATGCAGTAAATCATCTGCTTCTTGAAGTCGTTATTATTAAACGCGGTTTTGCCATTGCCTCGCTTTTCCACTTACAAATGTCATCGCTTACTGAGCTGTCAAGCTAGCCTTACCTATCGAATGGAAGTTGTTTGGTAGTCCTTGAAAAAAATTCGCTGAAGCTAGACAGATACGAATGCCATCTGTTTAAGTTTGATTAGCAAAACCCTAGCTGGCAAAGGGAAAAACCATCACGTAGGAGTTCATCGTTATGATTAAGAAAAGTCGGCTTGCTGATAAACAATCATCTTTGTTCTCTTTCAAATGTCGTGGGATGATCTTCACCAATTGCAATTAGAGAAATGGTGGTAACACATCGGAAATTGCTCGCCGAAGGTGGAGGACGAGTTCTACTTTTGTCTATTCGAATTCATGCCATGGGAGAATTTACAACTTCAGATCACTTGCTAATCTAAGATGGTGTTATACCTATTCATTTGATCGTTTACTTCGTTCACAGGAGAAAGGTCACCCGACACATCAATATATATATTTAGCAACAACAAATATAATATGTTCACTTCTCATTCTTTTCGTCATTCTAACATGCTTGTTTTATACCCTTCGACAGAGCTGCAAATTGATAATCGTTGGGATATGCTACTTGAAGATTGAATGTGGTCTTGGTTCGATCATTAAAATCTTATTCAGATGTACTTTAGGTCTTCGCAACGTATTATGATATCATGTATAACCAATTTACTCATTCATGTACGCTACTTTGTACGCTTGAGCAGTGGGATCACGTCCCCCATAATTAATTTTAATGATTCTCTTCATCTTCTGGTACACTAATATTTCAGAGTAAGTACGTACATTGACTCTAATTTGCCTACAGTTTTGTTCTATATCACATTACATGACTTCTAAAAATAAGTTTGGGAGTAGATTTTTGAAAAATTAATTAATGAGAGAAAAGGCATGCCAGAAATTTTTACAACGCCCATTTGGAAACGGAGTCTAATGAATGAAGGGGAAGAAGCAAAACTTGAATTTTAATTTGTTCTTATTCATAAAAGTAAATGTATATGGTAAACCCTTATTTACAGGTATATATGAATTTGAGGATTCTATCAATTACAAGATGCCTCAATCACTTGCGCTCATGTGACCTTGAAATGACATGCCATCTAGGGCTTAAACTACAATTCATAGAATGGTTAATATCATGAAAAAACCCCAAATTAGTATACTTATGACAAATTTACTCCAAATTAATTTTTTAACCACCAAAAGCTCCAAATTGATACATTTGTTATAAATTAGTTAGGAATAAATTTGTCACAAGTGTACTAATTTGAGATTTTTCGTTGTATTAATCCTCTATAGAATTGAAACAAGGAAAAATTAAACGGTTTAGATTTTAAGTCATTGAGTAATGGAATTATAAGTTAGATACACATACCATGCTAATTATTATTAGCCTGACTAATCGAATGAAACTGAACCAATTTCTTATTAGCATATGGTTAAGAGTAAAATATTTCGCCTCTGAAAATAAAGAAGATTGTTTCTTCATTTGGGAGGTTGAAGATGGACATGCTTATTGTCGAAATATTTTTATGGAACCATAGTCTTTTGATGATTGGTTGATATCAATTGCGATCGATCTTCTCTTACACGCAACTCATGGAAGGCTGTTTTTTTTTTTCCTTTTATTAAAGTTGACGGAATAATAGAAACAAAAATGCGAAGGACTCTTAACAGAACCAGACTCTGGCAATCAATTGGACGACAAATCGATCTCCTAGTATGTAACTCTCAATATCCTCAACATTGTGTCCTTTTTTGTTGTACTTTTTCGAAATATGGTAACAAGCAACACAACAAAGTAGCTACCTATTGCTATATAGCCAGAATAGAAGTGTAGCTGATCATTTTAATAAACATCTACTTGAAATTCTTGGGATCTTGGAGGAAATTCCCACATCATGGCCTTGAATGATTCCGAGCATAACATCTAATTAAATCGATCAACTCCTTCTTTCACAAGATTCCTGGATTCAAATGATTCTTCGGTTTGGTCGTCCAAAACACACCTAACTCAATGACTTTGCGCGCTCTACCAAGTTCCATGTAGTCCATTCCCACAAAGTTCATTCACAAGATCTTTAGAATATGTGAGTCGCATGTTTGATGGCTTTTGATCCACGAGTTCAAAATTCCACAGGTTTTTCTTCATTCTTTTTCATCTTGAAACGAAATTTTCATTCCAAAGTTGAAAATTATTAGCTGAACTTCATCTCATATTGATTAATCTTGGTACTTTATTACGTTAAATCAGAGGGTGCACAGCAAACTTCATTACCAAATGAAAAACCTAAATTGAAACAAAGGAGAATGCCGTCAACTTCATCAAAATCTCAAAAGGGTATCTTTTTTTTCCCCGTAAAGTTGGATTTCAATTTACTTACTGGATCTCTTCTTTATCTATTCATGACAATCGGAATTGCAATTTAATCAATTTTGGTGTAGGAAAGAGCAGCAAGAATGAACGACATGGTTTGCCACTTCAAGATCACAGAAGGCCATCCATTTCTTCTCGTCGGGCGCTCAAAGGCCAGTTTATTTCTTGTCTTGATGACAGTTAGACTACGTGCTAATTGTTTGCATATCTGATAAATCTTTCTTCGACTCACGCATTCAAGGGCTTGTAAAAGAGTACCGAACACCTTTCTGATGAAATGAAATGCACACATCCCATTGGCGACTGGCCGGCTTTTGTAATTCCAGTTTTGTCTTACCTCAAACTTGATTTGTACTTGATATTTCAAAAACAGATATGGATGGAAATTGGTATGCCTATTCGCGAGGTTGGCAACGACATGATGATTGCCCATTGAACAAGAAGGATGAGGTGTTCCATCTATATTGGCTTCACTGCTTTTGCTATGACGTGTTGAAGGATGCCACGAACAAGTTCAGTGGCAACAACTTCATCGGAGACGGTGGTTTTGGCGATCACACCATGAACACGGCTAAACCAAATGAGGGCATGGCAATCGCTGTGAAGAGGCTCCAGCTAAAGGGACCACTAGGTCAAGATGAATGGCTGGTTAGCTTAATGCTCTCTCTCTCTCTCTCTCTCTCAAATTTTGTACGAAAATTATGAGTATTCTACAAGTATAAATTGTTAGATGAAAACATTATATTGCAATATTCAAATGCTTTGACACAAACATACCCGCTCTCTTTCTGTAATCAGCTCAATGTTGTGCTTGCAGACTGAACTGACTTCTTGAGCGAATTGAATCAGTAAATTTCGTGAAGCTCGTAGGGTACTGCAGCGACAATGAGCACAGAATTGTAGTATATGAGTTTATGGCTAAGGGGAGCTTGGAAGATGAGTTATTAAGAGGTAAGGACCAAGCAATGAGGACTCTATGAATGAGAGGAAGGTGAATGAAATTTCATAAAGCCAGTATATATTTGCAATTCTGCGCATGATTCCAAACCTAAAGAACCCAATTTGACTACATGCTTCACTGGAATAACAGAAAAACGCAAGGAGCTAAGTTGGAGAACAAGAATCAAAATCGTGATTGGGACTGCTAGAGGTTTGGATCATCTTCATTCACAACCCAAGCCTGTCATTTATGGCGATATCAAAACCTCCAACGTTTTGCTTACCTCTGTATGTCTTGCTTTTCTCTATATTCATGGTACAATTGCAGGCGACCATCCACCCGTTTTGAGATCAGAATTCAAGTATGTATACCGTCTGCATCACATATTTTACTTTCCATCAATATCAAACCAGACACAACACCGAGAATAGCTGGAAGAGACGAATAGTTCAATTAGTAACAGGAAAAACGAACCTTCTCCTGAATCACCTCGCCTTGTCCTTGAACAAAGACGTGATAATCACCCAGCTGCAAATAAGAACACATTATAAGAACTTAAACGCATTTGCTGGGGAGAAAGAAAGAGAGCTCATACTTGTCTGTTCCGTGAATTGTAATCTGGTCACGCAGTATATCATCCTCCTACGTATGAGTCCCATTTAATCAAATTTTGAAAAAGAAACCAAAAGCAAAATTCTAGAGAAGGAAATGATAATATCACGGTCCTTGAGGCTAAATGAGCAGTTGCGGAGAGAGGCAAGAAAAGGAACCTGTTGAGACCATGTGAAAATATACCTCTTCTTCTTAACATCTCCATTGCTACCACTACTATCGCACTTCCCCTTCATTTCCTGCATATCTTTATCCTTCACTTCTATCTCTTTCCTTTCATGCTCCTTTCGATTATAAAAAAGCTGACCCAATTCAACTCGTGGTACAGAGGCCGAGCCCTCACCGAGCAGTCTCATAATAAATAAGAAACTGCACCCACAAAAGGGAACCAACTCGTCTTCCTTCCCTCTCTCTCTCTCTCTCTCTCTCTCTCTCTTCACGGTTGCTTCTCACTGTATGGGTTTTTTTGGTGGGAAAAAAAAATCTAAACAAAATCAATTGCTTCCAATTTGCAGTAGCCTCGGATTCTTTATGTTTCCGAGTTCGCTTTGACATAATAAAATAGGGATTTTTAAAAAAAGTGGAAGGACAAGGGCTTTGCCACAAAGTCTTAACACTGGAAGAGCTTACTTAGGCACGGTGCATCCTATTGCTTATATTCATCGGGATTCGCGAAAACTTTGCATGCCTATGCGCGATTTTCTCCAACAGAATATTACTATAAGAGAGAGAACAACGCGTAGCTTTACCTGGCGAGCTGCATGGAATGGAGCTTGGGATTTGCTTATATACACTCATTATTTATTTTGAAGTACTTGACTACATTCCCTTGCGCTTGACGATGACTTGCTTTCTTTCACTTTTTCTCTGCGGAGAGGAAAACTATTAATACAAATTAAAGGATTCTTGCTTTAGTGCGCGGGCATGCAATGCCTACATAAAAAACTCGGACCAACTGCACTATTTACGGCTCGGTGATTAATGAGAAAGATGGTAACTTTATGGTCCATGCTTTTTAATGATTTTTTTCAGACAAAAAGTCATTAATTCGATAATGCATAACTTCAAACTATGTTAGTCACACATTAAGAAAATTGTGGCACATATCTAGGTAATTTCTATTCACGTTAAAAATAGGAAAAATTACCAAAAAATCCTAAACCTATTGCAATTGCGCCAATTCAATCTTAAACTTATTTTTTTGTACCAATTGAGTCCTAAAAGTTTTATAATTATTCCAGATAAGTCCATCCAACCAAAATCGGTCGACCGGTGTTGATGTGGTAGGCGGCCGACACCGGAAACCTTTTTTTTTTTAATAATATTTTATCCTTTTTTTCTTTCTCTTTTTTTTTTCCTCGCTTTCCCTATTCCTCCCTCCTTCTTCCTTTGGCTCTAGTGATGGGCCAGAGAGGAGGGCTAGCCGTCGCCAAAGCCAAGGGAAGAAGGAGGGAGGAGGGAGAAGGAAAAAAAAGATAAAAAATTAATAAAATATTTCAAAAAATAAAATATTATTAGAATAAAGGTTGCCAGCATCGGCCGCCGGCCACGTCAGCATCGACCTATCAATTTTGGCCCAATGGACTGACCTGGCACAATTGTAAAAAGTTTAGGATTCAATTGGCCAAAAAAATAAGTTTATGATTGAATTGACACAATTACATTAGGTTTAAGAATTTTTTGGTAATTTTCCCAATAAAAATATATTATCACATGCCTTTTGACACAAGACTTTAGATAAGCCGAGGAATGATCAGTAAAAAAAACAAGACTTTATGATTTTGCTTTAAATTTGGATAAGTAATTAATTAACAAAAGTGGGATCGCTTCTTTTCCATCAAGCTATTCTAGACTTGAGGAAGACATTATCTTATTTGGCATGATATAATGACGAAAATATTTATCAGATTTTTCAATTTTTTAACCTAGTTTTTATTAACATAGGGATTAAGATAGATTTTCTTTCATTACATAGACATTACCTCTCATTAGCATGACATTGCCATCGTCATCGCCGCATGGTAGCTGCATCGAGGCCACCACCATCCACCTCTTACCCCAACCCAACCCCACCCCCACCGACAGCAGCGAGCAAGCAATGTGGAAGTGACTAACAACATCAACGAATGCGAACACCATACTAGAGGAGAGAAATATGGTGAGGTCAATTGAGGGCTAGGTTTTGTTTTGATGACATGAGAAATTACATTGTGTTACTAAACTTATTTGTACACTCTAAAAATTAATCTATGAGCAGTTCCCACTTAGTGAACAGCAACGATTAGCTGCTGTTCAACAGCTAAACGTACCTGTTGAAGATATCATGACGTTAATTGCGAAGTGGACGTCATACCCATTGGATGGAAGAGCCACGAATTCTCACGTGCACGAGAAAATCTTCGGCCCTGTTCAAAACATTTGTGTGCAGTAAAAGTGGGGTTGCGGGAAAGACAGGACCTTAAAAGGCGTGTAATTGGAATGGAAAAGATTCGGGGTGAGGATTTAGGGACTGGGGGAGGGGGTGTTTACCAAACCCACCACAAGCCATCAAAGCAAGACGACCCACTAAAGGCCGATCATGTGGAACCCTAAACAAAAGCTTGGATGACAAACGTTACTATCAAAACTTTTAAAAGCTTCAAGGGACAGGAACAAATCAAAGGAACCCCCACGAACCCTAATTTTCAAAAGCAAGAACTAAGTTCTCCCTCTCTTCTTGAAAAATTGTTGAAAAAATCATAAATCAATTATACTTTTGTCAATTCAGTCGTAATCTTTTAAATTTATCAAATGAATTCAAAATATTTTTATATTTTACCAATTAAGTCTATTCGGTCAATTTTGATTAAAAATCACTAACGTAGACATCAATCATTTTACGTGACATGTTAACACCATGAATAATTTTTAATGATACTTTAATATATATATATATATATTTTCCATTCTTTCTCCTCTAGCAAGTCGCCCCTAGATCTGACATGTCTCGTGAAAGGAGTGACATGAAGCTTAGAATTATGGGTGTATAAAATATTCCGAGGTGATTGGTCTATGGTCGATTCAGAGGACCTCGTGAAAAAAAAAGACTTCTTTATTTTGTGAAATTAATCATTAATTTCTTTTAGAAGGAAATTAAATTATGTTATGTTCAAGTAGCAAACATGTCATGGTTGCAGGAGTCTATCCATCCCATATAGGCTTTAAGGACATCGTAGCATAATCTTCAAGGTGATGTTAGGAATCAGCACGGCCATAAATTTTGTAGAAATGAATCTCATAATAGTTTATAATTATTTTTATTTAATTCTTTGTGATCCAAAACAAACTGTTATTCTTTTAGTGGATTAAAAACTGTCACCCAGTAATTTCTTTTAACGTTCTCGCACAGTCCAAGTCTAGTTTTAATTATACAAATCACTAGTATCTAGAAACGCTAAAATTTCGCAATGCAGGACCACATATTAGCAAACCAGGGAAGCTACCTGAACCGAGGGCTCACTTTTTCTAAGTATTTTGATCCAGATAAGAAAAAATCAATTGCCCACGAAAATCAGACAGTCAAAAGTGAAGCTTTACTTCCGAAGTAATGCAAAGTTCAAGAAACTTCCAAAGCGGACAACTGATTAGCCCAGATCTAAGTAATCCCTATTATCTTTACGTAAACAAAATTCGACCGTCATTTGATCAATCAACAAGATATTCCCAACCTGAAGCGCCTGGACTTCATATCCAGCACGAAGAAGCAAGGCAGCCATTTACAAGCTCACCTCGGACAAGCCCACGAAAGAAACCACGTCTCGGGACGCCATTCTTCAAGAATTCTCGCAGCGTCAAAAGCTCCGTCTCGTCTTCCTCCGGGAAGAGAATGAAAACACGGGAAGGAGAATGCTCAACTTAATTATGTGGTAAACCCAAAATGCCACGGCGGAGGCAGATCTGAGAGCTCGGAATGCGACCGGTGGGGACTCTTGTTTTGGGGCGGGAAGGATTGGCTCTTGGAGGTGGCGCGGCGGAGGCGTCAGATCTGAGCTCCGGATGCGATCGGCGGGGGCTCTTGGGACCGACAAAGAGGGGGTAGCTTTAAATGGCGACGGCAGAGGTCGGAGGCGACATGCCGGTTGCGGTGGGTCTGAGCTCTGTGAGAGACTTTTGGAAGCGAGAGATTGAGGGAGAGTATTTTGAAAAAAAGAGAGCAGGTTTCTTTTCTTCAGAAAATGCAGAAGAGAGGTAGGAAAGAGTGTGTTGTACAATTGAAGAGAGAGAGAGAGAGAGTGGGGGAGGGGCTTTGTGAAAAGTAAATAATGCTTAAAATTAGATGGTCAACATACTAATTCGCTTGTTTATCTTTCTATGTAGCATTGTCCGGAGGGATGCTGCATATTGTATCTTGTCGCTGTTGTAAGCTATTTACGACTTTTCATCCGTAGCTTGAAAACATAATATTCTCTTTCAGGTGGGACAATTTATGGAAAAATGACACGCGATTATTATTCATGTCCATGTTTGAATGTTATAAAGGAATTCGATATTTCAAATTAAATGAAAATGAAAACTCCCGCACCATAAACTTTATGATGAGTTAAAAGTTCAAAGCAGAAACAGACCTTTAATTTTATGAATGATATGATGGATCTAACTAATCATAAAAGTAAAAAAGTTATATTAAAAATCATGTCTTTAGTGGCTCAATCTCGATCGGACTAGTTGTTATTGTGACGCCCTAAAACGTTACATGCAACACGTGTCTTTTCTAATGTTAATTATTAGAAGTATGTGGAAGCTCAATAAAATTATTCCCAACCAAAATCTCGTATAAAAAATCTGCACAAATTAAATGTGGATATTATTTTCATTTATATAAACACTAGTATGGAAAGGGTTGGGTTCACTAGCGTCGCTGTTCCCATACTATCCAAAAAGCGAGTTAGCATCCAACTCAAGGGTTGATGGTCTCAAACATCATCTCATCCCCTCCATATTATATTCCACAGATCATCCTACAAATTGAAAAATAAGGGATGAACTGAAGTCGAGTAAATGAAATTTCTAGGTTTAAGTTAGAAAATCACCTTACCACTCAACCTGGTACCAAAAAAATATCATGAGTGCGTAGCAAACCCAAAAGTATGCCGAGAACATGATTAATGTTTTACCTTTTCCATTGTGATATGCCATAGTAATCATTACTCCACAATATTTCAATTCAAACTCATTCATATGGCGTAATTTGTTCCGATACAAGTTAACCAATTGAACAATATTTGAATCCACACATGCATACAAATAAGCATTATATTCATTATTACTTCTCCTCCCGAGTACTCCTAAGGGATCCCGACTCATGAGGCATCTTGGTACACTCTTCGAGGCATCCCAACTTATGGGACATCTCAACTTTGAGACATCCCACAAACTCTATCATGAGGCATCCTAACCTATAGGGCATCTCAACTCCGAGATATCGTCACCATTAATTAATGGATGACGGTAATTATATTGTTTTTAAGCACAATGTACATGTTAACATTGATTCTTTCTTACATCAATTATGAAGTAAACACTTATTACAACAATCGACATCGAATACATAACAACATTGATGATTATAAGCTTACCTCACATCCTTCCTCATTATACCTTTTAATGTTCATATCACAATAGTATGTTTATCCTTCCATTTTGTAAATATAAGTAAACATCTATATATATACCAATACTCATGCTCATCTTCTTACTTCATCATTTGTTCCTCAAAGCAATGAAATGCATTAGACACATGATCGGGTAAAAAGTAACTTGTGATCATATTTAGAACGTGAATCAGTATTCGATTTTTAAGGGGAAATCGGACCTAGAAAGCTAATCAAACAAAAAAAGTGACTATACTAAAAATGAGTAAATAAATATTTTTAGACTCAAAAGGTAAACATAATCAGACTCAATAAAATCTAATCGAGCAAATGGATATATTCAAATTCAGTAAAATCATATAGAACAATTAGACATATCTAGACTCAGTAAAATTTGATCGTACAAATGAACATATCCAGACTTAGTAAAATCTAGTTGAATAAATGGACAAATTCAACAAATGAATACATTTAGACTTAGTAAAATCTAATAGGACGAATGAACAAATTCTAACTCAGTAAACTTTGACTAAACAAATGTATAGATTTTGACTCGTAAAATTTGATAGAACAAATAAACAGATTTAGACTTAGTAAAATCTAGTAAAATAGATAAATAGATTCTAATGTAGTAAACTTTGATAGAACAAATGAACAGATTTTGGCTTCATAAATTTTTATAGAATAAATGAATAAATTTAAACTCAATAAAATCTGATAGAACGAATGAATAGATTCCAACTCAATAAACTCTGGCAAAATGAATGAACATATTCTGACTTAGTAAAATTTGATAGAATTAATGAACAAATTTAGACTTGGTAAAATCTGATAGAATGAATGAACAAATTTAAACTCAATAAAATTTGGTAGAATGAATGAACATATTCTAACTTAGAAAATTCTGATAGAACGAATGAATAGATTTTGATTCCGTAAAATTTGGTAGAATAAATGAACAAATTCTAACTTAGTAAACTTTGGTAGAACGAATGAATAGATTCTGACTTCGTAAAATCAGGTCGAACTAATGTACATATTTAGACCCATCCTTTCTACATGCTACATGTTACCACATCGCAAGTAAATAACTCAAACACATGTTAGGCATGTAACCACTCATCAAAACATCACAACATATCAACTCACAACTCCATTTATCATCAAATTTAAAATTATAACTAAGGCCACCTAACAACCTACTAAGTCTAAAGTGTTAAGTAGACTAAATAAATTTAACGCCTAGAATTTCACTTACCTCTTGAACAAATTTGTACAATCAAGGGTCGTGACCACCTCCTGACTCGTGAAAACTAGGATCAAAAGGAGATTTGTTTCTGAATGTGGAAAATAGCATGATACGACTGGATAGACTTTGAGCCTAATGTTCGCCCAAAGGTTAAGAGAGAGTTTGTTTGGATAATAGGTGTAGATATACTTTGGTTCTTCCCCCAATTACATGCGGCATGGTTAAACATATTATGTGAATAGGTGTGAAGAGACTAGCATGGAATGTTGATGATGGCTTAAGGATATGTGTCATGTTTAGGGTTAAAGCTTGGGTTTGAAAGTGGCACATGGCCATACATTTCTTCTGAAATGCCACATAATGTATCATTTGTCATAACCAAAGAAGTTTTTATATAATTTTTGAGAAAATACTGCTCTTCAAAGCTAGGTGGAGGTGTGCATGTAGATTATGTGTGGCTTCTTTACCAAGTTCTACTCTACACATGCCTAGGTGAAGGAGTCTTTAAAGATGACTCAATTTTGAAGTAATCATGACGTAAATCTTGGCTTTTCATCTTGAGAGAACACCTGGCCATCCATGCACCATTTCAAGAAGGGAGTTGCTAGCCTAGTGGCCACTGTCATCCAAGATGATGATGGTGGATTGTAGGCAGCAATTTCCATTTAAAAGAAATGGGCAACCGGTTGAAATCTAAACAATATATTATTATATTTGCTAACCTTAAATGATTCAACAAAGAAATTAGATTAAAAACAATACATACGATGAAATAAAGGTTTTGTTTTCTTTTTTTTTAAAGGAATAATATAACCATCGTTTTTTTTTTGGTCCGGAAATCAAAATCAAAATCATCCTTCAACCTTTCATTTCTTATTTTTTTAAAGTCCCTCAATTTTTTTGAAAATGTCAACGTACAGTCCTTCTGTTATAATTTTTCTCATGCTGGTCGATTTTTGTTGCCCTGGGTCATAGAATTAATGATGTAGACTCTGGTCAATATACATGTCATGCTAAAATATATATGTCATATTATGATTCACTGAAAATTATTATAAGTCAAAAGGGCACCATATTAAATAATATTAAAAAAATCAGAATTGAGAGGGAAAGAGATGGAGGATCATTGTGATTGTTGTAGCCGTGAGCTCAAGCTCTAAGCTTGTGGCAACCATGGTCACAGCAGCCATAACCATTGGAGTTTCGAGTTGTGAACCTCAAGATCATGGCTGCTCGAGATAAGCTCACGGTCATAGTGGCTCAATTGGTGGTTGTAAATGGTTACAAATCATAGTTTTTGTAATATTATGGATGTTTTGTGGGTTTTCTTCAAATTTAATATTTCTTTTATTTTATTTCTATTGTACTCACATTTAAGAAATTTTACTTAGAGGGATAAAAGAAAATCCCGATAACTGAGATTCCATTCCAAATTTCCAAGAAACCGGATGAACAATTTATCATTTTCCTTTGCTTATACTATCAACTTATTTGTTCTTTCAAAGAAATTTTTATAGCACTTTATGCTTCATATTTGATGAAGTGGCATGTCACACAATGCTCAAGCATATATAAATTACTCCACCTTTCATCTGCCATTAAGACCCACATTAACACTTTTTCTTTTCATGTAGATTTCTAGAGAATTATGGTTCTTGAAATATAAAGAGAATGTTTAGCAAATTCCTATCATTTCCAGCAATTAAAAAACAATTTGCATTTCTGAAAATTACGTTAGAACTTTAGCTGAAGATAGATATATATATATATATATATATATATTTTTTTTTTTTTGGGGTCCTTTTTAGGAACCTTGAGCCTTCTCTCTAAATAGACTCGTGAAGTGGAAAAACTGGATCCCCTCGAAGAAAAGAAGTGGAAAAACTGGCTACTCAAGTTTGTGGATTACTCAATTTAAATTGTGCAGTGAAAGACAACCCGTCATTTGATTGCAGATAACGGTGCCGTTATGCTCGCTTTTCTCTTTAATGAGATACCAAAACATTATCCAACAAGCGAAAAATTTTGTACACTACAATGAGTCTCGTTGTGGCAATTGTTGAACTTGGACACAATATGTACTTATCTAGTTAAGATATGTTAAATTGAAATTTGGTTAGCACAGTGAAAAAGTTGGGCTATACAAAATACGAAAAAGGGAAGTAAGGCAAAAAATTTAATCAAACAAATTCAACATACTATAAATTTTTAAATAAATTTCATTTTTGGATAGTTACAAATTGATCATGATTTTGATTTTTGAGTTAACTTGATTGCTTTGGCTCAAATTGAATTTATCTATGCTTTAAGTTATATAAATAAGGGTTCGAGTGTTAATTTTGGTAATCGTATTTATTTTGTCAAATGATGAATATTTTTTCACAACTGCAAATGTGAAAAATGTTTTATATAGTGATGTTGTCAATAGAAATCCTAAATTTAATTGTCTTATAATGAAATGTTTTAAATGGTCGTTCTACAAGAAATTTTAAATAATTCATGTTAGATAATGCTTTCCATAAAGCTCTTTTCAATTCCCTAAGATTTTTCTATTTGCTTTTTTATTTAATCTATTTTTTTAATCTAAAGAATCCCACTAAGTGGGATTCATAGATTTTTCAAGGAAACCGGACAACTATTTGTCCTGTTTCCTTGAAATATCTTGTGGATGGGGGAGCACCGTTACTCTCCAGGGAGTCACGGTGCCATCACCCCATTATTATTCTTTCAAGAACAAGTGGTAATTATAAGATTTAATGAAAAATTTGTGAGTAAGTATAGGAAAAAACAAAAAACGAAATTCTTCTTCCTTTAGCATCATTAATGTAAGTGATTCACTACTAGTACTAATTAACTAAAATTTACACAATTAATATTGCCCATCAACTAGTAAGACAATGGTAAATTAATTAATACCGCTCTACTATCAGCGTATACATCAACGTTTATCAATTCAACTCAAAACGTTGGATTTGGGAAGATTACGTTTACGGGAAATTATCATCCGTGCCTCACACAATTTACGGTTCAATTAAAATTTTTACTTGTACACTCAAAACCTAAGTTAAATAATACATAGCTTTATATTATAAGATTGCATTTGCAGTTAGAATAAAATTCGAGATAACATAAAATTTATCATATCTTGCATTTGGTATATGTTCAAAATAAGATAAAGTCGGATCTAAATAGGATATGATCAAATAAAATTATTCTATGTGGGAAGTGGGATAAAGGCATATAGGATTTATAACATTTATAATAAGAAATTTTTATTCTCGAGATAACAAATTTCTTAAATTAACAAATTAAAAATTATATTTTAATATAAATAATATTTGAATTCTCATACAAGAAATTCAAAATAACAAAAATATATAAAAAATTACTTTTTAAACTTTAATCTAATTTTTATTATATATTCGAATTTAATTCTATCTTATAATATAAATTCAATATATAAATATATATTTATTACATATTTGAGGTGTTTTAGTATTTTAGGTATATTGGTACAATTTTCTATTTAATAAAATTTTATTAGAAAATGATGGAAGGGGAAGAAAGAAATAAAAAATTAATTAAAAATAGAGGAAAAAAAAGGTAAACAAGAGTGTTGCGAGAAATTTTTAGCTAACTTTGTTTGTAAACTTTGTAATTCATAATATGATATGAATATATCCAACTTTATTATTACAATCACCAAACAAAGTGGACAAGATTTAGCAAAATCCCATGAATTTCATATTTTATTCTATCCAATCATATGCTAATTAGAAATTGGACGACCAAACATGACCTAAGTATCATTATCGAGTATTGAAATTTCCGAGTGTCGAATAATTATGATTACGGAAATTTCAAATATCACAGTTGTGATACTTGCGAGATGTAAATATTTTTGTACTCAGAGAATCATGTAGTTTATTGATCTTAAAACTAGAAAAAGAGTACCACACTTTGCGAAATAGAAATAAATTAAATCGGCAAATTTTTTGAAATATAGGTGATGTGTGAATGAGAATGTTTGAAAACGTTATAGTTGATCTAGAGAAATGAAACTACTTTTGCGGAATGAAACTGATTTTTTGTGGAATGAAACTTTGTTAGAATTGAGCAAAAGCATAATTTATTTTCCTGCCACAATTTAAAATATTATCCATATTCTGAAAATTGTGAAAAAATCGTAGGTGAATCTATATGTCGACAATGATTCAAATTAAAAATATTCAAAGTGCAATTCCGTTGCAAAATTCTTAACTAGGCAAAAAGTAAAAAGTAGAAGCTTATTGTGATATGTTCTCAATTTTTCTAAGTACAAGATTTAGATTTTAATCTAATAGTGTTGGAGATTTAAAGATCACGATTACAAAGTGTCGTAATTTCATTTTAATTTGGATTGTGATTATGTCTTTTACCATACAAATATGATTTTTCTCAGTAAAATATGTGAACTTTTCATACAATTTTCTTTTGGTATAAATTGAGATTGAAACCATTTGTTGAATTTGCTAAGAGAGATTGAATCTTATTTTGTAGAAAGACCTCCATTTCAGGAGAGCATAAACCACGAACACGTCTTTGTTACCTTCCATTTTAATTCAAAAATTAAATGAAATGATAATGCAGATTTTTATGGGGAATGCTTCAATCCATATTGAAATGAAAAGAGTTCTTTTCATTGCTTTAAATGAAAATGAAAAACATCAATTTATTATTATTGACACCTAAATTTTGGCGATACGGTCGTTTATTTATTACATAGAAAATTAGGGGCTAATTTTGCCCCTGAAAAATATTAATTACATAACATATAAGTTTAGGTGTATTTATTTTTTAATTTTGCATTTTTAATATTTGCATTGAACTAGTGACGGATGGATTTGAATTAATGGTTCTGAGTCTTAACTTGACTAGCCGAACCAGTTTCACGAAGGCGAGCAAATTGGCCCAAGCCCCCTTTTTTTTTTTTTATCAAAGATCATCTCATGAAAATAGGAATTTGAAATTATCCGGGACATCGATTTGGAAAAATCGAAACCCTAATCGGTGGCATAGGTTTGTTCGCATAAGGTTTTGGAGGCTACACATTGAATATACGGACACAAGAGAGAATAGTCAAAGGAGGAAAAGATATTCACGCAAGCGCTTTGCTCTGGTTCTCGGTTGCTCTCCGGCGGTGATCTTCCACCTCGGTGATCCGGCAAAGTCCCTTGGGAATCATCAAGGAGTCCAGGTGTCTAACAATTCCACTACCATATCTACGCGGTCCCCTGGTCAAAGTTTCGCAGTCAAGCAGCGGCCAAGCAAGCTCTTGGTCAGAACGGGCGCACTCTTGATATTTTTTCTAGGTTTCCCGGCAAATCATCGAGCGCCCAACACTCTTCACCGCCATGCATCTCAGCACTACTCATTCGTGCTCGGAGCTCGACACTCTTCACCAACAACCCTGCTCCATCGACGATTCTTGATCGATCCATTGTCGACCACCAGCCGTCAAGCCCAGCCGCGGCAATTGACTCGACGAAGCTGCAAACCACTTACGTCTCCTGCTTTGCTACCTCAAGACCGCAAGCGGCCACCGAGGAACTCCCATCACGAGCGATCCTGCCAATTTCAGCTTTTCACCAACAGCAACGCTCCCACTTGTTGTTCTTTCGCGAGGATATCCACCTTTGCAGCAAATCCCAAAGCCACATGCTCTGGGGGTAGAAGACCCAGGAGTAAAGAGAATAAAACAACAAAAAGTGAGGGTGGGGCTGGTAGAGATACGTTCACCGAGGAGACACTCGTCCGTGAAGCTCCCACCGAGCTCACTGCCGCCTTCCGAAGCTGAGAAGTTGCTGCCTCGCTGAAGATCTCCGAGCACTTTCTGTCGCAACTGTTCGTGAGTGATGCGTGCATGGTGGTGTTCACTTCAACAACACACCCTCACGGTCGAAGTTTGATAATCAAATAAGACCGTAAAAACCAGCCAGATTCGGTCAAAAAGGTTGAAGGGTTAGAAAGGTTTGGTTTTGGACAAAGTAACGAGACCAAAGAAAACTTCTTTGGGATTGGATCTTCCTTGAAGACGTTGCAGCAGCTGCACCACACCTTATCGACGTCCTTAGCCGCGTCGAGCTTCCATTGCAGTCCACCTCACCGTTCGGATTTTTGAAAAAATTCAATTTAGGTAGAGATTTATTTTATTTTTAGGTTATTTTATTTCATTAGGTAGACTTATTTTATCTCTTTGATATCTTATCTCTTTGTTTGAAATATTTCCAATACCCAATTGAAATCTCTGATGTAACATTTAATTCGCAACCGCACAAATTTTTATTCTATCTATAAGGCTTTAGATGGAATAATTATTCACACGGAAGTAAAATTGATATCTTGATCTTTAAAACTTAAGATCAATTTATCGATTTTATTAGCGAATAATCAAGTTTGAATTTCAATTTGAACGGTGGATAACATTTTGATGACCATGGATGATTTGATGTTTATCTTTTATTTGTTCTGTTTATCCTGAAAATACAAAAAAATTGCATTTGCATATCATGTAGATTAGGGTTGTTTTCCTAGATAAGGTTGCATGATAGAATAGTTTTTTTTTTTTAAATGCATGTAGTATCTAGGTTAGATAATTTTTTTTTAGGAGAGACTGCATGCTTATATTTTATTTATGTCATATAGCTTAGGTCATATTGCCATGCTATATCATTGCATATTAAATTAGTGACATTGCATTGCATGATTCTCATTAAAAAAATGAAAACAAAAATAGAGTGATTGCGTGTTAACTAGAAAACATATCGTTGACTATTGATGTGAATTCTGATCTAACAACACAGATGCTTTCGTTACTTTGAGGTAAGTTTTGCAATTTATTTATTGCATTGCTTGGGTGTTTAATTGGTGGTTTGCGCACCCGCATGATAACCTCACATGTTATAGAGATAAATTAAAATCAATTCAAGCTACCTGCCAAACATTTTTTCAAAATAAAAGAGAAAGGTACCGAAATGGTGTTAGATAAATCTAGCGTAATCAAATATCTGAACTCACAACCTCTAGTTCATAGGAGTAAAGTAAATCTCCCGTTACTTTACTTGGATTTCTAATCGACTCATCAAAAATAAATTAGTGGCGACTCCTAGTTAAAAAATCATTTGCATGTTACTAACTTGAACGTAAGTCGTGATTTGGTATGAACTTGAGAGAGCCTGAGTTAAGTCTAGGCTTAACAATCCATTAACCAAACCTTAGATGGTGCATCCGAAAATTTGGTCGCGACAATTATTTAGTATTTATACTTATTAAATATTTTAGGTATATTAGTATAGTTTATACTATAACTTATTATTTAATATTTAATAAAATTTGATTAATTAATATTTTTATTAGTTAATATAAATAAAATTATTCAACAATATTTCTATAATTTAATAGAATTTTAAAATGGAGCAGAATTTCAAATTTGAATTCTTTTTGCACCACACCTTTATCTCAAAGAAATAATGTCAATGCATTACGGCTTCATTTTCACGTGTTAAATTAAATTTACTTATGTTCGACCCAAAAAAAAATTACTTTTTCTTTTCCCTGGTGGTTATGAACATGTCAAAAGCACATGTCATCTGATGAAAAGTGATAAAGAGAAAAGTAATATTCAATTTTAATTTGGACCTTCCTTATCTGATTTTCTTTTTGAATAAAAATTAGCAATTAGTGTACACTTTTAATTTATCTAATGTAAAAAAACAAAGACAAAAAAAGAGAAGATAGAATAAAAAGGCAAAGATACATTAGGCGAGAGGAACATGCACATGCTAGTACCACAGTATATCTAGGAGCCTGGGAAGTTATGTTAGTGCCAAGTTAGCCCAAAAAAGATAATGATACTAATTTGCAAAAGCAAAATCATAAATTAGTACACTTGTGATAAATTGAGGATAAAACTTAAATTGGTACATCTATCACTTATTATGTTGGTGAATTGTCATAAGTGTGCCAACTTGGATTTTTTTGTGGTCAAAATATTAATTTGAAGTAATTTGTTAAAGGTATACTAGTTTTTAGTTTTTTATGGTGTTAGTCCTAAATTTAATACGACTGAACAAAAGCAATCCTTGGGCTGAAAATAGGGAGGGGCAAATAGAAGCAGAGTCAATCATTTTTTTTTTTTTCGACCAAAAAAAAAACAGTCTTTTTTTAGGGGCCATTCGAAATGGAATCTATTAGAGAAACGGGCTTTTTCACTGGCCGGAGGCCAACCTAAGCCCAAAGTAATCGGGGCGGGCTGCATATTGCCCGTCGCCAAGGCCCACTCCAATTTACGTGCGATTATGGGCTCACTAGGCCCGAACCTGTACTTCCGATCATCTTCACGATCCCCCATGTTTCGCATTCGTTCACAGTTCGAAGGGTGCATCGGTGCTTGCTCGGACTCGCTCGCTTCACCATCGTCTACCCGCGCGGCGACGCCCGACGGACGGGGAGTTCCTGAGCAAAACCCAGAGGCTCGAACGGCTCTTTCTGCGCGAAAGATCGTTTCTTTACGCTCGGTCGTTGTCAGCGGCAAAGAAGCAAACAGTTAGTCGGCACTTTAAGGTTCGGATTCAATTTACAAGAAGGAGAAGAAATTGTTTCTTTGATAGGAATAGTGATTGCTTTGGTGTTTGTAGATTGACTGAAATGATGTTTGATGCTAAGATTTCTTTTGTTTTCTCGTGGGTCTTGAGAGTATGTGATGTATGCACTTGTGCTGGAAGGAACGATTTCCTGAACGTGTTTTCTGCTCGAAAGATCTTACAGGGTATTGCTTTTGGGTCATGGAAAGCTGTGATGATGAGAAGGATGGCGGCTCCGATAACCTTGTGCCGAAGGCGCTATCGCCCGGGGTAGCATCTGGTGGTGCTAAGTTCGTGGATGAAGTGCTTAATGGTCAGGATGAATGCTGCTTGGACAACTTCCGGATGGATAAGAACGTGTTCTACAAGTTGTGCCACGTTTTGCAGTCGAGGGGCTTGCTGCGCCATACGAACAGGATCAAGATCGAGGAGCAGCTGGCCATATTCTTGTTCATAATAGGCCATAACCTGCGGACGCGAGCTGTTCAAGAGCTGTTTAGGTATTCCGGAGAAACCATTAGTCGGCATTTCAACAATGTCTTGAATGCGATTACCGCAATTTCTTTGGATTTCTTTCAGCCTCCGGGAAGTGACGTCCCTCAAGAAGTCCTGGGAAATCCTAGATTTTACCCTTATTTCAAGGTAGTTTCTCCTCGGGTTTGTCCACTTTTCTGAAAAGGCCAGCAAGTAATTTGTCTTTAACTTTCTTTTTATGGTCATCCCAGCCTGATAGTTTTTGCCATGAATTGGCACGTATGGGGCAATCTTGAAAGTTAACACAAATAAGTTTTGGAGAATAGTTAATGAAAAATATAGTGTTTTTCAATGAAACAACTTGGCACAATTACGAAACTCAAATATGACATGTGAACACAAATTACCAGCCCTTGATTTGTCTTTCTTTAAATCTTTGCTTTTAGGACTGTGTTGGAGCAGTCGATTGCATACAATTCCCGGTGATGGTGGCTGTAGATGAACAAGGACCTTTCCGCAATAAAAACGGTTTACTCATGCAAAATGTGCTGGCAGCTTGCTCATTTGACCTCAAGTTTCATTACGTCTTGGCTGGGTGGGAAGGCTCAGCATCCGAATTGCGAGTCCTACATTCTGCTCTCACAAGGCGTAACAATTTGCAGGTCCCTGAAGGTACTTACACTTGAAAAGAAATTGTGGCTTATTTACTAGTTTCGTTGGACAACCTGTGGTTACTTTTACTTAGAAGAAAACAATCTCAGTCTCTTGCTTTACAGGATATTTTAGGTTGTTCTTATTATATTGACATCTCCCCTGTTTCAATTTTCTTTTTAATTTTTGGTCAGAGGTGTCTTGTTGGAATGTTTGATTAAGCTCTGTACATTGTCATGCCAATTTAACTAATGCAGGCAGGTACTACCTGGTGGACACCAAGTATGCGAATCTGCCAGGTTTTCTAAGCCCATATCAGGATGTACCCTATCACTTGAATGGGTTGCCTGGGGATCATCATCCACAGGATGAAAAAGAGTTGTTCAATCAACGGCATTCGTTATTGAGAAATGCCACAAATTGCAGCTTTGGTGCTTTGAAAGCCAGATTCCCGATTTTAACATCAACTCCTCCTTATCCATTGCAGACACAGGTAAAATTGGTCGTAGCTGCATGCGCCATTCACAATTTCATTCGTAGGGAGAAACCAGATGATTGGCTTTTTAGAACGTTTGAGCATGGAGATGTGATACAAATGGATGAGGCGTTGCCCTCTGTGGAGGTAGAACAGCCAATGCTCTTTGAGAACCAGGACCTGGATTTTCCTTTTGTAACAGAAGATTTAGAAATGTTTGTGCAACTGCGTGATTCAGTTGCTACTGAGATGTGGAACGACTATATCAATGACGATTTATCTGGAATATAGACTCATGTGCATATTTTGACTTTTTTAAGCCATGTTCTTTCTGCTAGATGACAGGGTTAAGGCCAAACTTGGCTTTTATTGTGTTTTGGCACTTCCCTGTGAAAAGGTCCCTGTTTGGCTCATATTGTTGTTTTTCCTCTCTATGAGCAATGCTTGCAACTTGCTGATTCCTGTTTTCTTTTTTCTTTTTGAATATATAGGTTTCTAATATGTTCCCACTCTATTTGAGTGCTGTTTTTGGTGGTTTGCTGGTGGTCTTATATATTATCATCAATGTTTGGACATATCCACTTGAATGAAATGTTTGGCTTCTTCCTTGACCCAAATTAGGGATGTTCTCTGATCATACCAGTTTAATCCATAGGCTTCCCTTCCTGGTGGATATATTATCCTTCCGACTATACTATTTGAGAGGATTTAATAGTTACCGACTCAGTTCTACTAGGACGTCACTGCCACTTAAAACTGATTTTCAAAATCAGAAGAAATTATAAAGACAGCTCCAATGGCTTGAGGCACACAGGTTGGTGCACATTCTCGGTTTTTGACTTGTCCCGCTCTAGTCATTACATAGGCAGGGTATCGCAAGCACCTGCAATTCTCATGGTTAAGTTACTTGCCTGTTTCTCCTCTTTTGCCAATTGGCTTGAAGGTAAGAGATGAAAATCTGAGTAGGGGGTATTCCCTGGTCCATTTTGCCAGTTTTCATTTCGGTGGAGTTCTTGTCAGTAAGATAATTTCTCTAGTTGTTAGGCATAACTCCCTCTTCTAGTTGTGTGGTTTTTCAAGGGAGGTTGGCACTGGTATTTGGTTCTTTGTTCTATGAGTTTTAGCTGGAACCCTCGTCTGCATATTTTGCATAACATCTTGTATGATTGCCAGCATGTGAAGTTCAGAAGTGTGAAGCATTAATCATTTCATTACTAGATTTTTCTGAGAAAGGTTGTGCATGTGTGCTTTGTCTCACATTTCACTCCTCCCTTCCGTCTTTTTACTCACCATGACCCACCTTTAGTTTACCTTGTCCTCATGATGTTCTCTGCCATTATATCAAGAGAACTTTTTCTCTCCTTGTTACAAGGAATTTAATGTTCGGGGGACCATTATATGGCTTTGGTTGAACATACCATATTCGGGTAGGACAAGAATAATGAGTAGTAAAGTTTCCGCCCCAAAGATGTGGCTTAACATGCGGGAGTAACTTTGAGATGGATCAGATTGAACTGGAATCTATCTAGGGCTAATCAGTCGGTTTGGTTGGTCACTTGACTTGGTACTTCAATCCTCGACGAATTTAAGGTATAAAGACTGATCTCCTAGTCAGTAACAGTTACATAACAAGGATCGCTTTTTAAGCAAGTAACGGAATGTATCATCAAATATTCAATATGATTCTTCAAGATTTAATTTCGTTCAAAATAATGGATTCTAGCCAGTTGAAGAGATCTTCAATTAAATCACAAAGAGTTGAATTGTATCAAGCAACAGCCAATTGACTATATAGATGATGTTGCTAATTAATTAAAAAAAATGTTGCTAGCTTGAGTTGATGGACCTAGGAGATGAGAAGAGCCATGGTTGCGGCTGGTGATTGAAAAGATAGGTGCCTCTATAATCCCTTGAGGATCATAACAATGACAAGAAGAGATTTTTGAACGTTTATCGAAAACTTTTCTAGTACTTATATGTTACGACACTTTACATTAGAATTACTCTCGTTATGATTGTGGAATAAAAAGCCCCTCGAAAAGATGAGAGGAGTTGATTACAGAAGAGGGAAGGGACAAGAATAAAGTAAAGAAAAGCTTGGACCAGCCTTGAAAGATGCGGATGAACTTTGCTTTAGACAGAATAGGCAAGACATTTTCAAAGAGATAGATTAATATATTGATTAATTGGTTTAGTTAGGCACAATGGCACATTATCCTTGTCAGCGGCTTTCGTTTTATTATTCAAAAGTCTGATGGCGGTGTTGGAAGAAGTCGAATCTGCTCACTGCAAGACAAACTTTGAAAGTCCACTTGGCATTGCCTTCCACTTTTGATTTCTCCCTCTCAATTTCCATCCAAGCGTGAAATTCTTTTATTGGGTATTCTTACTATTTTTGGATGAACATGCACATACCATTTAAAATGAAATGACCTCTCTTGATGCTGATTTTCAAACTCCCAAGCCAATGACATTGGAGTTTAGTGAAGGTCTGAGCTTAATGCATTGTCAGATCAAGAAGCCCCATGTGTCATCATCCACTTCTAATCTCATTACAGGTGCTGCCACCCTATGGCTCAGATTTGGACAAGGTCAGGAAAGGAACACTTTTGTCTGTTGAATGGTGTGACCGGTGGTGTCGGCCGCGTCTGCATAAATAAGGTGGTACCAAAGTTCAGGAAACAATCTAAGTTGGATATTGTTCATG
Source organism: Eucalyptus decipiens (assembly GCA_014182575.1). Taxonomy (NCBI): domain Eukaryota; kingdom Viridiplantae; phylum Streptophyta; class Magnoliopsida; order Myrtales; family Myrtaceae; genus Eucalyptus; species Eucalyptus decipiens. The sequence continues at coordinate 12,067,973 of CM024610.1, read as the reverse complement.
TAATAAAACCACGTAGGTCAACTCCATTATCATGATGTTGATTTTGCTTAAGTGATCTATGCAATTCTCGCACAATAACAAATGTACGACAATGTCCCTTTCGTTTTCTTTCCTTTTCGTTTCGCATTATCATATCTTATTTTTCTCGTCATCTAAAAATCTAATCAAACACAAGATTTAGAAAAAGATCCAACAAACAATGGAACGTGCGTGGGTCAAATTATTTGCACAGATGATAGAGAAAACTACCGAATTCTTCACTGCTTTTGGTGGAATTTGAATCTGATCCTTCAATTTTCCCCCTTGACCTCCAAATGTAGTTTAGAAACAAACTACGGCAAGTGATTGAAAATCACAATGCACAAATAGATGGCTTGACTTCAAACAAAGAGAGGCATCTTGAAAGCTCAGAAAGGACCAAACCAAATCCAACTTAAAATTTCCTGGGGGAAATTTGATTCCATGTCAGAAAACATGCATCACACATCACAGGGGACGAAAACTACAGGGTAGGATCGTAGGCTGTAAAACTAGGTCTTGCGCAGTGTCCCAAATTTGACCGCATATGTCGCCATGTACTTCAGATAAGATGGGCCGAACCTATATATAAGTCGTCACCCCCAATTTATTTATAAATAAATTGAATTTTGAAGTCTATAGTTGCACGAAAATCCAAGCTTTGAAGTTAAAACAAAGCGAAAAGATTTCGAAAAATAATTAATCTTTTTCCCTCGCGTTGATCCACCTTAAATCCGCAGTCCATCTGTCACCATCTCTCCCCATCTCTCTCTCTCTCTCTCTTTCGTGCACTGTCTTTATCTTTATCTTGCAATAGACAATTAAAATTGCACGAAAGCTACTGCTCTCGGACATTGTCCGAAAGAACACCATCAGAGCTCCATCCTCAGAACCCACTCTCTTTCTCTCTCTAGAACAGCACCATCGTCATCATCTCATTTCTTGAGAGAGAGAGAGAAAGAGAGAATGCAAGATCCAGGGAATGACATGTTTCCACCACCCTCATCTCCCACAACATCCTCGCTCTCTTCCTCTGATCTCGACACCGAGGTGAAGCTCCGACCGCAAATCCTTAAAAAAGATCCGAACTTGTCGCCTCAGAATGAAGAAAAGAAGCTACTTTGCCTCCTTGAATTCTTGAAAATTCTCACTCTCCTTCTTGGGTTTTCTTGATTCTTGATTTTCAGTCCACAGGTTCTTTCTTCCATGACCGGAGCACCACCCTCGGAACCCTAATGGGCGTCAGCTTCCCCGCCATCGCCTTCCGGAACCCATCTCAGCACCGTGAAGCCCACCACCCGTCCGCCTCCGCCGCGGCGGCCGCTGCCCCCGTCGCGGCCGGCGGCCTGAAGAGCAAGAAGCCCAAGAAGAAGAAGGCGGCCAACCCCGCGGCGGCCCTGGTGGCGGAGCGGCGGCGGAGGTGGTGGCGGCTCTGCCGTGACGACGGCGGGAAGCCGGCGTCCCTCGGGGAGTTCCTCGAGATGGAGCGGCGGTTCGGGGACGGCGCATTCTTCGACGGCGCGCCGCGGTCGGAGCTCGACGGGATGGCGGACGGCGGCAACCAGCCGAGGAACGGGAGGGTCCTGTTCGCCGACGGCCGGGTCCTGCCGCCGGCGGTGGACGTCGGCGACAGGACGCCGTCGGCCGACGGCGGGGCTCTGTGCCGATTCCCGGTGTCACTCACTGGTCTCTGTTCTTGATTCTTGTCGTCATTAGTGATTGATCATTCTTTGTAAGCTTTGTCATTTAGGAGTTGATGATCAGTATAAAAAAAGCATTAATTTTGGCTTCATCGATGGATTTTGCCATCATTATTTTTGGGTTTTTTGTTTGTTTCTTCTTCATTTTGGTTCGGTGCTCTGGCTCTCTATCAATGGTTACTTTAGAATAACCATCAATCAATACAGTGAAAATGCAATTGAGTATGATTTCCTCTTCCTTGATTCTCTGGGGGGGCCAGAGCAACCATCAATCTGCGATTTTAAAGTAAAGGACGGCAACATGGTTTGATGGACTGCCTATATCCGCTAATTACGCCAAAAAAAGAACCAAGAAAATGTCATTGAATAGGCGATAACCAAGGTGACTTCAAGTTGCTGTCCCAATTCATCTCCCTCAGTCTCTCCATCTTTTTCTAGTCAAGTTGCAGAGTCCCGAGTAGACATGCAAGTTCAGGTTTGAGAGGATTCTTGTAGTTCAATCTATTCACAACGCACTATCAAGATTAACATTTTTGAGGCCTCACTAGAAATTTAACCGAAACGATTGTTTCTTGTTCTTGCATAAACCAAGCTATTTCTGGACATGTGTCTCCCTAGAAAAGACAATGAAAGGGTAGCAAGAAAAATTCACTCTTTGAATTTATCTAGAATTATAACACAAGTGTATTTCAATTCCTTATGATTCTGGTGCTGATATCAGCACAGAACTCAAAATCAATAAGATCTAGTTCCCATATAGCCAAAAAGAGTAAAAAAAGACCCAAAAAAAAAAAAAGTAAGAAAACTTGAGCTAATTGATCATATCATAGCCTACAGGGAGTCTCTACGATGGTCTCCAGAGCTGGCCTCCAGGACCTCTGCTTTGAGTACCTCTCAATTGGCTCCAGAACAACGTCTCTATCTGAACCCTCCGTCCTCTTAGCCTCAGAAGGGAAGATGCAGACAGGGAAGATCTTGTCAAGTTGTTGAAGCTCCCATGCTTGAGAGCCTTGGAGGCTCTGTAGGTGAGGGCACTCATCTCTTCATAGGTGAGGACAGAGTAGAGGAGCTCCATGGGAAGGAAGAAGTAGAAGCGGCGAAGCTCAAGCTCCTCGTCAGCGGAGAGGCCGTGGATCCGGTGGCCAACCCGGAGGGTGGAGGAGTTGCAGAGGAATTGGCCTGGGTTCTCGAGCATAAGCTCGGCCGCTCTGATGGGCCTTGTGTAGATTTGCATTTTGCCATCTGAGGACAGGACTTTCGCCACCGATGACCCACTTATGATGATGGATGGAGCACAGGAAGTTGCATTACCCATGAATGAATTTGTGTGTGTGGTCTTGAGAGAGAGAGAGAGATGGAGGGAGAGGGAGAGACAGAGAGAGAGAAGGGTCAATGCTGGTTCTTGTACATAGAAGTGAATGAATGTGTTGAGGAAGGTGACCGGTTTTATTGGTTTGACACGGAGGGACTCTCAAATCACAGATGAATTCAAGCTTGAATGAATGATCGGAGTTTGTTGAGAAAGAGACAACAAAGGGAGGAAGGTCAGTTGTCAGTTAGCTGCAGCCTGCAGCAATCTTTTATTCATCTATATTAATATTAGAAAGAAGCAAATTATAATAATCTAACGTGAGTAGGCAGCGGATTTTTGCCATGCAGCATGTATCTTTCAGGAGAAGAAGACAGCGATGGAGTCTTCCTGTAAGGATTCAATCTGATTCACGAAATCCTATTGTCGATTTTCGTTAACAAGAGACAATGGCATAGGCTTATTTGGACGAAGCAGTAGCGCACGAAACAAAAGCAATACGGTGGTAGGTTATATGATCGGTGAGGTTGAAACAGCCGGTGTGAATTTCACTAAACCTTGCTTGACTTTAGTGAGTGCAAACATAGTTTAGTGAGTTTTTGGTGGGTTTTTATCTTAACGGTTTCGTTCACGTTTGTTTAGGGAGGTGAGAACATGGTGTGGGGATGGGGCAAGAGTTTGGCCCTCGTAGAAGACTCGATTAAGGACACCACCAAACCAATGATTGGACATGGGAAGCAATTTCTCCAAAAATATTCCATGACCTAACTCCATTAATCTAATCACATTTGATGGACAGACCATCAAGTAAGCAACCATCCCCCTAGAGAGAGAGAGAGAGAGAGAGAGAGAGAGAGAGAGAGAGATCTGTGATATGTTTTTGCAGGGGAATGTCTATACAGGTAATACTACTGGACTGACAATGACAAAACATAAAGTTTTGCGAGGTTTGTGGTCGCTATCAAAGTGCTAGCTTGCAAATATTCCATGACCCATCTTCTTTAGCTTATTAAACAATCTATTGCCTAATTATGAGCTAATTTCCCGTAGCAACAGTCAATTTCATCAAATTTAGGAGGTCCCCACTAAGTTTTTTCTTTTTTTAATTATGGAGATTCCGCTCTCCCCCCATCCTTCCTGTCCAGATTTTCCTGAGCCACTAATTAAGAGAAAATAATCAAAATATTATTTGTGCAATTACGATGGAATTCCAGAAGGCATGCACTGTTGAACTAGTAGTACCAAGTACATTACAGGGAGGAGGTTGGTGATGGCCAAGTGAAGTTTTGGTGGATTTTGCTCCAAGCAAGTGACCTAAATAGTGGTTGAGTTGTCACTAAAAGCCTCGACATAGCCTCATCAAGCATCAGAACAAGACGATGTTCACAAGATACGAATCGGTTTCGACAAACAGTTCGCAGCGCCAGTTCATTGCAGCACTTTTCGCACCAAAGAGATCTCCCATCTGATCTTCAAGTGGGGACATCAAGCAATAGGCTGTCATTGGGTCGGGAGGACCGATGACTAAGGGTACAATCCACACATAAAGGAGCACAAACACAGAATTCAATCATCAATCTTATTCTCCAGAACCCTGGACATAATCTATGTACACCATATGTGATGTCCAAAGTTCCATTAATTTGAATATTTAAACCCTCATTATGCAAATGAGACTTGTCTTTTGCTCGGTTGATCATGCATAGGATCATCTAGGAAATCTGTAATCTTGTCCACTAAGCTCGACTTCTTTGTGATTCTATTTTTAGCCTTCGAGGCAACAAGAAATTCCTAATTCCCTACATCTTCGCTTAATAACGAGACGAGGGTTTGCCTTTACCAAAAAAAAAACGAGACGAGGGTTTGCAAGGCACCGAAAGCATTAAACATTTCGACAAAAATCAGTATCCTCGCTATTAATCTTAGATTAAACCTTTACCCAAGTTAAACTCAAGCATGACTAATGACAAAAAAAAAACAAAAAAACAAAAAAACAAAAAACAAAAACAACGCGTTTTAGTCTTTTCTCTGGAAAGCATCTCACGGCAGGGATGTAAAAAATGAAAATTCAAGCATGCCATTTGCCACAAACGACTCACCAGCGAAATGTATCACGGGATTAAAATTTCAAGGTAAAAAAAGTCCACAATGAATAGAAATCATGGCGTTAAAATTCAAGGAAAAAGTGTCAAAAATAGCAATATAACTGCAGTATCATCTCAAACAAAAAAAACTAGTCACAATAAGATGAATAAATATAGAAGCATAACAACGTAACAATGAAAAAATCACTTTCAACATATCTGAATTATACATCCAGCAACAAACTTCCTACCCAATCAGTTTTCAGAGCAGGAGCTTTTCTTTATTTTATTTTGAAAAACAATTGAGAAACAAATTCTTCCAATAGTGAACGGCACTGCTCACCAGCTCCAGGTCAAACTGCTTGATCGATTGAAATTAGGAAAAATGTTATACAGCCCTCTTCATGTTAAATCTGCCATGATACAGGTAAGCTTCATATAGTGCCGGGTCAGAAAATACGCCCAACACTAGGATTTCAGCGTGTTCAACTTGTGGAATCATAGCATGTGCATGTGCATGCGTGCGTGCATGAGAGAGAGAGAGAGAGAGAGAGAAGGAGGGGGGGGGGGGGGGAGGGAGGGAGGGAGGGAGGGAGGGAGAGAACTTGAGCAAGAAAAAGATCATACTTACTAGGCACACGGAGATTACTTCTGTATTTAATCTCTAGAAAGTTATCGGGTCATCTAAAGATTAATCATCAACAAAGGATTGCTATCTCCGACTTTTCTTTTGCCTAAGTCTTTTGAAGGCCATGAATGTAACCGCAGCAGACAGAGAATACCTGTTCCAAGGGGTAACATAACAAAGAAATGATTAATCTGCATTCAAGAACATTGTGCCTTAATTTTCTCTAGACCAACACAACTGCTCCCATATTTCAACAACATATAGAATAATAAAAATAAAAAATCAGTTTTATAGGACCTGTAATGTCTCAGTCAAGAGCTTTAAAATGTTCCTCTTGCAAATGGGAAAATTGAATATGTCCATCTACGATTCCAATATAACCTTACATCCCTTTTCACAGATTGAACTGGTAAGGGAAACTATTGATACAATACTAAAGAAGTTAAATGGCATCAGACATTACAACTATTACTAATGCTAGACTTCCATTAGCCTTAACTAACATGAAGTCTTCGACAAAGAAAAAGCAGAAAAGATCCTATGAAGGGGATTGATATCTAATGCATGGTATTGGGTACAAGAATAACATGGTAACAGCATTGTGGCTACTTCAAACAACAGTAACAGCGGAAGGAAAGAAATGTCAGTGGAAGGGAAGGGAGACAGAGAGCATCAAGTAAAATTGACAGAAAGAAGAAAGAAACTGACTCTCATGAACGCTTGCAGAGAATAAGGAGCAAAGTTTTCTTGAAAAAGTAAAAGAACCACTTTTTCAAGAAATTTCTGAAAAAAATAATCATCTTGAAGAGATTGCAGGAGTAATTATGTAAAATGGCTATTCTCAAATGCCAAAAGTTGCTACAACCATACCACGTCAAAATATAATTTAGGTGGTCCTGTGGCATCACTGAACTGCGGATCAAGGTATTGACTTCCTTTGGTACTGGATACGGATTGCTTGGATTCACATTTTCATTAATATCTTCTATGTAGAGAGTATCAGCAGGGAGCCCAGAAGCATGAGCAATGGCCGCAGTGTCAACATAAAACCACTGGGAGGAAGCTGGATCGTTTGCAGGAACAAAAATACTGGGCTTCTCACTTCCCGCGAATGACTCCTAGAACCTCTACCGATGCAACAGTAGCAACATGTTCCTGTAAGCCAAGAGAAATAAGATACATCTCTTTAAAACATCTATCTATCTCACAGGAGCAAGGAACCAAGGCACGTAAGACAACCTCAACATTTTTAGGCTTCTTAGACCAAGGTTTCCACCAAGATTTTTCTTCACTCTTTCGGACAGAGGTTTCTGATGCATCTTTAGGCTTTCCAGCATCATCCAAAGTTTCAAGGAACTTGTCTCTCCAACTTCGGGGTACCCATCCTCTATTAACCAGAACTGGAAACTTTACACTGATAAGAAAATGATAATAAACCTAGTTAAAAAGGACCAAGGCACACTGTGCATATCATCATCTTTTTATTAAAAAGATCATACGTGTCAAGAAAAGACCAAGTCTTCAAATTCAATTCAAGAAACGAAATCAAATGCTTTAGTGAAATGTCATTCATAATGCTAAAGCACGAGTGACGTATATCAATTGTTGGAAGTATATGCGACTTATTGTCCCTTATTGTCATTAAAATGACAATGACTTTAGTGTCACGGGGAGACCCAGGTAATAAGAAATTGAGATAATAAACATAACAAGATCAAACTAAAAAAATTCAAACATAACAGACTCCATTGATCCAACTTCTAGAAAACTAGTATTTATAAAAGCTTAGTGCTCAGCATCGGATGTCCATTACTTAACAGGAATAGCTAGGCACAAATGGACTAGCCAAGGAGATTGAGGATGTTAGTCAAGGTCAAGCCCCAATTAGAGCCATTCAGTCTAACACTATAAAGCATGAAACAGCACAACCAATGGTCATTTAATGTTATATTCATCACAGGGAAAATACCATTATCAAGCAACGAACCTGTCATGAAACTACCTGAAAAACAAGTAGCTCTAATGCTAGCAAAACTTAAGATCTGAAAACACAACAGTAATGAGCATTCGAGTTTGGCGAGGAAAAAATATCAATGCACCAAATTTCCATATAACAGTCACCATTCGCATATCCATAAGGATGAGAACAAGAATGATTACCTTTCAGGGTCATCTGAAATTGGCATAAGGGGAGTGATTAGGTAGTACCCATTCTCTGTCACTCCAGAAATGCTTCGGGAACGTGGACCCACAAATATTGATCTTTTGTCATCAAAAACTCCTTTGCTGAAGACCCTCCTAAACTCCAAAGATTGCAGGTCCTTGTTGCTAGGAGATACGTCCTTAAGTTCCATGGGTTCCATATCCAATCTCCTCTGTCTATATTCCAGCATGTTAATCTGCAAGAGTAAAGAAGAAAAGATGATCGTTATAAAGTGCCTCAACCACATTGGCAAATGTTTTAGTCCTGCTTTCTTTAACACATACCATTGTATTAAGTGGGTTACACTATGCTTGGGAGTGTGAGAGAATGGAAAATGCAAACAAAATTCTCACAATTAAAAAAAAAAAAAAAATCAAATGTCTAAAATTTTCCTCTCCAATCTCCTTTCTCCCCATTTCCCCCAATTTCCAGATAGAGTCATAGTGTACATACAAAAACCCAACGGCAACCAAGCCTTCACCTATTAGATATAGTTGTCTCAAAGAAACCATTTTGTCATTAGAATCTAGCTCAATTCCCTGTAACATGTAATACTGTAAGATCCGAACTATCAAAATCCATTCTTGGCCTAATTAAGAAGACCATTTCTTCATGGAATATGCTGAACTGGATGCAAACCACTTTTCATATGAACAACGTTTCACGAGTGGTCCCAAAAGGGCCAACGCAATGATTTGGTGTTCATCTTTCTCGCTCAATGCCACAGAAACCACCCGCCAAAGCTTTGTCATTTATTCAACCGACGATGCAAACTACTGAAGTGAACCAGCAATTCCCCATAGACTGATGAAAGCCAGTAGTGCTAGTACCAGCCGCATTAGCTTGAGACGGAAACCATCCGAAACGCAGACATACAGAGCCACAGAACAAGAATCGCTCAGTGGGGAGAGAGAGAAGAGAGTTGACCTTGTCCTGTCTCCTGAAAACCTGCCAAGTCCCGAGACCAAACGCGATAGCTCCAGGAACGAAGAGCAGCCACCTGGACCACCTCGATCCATCCTCCTTACCTGCCACAAGCGCGCATCCGCCACAAACTCAAGCGACCGAAACAAATCACATCGTACACGCAGCAATCGCGGACGGAAAGCAGCCGCGACTAAGATCACGCACCTCGAGCCTGAGAAGAGGAGCCGTCGGCGGCGGCGGTGGCAGCGGCGGGGGAGGAGGTGGAGAAGCGAGACGGCCACGGGGACAGCGAAAGCGACGGCGCCGGCGATCGGAGGAGGGGGCGCGGGCGGCGGAGCGCAGGGACTCCGGCGGCGGCTCCGCGGCGGAGCTTGCTGGCGAGAGCTCTGGAAATGGAGGAAGACATGTCGAGCGCGGTTCACGCGGGGAGACGACGTCGGCCGGCGCACGCCGAAAATTCTCCCGAGCCCGACGGGAAGAACGTTCGAGGTTTTGGGGGTTTTCTCGATGGGCTTCCGTGGAGGCTCCGATCGAGCCCACATTGCCAGGAACGGCCCACAGCCCATCAAAGCTTCGCAGCTCGATTTTTTTTTTTGGGTCAATCCTACTCTATTCCTACTCTACACTTACTCTCAGACTTTTCCCTACCTCTTAGGGCGCGGGAGTCGAAACCCACTCTTAAAACTCGCCGTCCCATCCTATCCTGAGAAGAAGGTAGGGATTTAAACCCCTCACCTCCCCCTTCCATGTTGGAATGGTGGCCACTGGGGCGAATTCCAGTGACTAGGAAGAAAAAAAGGACCTAATACTATTAGGTTTAGGAAGAAAATCTCACCTACATGGCAATTCATCGTCACTTCTCTATTGGACCATGAAACTTAAGGAATCCATATCATTTTGATTAGATAATATTGTGAGCATATCCTTGTTAAATAAAAAGGATAATCTTACCTTTCTAGTCATCGAAGGTAATGAATTTCTGAGCATATATAGGTGCTACACTAGTTCATCTCAAAACATCAATACACTAGGTCATAAAGCTGTCATATTCTAGGAGTGAGTAGCCATGGAGGTAACAGCATCCAAGAGATTAGGGTCGATGATATTGGTGGTGACTCTCATAGTATGGTCATCCATCGGTGTTGACGCAGCCATATCTACGGAGTGCAAGTTGAAGTGTGTAGCGTTTTGTGCCTTGGATCCCGACCAAACTCTATGCACTCTCAATTGTCTCAAGACTTGCCCTAGACAGTCTTCCACACATGTCGCATTAGAGTATTGTGACATGGGTTGTTTCTTGTCTACTTGCCTTGGCTACCATCCAGGTAATAATCTCCACATTTACATTAAAGATATAAAGTCACTTATCTATAAGTCATTGTATAATATTGTTTCTAATGTTTCCGTGTTTTATTTTGATTAAGAGAGGAGGGTTGTGTACTAAATTATTTAATTTCCTTGGACTTCGATATATGCTTTTGTTAAAAAATCAATTTCAATTTTGATGTAAGTGACTTTTTTCATTTCCTGTTTTATATTTGAATTCATGTAGATAGTAAGAAAGTTGAAGCAGATGTGGAAAAGGTTGGAGCTTGCGCAGATTCATGCTCTCAGGGTTGCGAGAAGATCTCTTAGTTTGGAAATCTAATATAATTGTTATATAATACGTTTGTGGTTTCATTCCACGACTAATAAAATTTTTAATATTTGCTGGACCATAAGTTAATGTGAACTGAGTTTTATGCTCTTAGGCTTGGTTACGAATGTGTCTTCAAACAATCAAAGTCATACGATGTGCGAAAAAGCGTTGACAAGATGTTAGAGCATGAATCGATGGTGAAAGAATGGGGATTGGGCTCATCCTTATCACTTCACACTCCTAATGTTTCCTATACAATGAATGATTAATTGGAATCGTAAAAAATTTGGATGATTTGGATGATAACACGATGTGTTAAGGACTAAATAAAGTAGAAAAAAGAAAAAAGAAAAAAGAAGTGATCTTTTGTTTTTTTCTTTTGAAAAACTGAATCATTAGGAAAAACTTCCGAACCAAATTGAATGAGATCTGAATCGAACCGAAATTTTGGTTCGTGGTTTTTAACTTTTAGTTTTTAGTTTTTGCATTTTTTTTCTTTTTCATTTTCAAGAAATAAACTCTTATTGGTTTGTTGGTTCGATTCTGTTCTCATTAAAAACCAAAATTTTTGTTATTGGTTTGGTTTTTATCGATTAACCGAACCGAATGAAAACTAAACCAAAAAAATCAAATTTTTTGGTTCGGTTCGGTTTTCGATTTTTGACACCCCTACCTAATAGTACGAAATACTAATACGAGCATAACAAATTTACTTTTTTCGTTAATATATGATAAAATTACTAACTTAAATTACATTTAACAATTGAGGAGTATGTTATGAAATACATAAATGAATAGAATACATGAATGAATATTCATTATATTCATCTTATCCAATGTACTTATTATGGTACATTTGTATCAAATGTTTTAAGTATATCAATGAACGTTAGTCTCCCTTGTCCTATACATGTATCATTCGAATACATGATATTAATGATAAGTATATTCTTGTTCTCCTATAAATAGGAGTTTAGTTTTAATGTACAATAACAACTATAAGAACAACAATCATAGCTTTTTCTACTATCTCTAGTGTTTACTTACTTTCTCTTCTCAATCTCTCTCTATTATATATTCGCAACGCAATATTTTACAACACGTTATCAGCACGAGAATCTACCGATTGAGTAAGTAACTTTTGCAAGCACGAAAATCTACCGATTGAGTAAGTAATTTTTGCAAGGTGGATATTCTTTTTATTGATCAACTTATACTTCATTTTTATTTTTCTTGGCCCGAAGCCAAAATTCAAATCTAAAAGTATCATTCTGCTCCTGAAGTAACGGTGGATATTTGGAAATCCTTTTAATTAATTTAAGGATTTATTTTTACAAGAATTATGGCAAATATTGAAAAGCCCAAATTCCACATCCTGGAAGTGAGTGGAAAGAATTATCTATTCTGGTGTCTTGACATGGAAATGCACCTCCAAGGGCAATGTCTCACTAATGCAATTACAGAGGATGGAACCTCAAATGAAAAGGATAAAGCAAATGCGATGATTTTTATTCGCCGTCATTTGTATGAGAGCCTGCAGATTCAATATTTATCCATTCAAGATCCTCATATCTTGTGGAGGATGTTGAAGGATATGTATGATCATACCAAAAACCGTTATCCTCCCTCAAGCACAATATGATTGGCAAAATCTCAAACTACAAGATTTTAAATCAGTGTTTGACTATAATTTTGCTTTATTTGATATCATTTCTTGGCTCGAGTTATGCGGTATCAAATTTGCTGATGCGGAATTGTTAGAGAAAACTTTCTCCACCTTCCATGCTTCAAATATTGTATTACAACAGCAATACCGGCAGTGTCAGTTTGCCACATACTCTAAATTAATTTATGTGCTTCTTACTGCCGAGCAAACTAATGAATTGCTGTTCAAAAATCATGATCTTAGACCTACTGGCTCAAAAGCATTGTCTGAAGTACATGCTAATTTAAGAAAAATACTAGCCATTTTAAGGGCTATAAGCGCAGGCAAGAACATAATCCTAGAAGGGATGTTAAGATATTTAACCGCCCTAGGAAATCAAATTTTGGCCTGAATCATGATAAATAAAAGAAGCCAAAGAATGTGATTAATGAAAGTATTTGTTATCGTCGTGGCATGACTGGGCACTGGTCACGTACCTGTCGTACGCCAAAACATTTTGTTGACCTATACTAGGTATCTTTAAAGAATACGGGCAAGCGTGGTGAATCTTATGCCATTGAAATCAATTCTACTACCATAACCACTGTTGAAACCAACAATATTTCCGTTGTTGGAACACCTCTTGCTCCTGAAGTAGCAAATGCATCCCTAGATGTTTCTAATTTCTTTGAGAACCTCTAATTACTTTGATGAGACATCAAATTGGTGGATGATGATTTGAATTTCAAATTTTATGATTCTAATAATTTCTTTTTAGTTGTTTCGCTTTAGATATATTACTTACTATTATTCTTTCATATGGTTATGAAATGCTTATGAACCTTATATAATATTTATTTGACTTTATAACTAAAATGCAATATTGATTAACCCCATAAGTGGTTATATGGCTTAATTGAGGGGGAGATATTATGAACTATGCATTGCAGCATTGGTATGCGACGGGTTCACAAGATGCAAAATTGATTAGCCCAAGCAGTGGCTATATATGCATTGCACTCTTTTTTCTTTATGTCCGGTTTTTTCCCATAGGGTTTTTCCGGCTTAAATTTTTTAACGAGGCAATTAATGCATCCATAAAAGGGAGAGATTATAACATTTGTGCTCTGTACTCTTTTTCCCTTTTGTTCGGTTTTTATCCCACTGGATTTTTCTAGCTTAAGGTTTTTAATGAGGCAGTATCATTCGATACATTGATATTAATGATAAGTACATTCTTGTTCTCCTATAAATAGGAGTTTAGTTTTGATGTACAATAACACCTATTAGAACAATAATCACAATACAGTGAAATATCTAGTTTTTTCTACTATCTCTAATATTCACTTACTTTCTCTTCTCTATTATATATTCGCAGCGCAATATTTTACAACAGAGTATACCGATTTAGGATTTTATCCTCTATTTATTATAAATATACCGGTTTATTGTTCTTATGATATTGATTCAATTTACAAAAACTAATTATTAAAATTATTGAGTTGGGTGATGTGTGATAATTGATTAATGTACTAATTTAAAGATTTATCCTTTCATTTATTACTCAGTTTGTAATTTTTCATAATATTAATTTAATTTACGGAAATTAACCGTCAGGAAATTTATCATAATTATACTTAGTTGTACCATTTCGGAGATTTTTGCAATAAAAAAAATTAATTTGAAGTAAGATTATTATAGCTGTACTATTTTGGGGATTTTTGTGATAAAAAAATAATTTAAGGCGACTTTATTATAAATGTTTTAATTAAGGGTCTTTCTGCGATTATTCCTAAAGAAAAGGGACAAATTGCAAATTCGATGAAATCGAGGTAGACTAGGGTTTCTCTCTCTCTGCTAGCTATAAAAAAGCCATGGGAGGTCCTGCTCCATGCCGTGCTCTGTTCTCCGAAGAAGCGGCGAGTTTCGGGATCGATCTCTTCCGTCTGCGATCTTCCTTTCTCACAATTTTTTTTTTTTTTTTTTTAATCTCTTTCTTCTTCATCTCCGATCTCTTCCTCGTCTCCGCGACGGAAGAAGAAGGCAATCAATATGCGTCACTGATGCGCTCTGCGGAAGAAGCAGCGAAGTAGCGCCATCAGCCCTTTTCGTTGCCGACAGCGAACCGAGCAGACTATGCTTGCGGGTGCCGTCGCTTCCGTACGGCTCTCGCATTCACATGCTCGTAAATTTCCCCCCGCCACCGCCGGCGTTCTCGAGCTCTTCTGCTGATTTAGACCATAAACCATGTCGCCTTTCGCCCCCGTTATCGCCTCGAATTTTCCAAGTCTGAAGCCTCTGACAAACGTCGGCCCCCGCCGCTCATAAACCCTCTCCCCTATCATTAACGCCGCCGCTTGCCGACGCCGCCGTGGCGCGACGCCGTCGACCGCGGCACGGCACGACGGCGGCCGGTGGCGTCCACGAGTTTATGATTTGGGGATGTGTTTCGGGTCTGTTGGGCCGAAAGGAAATGCCCTGTTGGCAAGATGAGAAAATGCAAATTCGGGTCGGGTTCGAGGAGCTCGGGCTCGAGTGGGCTTGAACGCATGATGAAGAATGGTATATCATTTTTCGAAAAATTTATGGGTATAACAATTATTAATGAATATTTTTTCATTAATTAATTATTATAAATAATGATAATATTTTTTCAGATTAATTTTTTAAAAGAAATAATTAATTATCTTTTAGAAAAATTTTTTCAAATATTGAATATTCCATTTCTTAAAATTTTTGATCTTATTTGTTTAAAATTAATCTATGCATAAATTTCAATTTGAAACAAGCTCTACAAGCATTCAAATGGAACTAGTCATGATTGATTTTTATGTTTGGTTTGATATATTTGTGAGGACAGCATTAGCTAATCATTAGCTAAGGTCATGTCATTTTTTTCTTTGGTTAGAATAGAATTCACACTCCATAACATTAACAGGAAAAGAGAGAATTTGTGATTAGGTAATTTGAGAGGTATTATATTAAATCTCATAGACAAAGAATTATATTCAATAAGAACTTTACTAAAAGGAATAATGAGCATTTTCGTTTCAAATTAAGTAACTGGAAATTCATGGACACGCACTAGCAGTGGTTCTTATCTTGTTCCATTGGTGGTGGATTAGAGGGTGGAAGTGGATCTTGACAACGAAAGGTGCTGCTTGTGAAAAGGAAAATTTTCTACCTATTCTCCAAATTCTGACTAGTTTCACTGTGTTAGAGCAAGTAGAAATACAGTAGAGTTTTGAATGTTGACCCCGTCTGTTTCTTTTTTAGGTGTCCCGTAGTGTTTAGGTAAATAAATTGATTATTTTGTCTCTGGAATACTTGTTAAGCAACCAGATAATGAAAACTCATAACTACCCACATAGGTTATTTTCTTATGATATATGTGTACCCTCTGGAATTTGCAATGAATTGGCACAAGTCATCGTGGTGATCTTTATCCCTTGGGCTTATTCAATGATATTTTCTTGGTTCTTTCTTCTTTCTTTTTTTTTTCTTTTTTTTTGACGTATGGCGCTCTGGCCCCCCAGAATCAAGGAAGAGAAAATCTTACTCAATTGCATTTTTACGGTATTGATTGGCAGAGAAACGTGATTTAACTAAAAACCAAACCGCACCAAAATGAAAAAGAGCAAACCATTGCAAAATAATTTGGCAAAACCCATTGGTGAAGCCAAAATTAATGCTTTTTTATACTGATCATCAACTCCTAAATGACAAAGCTTACAGAGAATGATCAATCACGAATGACAACAAGAATCTCTCTCTCACAGAATCAAGAACAGAGCCCAGTGATTGACACTGGGAATTGACAAAGAACCCTGTCCAGCCAACGGCATCCCTCCTGTTCCACTCAGCAGAACCTGGCTGTCGGTTGAAAATCCCATTCCTCTGAAGAGAATGTTAGCTTCAGTTACGGTGGCGTGCCATTGTAGAACGCGCTGAAAAACACCGATCTAATCTGAAGTTCCCCAAGGGACACCAACTTGTTCCCGGCAGAGCACTTCTCTTCATGGAGATCTTTAATTTCTTCTCTCCAAAGGAAACAATGGAAGCCAACTCCATCTCCAGAACAGCAAATCCAGAACTTGATGCTCTTCCATCCATATCTTTCAAGAAATTAGCCCTGTAAAAGCAAAATAAAAACCATTTAGTCTAACACGAAAACAAAAAAAAAATTGTAAGTCTAAATTTAAGAGGAAACCCTTTTTCGGCCTTTTGCATATTTATTTCCAAGAACCAGCTTTATGTTCAGGCCAAATAACAAGAACCGTGGGAGTTTACTTTTACATCTCAAAACCAAGCAAATAATTAATCATTGTAGCCATATGAGAGACAAGTTTAACTCCTGCCAATAAAAGGATACCTCATAATCCATTCCATATAAACCATGACTGCATTTCAAATATGAGATGACTCATAGATTCTCATTACTCAGTTCACTGTACAACAAAGAAATGAGCTTGAATCTATCCTCCTTTATCTCACGTACATGTTGAATCCAAGCAGTTTTGTAAATTTGCAACCCTTGACTGGAAAAAGAGGGGGAAAAGGTTTTTAAAATTTGCTTCTCTGCTACATTACCAGCATTGTTCTAAAGAAAATTGAGCAAGTAAAGAAAACAATATTAAGAGCTTACATACCAAGAATAGGCAGAAGATAAAGCAAATAATATAACTTCATTTTTTTGGGCTAGAATTAAGTTGAACATCATCTGTTCAGTTTCCATAGTTAGCATAAACTTTGAAAGGATAGCCATAGCTTATACCTTGTCTCATTAGCAACTTTCTGATCCAACATCACTGTCCCTATTGGACAGGAAGTATAAAATCACATTATATTAACACAAATAAAACTATGTCTCAGAGTTTCCCATTAAGATGTTTGAAGTGCAACAGAGGAATGAACCTGCAACTTATGTATTTTCTTTTTTTCTTTCTCATTTATTTGATATCAATTGAGCACTGCCGATCCAAATTCAGAAAAAGCAATCATAAATCAGTATCTGATATTCTGTATAGCAGAAACCAAGACAGAATGCAAGAAATTTGAAATCTTCACCTGGTTGACCAGTGACCATCCTTTGATGTTCATCACTTCTTGTAACTTGGAGTTGTAAAATGTGCTATTGCTATTTGCTTTAGCTTCCTGATGTCAAAGTAAACACATGAATTTAACAACAGGAGAAAAATAGTTTCCAGAGCAAGGACTTTGTGAAGTTCCCAATCTCTAATTCCTTGTGTCAAAGTAGCTAGCCAGTTCCTAGTCTTTGCTAGTATGTGCAACTATAACCTGTCAACTATGGTCCTTAATCCTGCCATAACCCACAGCATTATATTTTGTGGAATGCATATCAAAATGAATATATCAAAACGAATAAAATATATTACATCCTAGCATCTTTTAAAATTCAAACAACATAATTTCCTCCTCATTGCATTGTTCACGTCTTCCTTCTGTATAAAAAACTTATCTGGCTTTGCTTCCTTTGTTCTATAGAACCAGCAATTTGGGTGGCAATATCTTTAATGAAAATTGAGCAATGAAAACACAAGATCAAACAGTTTCACCCCAGTTCTGAAATCACTTCTTTCCCACTTCACACCTCAGAATGCATGCCAATAACAATAGTAAGCAGATAAACCAAAATAGAAATCTTCATTTATTTTGGCTAAACTTGGGTTGACCAGCACAAATTCAGCACAGAATTAGAATAAAAAACAAAACAACTAATAGCAATAACTATACTTGTTAACAGTTCAAGTTGAAATAATCATGGCCACATCCCTGTTGAAGAAAGAACATACAAGTCTTCGCCATTTATTCTGAAAAGAGAAACCAAGCAGATCAACATATCTAAAAGCAACAGGCCAAGTCAAAATGATCATGCAACCTCTCTCTCTTCTTAAAATAGAATAATCAAAACATAGTGGATCATCTGCAAATAGATCCAAAGAAGCTGGAAAGCAATACATAATAAGGGACTATTTAATGGACAATATTGTTCATTCATGTTCCAGAATATTGATTATTTATGTTCCTTCAAGAAGATTTTTCTGTAGAAGCTGATTTGACATTAGGATTTGTCATCTCTTAGAGGCTTTATTGAGACTAAAGCATTTGACTTTCTAGTAGCTAAACGGATAAAAATATATACCTCTCATGAAATGATTGCTCCAATTTATCACTCAGAGATTATTCTTGTGCCAATGAGTAACCCCTTTTATATCTGCTTGTCTTCTCAGTTCTTTCTTGAGTTCTAAATTTATTAAAGACAATAAAAATGAACAACTGTTGTTCTTACTTTTATTTTCATTTTTGCTATTTTCAGCTGACCAAGAGGCAGAACTTGCGAGTTGCTACAGAATTTTGATTCATCCATGTGTGGTGATCAAAGAGATTCTCTACAAATCAATATAATGAAATATGCAACATAAATGATGAGCTTGACAGTGGAGCCAAGCATAATGAGAATGGTTAAATCATAGCCAAACTAGGAAAAAAAAGTATCATAATTAGGAAATTTGATCTAACCAAAAATCAAAGGCTTGTTCCATTGGGACCAACTATCAAGTGTAACTGCAATCTTTCTACTCATTGTCGATGAATTTTGTTTTATGTAAATTTGATCCCTTTAAGAGAAATTTGATTCCTTAATTCAGTACCCTGCATTATACAATTACATGAGGAAGCAATTATAATAGGTGAATCTCCTCAAACCCACACCCTCCTATATATCCTTTGTTGTTACAAATTTCTCTCTCCTCAGTTGTCCCATGGCCATAAGCTTAATCACCTTAAAACAAGTAGGTATGCCTAACGAAACGAAAGGATATTAAGTGATCCAGTGACACTTGGTTTTTCAATTTCGGCCAGCGACACTTCAAAAGTTTCACGCTGTTGTCTTCATGCCATTCATTTTCCTAAGAACTAGCAATAAGTATCCAGCATTAGAGACAACCAATGTCATCAGCACTTGAGAAAGAAACAAGTTACGCCATTTATTTTAGATAGAATTGGACTTAGCTAAAAGCAAAAGGTTAAAAAGCTTGCGCTAACATCACTCAATCCCTTAACAGCAAAAATCATTTCATGTTGAGGATCATCAGGTTCTAGATGGTTCAAACTTTCATCAACTAGATAATCTTGTAGGCTTGGAGCAACATATATTTGTTGTGTTACTTGCCTGCCTTGTGAATGACAAACCTTCATATATATATATAATTGTTCTGCAACCAATGCCACTTTGGAACACTTCATTTTGTGCATAAGTACAGGAGTGCACAAGACAGAAACAGATGGGCAAAATTATCACTCACGAATGCCTCATGTACAAGTAAATACACTACTCATCACCCCATGAAATTTCATCTTTTATATGTCAACTCCGCTTGAGCAGACAACAAACAAGAAAGATAACATATGCATCATGGATTTTCACAAGGTTCATAACAAGGAAAATGTACCTTAGCTAAAAATTAAGGAGCATTGTCGTCAAAGAGAACTTTGTAAAATCTTCTTCTTTCTTCTGGGTCAAACAAACTATTTAGTCCCTCCCCTTGATCCTCTTCAGATACTTCACCACTTTTTGCCTTCCTTTTCTCTAATCTATCTAAACCCATCCCAATTCTCCTTTTCTTCTCTAAATTTGCTAGATAATGCCTTCGATTGTACTCATGAAGCCCCTCTTGCATTAATTCTCCAAATTTCTCCTTCACAATAACCAGAGGATCCTTTTCAACCAATTCTGATCCATTATATCCTTCTCTAAGAAGAACAGTATATAATTGATATTTGTTTGAAACATAGAAAATCCCAGGGTGCTTCAGCAGCAAAATATTCAATTTCTCTGGTAAAGAGAACTCTCTCCTGAAATGACCAAGTTTCAAGATCGATGCTTTCTTCCACAAGGTCAATGATAGTATCTCATGGACCAAACCCACAGTCCTCTTCTCCATTTCCTTGGATCCCTCTGTTAGACCTGAGGATCCACATACGGTGAAATGTAAGGAGTTGAATTAAATTCATGAAACCTTTCCCATGATTTAACCCAGCTTGAAGGCAGTGAACATGAAAAACATGGCTCAGAACCATGCCTGTGAGCTGAGGCTTCAATTGCAGAGACAGCTAAATCAGGGTCCCATGATATAAGCTCAAGCTCCATAGAACTCTTCCTCCCACTATGATTTACAACCCGAAACATATCCCCATGCTTTGCAACAATCCTGAGCATGTAATCATCAGGAAACCCAAAGTTACGTTTCAACTCGTTGATTTTCATAACATTAAGCCTCTGATTTGTGCTCATCATCAACAATTTTGCCAACCGTTCCACGAAAACTGGTTCTTGCATACTTTTCACTGACTCTTCCTCGTCTACTAAATACATCATCCGTTTCGACAGACGACAATAATATTCATCACCCCTTAGATGGACTTCAAAGCAACAAGGATACTTTTTAAGCCAGTTTAGCGCTTTCCCTTGAAGATCAAGAGTCTTAAACTTCCTCTGAAGAAATTTGATGGGTGCCTCCTGGCTGGGATATCCAAGGATTATATTCTTGATCTGATTGTTTACAACCCATCGACGGTTACGTGAGAGAGCCGCTTCAAGTTCTGGATCCTTCTTCATTGACCAAAGAGCCATGCATCTGACCAAATGTAGAAAGGATGGTGGAAGGTACAGTCCATTGTTGCTATGGTTTATACCACGAGATACGACAGAGATCACCATTTTCACTTCATCCTCCAATGTCTTCTTATGGCAGCCCTCCAACCACCCCACCCTAATAACATACCAGATAATACAAGATGATTAATAAAGGGAATTTATGGAGAGCAAAAGGCATACACATTATAAATTTCAAAAGCTGAGACAAGTGGATTATAGTGCCCAAAATTTCCTTAGCCTAATAAAAAGTAAAAGAAATTACCAATGACATACCCAAGCGGTACTAGGATGTGTCCACAGTTTAAACGTTCCAACTGCTACCAGTAGCCAAAGCTAGTCCCTAACAACATAGTTTCCAACGGGAACACCGAAATGGCATTTAGGAATCGCAGCAGGACAGCACGCCCCGCCCCACTACAATCTCAAACTCATCCCAAACCCGATAGGTTTCTAGATGTGAATCCCCAAAACCGACCCGCTTAATTTGTCGAGACACCCGACTAAACCGAGCCCGCTCGGTTGCACGTCCTTCTCTTTCTCCTTCTTTCTTCTCTCAAGATGGAACACAGACCGTTACAAGAAAGTAAATTCATTCCACTTCCGCATTCTAAACACTTCGTCCAGGAAAATGATGAAAAGGCGCGTCCTTGCGGACTCGCGGCGGCTTGCGAATGATCGAAATCGAAAAGGACGGCGGGACAACGTTAAAACTAGCAAGTCAGATCAGCATCACTAGTGAAGCAAAGTGTAGAGAATCTCAAATCAAAAAATGCAGACGAAAATGCGGATTCATTCACACCAATCGGCCACGAAAGATGACGTAAGGGTGTTGAAAATCGAGATATTGCAAACTCATCGGACCTCGCTCTGGGATTTTGAGCTCGCGGGACGCTTCCGCCGACACCTCGCCGGGTCGGAGCAGATTCCACGCGAGGCGAAGAAGAAGGGATGACGCCGAGAAGAAAGGGGGCGGCGCACGGAGAGGCAAAGACGGCGGCCGGCGGACGGCGGCGGCGGCGGCGGCGGCGGCGGCGGCGGGCGGAGAAGACGATTCAGGGATTCAGGGATTCAGGGAGGAGCGAGCAGGCGGGGTGAATTGGACATGGACTTGGCTTTAGAGAGGGAAAGGAATGTATCGTTTTGGTATCGCAGGGTGAATTATGCAGAATTACAAAATGAAAATAAGGGTTTTTTTGGAGAAAAGAAAATGAATGCATTTTTTTTTTTTTTTTTTACAAATACTTACAAAATCAAACTAAGGGTATTTTGGAGAAAAGGAAATAAATGTGTTCTTTTTGTCAAATATATAAATGTATTTCGGCAATTTAGCCACGCTTAGTGTTTGGAATTTACAAGCGCTAACCAATGATTTCTAATCAGTTACTCCAAACCTGTCTTGCTTCTCAATAGATTAGAGTTTGAAAAGATGGACAAACCAATTAGACTCGCCCCTTCTGTTGTCCCCTAGTAAAAGAAAATGTACCACGAGGGAACCGACTTCTTTGTGGACCGATATAGGTTAGATCACTAGCTGGGTTGGATGAATTTCAATTAGTCCAACCTTTTTCTTTTGATGTTCTTGTATATTTTTTCAATAACTAGTCTAATTTCACGCGTTGCACATGATGTTAGACAGCAGAAAACAGTACGGAAGTTTGTTTTACTTGAAAAGGGGAAATTAAAAAAGCTCGAGCTCGTGTTGGCATTATCGACCATCAATAAGAAAGAGCTTCAGATTGCATTTATTATGATAGAATAGAATGCACTGAAAATTGGATCACTCGTCTGGCTGTTGAGGAAAAGTTCGGGGAATGGAATCATGGTTCTTTTGTTTGGTCTCACATATATGTATTAGGATCTAATTTATGATTTTCAATGCAGTTGCATTTAGTTAAGATTATAAGCTTATTACAGCACATTATAGCTGTTTGTGAATCGTAAAATAGCCTACCAAAAATATTTTCAAATTAAGTTCTAAACTCTAAATCATATGCTGTTGATACTACTTATTATATCACAAAACCATAATTTTCAAAACAATATTGAAAAAGTACACTCAAAGGACTGCCTAGATGAGAGAGAGAGAGGTGCCATGTGTAAAAGAGAAATAACATGGCATTGTTGCACAACTAATACCAAATGCACCATAAAGCATAAGAACCGTAAAATGAGAACTCAGCCAGGCCTTGATCAAAAGGCCAATGGCTAATTCTGTAAAGCACAATACATGACCCAACTGGGAATCCTTCATTGAATTGATAAGAATTGGACAGTGTCAATAACATCATCAGGCAGATCCTGCCGAACGAACATGACCATGTACCTATCAAGCCCACTCGAAACTGAAGAACTACCTACGAACGTCACAATCCTGTTCACCCGACTGCCCAGGTACACATGACCCGGCAGGAAAAGAATACATACTAGAATACAATGCCCGACTCAGGCCGCCACCCCCTCCCCCGCCGTTCCCCCAAATGATATTTAGTCTAGAAGATTCTTAGCATAATCCGCGCTCTCAGACTCAAAAAGGCCGGAGAATAATCACCTCATCAACATCATCCTAGGGCTGCAAAACTTTTTGGTCAAGACTGTTTTATTACCGATTGTTCTGGTTCCCGACCATGTATACTTATGAAGTCTCTAACATGAACAAGTATCGAATCATAGATGTCTCTCGCTGATGGACGATCAGCTGGGTTTTTGTCGTACACCGGCGGAACAAATCGACAAGAAATCTTAATGCTTCACGCTCCACCTCTGGCCCCTCTGACTTCGAGCCAGATCCCATAGTCGTATGGTCATTCAATGATGCTAACGAGTCCATCTCATCTGTTAGCTTTGGCCGTTCTCCCCCCTGCTTATATATCACATTCAAGAAAAGGCATTGACCCTTATTTCAAGACCAAAAGCAATATTGCATGACACTAGTCATTAAAATGATGACCTAAGACATCTTTCTGCTACTTTACCTGAATAAGGTCATGAATTAGTGCCTCAGATAAACCTGAATATGGCATTTGCAAAGTCAGCAATTCGAAAATCAGGCAGCCATATGACCAAATATCCACTTCCTGCAGCCATTCAAGTCAGGCAATCAATTATTAAGGCTCACAAAAAATGCAAAATGGCAGTATTCCAACAAAGTTCTTCATAAACTAAGTAAATAATTTACCAGCCCATATGATCCACGTTTATGCATCGTCTGAAGAACTTCCGGAGCCATCCAGCGAGGTGTTCCAACACAAGTATCGGGAGGATGTACTCCAATATGGGCAATACAACATGTATGTATGGAAGAACGAAGAGGAACTGCTCTATCAAAATCACAAAGCTTGACGATAGGCGTTCCATCAGCCCTTCTTGCATCAAGATCAATCAAAATGTTTTCACTCTTTATGTCACGATGAATAATGTGCCTTGAATGCAGCTCCACCAAAGCAGAAGCAACATCCCTAGCAATAAAAAGACCCATATTTACTGGGACATGCTTTTCACCAGATTTAGACAGCTTCTCCAGGTAATCCTGTCATTATAGGCATGAAATTAAAAACAGGTGTAAATTATAAGCAGAGGACAGAAATTCTGGAAATACATCAATAGCAGTATGGAAAGAAAAGCACCTTCAGTGATCCCCCTTTCACATATTCCATGTAAATTGCAGAACGCCACGTACGACGGTCAGGATTTGCATCCGCAGAAGTGACCCGCTGAGAGGATATCTGATGCCCGTACATTTCCACTATGCATGCATGTTGCAGAGCACTCAATATTCTCACTTCGCCTAGACAACTATACTCAAATGTCCTAATTTCCTCAACCGAGTTACCACATACTTCCAAGGAACGCACCTGCAGAACCAACTCAAAATATTTATGCAGAAAACATGAGATGTAAGGCTGTGTTTGAGAAAATGTTCTCAGAATGCTTTTAAATTTGTCAGGTTTGTGAAAAAGAATCACGTTTCTACTGAAAGCATTTCATTTTCGTGACTCTGACATTATTATGTTTGATTTCTAAAGTATGCTTTACTTGTTTTCACTTTTAATTTTTGAAAACAAAAACTTGTCTAGAAAAATTACTTAGCATTGCCAAACACATCAGATGAGAAAAATTTCCTTCAATTCTCAAGAACCAAACAAGCCCAAAAGTTCCCTATTTGCTGGAAGTTAAAAATGATTCAAAAACAAGCATTCATGATCACCCACAACTCAATCTAATGATAAAAAATAATAGGCACTGACTAAAACTAAATAAAAAGATTCTTGATCTTAATGTATATGATAAAAGACAATGCCACAAATACTGCTCCTGCTAAATCAAGGATTACCTTGGCTACAACATTGGCTGAGGTGTTAGTGCAATGGACAATAGAGGTAGAAGCTCCTCTGTAAATTTCATCAGATGTGGATAGAGAAGGAAGAACACATCCAGACTTGGAAATGGCTTCCATCGAAAGAGAATCTCTAAACCTCCTAAGAGGAATATACCTACATAACAAGCTCATGCTTCATAAACCCAAGCAAATTATTAAAAAACTTTGAAAAGCATGACAACACCAGGTATGTGAAAAAAATGAGAGAAATCTTTAAAAAAAAAAAGCGGACTTTCTATTTTTATAGACTCCAAAAAGCACGTAGAAAATGCGTCCCGTGAAAATTACACACAATTAATACTGCTTTAGCTTTTTGATCTTTCTAGACATGTAAAATCCGTAGCTTCTTGAGAATTTTGTCCTCTTCTGCAGCTAATATAAATTTACTTCAAAGATAACACACTGAAACACTTTTTATTGTCCACAAAGAATTCCGTATTAAATTAATATTTCTCTCCACCCATTGTTTAAGCTTCAGAAAAATTCTTTAACACATAGCTTCGATGCTTTTTACTTCTCAAAATCCTTTTCTTTGCACCGTTCCAACCCAGCAAATGACACATGTGCCTCAACATAAAGGTCACGTTTCCAAGTTTCAATAGGATGGGTGACCACAAAGAAACAAGAGTATATATAGGGGACACAGTTCAATATAGTCTAACTCTAAACCACCTTCAGAGACCCCTCAAAAGGCGCTCTCAACATTTACATTTTTCATTTATATTACATTAATAACTGGTTGACTACAATCACAACTTATTTGAGCATAGCACATGGAAAAGATTAGTATGCACCAAAAAGTTTTAATTTTACCCACGGCACAAAACAGCAGTGACCGACAAGTATCTTGCCAAGAAAAATTAAACTGCAATGAAAAGTGCAGAAAGTAAAAACCATGCTTTCTTTTTTAACTCAAGATCAAATAGCTTTCAATACATCCAAGATTCAAGCATCAAGCTCAGGTATGAAAACTTTAAGGGGAAAACAGCCCAACCATCACATGAGAGAAGTGCACTGACCTGCAAGCATATTCTGGATCTGTCTCTTCACGTATATCAAGTGGACGGCATGCATCAACCACCATCCGGACCCATAAATCACCCTTTTTTACAAGAATGATATTCCAAGCATGCGGAGAAAAATCCAGGTAACCTCTGACAAGCTCACATGGCACAGGAGGCACCATTCGATCACATAGATACTGGGAAAAAATTGGTGAGTAGTCAGCTTAAAGTATTTCAACATAAACAAGAAAAAGATAATTACAGCAAAAAAGCCACCTTCATGAGAATTGCTCTATGTCTGCAAACACCAAACTTCAGAGATCCTATAGGAATAATAACAGAACTTTGTCTCGCTTTGATAGACTGAAGAGATTTCTCACATAGATCGCTTAATATAATATCCTGATTGTTGAGCATTTGGTCAACAGATGAATTAACATAATCACAATTTCCAGTTAAGCAGGTGCAAACAAAAGGCTTTCGATAATTCGATCCAGATACAGCCTTTCGTGTCCTTTCTATAATTGTAGTTCTGTCGCACCCTCCAAAGTGATCCGACACAAAAAGAGCAAGCAACGAAGATATTTGAAGTGTACAATCCTCCAGTTCCTGATCTTTAGTTAAACTATTTAATCGCTTGAAACGAGATACCAAACCCTGCGCAGAGAGTGTAACTGCATCCAACACTTCATCTCTGTCCCTGAAAAATATCATGAAATTAGACCCAAAGAAAAAAGAATCACTACTAAGAACTTGGAGCGAAGCAATCACAAGACATAGAACACAGAGCAGAGAATCCAAACCTGTCCACAAGAATTACTTCACGTGAGTCAATAGGTAAGTTTCTCTCGTAACTACTAAGAGGCATGAAAGGTTGGTCACGTCCAGCATCATAAAAGCCATCTGGCAGATAATCCTCAACACCACAGAAAGAGAAATCACAATACTGGCGGGATAGATCTAAACTCTCATCAGCCGGCCGGCGACACTTCCATGGTTTAGGGTTATCAAGATGCTGATCACAGTTCCTCTTACACTTGATACTGACTTCATGTTTCCCTACTAATGACTCAGCATCTTGCTCATCAGTAGAGGCATTTGACATGACCGTAACATCTTGCTGTCTACTTGCAGAGTCAAAGGCAACATTTGAGTCGTTTTCTACCTTTAATTCACTGTTTGAACTAATGCCATCCTCACCCACACTGCTAAGCACATTTTCAGATCCAATTTTCCCTGAAATCAATGCATTATCTCCACCATCCTCACAGGTGATTTCTGATGCTGCATCTCTTGAAGTGTCATCATTAGACAACTTGCACATTTCATCACCCTTTTTGGTCAACTCCTCCGAATATTTTTCACCTTTCCCCTTCCTGCTGCTGTTTAAACGTTCTAGACGAGCTTTTTGTTGCAAATAGTTCCTCCTTTTCCACCTCTTTGATGATTTCCAAGCCGAAAAACATCTAGCATTTGACGCTGACCCAGCCAATGAACTTGCGAGGTATGGCAGGAGCCTACATAAAGTACAATCCAGTTCTTAGAAGCATGCAGTAACGCTGACGAAATCCATAGGGGATAAGTGCAAAATTTACATGAAAAAGCTGAAGAAACTAGTTCTGCAGGCCTTACTGCTACAAGAGATCGTTCGTTCATCATCTGGGGTGGACTCATATACTTCCATTTCAGCCAAAGAATTGGTACAATCATCATTGGGCAACTCCTTCCCGTCTATATCACAGGATATCCACGAAGGTATTTGAAAACTGAGGAGCTTATTGTGCTTGAATAATAACAAAAATCAACAGAAAAGATACATGTTAATTTCACTAGTTAAAAATTCATCTACAGAAGTATCAAAGAGACAAGCAAAAAGTCCCAGATGTCAATTATACCACAGCCTAGCATGAAAAAAAAAAGTCTGGGTGCAATTCTGATATACAAACAGAGCATCTTGTTACAATTATTCCATGAACATGCACAAAATAAATCATTAGAAGACTGGTTTTCTAAGCACCTGAAGATTTAAACTTCGCAGGCTCTGCATGGAGTCAAGTTCAAGAGGGCCTATTGATCTCAACCTGTTATTTGAAAGGTCTAAAACTTCCAATTGCCGAAGAGAGGACAAACCAGAGGGAAGTTCCACCAATTTATTGTTAGCGACCTTCAAGGATGTCAAAGAATTTAAATAACTTATTTCATTAGGCAAACTCTTCATCTTATTAAATGAAAGGTCCAAATACTCCAACTTGTTCAGGCAAGCGATTTCTGGTGGGAGGCATCTGCATGGGAAAAAAGGCACCATAATCAACATAAGCAAATGATTCCTACCTAAGCAGGAAGTGATGAAACCAACAATAGTAAAAATAGACTCACTAACCAAAAAGATTCAGATGTCGAGAAATAAGAAATACGATCTGGACACAGAACATTGCAGATTAAAGAAGCAAACTTACAACATCCATCCTTCATCCAACATATATATTATATATTTCTACGTGAATTGGCCTCCCAAACTTATTTGAGGTTAATATCAGTTGTGAATCACCATTCGAGCATACAAAATTATAACGGCTAATGACATCTAATAAAATTTAGCCACATACTTATGATCTTGAATCGGGTTCAGAAATTTATTACATTATAAGTTTGCCAAGAGCTTCTTTGACTTGGCTCATTTGTACCCTCCTTGGTGTCATCTTCAACATTCGTGCAGGACTGTATTACCAAATCAAAATCATTGGATTTTCTTCCTCTAAATATATACAAAGGTCTGGCTTATTTCTTTTTTTATTGGACATACAAAGTGTGTGCTCCTTTTTTTTAAATTTTTTTGAAAAGATTAAAATTCCAATAGCTAGAACAGTTATTTTATATCAAACCTATACTGAAAATTAGAAGTAACTGAAAAATAATTTTATTTTATTTGAAAGATGCAAATCAAATAATGAACTTAAATTGCATTTATCATGCCTTAGGAGTAATCATTTAACATTATATTGGCTTAGATCTTATCTAATGTCTATCAATATGTTATTCTATCTTTTTCTTCTTACTAATTTTCTTGGAATAGATTATGATTTTCTATTGACAATATACATACACCTTTGTAAGTACGCCAATCTATCTTGTATACATGAAATTTCTCCATCCTTGTGAACTGTTATTTATATATGGATGAATCCAACCTTAGTTTAATTTTAATACAATAGTGCAGAATTTCTTTCTAGACATAATTTTAACATTACATAAAATTATCATCCATAGTCATCAACAAAAACATATTTTTTTACTGGTCCAAAAAAATTATATAGATATTATACGGAAAATTTAAAGGACAAAGTACTACTAAACTTCAAAGAGATTTGTATATTTTAACTTACTAATGAATAATATACACTTTACTGTTTAAGTTTATTCAAAATTTTCGTGCAAAAGAATTTTTTGGTTCCATATTTCATCAGTGAATCCCAAACCCGCCCCCCTCCCCCAAAAAAATAAAATAAAATAAAAAATAAAAGAACCTTAGCCTGGCTCCGTCAGTGTTCCCATTCAATCTACTTCGGTTCATAGTATTCCTTGAACACAATGTTTCCTGAGAATTTAAGAAATACCCTCACCTTGGATATCCATACTTCAAAATATGTATCAGAACATGGAGAAGAAAAGGTTAAGATGGTTGCCACACAACACCATATCAACTACTTTCTACACGAGTAGAGGAGAGTGGAAGGTAGGAATTAAACTGAACCCTCATAAATCTTAGTAATGATGGATTACTACAAGGCCAATGCACTATCCCATACAGCATCCACGACTAATTAAAATAACATAAATCAATTAATGAAGATTTTCGAATATGAGTACATATCAATAAGAGGTGCTACTTTTGTCAACATGTAGTCACAACATTCCAAGGAAAAAGACTTAAAAAAAAGATGTACAATTTACTTCTTCCTGTTCAGATAAGAGATGAACAGCATACTTCACCATATATAAATTTTACAAGAACACTGCATGATCTCAAGTCAAAACCGCAACACAAACTTCCTAGAGGCAACTAAAGGAGCCATCAAAACTGCTTGCCAAAAGAGCTACACTGGGTTTTGTCGCATTATGCTGCATTGAAAAAACACATACTACATGCATCCTGTGTCTAGACTAAGAGCAGAAAAATGCCCAGCCTAGGGTAGCAAAGCTAAAGGACCGTCAAATGGTCCTTGAAAACCACACGTAAGCCCCAGCAAACTTAGCTTCTTAAACCTCGGAAGGGAGTACCAACTTAAAAGACCAAATTTCTCCTCCTGGCAGTCCCCAAACACTCAATCTTATTAATTCACAGAACTGCACAGGACACATTTCAATTGACCCAATCCCAATCAAGCAAAAAGGAAAAAAAAACTTCAAAACTTAACACACCAATCAGTAACTCAAAAACAACATACCTTATAGAGAAATGACAAACGGAGAGCTTGGTCAGACACTTGAGCTGCGCGATCTCGCTGAGCAGCGGAAACACCGAGGGCCGGCGCAGCGCCTTACTGAGCTCGAGCTCCTTCAGCCCTTCCAACTTATGCAGCGCCAGCCCGTTCAGCCCGGGGGGCGATATCTTCACCTGCAAGCACTCCAGCCCCACCAGACTCCCCAGCTCGCTCGGGAACAGGTTCACCTCGTTCGCGAAGAACTTCATCGTCTTCAGCCTCCGCAGCTCCCCGACCCACCTTCGGGAGCAAACTGAACTCGTTCTTATACAAATACAGGTCCTTCACCGCGGACCCGTTCAAGGCCGGGGACAGCAGCGGGTACTCCAGGTTCTCCCCGGACACGTCGAGGCACAAATCGTCGTCCGAACCGGCGCCCCCGCCGCCGCCCCCGCCCTGGCCGGCGGGGGAATCGCGGGTCGGGCTCGGGGGCTCCGGGTTCTCGGGCGGGGCGTCGTCGCACTCCCCTTGCATTGCGGCGGACCACCCCCGATTCGATTCGATTCGATTCGAACGAGAAGACGAGAAGAAAAATCGAGACTTCGGGACGGAAGAGGGATTTCGCCGAGGGGAAGGGGACGATTCTCGGAACGACGCGCGGAATTTCGAAGAAATCAGCGGGTAAAGGGAAGGGGACGGCGATGGAGGTTTCGCAAGGAGGAGGGGAAACCCTAGAAGACGACGACGACGACGACGACGACGGTGGTCTTTTTGGTCAAAAGAGGAAACGGGAAGGAAAAGGGAGCGGTGGGCGGATAAAGACGGAAAGCGAGGATGAAAAGTCCGGAATGCCCTCCCATTTGAACCTGGGCCGGCGCGGGCGGGGGCGTGAATTTCGGGTTTGGGGGAGGGCGTTTCGGGGAATGCAGGTTCGGCGCCCGAACCCGCGATGGGTTCTCTTTTTTGAATTTTGTTGTTTCTTTTTTCTTTCCTTGCGTGAAAAAGGAAGGGGAGGCTGCCGTTGGTAAGAAATTTCCCAAGAATTACGTCGCGGTGCTTAGAAATTACGCGAGGCTAAGACCCTAGATTGAAAAACCAATTTAATTCCTATTGAGCTATTAACCCATTTTCATCTAATTTAATTTTAATGATCTAAATTCGACCCAACCTTGATTTAGAAGCGACGAATTAAATTATTAGAGTGCATTTAACATTTTCATCGGAGTTAGAAATTTATCTAATATAGCACAAGGAACCATTTCTAGAAAAATATATATGAAATAAATATTTGCTCTCGTGTAAAATAAGAAATATGAAAAATACTTGAATTGTAAATTCTATAGGAAATGCGTAATTTGGTATTCTAACTTCTAGCTTCACAATGAAGTTACGTTATCAAATCCTTTTATCATAAGTGTGGCGACTATGTTGGTGTAGGTGTAAGAGACAAGCAATTGGTTTAATTTCAAGCATCATAATATACTCCAAAATATGCAAGATTTTATAAATCATTAACAAATAATTTTTTTTTTGTATTAGTTAGATTATAAAGGGTTGACTTATGACATACCAAAACCAATATTTCTTCTTATTTCTAGAGGGAAAATTTTCGATTCCACTAAAACCTTTTTTTCTATTTCAGGGATTTTAAACACAATCATTTCCAGCACTCGAAAATTGAAAAGAGAACAAAATAAAAATAAAATAATATAGGCCAATGGTGCTTTGGGCCTGAAACCAACAGAGAAAGTGACCACCGGTCCAAAGTACCTTCCTTTGATTAGATAGGTCAATAGTGGGTTCTTTCTAAACTCATTAAAACCCATCATTGGGTAGGAGTTATTTTATTAGATCCATTTGAACCTTTATTTAAGCAATCCATAGATCATCCATCCTATTAAATATGAATTAAAATATGGGTGCGTGACCCAATTTGCCATCTCTACTAATCACATGTACAACATAGGGGAAAAAGCTCAAGGTGGACTTGTTAAGGACGAAATGGCAACTATGGTGTTTAAGTTTTAAATCGATACAACCTTTTTTTCTAGTCTTTTTTTTTTTTTTAAATAAATGAATAGTACATTTGAGTTCTTTTGGAGGACGATAATGCCAAGTTTGGAAAAGGTGTAGAAAGTGGGGCGATGAAAATACGAATGCAAAGTTGAGAAGAGTTTGAAAACTTTGTGAGAGTAGCCTCGCCAATCAAAAGATCTTGCTAGAAAACGGAACTTTTTAATGAAGAAGATGAGCAAATTGGTTGCCACCAAGGAGGAGGGAGGGCCACGTCCCTTACTAAAGCTCAAGTCGACTTAGCTCTCTACATTCGAATGGCCGAATTCAACCATTAAAACGAATTCCAAAGCCCAAAGTAGGACTACACACTTCAAGTAGAGGTGGCAATATGGTATGCACATTGCACGAGTTTGAAATGTACCCACTTTAATTGTATTGCTGAAAATTGGAACCTAAGTTATGTGGATATGAGTTGGGTTGGAGTTAGATTGGGTTGGGTATTAGCTATTGAAAAATATATTGCACAAAAGTGGGTCAATATGAGTCAAACAACTTGATGAGGGTTGGATCATTTTCGATCAAACCCAAATCAACCCGATCTACCTCTTTAACATGTATTAGTTCAAGAAAGATTGCACAATACAATTGACTTCACAAGAATATTGTTGTTGCATGTGCTTTATACAGACTTACAATTTTACCGTTACATACTAGCTAAATAGCATGCATTTATGCATATCTAAAACAAATAAAAATATATATAAATGATTGTTGCGCAAGATAAATGCCTAAAGGTACAAATTCAATTAGGAAAGTTGAATGAGTGTAAGATGTGAGAAATTCTAATTCAATATCAAGTTATAAGATATTCATGGGATTGGTTTGACAATAATGTTGACCATCTTAAATTGCATTGTCCATTTTAAGTCTATATTGGCAAGATATATGTATTAACGAAAATTGTTTGTTTCATGAAAATTTTTAGCCAAAAATGGAGTTTGAAATATATTTACTTTAGTATTTTCTTTTTTCATATTTGCAATTCTAGAGAAATTCTACTTACTAATAAAATGGATTTTATTATTACTAATTGTCTTTTCATCAAAAGGAACAACCTATCCAAAAGAGTTAGGAAAAAGTTGCCAAAAAGGGGAAAAACAAAAAATCTAGTTAAGAAACTACAAGACTTTTCATAGTCAGATGAACTCATAGAGAACCTGGATGCTCTGTATGTCTTCTGTTACTGAAATCAAAGGACAGTAGCAACATCAACTTGCCGCCGGGCCACTTGCAGACCCTTTCGTATCACCCACTAGTCACTCTGTCTCTCACAATTTATTCATTACAGCCAGAACTCAATGGAACGTGGTAGAAATCTTTCATGCACCGAGTAATCTGCCGCTTACTTGGCCTTTGCAAAAACACAACAGCAAGATTGCCTTTACTGGTAAATTTAGTCATGCTTTTCTCATTATGTGATTTTTAATCCTTTGTTGTTCTTTTCCTTCGTTTAGTGAACTTAGTCTCACGTGATCGTGTCGCATGCTCTTTTCGACTCTGTTCATTTTCTCCCGCAGTAGAATACTTTCTTGTCCATCATCCGTTCAGTTTGCTCTGATTTGTTCCTTCCCTGCACATTTTAAAGCTCTGTTGTGTCTACAGATGATATTATGCATGTTGTACACCCGCTCATGCCCAATTCTCAAGATTCAGCTTTAGTATGAATATGCAGCCGACAGTTTCTGTTTTTGAAGACCCTAACTTGAAGGTCTTTACTCTTCACAGACACACATCACCATTGCTCCACAACATCCCCATAGAGGATCCTCAAGAATTTTTCCATTCTACCACATGATACTTTAACATCAGAGATTGAAGCAGAGAGTTTAATGACAAGCTTATTGAGAGAGAAGCTCTGCTCCAAAGGGCTGGAAGTTGAGCAGTGCTGAGCCGAACTTCCAATGGCGGTAAGAAGCGCTGATATTGTCAAACACGAAGTTCAGAACAAACTAGGCAATCTTTCTGGCGTTGCCCACAAGTTTAAAGGACATGGAACTTCAGGTATTCCATACTCTTTGAAGACAACCTGTGTGAATGATAAAAACAGTCGCATCTCATTGCAAGATGGCCTCTACGTATATTTGCTTATCACTTTTGAGCATTTGCTTTACTTCCTGAAAGACTTCATCATAGGAATCACACAAAAAAGAAAAGAGAAAAGAAAAAAACAAACAGATGCTGAAGAAGGAAGAGAAGATAATAAGCAAGTTTGAGAACGACCTGCAAGACTCTTGGAAGGAGATGGCTGTCCTCAGGGGGATACTGCCGAAAGTGTTCCACGAAAGCGACCTCATGAGGGAGCAGGTGAAGTAGTTCAGCGAGAAGAACATGCTCCTAAACCCTGAAGGTCTCCATGTCGAAGAAGATCGATGTTCCTTGACATGGACGCACTCTTTAAGGATGGACAGACAACAATGTTGAGGGATTTTCTCGCTGGAGTGATCGTTTGCTTACATGGCACCTTTCTTTTACTGGAGATTGGTTGATTGCAAAGAAATTCGGTACATCCTTTTCTTTTCTGGCATCTTAGTCTTGATGACTTAAGAAAGAGCAGTTGATTCATCAACAATAGATTGAGATCAAGAATTCACAGTAAAAACGATTGGTTGCTTGTCAAACAAAGCACAAGGAAATCAATCTGGCTGTACATGCATGGATGGTCTTTGCTATTGACCTCCAGTTCAATTGCTATATCAACGAAACAGACCGGTTTTCAAAATTTGATCCACCCAGTTTTTGAGTCCTACAGGTACAAAACTGAGCTTGGCATCTAATTTGTAACAACAAGAGAGAGAATGTTGATTAT
The DNA here is from genome assembly GCA_014182575.1 of Eucalyptus decipiens. Lineage (NCBI taxonomy): Eukaryota > Viridiplantae > Streptophyta > Magnoliopsida > Myrtales > Myrtaceae > Eucalyptus > Eucalyptus decipiens. Next base: position 12,032,461 of record CM024610.1, on the reverse strand, counting down.
CATAGTGGAAGATAGGCTATGTTCTCCCTGATAGCTACTACCCAATCATCTCTTTGACCCAACAATTGAGATCCAAATGCAGGGTGGCAAGTTCATTTTCAGAATAGCGGATTAGTATTGCAGCACTCATTAAGTCAGGCCAATAACTGAGAATGAACCGGTCACCATACATAGATTGCTTCTGATGTACTTGGTGGCACCAAGGTGAGCTGAGAGTTGCCACATGCATCATCCACACATTCTTTCTGAACCATTGATTTCAGGAGTTCAGTGGCAATGTTTAGGACCAACGAGGAATAACATGGATCAGTCTGCCATTGGTTAACTTGGTTTATAGATGTAAGCAGAGTTTGTCTGATTAAATCTGTATAAATACATGGAACTTTGAACTTGCGAAGAAGAAGACTGCAATGCAAGTTATCTTGACAGCTCAAATAAGAATACATGACCTTACAATGAATCATGAGGCTTGTATTCATTGTCAATTTCATGTATATCCATGAAGGAGCCGTCTCCAACTGCAACATCCTCCAATTCACTGATGGCTTCTATTTGGTCAAGCTGCATAGGGGTGCCTCCATCCTCAGAGCTACCCCCAAGAAATTCATTATCTTCCACATCCGATAAGTCCGTAAAAGTTTCTATCCTTTTCTTCTTCCCTCTATAACCAATAAGGCTTAAGACCTTTTCCTTCCAAATAACCAGCGGACATTTCTGAATCAGCTCCGCACCTTCATAAGCTCCTGTCAAGAACACGCTAAACCTCTTCCCTCTCTCGGAGACATAGAAAATGCCAAAATGCTTCAAAAAGAGTCTCATCAGCTTCTGAGGCATCATGAATTCTCGTCGAAAGTGGGTGAGGTGATCGGTTACCAACCTCTTTTCCATTGTGAAGCTCAGTAACTCATGCATCACCGCAATGGCCCTCTTATCGAATTCTTTCGATCCAGGTTGGAGGCCACGTGCATCCGCATAAGGAGATAAGTAAGACCTTTTCTGAAAGTGCTCAATATTCCCTCCATATCTATACACCTTCTTGTAAGTGGCAGGAAACTTCAAGGGGAAAGATAGGGAAAGCAACCCTGGAGCATGAGAGGCAGATTCTGATACCCCCAGTACGGCTTTCTCCAACTCTGTGATGGCCCAAGCAGGATTCCACTCTACGAGCTCAAGATAATCAACTTCATCGGGAGATTTAACCACTTTGAAGTGCTGTGGATACTCGTGTACCCACATGCTCCTAAAATCAGCTGGCAAACCAAACTCTCTCCTGAAATGAGCAATTTTGTCCAGTGGAAGCCGTTTATCGACTGACATCATCAGCATCCTAGTCACGTATTCAGCAGCCTTGCCAGAGTGTTCCCTAATCAATTTCTCTTCTTCCTCTAACAAGTCTTCCGCTTCTTTAGTCATTCCACACCACAGTAACCCATTCCGATCCTTACACAACTCAAACAGTTTTGGCGACTTCCGAATAAAATCCACTATACTGTGTGGCCTGGGCAAATTAATCTGATTCCGGCATCGATCCAGCGACCTCACAGGGATTATCATCTCGGGTTCTTTCTTCAACATTTCCATTAGAACCAACACCTTCGACACCACTTTATGCTTCTCGGTGGCGATTTCGAGATCATGGACCCTCTTGTCCTTGCTCCTATCTTGCACTCTCTTGCTGGTGGTCATGAATCTATGCTGCGGCCAACTAAGTAAAACCTCACCAAAACTCCAGTTTCTTCTCAGGGTAGGCAAACGCACTGGCGAGGCCACAAAGCAACCGAACTCTCTTGCCGCGCCCCACTCATTCGAGGAAGCTACGGTTTTACCAATGATTCGAAGACGGGTCATCTCAAGATGCTAGTGTTTCGCTCCAAATTCAAGAAACAAGCCCAATAAAAGCAAACGCCTCTCACTCAGGACAAAAATCAAACACCTTACGTGCAACGGAACAAGGAACAACAAGAACCCGAGACGAAAGTTTTCGAGAAGATCGCCGTGAATGCGAGATTATACCACCAATCTTGGATCGCTCGATCAGCATCAGTTTCGACTTCGACAGAAGCCGGTTGGGATTTCAGGCGGGGTTTGTGCGGAGAACAAAGAAGAAGAAGAAGAAGAAGAAGAAGAAGAAGAAGCGAGGCGCGAAGAAGAGGGAATGGGCGGTAGAGACGGAACGGCTCGTCGTTTTGGTTTTTGCGTCTCTCGTCGTGATGGAGATGATATTTTGATTTGAATAATTAAAAGAGCTCGAGGGTCTAATAAATGCTGATATATTCTTGCGATTTTATAAAATCGAGGTGTTTAAAGGAAAAAAAAAAATTGAGGTGTTCAAAATTACATGAAAAATCCGATTTTAAAATCATAATAATGTTGGATAAAAGAAATAAATTGAATCATATCGAAATCAAGCATTGTATTTTGTAATTTGTAGATAGCCGAATCTCTTTTAATTTAGAATAAATTTAAAAACTTGCTTAAAAGAATAATGCTTTTTTTAGGAAAAGTATTTTTGAAGAGATTACTAATCAAATTCTAAACATTAAACGTGCTTCATGCCTGTCACCCTTTGCTAAATCACTGAGTTATAAATTTTAGGATGGGTGCCGGCTTAGGCACAACACAACTAAATTAGGTCATGTGCAAATATTTGACAAGGCATTTCGAATAACTTAGTTGTTGGTTCATATTTTCATGACTTTATGATAATAAGTATGGAGTTTGACCACAATGCATTAAACCAAGAATTGACCACAATGCAGATCGATTCATTTCCTTTTCTAAGAAGAACTTTATTTGATAAGATTTGAGAAAATTATAAATCAAGTGGAATTAAAATTAGTATAAAATCAAGCTACCTTGAATTGATTATTCAATGGGAAATAAAAAAGTCAAGTCCAGTTTTCTCTCTAGGAATGGATTTAAAAAGATTATAAGAATTTATCAGATCCATCAAACCTCAATTTATAAGATCTATTTCAGAATAAACAAAACTTAATCGAATCTCCTTTTTCTTAAAAATAAAAAAAAAAAAAGAAAAGAAGAAAAAGCCACGAGCCGTTCTTCCCCGCTTCCCGCCTCTACATATAAGATTCCCTCCAATTTGCGATCGTAATTCGAAAAACTCTCTTCTTCTCTGCGCAGACGCAGCGAACTCCATCGCCGATCGTCAAACTCCATCGTCGTGCATTTCCCGTCGATGCAATCGCCGGCAACGATTCTGAGTTTCGTCTCGCGTTCTCTCGTCGATGCTCAGAGCCGAAGAGCAGAGCCGCCAGCTGCAGATCGTGGAAAGAGAGGACGACGTCCACGACGAAGAAGACCTGCTCGAAACGATCGACAAACGTAAGTCAGGGCAAAACAGAGTGCGGGCAACCTGCTCTCTGTTCATCTCATCGCTTTTGTTTTCTCGTTGATGTTCCGGTGCGTCGTTTGATTCCGAGATGATCATCGTGATCTTCTCGTCTCTGTTCTGAAGTCAAAAGCAAGATGCGAATGGCTCGATGGAACTATGAGTGTGAATCTCTTCGAATGTCGATATTAAGTGACTCTGAATACTGCCAACCGGATGAGCTCGATTTCGGTTTGGTTGCTCGGTTTAGCTCGATTTTCCTGGAACATCACCGTGAATCCGTTAGTGTTTTTACATCTCGATCTTTCTCTCAAACTTGTCGTGATTTTTTGCGCGTGCAGTAGTTTTCAGTTTTGTCTTCTGATCATACAAGAGCAATTCCAGCCTTTGTTATGTTACGCGACATTGGAATTGCACCATTGTATGTCTTATTTTCCATGTATTGGTGACATAGCTCGATTAATAAGGTGTATCCTCAACTAAATTCATCAATAATCACTGTTGCAAAGCTAGATTGTCATTGATCATCTAGGAAATGCTTTTGTCCTGACATTCTACATTCACCAGAAAACTCAAGAGTTTAACACGATTGTTAAGCTTGAGTCTTCGTTGGAGGATGATTCTGGTTCGCTGAAATGCAGCAAAGTGAAGAATAATGTGAAGAGAAAATCAAAGACTAAGATTGAAGAGTATCTCGAGCATGTTATGCGGAAAGCTGCCATGTCTGCCGAGGAGGATCTGGAATTGGGAAGGAAGCTTGCCAAGAAGCTCAAGGTGAGAGGATGGAAAGCTACAGGGGTCAGGCGATGGAATGAATATGTTATTTAAAGGAATTCCTTCTATTCTTGATTCTTTTGAACAAGAAGCACCAGGGGTAAGAGAAAATCATAGCGGAAGATTCGAAGGTAAATCTTCAGGGGAAAAAAGTGAAATGTCCAACTTAGCGCATACATAGGATGATGGAAAAGCTGTTCATGTTAAGGCTGGAGCCTGTGACTCAGTAGAAACCTCTTCATTTCAGCTCTCAAGTGAGTTCATGAGCTCTGCAGATTTCAATTCATTTCCTTTTGTGATGTGATTACTGAGAATGATTACTGAGTTTCCATTCGACTTCCTCTTGAACTTGTCGTGATTTTCTGTGCATACCATAGTTTTAGTTTTTTTTCCTTAATTGACAAGGAGTAATTTCCGCTACTACTTGAATACAACACATCTAATTCACCTATTTGACGTATGTCTTCTAAATCATGCAAGAGCAATTCGGCCTTTGTTATGTTGCATCACATAGTAATTGCACCATCGGTACATCTATACCATAGCAATGGCATAGATGGATTAATAACGAATCTCCACTTGCAATGGCTTGAGTATGCATACCAAGAAGGTATATCTGATCTTTAGTCCTGAGAATTAAGTTGAGGTTGCTTTTTATTTTTTATTTTTTTGGTATCATTTAACTGGAATAAAAGGATTATCTGAGGCACAAGTTGACAAAATATGCGAAGCAGCTGAAAAATTAGTGGTTAGATTCTAGATTCTTCTTGACCTGAGATGGTGGCTCCAATCCATTTGAACTTCTATAAATATCTTTGGAATACCTCAATGAGTTATTGACCCTTGAAATAAAGCCTGCAAATTAGCATGTGTTGCTCAAAGTACTTTTAATGTCTTTATTTCCAGAGAAAGTCGGTTGTTGCATCACAATTGGAAGCCAAGCCCTTGATGAGCTTTTAGGCGGTAACAGACTTTCTTTAGCAGGCTGTGTGTCTTATTCTTCATGCATTTCAACGAAAGCAAATTTCACTGGTTTGGCGATGGTAAACCGGCAGTATTAAAACACTGGCAATTACAGAAGCATTTGGCGAATCAGGGTGAAGATGACAGTCCAAAGACATTACCTTTGATGAACTTTTAGTTGCTTTTGTTAATTAGCTTTCTCAGAAAATGCTGCTAACGTCACTTCAGGTCTGGGAAAACATAGCTTGCACATACCCTGTGTGTTACTACTCAGGTTGGTCTGAATTGGATATTAGGTTTCTGTCGTTAACTTCTGTTGCCTTTTTTGTTCAGATAAACAATGCCAAATAGTAACATAATGACTGAATTTCTATGAAGAGTAAAGATGTGGGCGATCTTGGCATCAGAACATGTGTATTGGGTGATTTTGGGAGTATGGCACTCTCATTTTCTGTAATCTGCAGTCAGTATACTGGAACGCATATACAAAACCAAGCAGGAAAAGGCCTGAAGAGTTTGTACTGTGTCATAACCGAGTAAAAGCCTTAATTATTGTCAGACTCGGAGTTGGGTTGATCATTAGTCGAATGTGATGCTTGAAGATACTCCACTTATTTGCAAATCCCACAACAGTATATACCCTGTTTTCAATCGTTCTTTATTAATGGCTTGTGGATTCCATCTTTGTAAAAAAATTTCAGCTGCCGACTCACATGAAAGGAGGAAATGGGAAGGTAGCTTGTATTGACACACAATGAACTTTGTATCCTATGATAATCTGTCTGTATTTTTCTTGACCTCGGCAAAGCTGCTTGTGTTTCATAAACGTCATCTGTCCATGTAAGCGCATGTGCACTTTCTTAGCTTAGTACACCTGCAGTCACCCTGATTGAATCGTACTAACTGCCGAGAGATTTGACATGGATCCTGGCGTGGTCCTAGATAATGTAAGCAATGCTTTCTGTACTGGTGGCAACTCTTAGTTTTCTGGCTGGTGTACTTGCTGTAATCTAGTATTTCCATGAATTTGAAGATCATTTATGCTCAGAAGTAGTGGCACGGGCCTATGTGAGTGCCTTTTTCAGATTGTGCATTTGGTGATTGTTCTCTTCCAAGTGGATTTTACTGGAAGAGAACTTGCAGAGCGCCAGGTTGATCCTGAAACCATCAAATCATGCAAGTTGTTATTCTGCAGCTTATCTGGTTTGAGACTAATGAATTCTGAATTGCAGCAAAAATTGGCACAAATGCTCTCACGTTTTATTAAGATAGCTGAGGAATCTAACGTGGCAGGGTACATGACCAATCAAGGTACTGCATCACATCTCATTTCTCCCACGTAGTCCTCCATCCATTCAAAGTTCTTATTCAATTTAGCCCTTTGATGGTTGCATACTGACAAAGAGCATTTTGGGGACTGCAGTAAGCTCAAACTAATTCTTGTAAATCTCAAGAACCAGCTATTTGGCGTAAACTGGTGAAGCATACAGTAGCTGCAGTCCATGACATAGGAAAAGGATTTTATTTTTTTTAATGACTCTGTCTTTGATTTATTTGTTTCAGTCGTAGCTGATCCAGGCGGAGGTGTGTCATCAGACCCAATGAAACCTGCAGGCGGGCATGTTCTGGCTCGTGCAGCCATGGTTAGGTTGATGTTTAGGAAAGTCAGAAGGGTGCAGCATGTCTCCAAGGTGTTTGATGCCCCAAACCTTTCTGAAGCTGAAGCTATATACTTTTTGTGCCAAATCTTCCTCTGATTATATAATTTATTGAAACTTATCACATCATACTGCAGATACTAAGTAAAATATCTAGAAGTCTATATTAAATCTGTGAGAAAGTTGATACTGCGTCTATATAGGGATTGGTGGATACCTGATTTAAGCATGATATTCACAGTATAGTTGATGTTGCCTGGAGATCCAAGAACATGTTGAATACAAATTTTGTGCAGAGGAATTAAACAAAAAGAAGTGGATCTTGATAATTTTCTCAGCAGGACTGGTTTATTATTATTAGCTCTACTGTTATGTAGACGATGCACATCTATCAAGACCATCGCTCAATTTTGTCAGAAAATTTAGCAAGAGCTCATCTGTCAATAAGATGAGACCAAGATATTCCATATATGTTGGACTTGACAAACACACTTTTTTTAGATAACACCAGGAGGCATCGCCGATGTGAAGGACTAAAGAAGTCTCTCCAACCAGGAAGGCAGGCGAAATGCTTTCTTTTGTTAATCTGCAATTTGATGTTAGTCATCATATTGACAGCTAGAGGCATATAATGAGCTCCCAAGCACTTCTTCATTTCCTTTTTCTGCAATGGACACTTTGTCACCCTTGTCATAGCTTGTCCTTAAGTTTCTTGTGCTCGACAACAAACCATTCATGGAATGACGTGAGATACTTTCTCTATGGTGACCCAAAAAATTTGTCAACTACGTTGTCACCTTTGTGTACCAATTGCAAAATATATCGTAAGGGTAAGGCCTAAGTATCCTTTCTGCTGCTTCTATTTATGTTTAGCCAATTGGATTTATATAATACAGCCTTATATGCTGTAAGGAACTTAATCGAGCATAGCATGTATGGAAAGGTCATAGGACTTCATCAGGCTTGAAAAGAGATGTAACCAAAAGAAAGTTATTCAGTGTCATTTCGAATAACTTCAGATGAAATGAAATTTATCAACCACGGTGTTTTGTCATAAAGAGAAAAGACAGAGAATTATCCAGTGCAATATGTTTTTAATTACACACAATAGCAGTTTGGTTTGAGGCTAGCAGTTTGTGGATGTCGTGGTTATGATGAGGCCAAGAAGAAATCTACTCTCAATATTTGAAAGCTAATTACTCAAGGTCATCTCCATTGAGTTTGCAATAATTTTCTTTTGACAAGTAAAAGAACTTTCTTGCAAAATGGCATCCAGCAGATGATAGTCCATGTAACTAATCATGAACACAATTCATGCTATCAATGAGGTATACGAAAGAACTGCCAAAAGCTGAGGAAAGCCATCTATCATTAAACTAAAGAACGAGTCTTCCTATTTTCAAAGGTGATATTTAGGACAAATGAGGAATAAGCTGGATCAGACTACTATTGGTTTAATTTACAGATGCAAATCTAATTAAATCTATATAGCAGATATCAAAACTTCAGCTTGTTCAACTTGTGAAGAAATCATTATCTTCCATAAAGTCTGTAAAGTTTTTTCTTTTCTTCCTCCCTCTATAACCATTAAGACTTAGGACCTTTTCCTTCCATATAACCAGCAGAGATTTCTGAATCAGCTCCGCACCTTCATAAGCTCCTGTCAAGAACACACTAAACCTTTTCCCTCTCTGAGAGACATAGCAAATGCCAAAATACTTCAACAGGAGTCTCATCAGCTTCTGAGGCATCATGAATTCTTGTCGAAAGTGGATGAGGTGATTAATTACCAACCTCTTTTCCATTGTGAAGCTAAGTAACTCATGCATAATGGCAGTGGCCCTCTCATCGAATTCTTTCGATCCAGCTTGGAGGCCACATGCATCAGCATAAGGAGATAAGTAAGACCTTTTGTTAGTTGGTTTTCTCAGAAAATGCTGCTAACGTCACTTCAGGTCTGGGAAAACTCAGCTTGCACATACCCTGTGTGTTTCTGCTCAGGTTGGTCTGAATTGCATATTAGGTTTCTGGCATTAACTTCTGTTGCATTTTATGTTTCCTAGATGAGCAACGCAAATAGTAACCTGGTGATTGAATTTCTCATAAAGAAATGCAGCTGTGGTTGATCTTGGCATCAGAACGTATGTATCAGGTGATTCTGGGAGAATGGCACTGTCATTTTCTGGAATCTACAGTCAGTACATTGGAATGCATGATATGCAGTGGTTCAAACCAAGTAGGGAAGAGGCTAGGAGAACGTACTTTTGTCATAACCATTAGAAGCCTACAACAGTATTTCCCCTCTTTCCATCACTTTTTATTTATGGTTTCTGGATTCCATGATCCTAACAATTTTTCCAGCTGCTTACTCACATGAGAGGGGGAATGGCAAGGCAGCTTACGTTAACACAGATGGAACTTTATATCCTAATATAATCTGTCGGTCATTTTCTTAACCTAGAAAAAGCTGCTTTTGTTTCATACTAGGCTTACGTCCATGTAAGTGCATATGCACTTTCTTGACTTGGTACACCTGCAGTTGCCCTGATCGTATTGTACCAATAGCTGAGAGATTTGGCATGGATCCTGGTGCAGTCCTAGATAATGTAAGCAATGCTTTCTACACTGTTGGCAACTCTTCCTTCTTTTCTGGCTAGTGTACTTGCTGTAATCTATTCTTTCCATGAATTTGTAGATCGTTTATGCCCGTGCCCATACTTATGAGCATCAATACAACTTGCTTCTAGGTTTGGCTGCCACAGAGTCTGAAGAACCATTTAAATTATTGGTAAGACTGCTCGAGAATCAAACTGCACAGATCTTGTGAGGTGTGGATGGTTGACCTTAGGTGAGCAATATCTTTCACATTTGTGGATTCAGTGGTTGCTCTGTTTCAAGTGGAGTTTACTAGAAGGGGAGAACTTGCAGAGCGCCAGGTACATTGAAACTGTCAAATCATGCGAGTTGTGATTTTTCAGCTCATCTTGTTTGACACTAGATTTTGAATTGCCGCAAAAATTGGCACAAATGCTCTCACGCTTACTTAAAATAGCTGAAGAATTTAATGAGGCAGTGTACATGGACCGCAGCTGCTGTATGCATCGCCAGTTTACACCAAACGGTTGGCTCTTGAGATTTACAAGAACTAGTATGAGCTTAGTGCCATCCCCAAATTGCTATTTTTCAGCGTGCAACCATCAAAGGGCTAAATTGTATAAAATCTTCTAATGGATGCACGACAATGTGGGAGAAGCGTGTCTGCAAGGTGTTTGATGCCCCAAACCTACCTGAAGCTGAAGCTATATCCTTTTTGCACCATATCTTCCTCTAGTTATGTACTTTATTGGAACTTACCAGATCATACCACGGAGACTAAATAAAATATCTAGAAGTCTATGTCAAAATCTGTGAGAAAATTGATACTGAGTCTACATAGACCTGATTTAAGCATGATATTCACAATATACTTGATGTTGCATGGAGATCCATGAACATGTATGCTAATTTCGTGCAGAGGAATTAAACAAAAATAAGTGGATATCAAGAATTTTTCTAAGCATTACTGGTAGATTATAGTTACATAATAGACATCTAAGCGAAAAAACATTACATTGAATGAACTCTGCATGATGGCTTAATGAAATGCTAGAAAGATATTATTGCACATAGCATGATCAGGTTCTCGAAAGGCTTGGTTTTATAAGCAACAAATACAGCTGCATAAAACAACGTCATCTCAAACTCTCAACATGGAGCAACTGACCATTAGAGCTGAAAATTGTCAATGTATGAGAAAGGGTGACTGGGTCGTAGGCAACAGAAAGCCATTGAATAGCCAAAGGCCTGGCCAAAAAAAGGGCCACAAACCATGCGACTAGGTAGTGCAAGGACCAGTATGCAGCACTCCCAACTCTAGGATAGTGCAAGGACCAGTTCGCAGCACTCCCAACTCTAGGTATGTTAAGACTCCTTAGTCTCTGCACCACTTCGAATGTGGTACCGCCCACACTTGGCCCAAGCTATCCACCCCAGGAACTGGCTTCACCTCATAAGGTGGGTGCTATAACTCCGCAAACCTCCAGAGCTGCTGAAGAACCATCCTGAGTTCTAAAAAGAAGGTAATGTTAAAAGGTGAACGATTTGGTGCTCAAAAAACATTGGAAGAGCAACATTGTAGGTTAAAATGCACATTTCAAAACATGCATACAGGTAAGGAACACCACTTTAACTTAAGATTATAGATTTAGGTTCAGAACCAATTTTTCCAACACGATGTTGCCCAACAACATAACATTCTCCTATCAGCAGAGCTCATCCGTCCTTACTTTTCATGTTCTAACGCTTGGATTAAACTCCAGTGACACTGCATTTATTATCCGTGAAGATAATTACCTTTAGGGAATGGTGCAACAGTTTCCCACGGCCCTTGTTCACGACTTCAGCATCATCCGAGGGAAAAAGATTGCCTTCGCAATCACTTCCCCAGAAGAAAGGGACACTTCCACCAACATCCTGCATGATTAAGAGGACATAAAGGATTGGACAGATCGCAGATGGAGGAAGAGACAGAGAGAGATATCCCCAGAATGAAAACATGAAAATTATTGTTACTTACAGCAGCCAGAAAAGTGGTTTCTGGAGGGCTGTCCAAGAGCACAAACACAAACTTTCCAGTGATGTCTTTCATAACTTGATCGGCAGCATAAGGCCTCTGATTTCTCAGAGTTCTATAAGCTTCTATGATGGTAATGACCTCATTGGTGGTCTCGCTCAATCCATTTTGCTGCTTGAGAAGAGCAACACCCTCTGGGTGTCCTTGAAACAAGCAGAAGATGTCATCCACAACAGCAAACGATCCTGCCACAGAGGGTAACAGGTCAAATATCCATGCAATAACCAGAAGAAAGAAAGCTTCTTATTTTGAATATTGACCTGAACATGTCGAAAGAGATTATTCTTATTTAGATCATATTCACTAGAAGATAATTCAGAACATATCAGTGCACCAAATGATAATAAGAAGCTTGTTTTTTTTTCGTGTTCTTTAATTTGGAAAAATGACACATATAGTTGACTATATTAATCTGACCTCAGCAACGTTCGCATGTGATCCTCCCAAGAGATTTTGCCAATACAGATCACCATGGTATCTGCAAAACAACCGCAGTGAATGAGCTAAGGGCACAAGGAAAAAGATGCTGGGAAAATGCAAAGAAATACAAAGGTGGGATGTTGTAAAAGAATAAAAGAATATAATATGTAGCACATGATAAAAGAATTATCCCCTAGGTTGCTCCGGCAAATCAAAGGACTCGCTTGTGTAGAATTAAGTTCAAGTAAAAGAAACTTTTCTTTTCATGTATAAATTAACAACCTTATCAAAATTAGGGAAAAAAATGGGAAATATATAAGTGAATTCATATGTCAACATTGTGCATTTGTGCAAAAGTTTCAAGAGTTTAAGATTAAAAAAAAAGGAGAAAATGAAAGTTAATATTAATGCAAAATAAAAAGCACTTCCGTGTCAAACTTCCAGGGGCACAACAAATGAACCTGTTGCTAAGATAAAAATGGGCAAAGGGTTATAAATTATTACCAGGACTGCAATCCAGACTCAGTTTTTCAAGCTACCGGCAAATGATACTGCATATTCAATGTCAAAAACTTAAGACTCTATCCTTCCATGAGCCCTAATCAAAATGACAAATGAGGGCCGCTGTAACTGTGAGTACATCCTGTATATCAGCAGCAATCCTCTCTTCATCCTTTTTTGCTTTCTCTCTGTAACAAAGCCTCATTTTATGTTTTGTAAGGTAATGTGATTGATCCTGTTGAACCACTCTTAGTCTTAATTGATGACAAGAGCTAAACTTCCCTGATTCAATGAGAACTGAAGTATCTTCTTGTGATCCTGGAAATTCCCATGGAAAGGCGCCACCTTGCCTTGAGAAATCACCCAGAGCTCGTCCACGCTTCCAGATATTAGATGCTCATCATGACTAACCTGCAAATCAAGGTGAAAAGATGGCTTGTAGCTGTAAAGACGATCCATAATTGGTCAAATTAAAGTATGTCAGCAAGAAAAATCAATCTCACCATCAGAATTCCTCCTCGGAACAAGACCAGACCTTGAATGAGTGCCTCAACTGCATCCAAATCCTACAGTTGGGGATGGTTAAATACACATAATCACTCATCTATCCTTAGACAAGAAACTGACAATTCACAAAGATAATGCTGTAGTAGTCACTGGTCATTAAAGCAGAACTTAAATTCCACATCTAAAAACAAAAAGATTTCCATATTTATTATGTGCAAAGCCCAATATTGCCCATAGGCACAGATATTGGAACTACTTGGTATTATAAATTTCTGTAATTCAGGCTAGCATAACTATTCTATTCCAATATTTTGCAAGTTGGAACATTCACATTGGTTTCCATTCCATTATAAGTTAGATGTATGATGACAGAGGCTCCTTGTAGCTATAATTACTGAATGGTTCTATTGTATTTTCGATGTAAAGACCAGATTCCGATAAGTTCAATTAGTGCAAGACAATGACAAGCTAACTGGAAAAAGCAATATAAGTCATAGAGTGGAGAAAAATGAGTAAACTTACCAAATGATTGGATGGCTCATCAAGCAAAACTATGGAGGCTCCCTGTATCTCAGTAAATGCAACTCTGATTTTCTGACCACCTATTTATGGTCAAAGCACCGTGTTATATGTGCAATAACATCCAAAAAGCCATCAAATAAATTACAGAGTGAACTGCAATTCAGATTACAAATTAACTAACCTCTGATAGAACTTCAAAATGTCATACAAAATTACTTCAAGAAAAAAAAAGTATCCAACAGTGGCAGAGAGGGAGGAGATGCATCAAACAAGGTATACATTGGTTAAACTGCAAGATTTCCAGTTACACCAAAGGAAACACAAGTGAGATCGAAGCTTTTGTTCCAGAACTCCCTGCAGGAAGAATGCCACATAAGAAGGTATTTTCAGATAAAATGACAGTGTATGACGAAATCTTATACTGCGGTGGAGTAAATGCAAACAACTGATCCTTTAAAGAAATGAATAGATTTTCCTCAGAGGTCACTACTAACAATGCAAACAAAGAGGGAGGTAGCATATCATTACAATCTCAACCAATTAAGCATGACATTATTGGCTGAAAATTTTTAGCAAGCTGCAAGTAATAGTTCCTAACCCAACAGTGATCAAGACCCAAATGGAAGGTGGTTTATGAATATTGATCCTATCATGAATTGGAGTTGTATCGAAAGCTTGGAGCCATGAGCTGCCCTAAATAGACTGCTTAATACTAAGAAGGATCATCATCAACAAAAAGAAGGTTCTCGAAGATAAAGAAAACCATAAATTATTTAAAAAAAAAAAATCCCCTTCTTCACAATTATATCACAGCTTCACATAAATAATCACGTTTTTGGATTTTGAGAGAGATTATTCTTATTTAGATCATAATTACTAGAAGAAAATTTAGAACACATCAATGCACCAAATAAAATTAAGTGCTTCTTCATTTTCTGTAAATTGCAAAAAAATGAGACATGACACTGACAGCATTAGCCCTACCTCAAAAGCATTTCCAAGTGGGTTTTGCCAATACAAATCTCAAAGGTATTAATGAGCTGGGGCATGAGAAAAAGATGTCGGGGGAAGAGAACATACAACAAGCGCTGAAAATGCAGATGAATTTGATTGTGGAACGCTATGATTCTTGGTGATTCTCATGCAAAGCATAAGTGCATTTTCATTCATAGTTTGTATGGTGGGTTACCCAAGTGAAAAAAATAAGTAAATTTTTTGCATCTAGAGTTGAAGATATGTCATCAAGAGGCAGCATTGGGAGCATTTCTGTCATACAATTTATTGTCCAACAAACAAAGCAGATTCAACCCAACAAGAACACCCTCCCAACTGTCAATTTGGGAAACACCTCCATGGGAAAATATCAGTTTGTATCACGCATCGAATTAGGGGAGCAGAATCAAAATTGATGCCTTGAAAACCAAAAAACTTACCCTAACCTAGAAAACTTACATTGCATCAACGAATGAATCCCGACAGTTAACAAATGAGAGCGAAAATATAAAAGAAGTTGGAAGCATTACCTGATTAATAAAAAGCAGTCAACGGAGACAAATCTTTTATCATAGCTCGGGCATGATTGATTTTACTTCATTGCATCTGAAAGCTATCAATGCTGATGAAAGGGACCTCTTGGATGAGGGGCCAATAGTCGACGGTGAGATTCGAGCATCTTGATTTTTCAGAATCTTGCATCCATATATGAACAAAAATTGTTGGGATTGAGGCCAGAACTGAAACAGGGGAGATGGTTGCCTGCAGAGGAGGCTGAATTACTTGCCGTTCGAAAGAGCTTTGCGGTGGCTAAAGAGAAAAGCCAGCCCAAGGCACTAGTGGAGATGGTTTCAGCTGTGGCATACAAGAATATCATCATCATCAACTTTCGCAAGCCAGTGCAATCGGAAACTAAAGGAAGCTCTTGCTGGGTATTCAAGCAGCTAATTATCAATTTTTCAGCTCTGAATTTCAGTAGTACTTCAGCACGAGAAGCAAACGTCTGCGCACATTGGAAGAAATTACTTCAAATTAAGCGTCGAACTGAAGAACGGAAACACGAAATCGATGCATTCAAGACGAAAGGACTTACCCGAACCCTTAAAAATCTGACCGTAGATGGAAGGGATTGAATCGCGGCAGTTAGCAAATGAAAGCGAAAGTGGATCGATTTCACTTCATCGGATCTGAGAACCCAATCGATGCGGATGTTGAGAATTTCTTGGATTTCCGGAAATTCATGCGGAGCATCTCCACGAGGAAGTATCGATTTGCATTGAGCAAGCAGAATGAAAACCGATGCCTTCAAGACCATAAACTTACCCGAGCCCTAGAAAACCTGACCGTACCAGGACGAATCAATTTATTGGATCTGAAGGCCATCAATGTCGATGTAAGGGATCTCTTGGATGAGGGGCCAATAGTCACCGGTGTGTTTTGAGCATCGACCTTCAAGATTCATGCATCTTTCTATCCAGAATTCTCGGAGGAAGGGAGGAAGGCCATCCTCTGGCAAGCGCCTCAACTTCGGGCAATTTTCAATCCATAACTGTTGGAGAGAGGAGAGATGGCTGCGAAGGCCAGTTGATAGTCTTTTCACGTTTTTCATATTGCAAATGTACAGAGAGGTAAGAGAGGAAGGAAAGAGAAGACTCCAGGCATTCTCGTCGTCTTCCTCCGAAGGAAACCACACCTTGTCTCCCTCCCCTCCCATGCTTCTTCCGTCCATTACCAGATTCTCGAGGGACGTGAGCATGGATAAGCCCCATTCTCTCATCGGTTGCTTCATATTCTTGCACTTCCAAATTGAAAACGACCCCAGATTGGGAGGCAAACCTCCTTCGGGCAAACATTTGATATTGTCACACCCTGAAATTTGCAGCCCCCGGAGGGATGTAAGATGATGCCACTCCTTCGGTAGAGATTTCATCTTAGGAACCGAATCAAGTACAAGTGCCACCAGGGTGATGGGAAGGGGAAGGAAGTCCTCTATCTCCAACATTGGACACTGCTCTAGTCTCAAATAAGTGAGATGGGAGAGCATGTGAAGCCATGGTGGTAGACTCACCAAATTCTCACATCTCTCTATAGCCAAAGAATCCAGCGATTCTACTGTGATCTCTTTGAGGGACTCCACCCCCTCACACTTCCGTATAGTAAGCTTCTTCAGAGAAGCAAGTCTACCCTTGACAAATGAAAATGATATCAAAGAATCACATTCGCTTATGTTAAGAAATTCAAGTTGAGATATCAAGTTATTGCTGCTGGGGTCATCTTGAGAAATTATTAGTCCCGTGATTTTTGGACAATTCTTAATATTCAAATCTCTTAATGTGTACATCTTGCTTGGAAGCTTTTCTAAACTCATGCAATTTCTCAATTCCATCTTTTCAAGGTTGCAGGATAGCTCCATTTCTCTATCTCCAGCCACGAAAGATGTGAATTGAGGACAACTATCGATGACTACACTCTGAAGGCAAGCAAGATTTTGCATCTCGTTTCCATTTTGCCACAAGTAGTTTAGCTTTTCACACCGTCCTATATAAAGCTCCTTTAGCTTAACCAAGTAGCTTGTAAACCCATGATCAAAGCAAACAACCTCTGCAAAATTCTCAATTCTGAGAACGGTCAAAGAAGTTAGGTTGATTAAGATTTTTAAGATCTCCTCGTTACAATTCTCAAGGGATAACTCACAAAGAGATGGGAGACAAACCACATTGGTTGAACTATTCAAATGCGGGCTTGAATAAATTTCTAGCTTCTTGAGAAGATCAAGTCGACTAGGCAATGTCCCAACCAACGAACGACATCCCCAGACAACTAGATGCTGAAGACAAGAGAATGGGACATCTTCTTCTTGAACTCCAGCATAACGAGACCAATCCTTCCATGCCAACATCTTTTCCAGCTTCAAAGTTTTTAAGGATGAAAAGGGCCTTTTACCTCCGTAAAATTCAGGGCCTATTGTGCCTATTGCACGTAGACCTTCAAGAGATAATTCTCTAAGTGAAGGTAGTTGTCCAAGTGGCGGAAGCGATGTGATATTAGGACAATCCCGTAAGCATAACGAAACTATCTTAGAATAAGATGGACCATCTAACCATGAGGGGAAACTTGCACCACCATAGTGTGAGATAGAAAGATGTTCAAGATTAGTGTGAGGTCGCAGAGAGTGAAGCACCAGTGCTTCCTGCTGCCCATTTCGCCAATTTCCAAAATTTTCACCCCAATGCAAGAATAAGTTGCTAAGGCCTCTCTTTCCAATTAAATTAGCATCAACTGCATCTCTGACGTCTACCACCATTTGCAATTTTGTTATGAACAATTCTCCTTGAAGGTATGACAAGTTCTTTAACTCCTTTAACCGCGATCCTTTGTCTAGCCCTACAATAAACTTGGAAAAGATCATAAGATTCTTCAAATTACTGATACTCAATGGCATCTCCTTTAGACTCCTTGTATCTCTAATATCAAGAAATTGTAAGCTGACCAATTTTGTGATTCCTTGAGGTAACAAAGAAAGCTCTTGACAACCTTTTAAGATCAAAGCTTGTAATTTGCACAAACTACCAATTGACTCAGGTAGCCTTTTTCTATTTGTGTACGAGAAATTGAGATAGCGAAGATATTTTAAATCACCAACACAATCTGGGACCTCTATGATGGAACAATGACTTAAGGAGAACCCCCTTAAGTACTTCAATTTTATTAGCAAGTCGTGTAGCACTTTGTTGGAAATGTGGAATTTGCCATGCCAACTAGATCTATCATACAAGAATATTAAACTTCTTAGTACCTTCATTTGATGATATGCTCCCATGCATTTTGATGAAACACACCATGACGAGCTAAATGATGCATAACGAACTTTCTCAAGAGATGCATCATCTTCATTATCTATTAGTTGAGACTCAGAGTTAAAGCATATCTCACTCGCAATTGACTTTGCTAGATCATTCAAAATATCATGCATTGAAAAGTTAGACGCGTTGACACTTGATTGTTGAAGAAATGATCTAGATACTAACTCATCAAAGTGAGCCTGTCCCCATTTCAAGATATTATCCTTTGATCTTCCTCCGTCAAAAAAACCCTCCGCTATCCATAAGTGTACCAGCTCATCCCTCTCAATTTCGTAATCCTTGGGAAATATTGCACAATAAACAAAACATCTCTTCAAATAAGAAGGAAGATGGACATAGCTCAGTTTCAAAACTCGAATAACCTCATCATTTTCTCCCGTTGGAAGATCCCACATTTTGTTGTTTAAGATAGCTTCCCATTGATCGGGATTCCCTTTATCACGTAGAGGACCTCCCAATACCTTTGCCGCCAAAGGTGAACCTTTACATTTTTCGGCTATTTTCTTGCCTATTTTTTCCAGATTTGGGTGCCTTTCAAAATTTGTCGTTCTAAGAGCATGGAAGGCTAGTAAGCTTGTACAATTATCAAGGGACAACTCCTTCAAAGGATATGACGAAGCTCCTGTTATGGAAACAACAATATAGTTGCGAGTCGTTATGATGATCTTACTTCCTTTAGCCCCAGCTTCAAATGGCTTTAAGAGGGCGGTCCATTCTCCGTAGTTTTCATTCCAAACATCATCTAAAATCACTAGAAACTTTTTTCCTGATAGATTGTCCTTCAACTTAACTTGAAGCCCATTAAGATCTTCACCCTCATTAGACACCTCAGTGATCGACCGCAAAATAGTCTTGGTTATGTCAAGAACATTAAAGACATCTGAAACACAAACCCATGCTCTCATTTCAAAGCAGCTACTCACTTTGACATCATTATACAATCGTTGAGCCAAGGCCGTCTTTCCAATACCGCCCATCCCAACTATGGGGACTATGCTCAATGTGGCATCGACATTTTTGGCTTCACCAGTCAAGAGTTCAAATATTTCTGCTTCTTCCTTCTCCCTGCCAAAAAATTGAGGCTCTGGCAAAGAACTGCTGGGGAGCCTTCTGTCGGTGTAGTAAGATCTATTCACGACATTCTCTATCAAGCTTAGATGAACCTTCCTATCGACAATCTCTTCCAACTTGTCAGAGATCTTCTGTACCTTAGCTTCAAACATGAGTGAGTGCGGGTTTGGATTTGATATGAATGATTTACATTGGCTAATTAAAGGGAACTTCCATTTCACTAGACCTCCGCTTGTGCTGGATTCTACCTTCAACTGGGCTTGGGTGGATTCAATAGCAAACTCATCAAGCAAGTCTTCCATGTCATAGACCAAGTCCCTAACATCATCTAGCCATAGCTTCACTGGACCTTTATTGCTTAGCTGTTTGTCCTCTGCATCGGCCAGCACTGCATTAATTGTAACTAGCATCTTCTTCCACTTATTGAGCAAGTCAATGCTAATTCTAGAGAAGGGTGGTGCTCCTTCCCTTCGCGCATAGCGCAACCCTAGAGAAGCCAACTTCTCTAACAAGACTTGAAGGAAGGCACTCAAAAGGATCTCCCCAATGGCCATGAGTGAATTTGTAAACTGTAGAGAACAACACGGGATATGGTGAAGCAAAGTGATAATGAGCTGATGGAGAGAGAAAATGGGTGAATCAGTCACTATAGAGAACAAGAGTCATGGTGAAGCAAAGTGATAGAGAGCTAGGAAACAGGAAATTGAAGTCCAAGAAGACCAAGACTTTCGTCTAGAAAAAACTTTAAACAAAGACCACAACTTTCATGGATGCACATCAATGATTAGAGAAATCAAAATAAAATACCTTTTGTCGACAAGTCTTTGTTTAAGAACTTGATTGCGAAAGGGGTAATAGTTCAGGTACTTAAGATATCATCGTTCCAAAGAGTTTATCATATAATTATTGGTTTAGGTTTAAATCTCACACATACTTTTGTTTACGCAATATTTGTTTTACAAATTTATCCTCTCCATTCATTGCTTGGTCTCCCTTTAACAATTTTCTTTTGTAAGATTATTCATTCTCTCATATGAAAGAGAATGGGAGATAGTTTTGTTAATTTCATGAGTCAAAAGATTTCAGTGGCTAAATGTCAAGTAAATTGGAGAGACTACAAAGTTCTCAATGTCGATTTCCTTTAGATTTTCTTCTTGGAATCATTCGATTATTTTTAGTGGATTATTAAACATTTGATTGAAGAAAAAATTCTTCTGTGTACCTAATTTTCTTTCGGTTGGACATCATATTTATAATATTATCATCACATGAAACTATGCGGGCAAACGTAATTCAAATTTTTAGTATGATGTCTTTACCAATTACAATTAATTTGCCTAAATAATATTTTTTGTAGATAATTTGTTCCAACTCTTTGGATACCAATTGATATAATCTGAAATAGCTGGTCTGACCCGCAAGAGACAAAATTGATAGCAAAAGGATTCTATCTGACGCCAAGGTAAATAGTTAAATGGCTATTTTTTTTAGCGTTGGTGCCATATAAACATTTTTGTTCGCATTTCAATGGAAGTCTGTTCGAAATGTCGAGGTAATTGATTGAAATAAAAAAAAAAAACTTTAGATTCTTGATTGACAGTTCATAGGTAAGATATTTCATGCACCTCGTGAGCCAGTTTTATTTCGGTCAATTTGAGTATTTTTGGAAGCCAGGTATAAAGAATGAAGTAGATGGTTTTTATTTTTTATTTTTTATTTTTTTATTATTTTTTTTTTTTTTTAATGGTGGTTTTGCTTCAACCACTCGCATGTTAAATTGAATAAGTGCCTCCTCTGAATGTCTTTCTCTTTTCCTTATCCTTATTTAGCCTGATCCCAAATGCTTGAAATAAGGCAAAATCAAATTATAGCCAAAAATATTTTTTATATATATACAAGGCAATTGGTAATGATAGTTATAAAGTTATACACATATTTCAATAGTATTGAATTACTCTATCATCCATTTAATTTTGTTGCTCTTCCCTGGACTTTTGGTCAGTATTGTATATGTTTTTTCCTCTTTTAATAGTCAATGACTTCCTGGATTCAATTCACTCAGAAAAAGAGAAACGGAAAATCCTTGCAGTTGAGGCCTCCACGTACCAAATTAGATTAGTGCATTTGTCTATTTTATTTTATTTTATTTTTTTATGTAGGCACTTATTTTTGGTTCAAACATGCCAAGTCACGAGGTTTGAGTGACATTTGAAAACAATCAACCATAGAAACAGTTCATTTTATGCTAACTCCTTTTTTTTTAATTACATCTAATCTGAAAATATGTGCGCAATACTCATGTGTCTAGGTCTGTGCAAAGCCTGGATATGGACATTAGCAATTTTCATAGTTTTGAATTTCACAATTAAAGGACCTCATTAAGTGGGGTCAAATTCAAATGTATTTTATATTTCATAAACAAGATGTTTACTCACTAATTCTTTTTCAGCGCTTCATTCATAAATTTTAGAAAAAAGGGAAAATAAATAATTAATAGGGCTCGTTAATGAGCGTGCTTGATCCCATTTATGGATGGGCTTATAATCATTGTGTAAGTACTTTTAAAATTAATCTTTCAATTTAGGAATTCATGAGCAATAATTGAAAATTTCCAGAACTAATTGAATTTTTTCTATCTTTTCGCTCCATCTTATTTAGAACAAGAGTTGGCTTCATCAACGACGGGCATGTCACAATGTTCAAGCTCGTCACTGGAAATTTCAGCGAGGGGCTCAACTTTAGCAGCAGAAGTGCTGACCGCAAAGTTCAAGCCTCTTTAATTACTCTGCGAGAAGACTAACAATACGGATTCCATTGTAAATTAATACTGTGATCTTGGTACTTCTAATCGTGTAAAATTATTTCATGTCAGTGTGTGTTTAGTAAAAAGAACAATGATAGAGAGATTAAAAATTAATCTTAACATCCTAATATTACTATCTAACAAAAATTGAAATAACAATTCTTTGTTATTAAACTTGTTATTAAACTTATCAAGTATTTCACATCAACTTCAATCAGAACTATAGGTAGGCATGAAATCGGTTTAAGATCCAAACTTCTGTTGCTGCTGCCGCCTCTTCTTTTGCTCAAGATATTGCTTTTGGCTCCATTAATAGAAAGATTTTTGAAAGAATTGGCGGTTGCCCTCGTGTAATAAATGCCCACGAGATGCTTTAGGTAGCGAAGTTCTGGCTATATCAGCTCGAGGGAAAAAGAAAGCAAGATGTCTCTTACCTTTTCCGTGTAGACTTCCTGGAGTAGTCCGGTGAACGGGATTAGTATCAACGATAGCAATCCAACAAGCATCAACGCTAGGTTCGGATGAGTAGGAGTAGAACACTGTTGAGCAGGGGAACGATTATGGGTTATGGTGAAGCAAAGTGATCAAATGAGCTAACGAAGAGAGAAAGCTATAAAGTCCAAAAAGACCAAAACTTTCACCTACTAAAAACATTAAACAAAGATCAAGATTTTCAAGGATGCTCATAAGTGGTTAGAGGGATCAAAATTAAAGTCTTTCGTCAACAAGTGCTTGTCTCCTAATATTTAGAGATTATCTTTAGATATATGTGGTTTTCACAATCATGTATTTGTTTATATATATAACTTTTCGTTATGCAACAAGTCATCATAGACGGCATAACTTTGTTTGTTCAATAAGGACAAAGTTAACTTTATCTATTCGTCCACATTGAAGGAGGAATCAAGGAACTTGACAATAAATTATTTTCCTAAACATATGCAAATCTTTAGCACCGTAACTGTCACGTAATAGCTTGCATTGATCGCATGTTCACCAATAAAGCAGAAACAAAGACATTGAAATCACAAGGATACTAAGCCTATATAGAGAAAATATGTGAGCGCTCGTAATTGATCATTGAAGAAAAATCACCTCTTTACCTCTGTTTTGGATGGCGACAAGAAAAGGTCATCCGTTTCATACACAAGCCGAAAGCCTTGATCTGAAACAGATTTCAAAAGGTGATTTTTGGTCCTATGACCAACTTAGAGTGCATGTAGATTATCATAAAAAAATTATCACTTACGAGTGCTTTGTTGCCTTTTTTTTTTTTTTTTTGCATCCATTCATTCTCAGTAACCTTATAATTTCAATGTCTTTGTTTCATGCATTTTGGTGAAAATGCCATCAATGCAGGCTTTTATGTGACGGTTAAGTGCTAAAAATTCATAGCAATATGTGTAATAATAATTTGATGTAGGATGCTGAGGTAATAGTTGATGATCGAAATCGCTTGATAGGAGACTTGTGGTCCTTTGCACGATTTTCCTGTTCATTAATGTAATGCCTAGAGTATAATTTCTAGTAAATTATACATTGTTACTTTTTGAGTTGTCTAACGATGAATGAAGCTGACCACAATGAATAGGATTGACAAATAATCATCTTTGCGCAACTTGCACCGACTAAAATAAATATTGAGATTCACCTAACAACGACTATCATACATCTACAAGTCATCAAAAATAGCTAAATGGTTCAATAAAAAGAACAAAAATACAGTGCTTTGGGCAAAACAAGAAAAAGAGTTAGGCACACCAACTAATCCACTGAGCAAGTTGCTTTATCTTATGGTGGAAATAGAAAATGAGTCACATCACCAACTAATCCATTAAGCAAAAAGTTACTTTCGGCTAATTTTTTCTGTTTAAAGGACCACAATTCCTCTCTCAAAGTGATACACAATCATCAACAACTATAGCACCCGTCAGAAGATCACCGCCGCCCATCTTCATCCATTGCAGAATTCCCGGCACTTAGAGGGAGGTTAACAGAGAGCGAGAATGACGAGAGAGAAAAGAAAAAATCACAAAGAGAAGGGAAAATGGACAGAGAACCTTATGAAAAGCTGATCCTCGTTACTCTTTAGCGATTTCCTGCACCGTTCGCCATTATTCCTCGTTGTAAACCATCGTCAGTAGCTGCTCCCGTGTCAACCTTGTTCGGCTCTGTTTTTGGCCGAGAAGGTCTGAAGAGTCCAAATGTCCTCTGAATCTCCTCCGCTAGTTCTAGTTTCGTTCATGGACGAGTATGAAAGCTTCAATTATTAACTCGTATGCTCGTTGCTCTCCCGACATAGGTGACAAACCATAGAACCTCGGTTTCTGATCTGTCCTGTTTTTGACGAGATTAAAGGTCAAACCATGTTGACTTTACTAAATCATTTAAGATCTGAGTTGTTTCTCAATGATTGGTTCTAATTTATTTTGTGTTCCTAGTAGTTTCGGATCTTCTATGTTCTGGGAATGGTTCCGTGAACGAATTGAGCGTAAGAAAAAGTGAAGGGCAAAGAATAGAGAATAAGAAGATAGGGCTTTATATTGGAAAATAGAATCAGTGTGGGTTCAGGGCTTAATCCATCTAGAAATTAGGCTTAAGGTAGGCTTGATGCGTTTAAAAGGTGGGCTTATTGCAGTCGTCTTTCAAGATGGGCTTAACAGGAGTTATCTGAAATTGGGCTTTGAAAGTTCTTTTTAAATTGAAGTGGGCTTGATATAGGAGCCCAGTGATGTCCCAAGCTAAAGATCCAAAACCCGTGAGACCAGAGATGCGGCCCAAGTTCCAACCGGGCCTGGGGAGCCGCGTCCCCATTTATCAGAAATAAATCTATACAATTCGAAAAATGACCAATTAAAGACTAGTAAGGTCTTAGTTAGGTTATTAGTAGGGATGCGTAAAGAAATCGAGAATCACATGAATGGACCTAGACTTAGAACCAGGGAAGGAGAGTAAATTTTCTGCAGGTATGCCTTCCCACAGTGGGCGAACAATTATAGTTCAAGCCCTTCAGGGACAGCCTTTTAGCAGAGAACCACTCGCCCTTTAGTTCAGAGCCTAGAGACACCCAGTGATGCCAGGATGGAAGCGCTTATAATCTACCCAAGCTGCATTTCTCGGAGGATCCTACCAGGCTGGAGAAGAAGAGGAGATTTAGAAAGCCATTGAGAAAGTTTGCATAAACACTCACTTTACTTCAGGGGACTCTGCCCAAAACAATACATCCTCCTTGCCTTATATAGGCAATAAGAGGTCACAAGGACAACAACAGGGACCAACTCACAGGTCCAGATACAAACAAAGGCACCGGAAACATCCGGGAGGGAATTATTTGCGCACTATGAACAAAAGATCCGCATGCGTGAATGCACCTTCCTAGCCTAGTGCTACAGTAAAAGTGAACAGTGTTTTGCTACAATGAAATTGTACGGACAGGGGTTTTTCAACGGTCTCGTCCGTCACGAGCATTGCAGCTACAAACTGAGTCATCTGAGTTGTCTTCTAAGAGATGTGCTTCGTATTTTTGCTCAAGGGCTTCAAGGTCTTCAGGTGAGAGAATTTGGTTTAACCTTGATGAGGATGCTTCATGAGCCCAATGGGATGCTTCTTCTTGAGCCCAATCAGTGTTGTCACGTGGTGTAACACCAGTAGGAATGCTTAGCTGGGGCCAATTGGATGGTTGTGCGTAGAAGGACATGTCTATATTTTGAGATAAGGACGACGGCCCTAGACTATAGGGGTCCTGGGCAAGGGGACCTCCAAAACGTGCATAGGGGTCTTGAGTGGACTGAACAATGTCATCTTCGCTTGTCATTTCATGATCTTGGGACGATGTAGCTTGTCTGTATTCCTTGAGTGCTTCCTTAGCTTCTGGTGTTAGGTCATAATGATCCCAAGTGATGGGTACATTATTCCAGACATCTTCGGGGATGGTTTTGTTTTCTTGGCATAAGATTCTCTGGAGTTCTCGGTACTCCTGTTCACAAAATCTAACAGATCTTGGATAAGATTTGTAAATCCGGGCTTCTCGGCTGTCTAAGTGAGGTTTATAGGATGTGGTTCCTATTTCTAATGGTGCATTAAGAATACTACCATTATTTCTGCAGAAATTCCATGGTCGTCGGAAGAACAAGATGGTGTGGACCTCAGAATTTGGTGTCATGGTTCTCAGTTCTTTTTCCAAATCTTGTTTCCAACATGTCGGATGATAGAACCATTTAAGAAAGTCTAAAAGATTCTTATTACTTTCTTTTTCTACATTTCTTCCGAGTAAGAATATCCTTGTGAGATTGGCAATGAACCTTCTGGTTGGAATTTCAATGGCTATTAAGTACTTATTGGTTAAGTACCATAATAGCGTTTTGAGTGTTCGGGAAATCGTCTTCCTTCCGAGATAAGAGGATGAATGAAAGGATAATTCGAATTTAACCCGAGAGGATAAAGAATCGAACTTCCATTGAATCGAATAGGTCGTGTGGCATTGCCACATGAGGTTCTCCGGTTTCGCAAGACTGTCGTTCGAATTTGCTGAATGATCTCCAGGGGGGTATTTCCAGCTTTGTAAATCCTTGATCTTCTCAATCTTGTATTTGACACCATGATTGAGCATATGGAAAGCAGGCCTTTTGATGTACATGTTGATTTCATTTGGTGCTTTGGGTCTTGACGGGAAGTCGGCAAGTACATTCTTTTTCCCTGGGGATGTGTTTGGTTTCAAAAGAATATTTTGAAAACCATTCAGCCCATCGAAGCGAGCTTGGGAATTAGGAATCTGTTTTTGTTTGAACTTGGTCATCTGGGGGAAAGATGCCATGTCTAACTCTACCAGGAAGTGGTGGCCGATGAGATGAAACTCAAATTTTTTGATTCCATTTTTTACTGCTAGGATTTCCTTGAAAGTGGAGTGGTAATGCATCTCGGCTTGAGAAAACTTTCCACTTTTATGAGCACAAAGGTGTTTCTTACCATCAATTTCTTCAAAGAGGATGGCTGCCCAGTATTCATCACTAGCATCAGTTTGAAGAATTCTTTTGCCTGTTGATGGTATTTGCAATGGTGGAAGATTCTGCATAATCTCCTTAAGCTCAGTGACTGCTTTGGTCTGGGTTTTTCCCCATGGTGGGGAGTTCTTTTTTAGCATGGATTGCAAAGGAATCAAAAGCTTTGCAATATTTGGGACAAAAACCCTGAGATAATTGATTATCCCTAGAAATTGTTGAACCTGTTTTGTGGTGAAGTTGTCTTCAGGAAACTTCAATAATTCTTGGGCGATATGTGGCCCCGGATAGTATGTACCTTTGTTGAGGTGCATTCCAAGAAATTCGATTTCTGTCTGGGCAATATTCATCTTCCTTTGGGAAAGCATAATGCCATGCTTTTTTACAATTTCTGCAAAGTGTTCAAGGAGTTGGCAATGTGACTGCTCATCAGGACTGTAGAGCAGAATATCGTCGATGTATACTGCTGCACTTGACAGGATTGGTTGGAAGATACGACACATGGCCTTTTGGAAAAGGGATGGTGCTACCTTTAGACCAAAAGGAAGAACTTTCCACTGGAAGTGCTGATCCTGTTTTGGATTTGTCTTCAGGATGGATGCCTAACTGCCAGAATCCAGCTTTGAGGTCGAATTTGGAATAGATCTGGGCTTTGGTTAGACCAGTAAAGAGAGAATCTCGGATGGTAAAGGGAACTTATCATCTTGGAGGAAGAGATTAAGGGGTTGATAGTTGATTACCAATCTCATTTTTCCTCTGTTTTTGCTCGACTCGTTTATTGACATAAAAGGCTTCACAAGCCCATTGGGAATTGGAGATTTCAATAAGGCCGTGTTGCAAGAGTTCGAGCATTCCCTTTGGGCTAAAGCCAGATGTTCTGGCTTCATTCCCACATGGCTCGCCTTAGTTGGATTTATGTCTTCATTCTTTTTAAAAGGAAGGCAAACAAAGAATTCTGGATTTTTCCATAAAGGATGGGAGCATTTTTGAGCAAATTCCGAATGGGATTCTGAACAAGATTCCAGTAATTTTTGCATAATTGGATCTAATAGACTCATCTGGATGGAAAAAAGTCTCTGAATATTGACAAACTCAGAGAATTGATCTTTATATCTAAGACATTTTCCAGGAATAATGCGAAGCTGAGAGATTTGAGTCATGATGTCCCACCCAATTATCAGATCTTTATTGGGGAGGTTTGATCCAAAGATTTTTGCAGATATAGAGCACTGTGGAAAGAACTGGATAGTTACAGGTTTGGTCCTGACATTTGTGGAGAAGGTATCTCCAGAGGCGGAGTTGAAATATCGGATGTAAGGGTTCCAATATTCTTCAGGTAGAACTTTAGTATCAAGAATGGAACAACTTGCTCCTGTGTCAATGAGAGCAATAACATTGATTGGTTTGGCAAAGTTTGAAGTGAGGATTTTCTTTGGGAAATGGGGACAAAGTGAGTGTGGCTTGAGAATATATCAAGGTTGGTTCGGAGATGTAGGAGATATGTGAAAAATATCTTCGCATTCCGAGTCCGACTCGTTTCACCGGGAGTTTGGTAAAAGGGGATGACACAAAGAGTTTGTTCGAGATGGTTCTTCATCGCAGAGAATAGGATTCAATATCATCATTTTCAAGAGAAATACTGTCTCGATTTCAATATGATGATTCGACCTTTTCTCGCTTGAGGACAATTTTGGCGAAATGTCCCGCTTTGTTGCAAATGTAGCAACGATTTGATTTCTTGTGGCCCTGTACGATCCTTTCTCTTGCGTAGGTATCGCCATTTCTTCTTTTTCCGGAAATGCTTGGAGCCATGTTTGGATTTCTTCACCCATTACTTCTTGTAATGCTTTTTCTTCCGAGAATACTTGCCACAAGTACCATCACAGTCTTGTTTGGAACATTTTATTTTTAACTTCTGGCGAGAACAGGCTTTTTCAAGATGCTTGTCATCTGTGATGTAGGTACGGACCATCCGGCGCCTTAGGCATAAATCTTCGAGGCATAGATGGATTTCTTGCTGTATTTCTCCTAAGGGAATATCCCCAGTATCCTTCTTTGTTTCCCGAAGAAAGATCTTTCAACCATCTGGGATAGCTCTTTGGGGATAGATGTGAGGAAGACATGCTTCAAGTTTGGATCTGCGCCGACTTGAAAAAAAAACTGAAGCATTACTCGATAATGCTTATCAAGATGTTTTTCCTGGAGAGAGCAGCATCTTCTTTCAAAGAATTCTCTTCTTTTTATTTCTATGAGATCTCCAGGTTTTCCCACAAAAACATGATATAAGTAAGTGATGGCATGGCTGAAATTTGGTGACATTAAGAACAAAATCTGGTCTTGATCTGAAATTGATTGCCACCAAAGTTTAAGGCTGCCTGTGAACCTTGTAACAAAGTTGTAAAGGACATCATTCATATCATGGTTGGTAATGGACTGAGTATTCAACCAAGTATGAAATTCTTCAAGTCTTTCTGGCCATTTGGGATAAGGAATATCATCGACGGTGAAGAATTGTTTTGATGCCATAGACACATGTCTAGCTGGATTGCTCCTAGCAGGATTGCTTGTTTGTCCATAATCTGGGTCAGAATAGTTTGATTCCATTTCTTCATCTGGGGAATCGGCCATAAATATGGACGAAGTGATTGGTGCAATAGGGAGGGAATCATCTGTAGGAATTGAGAAGGATGAAGAGGGAGAAAGAGATGTTGAATCTGATTTAATATCAGAGGAAGTTTGTTCAGTGGGAAACAAAATTTGTTTTTTCGAAATAGCAGGACCAGGCTGTTGGATAACAGGGTCATTTTCCTGAGTACCTAAATCCTTTAGAAAAGATTCTAACGGATTTGATAACATCAGCTGATCTGACCTTTCTCTTATAACGATCGAACCCGATTTTGTAGCTGGTGTCTTCTCCTTTTCTTTTTCCTTTTGGATGGCCTTGAGGCGATTCCGTATCACTGCCATATCTGGTTCTCTTCTGTAGGAGTCTTCTGGGATAGTGGCAAAAATAGACGTCTTTGGATGTGGGGGTAAATACCCAGATCTGACAGGAGGTGCTAGTAGATCGAAAGGTCTGAAACTTCCTTCTTCAAGAAATTGGATTTGTTTCTTGAGCTTTTCTATTTCCGGCTTTGGACTCTCAAGATGATGATATCCAAGATGTTGTCCGATTCCAAGGCGTGAAGCCTTTTCCGGAACTCAGCAAGTATCTTTTGGTGCTTTCATCATACTTTTGGAGATCTTGTTGCACATTTCCAATCTTGGAATCAATTGCCTTTAAAGCATTGTTTTGTGCTAACAGGGTCTCTGATTGCCAGTTTAGAACGGCTTCAGCAGCAGGGGTTTTTTTTCTGTCTCCCATGTTCATCCACATCAGTGGGAATTGCTATTTTTGGATCTGGCTCGGAAATTGATTGGGGAACACATGGTTCAATCATGAAGAGTGTTTGGAAGATAGAAGGACTTTCTTCCTTTTCCTTGCCAAATTTGATGGAAACAGTTCCATCTTTTTTTCGGACGAACTCTGAGTCAGTAGACTGGATGGGCTTATTGTGCTGGTGTAACTTCTCATAGTTGGTAATCCAAGTTTCTGGAAGGAGCTTGGCCAACGTATCTTTCGGTATCTGTCTGGGAACATGGATACAGGACGCCTGGTCATTCTGCATTGAAATGAACAATGCATCTTCATTACCGTTTTTGTGGGAAAACCTGGAGATCTCATAGAAATAAAAAGAA
This sequence comes from Eucalyptus decipiens, assembly GCA_014182575.1. Lineage (NCBI taxonomy): Eukaryota > Viridiplantae > Streptophyta > Magnoliopsida > Myrtales > Myrtaceae > Eucalyptus > Eucalyptus decipiens. The sequence continues at coordinate 12,001,630 of CM024610.1, read as the reverse complement.
GAGAATTCTTTGAAAGAAGATGCTGCTCTCTCCAGGAAAAACATCTTGATAAGCATTATCGAGTAATGCTTCAGCTTTTTTTTCAAGTCGGCGCAGATCCAAACTTGAAGCATGTCTTCCTCACATCTATCCCCAAAGAGCTATCCCAGATGGTTGAAAGATCTTTCTTCGGGAAACAAAGAAGGATACAGGATATTCCCTTAGGAGAAATACAGCAAGAAATCCATCTATGCCTCGAAGATTTATGCCTAAGGCGCCATATGGTCCGTACCTACATCACAGATGACAAGCATCTTGAAAAAGCTTGTTCTCGCCAGAAGTTAAAAATAAAATGTTCCAAACAAGACTGTGATGGTACTTGTGGTAAGTATTCTCGGAAGAAAAAGCATTACAAGAAGTATTGGATGAAGAAATCCAAACATGGCTCCAAGCATTTCTGGAAAAAGAAGAAATGGCGATACCTACGCAAGAGAAAGGATCGTACAGGCCACAAGAAATCAAACCGTTGCTACATTTGCAACAAAGCAGGACATTTCGCCAAAAATTGTCCTCAAGCGAGAAAATGTCAGAATCATCATATTGAAATCGAGACAGGTATTTCTCTTGAAAATGATGATATTGAATCCCTATTCTCTGCTGATGAAGAACCATCTGAACAAACTCTTTGTGTCATCCCCTTTTACCAAACTCCCAGTGAAACTGAGTCAAACTCAGAATCTGAAGATATTTTTCACATATCTCCTACATCTCCAGAACCGAACCTTGATATATTCTCAAGCCACACTCACTGTCCCCATTTCCCAGTGAAAATCCTCACTTCAAACTTTGCCAAACCAATCAATGTTATTGCTCTCATTGACACAGGAGCAAGTTGTTCCATTCTTGATACTAAAGTTCTGTCTGAAGAATATTGGAACCCTTACATCTGATATTTCAACTCCGCCTCTGGAGATACTTTCTCCACAAATGTTAGGACCAAACCCGTAACTATCCAGTTCTTTCCGCAGTGTTCCATATCTGCAAAAATCTTTGGATCAAACCTCCCAATAAAGATCGATAATTGGGTGGGACATCATGACTCAAATCTCTCAGCTTCGCATTATTCCTGGAAAATGTCTTAGATATAAAGATCAATTCTCTGAGTTTGTCAATATTCAGAGACTTTTTTCCATCCAGATGAGTCTATTAGATCCAACTATGCAAAAATTACTGGAATCTTGTTCAGAATCCCATTCGGAATTTGCTCAAAAATGCTTCCATCCTTTATGGGAAAATCCAGAATTCTTTGTTTGCCTTCCTTTTAAAAAGAATGAAGACATAAATCCAACTAAGGCGAGCCATGTGGGAATGAAGCCAGAACATCTGGCTTTAGCCCAAAGGGAATGCTCAGAACTCTTGCAACACGGCCTTATTGAAATCTCCAATTCCCAATGGGCTTGTGAAGCCTTTTATGTCAATAAACGAGTCGAGCAAAACAGAGGAAAAATGAGATTGGTAATCAACTATCAACCCCTTAATCTCTTCCTCCAAGATGATAAGTTCCCTTTACCATCCAGAGATTCTCTCTTTACTGGTCTAACCAAAGCCCAGATCTATTCCAAATTCGACCTCAAAGCTGGATTCTGGCAATTAGGCATCCATCCTGAAGACAGATCCAAAACAGGATTTTGCATTCCAAACCAGCACTTCCAGTGGAAAGTTCTTCCTTTTGGTCTAAAGGTAGCACCATCCCTTTTCCAAAAGGCCATGTGTCGTATCTTCCAACCAATCTGTCAAGTGCGGCAAGATACATCGACGATATTCCGCTTCTAGTCCCCGATGAGCGATCACATTGCCAACTCCTTGAACACTTTGCAGAAATTGTAAAAAAACATGGCATTATGCTTTCCCAAAGGAAGATGAATATTGCCCAGACAGAAATCGAATTTCTTGGAATGCACCTCAACAAAGGTACATACTATCCAGGGCCACATATCGCCCAAGAATTATTGAAGTTTCCTGAAGACAACTTCACCACAAAACAGGTTCAACAATTTCTAGGGATAATCAATTATCTCAGGGTTTTTGTCCCAAATATTGCAAAGCTTCTGATTCCTTTGCGATCCATGCTAAAAAAGAACTCCCCACCATGGGGAAAAACCCAGACCAAAGCAGTCACTGAGCTTAAGGAGATTATGCAGAATCTTCCACCATTGCAAATACCATCAACGGGCAAAAGAATTCTTCAAACCGATGCCGTGATGAATACCGGGCAGCCATCCTCTTTGAAGAAATTGACGGTAAGAAACACCTTTGTGCTCATAAAAGTGGAAAGTTTTCTCAAGCCGAGATGCATTACCACTCCACTTTCAAGGAAATCCTAGCAGTAAAAAATGGAATCAAAAAATCTGAGTTTCATCTCATTGGCCACCACTTCCTGGTAGAGTTAGACATGGCATCTTTCCCCCAGATGACCAAGTTCAAACAAAAACAGATTCCTAATTCCCAACTGCTTCGATGGGCTGAATGGTTTTCAAAATATTCTTTTGAAACCAAACACATCCCTGGGAAAAAGAATGTACTTGCTGACTTCCTGTCAAGACCCAAAGCACCAGCTGAAATCAACATGTACATCAAAAGGCCTGCTTTCCATATGCTCAATCATGGTGTCAAATACAAGATTGAGAAGATCAAGGATTTACAAAGCTGGAAATACCCCCAGGAGATCATTCAGCAAATTCAGAACGACAGTCTTACTGAAAACCTGGAGAACCTCATGTGGCAATGCCACACAGACCTATTCAGATTCAATGGAGGTTCGATTCTTTATCCTCTCAGGTTAAATTCGAATTATCCTTTCATTCATCCTCTTATCTAGAAGGAAGACGATTTCCCTGAACAGCTCAAAACGCTATTATGGTACTTAACCAATAAGTACTTAATAGCCATTGAAATTCCAACCAGAAGGTTCATTGCCAATCTCACAAGGATATTCTTACTCGGAAGAAATGTAGAAAAAGAAAGTGATAAGAATCTCTTAGACTTTCTTAAATGGTTCTATCATCCGACATGTTGGAAACAAGATTTGGAAAAAGAACTGAGAACCATGACACCAAATCCTGAGGTCCACACCATCTTGTTCTTCCGACGACCATGGAATTTCTGCAGAAATAATGGTAGTATTCTTAATGCACCATTAGAAATAGGAACCACATCCTATAAACCTCACTTAGACAGCCGAGAAGCCCGGATTTACAAATCTTATCCAAGATCTCGTTAGATTTTGTGAACGAGAGTACCGAGAACTCCAGGAGAATCTTATGCCAAGAAAACAAAACCATCCCCGAAGATGTCTGGAATAATGTACCCATCACTTGGGATCATTATGACCTAACACCAGAAACTAAGGAAGCACTCAAGGAATACAGACAAGCTGCATCGTCCCAAGATCATGAAATGACAAGCGAAGATGACATTGTTCAGTCCACTCAAGACCCCTATGCACGTTTTGGAGGTCCCCTTGCCCAGGACCCCTATAGTCTAGGGTCGTGGTCCTTATCTCAAAATATAGACATGTCCTTCTACGCACATCCATCCAATTGGCCCCAGCCAAGCATTCCTACTGGCGTTACAGCACGTGACAACACTGATTGGGCTCAAGAACAAGCATCCCATTGGGCTCATGAAGCATCCTCATCAAGGTTAAACCAAATTCTCTCACCTAAAGACCTTGAAGCCCTTGAGCAAAAATACGAAGCACATCTCTTAGAAGACAACTCAGATGACTCAGTTTGTAGCTACAATGCTCGTGACGGATGAGACCGTTGAAAAACCCCTATCCGTACAATTTCACTGTAGCAAAACACTGTTCACTTTTACTGTAGCACTAGGCTAGGGAAGGTACTGTTCACAGTACAGATATTGTTCATAGTGCACAAATAATTCCCTCCCGGATGTTTCCGGTGCCTTTGTTTGTATCTGGACCTGTGAGTTGGTCCCTGTTGTTGTCCTTGTGACCTCTTATTGCCTATATAAGGCAAGGAGGATGTATTGTTTTGGGCAGAGTCCCCTGAAGTAAAGTGAGTGTTTATGCAAACTTTCTCAATGGCTTTCTAAATCTCCTCTTCTTCTCCAGCCTGGTAGGATCCTCCGAGAAATGCAGCTTGGGTAGATTAGAAGCGCCTCCATCCTGGCATCACTGGGTGTCTCTAGGCTCTGAACTAAAGGGCGAGTGGTTCTCTACTAAAAGGCTGTCCCTGAAGGGCTTGAACTATAATTGTCCGCCCACTGTGGGAAGGCATACCTGCAGAAAATTTACTCTCCTTTCCTGGTTCTAAGTCTAGGTCCATTCATGGTATCAGAGCCATGGTTTCGTTTTTGATATGATCCATTCCATGCGCTTGGAAGGTGAATCCAGTGCTGAGAAGATCTCTTCTCATCATGACTACTCCAGAAATTCTCGAAGCCCCTGTCTCTCTTGCTTCATCTTCCACCCCTTCAGAGTTTCGTGTATCAAATGCTTCTAAGATAGACTATCTTTATGAAGTCTCTCTTAGTGATGAGACTAAAATTTTTGAAACCCAACTTCCTCTCATGAACCCATACTCAGCTTTTGCTAAACCAACTTCATCTTTCTCACCCATCCGCTCAATCCGCCAACTCATCCACCAAACCCCAAAGCAAGTAAAGGAGTATGTCCAGTCCTCCAAATTCGACCAGCATCCTATTCCTGCTACTGAAAAGGAGTACTTTGTTACTCTTCAGATTCCTCCAGAGTTTCCCAAACAATGGGCTCAGCAAGGATATACCCATGTTCATTATGGTGCTGTTCGTCTTGCTCTTACCTTACCGACCCATAACTAATAGTTTCCATGAAGACTAATTTGATTTCCAATTCCAATTTATTAGAACCATAAGCATCATACAAAATTCTAGTTTCGGGTGTGAAATTGACCATCTATTTAGATCATACTTGTATACATAGTTAATTTTTTTTAGTTTAATTACTTTATTATTTTATAAAATATATTTGTAGCGCCAAACTAAAATTAGCTCCGAGCTCCGTAAGGCTCGAGCTCTTTCAACCCTTAGAACTTTTGCAGCGTGAGCCCGTTCAGCCCGGGCGACGATATCTTCACCTGCAAGCACTGCAGCCCCACCAAACTCCCCAGCTCGCTCGGGAACAGATTCACCTCGTTCGCGAAGAACTTCAGCGTCTTCAGCCTCCGCAGCTCCCCGACCCACTTCGGGAGCAAACTGAACTCGTTCTTATACAAATACAGGTCCTTCACCGCGGACCCCTTCAAGGCCGAGGACAGCAGCGGGTACTCCAGGTTCTCCCCGGACACGTCGACGCACAAATCATCGTCCAAACCGGCGCCCCCGCCCCTGCGGCCCTGGTCGGAAGCGGAATCGCAAGTCGTGCTCGGGGGCTCCGGGGTCTCGGGAGGGGCGGCGTCGCACTCCCCTTGCATTGCGGCGGACCACCCCCGATTGTTGGCAACTCTTCCTTCTTTTCTGGCTAGTGTACTTGCTGTAATCTAGTCTTTCAATGAATTTGTAGATCATTTATGCCCGTGCCCATACTTATGAGCATCAATACAACTTGTTTCTAGGTTTGGCTGTCACAATGTCTGAAGAACCATTTAAATTATTGGTAAGACTGCTCGAGAATCAAACTGCACAGATTTTGTGAGGTGTGGATGGTTGACCTTAGGTGAGCAATATCTTTCAGATTTATGGATTCAGTGATTGCTCTGTTTCAAGCGGAGTTTACTAGAAGGGGAGAACTTGCAGAGCGCCAGGTCCATTAAAACTGTCAAATCATGCGAGTTGTGATTTTTCAGCTCATCTTGTTTGACACTATTAGATTCCGAATTGCAGCAAAAACTGGACTGCAGCTGCTGTATGCACTACACCGAACAGTTGGCTCTTGAGATTTACAAGAACTAGTATGAGCATAGTGCTATCCCCAAATTGCTATTTTTCAGGGTGCAACCATTAAAAGGCTAAATTGTATAAAACCTTCTAATGGATGAACGACAACGTGGGACAAGCGTGTCTGCAAGGTGTTTGATGCCCAAATCTACCCGAAGCTGAAGCTATATCCTTTTTGTGCCATATCTTTCTCTAGTTATATACTTCATTGGAAGTTACCAAATCATACTACGGAGACTAAATAAAATATCTATAAGTCTATGTCAAAATCTGTGAGAAAGTCAATACTAAGTCTACATGGACCTGATTTAAGCATGATATTCACAGTATACTTGATGTTGCATGGAGATCCATGAACAGCATGCAAATTTTGTGCGGAGGCATTAAACAAAAAGAAGTGGATATCAAGAATCTTTCTAATCATTACTGGTAGATTACAGTTACATAATAGACATCTAAGCCAAAAAACATTACATCGAATGAACTCTGCATGATGGCTTAATGAAATGCTGGAAAGATATTATTGCAAATAGCATGATCAGGTTCTGGAAAGGCTTGGTTTTATAAGCAACAGATACAGCCGCATAAAACAACGTCATCTCAAACTCTCAACATGGAGCAACTGACCATTAGAGCTGAAAATTGTCGATGTATGAGGAAGGGTGACTGGGTCATAAACAACAAAAGGCCATTCAATAGCTAATGGCCTGGCCAAGAAAGGGCCACAAACCATATGACTAGGTAGTGCGAGGACCAGTTTGCAGCACTCCTAACTCTAGGCATGTTAGACTCCTTCTTAGTCTCCGCACCACTTTGAATGTGGCGCTGCGCACTCGGCCCGAGCTATCCACCCCAGGAACTCACTTCACCTCATTTGGTGGGTGCTCATAACTCCACAAACCTCCAGAGCAGATGAAGAAGCATCCTGAGTTCAAAAAAGAAGGCAATCTTAAAAGGTGAACGATTTAACCTACAATGTATGCACGTTTTGAAATGTGCATTTTAACCTACAATGTTGCTCTTCCAATATGATGTTATCCAACAACATAACATTCTCCTATCAGCAGAGCTCATCCATCCTTACTTTTCACGTTCCAATGCTCGGAGTAAACTCCAGTGACACTGCATTTATGATCCATGAAGATAATTACCTTTAGGGAATGGTGCAACAGTTTCCCACAGCCCTTGTTTATGACTCCTGCATCGTCCAAGGGACAAGATCGCCTTCGCAATCACTTCCCCAGAAGAAAGGGACACTTCCACCAACATCCTGCATGATTAAGAGGACATAAAGGATTAGACAGATTGCAGGTGGAGGGAGAGACAGAGAGAGATATCCCCAGAATGAAACCATGAAAATTATTGTTACTTACAAACAGCCCAGAAAAGTGGTTTACGGAGGGCTGTCCAAGAGCACAAATGCAAACTTTCCAGTTTTCGTAACTCGGTCGGCAGCATAAGGCCTCCGATCTCTTGGAGTTCTATGAGCTTCTTGTTAGTAGTATGCCCTAAATTAACTTATTAATAAATAATTAAAAAAAAAGTAAAGCTTCATGCATGTGCACGAATTCGTGCACATGCACGAAGCGTAATGGTCAGCGGTTGCTGACCATTATGCACGTAGCATTGATGGTCAGCAACCGCTGACCATCATGCCACGATCGTGCATGAGCAACCGCTCATGCACGATCGTCCACTATGGACGATCAGCAACCGTTGCTGGTCATTTTTTAATATAAAATGAACGAGGGACGAGAGTTAAAAAGGCTGCTAGAAAAAAAAAAAAAAAAAAAAAAAAAGAGAAATGTGTCATTGTGTTCTTGTTTTGTTCGAGAGAAACACGAGCGAGGAATCAGTGATGCTTTGCTGAAAATAGAGATAAAAGTGTGTGTGTATTCTTGTGTCTTTTAGATGCAAGAAAGAAGAGCGTTATCTCGTTCGGGCCGTGACTATAATACATCAAGAATACAACGGATTCTTTTCACGTGATTGCTAGCACAATCGAAGTGGTGAATATCCGAAAGTCCTCTCTTCCGTTCGACGTTCGTTGTTGGTGTGTCCGAACTAGAGGTCCGACGCTTGTGGGACTCGAATTGTAGAACATCCGAACCGACTTGTTTAAAGCACGCTTCGAGAGGTAATTCGTTTAACTCCCTTTTTATGTTTAGGATTTTGATTAAAACGCACGAACAACGCCTAAGGAGAATCATGTGTAAAATATATGTTTTGTTTCCGCTGCATTTATTTCGTTAATTTTCTTATACATGATTCATGAAACTCCAACAGTGGTATCAGAGCCAACCTTAGGCGTTTTCGTGCGTTTAATTGATTTATAGTTCAAATATATTTTTGCGTTCTAATGGCCAATTTATTTTTGGTTAAGAGAATTGGTTCTCTTACTCTTATGTGGCCTATAGAAGTTGATTAATTTATGTGATAAATTTAATCAACTAAGCAAAAATTAGAACTAAATCAATTTTGAATAAAAAATCCGTAACTTGTTATACTTGATGTTTATATTTTGCAAATGATATAGAGAATTTTATGCATGCCTTCCAGAGCTTTAAATTTTGAATTTATGGCTCGTAAGGAAGGGTGGTGATCATGGAAAAATCCCTAAATGTTGTGATTGTTGTATGGATGAATGTATGATGATTACAGGTATTCATTTTGGGGATGTAATTATTAAATGGAGGCTGCGTCCTTCCTTTTATTTTATTTTAATATGTAATTTTAATATAGCTTAGTATTTCAATTATTGATGTAAATACTACAAGAGAAGAGGAGCCATTGGAGGAGCCATTAAACCGGTGAGCTCTTTGGGCCCGGTCTTTGAAGAGTTCAAAGATTGAAGAAAAAGTGAAGAGCAGGTCCATATTATTAAAACATTAAAATGGCTAAATGGGTTTCTTTGGCTCGAGACCCATTGAACCATAATTCCATGATCACCACATAGGATAGATGTTATGTGATATCTATTTATTTATTATGTTTTTGTTATCGTGCATGTTAAACCGGTTAATGTGCAAAGTGAGACCATTAATAACGACCAAAATCTCCTTATTAATAATATTAAGTCGAAACGGGTTTCGGACTCGTGGCCTTCCATCGTCGTGGTTTGATCCAATATTAAAGTGGTTAATTAACCGGTTATGGATACATAGGGGTTGATTACCATTTATAATATTGGACCACTCCATTATGCATATGATACTGTGGGGTTGAAGCCAAATGATTTCTAATAACTGTCAGGTGAGGGAATCATTTGTGTTTTCAATACTTGCATGAGACAATGGGCTAGACTTAACTATGATCATGATGCCAATAACTGTTAGGTGAGGTTTTCATGGTCTAAAGGCCGAAGTTATGATTGGTACTCGCATATGATGCGTTGAACAAGCTGGTTCACTCACTAAGTTCATAGGACACCAATAACTGTTAGGTGAGGTGGACTTTGGACTAGTGGGACTCCAATCCCCACTAGTAATCTTTACCCAACAAAGATTACCGCTTCTCATCTTAAGGAGTATGGGATTCGAATATAAATTTAGTGGGAGGATCTATTTCATTTAAAGACCAAAATGAAATAGTTACTTTGAAAGATACAACGGCTAACAATTTATTTTCTGCAACAGATATATTATTACTCTGAAAATGGTGACCACAAACCCACTCGCTTCTATACTTGACAAGAATTGTTTGATTGGACCCAATTTCACCGGCGGGTGAGGAATTTGAGAATTGTTCTCAATTCAAAAAAAATTGGGTATGTGCTTGATGAAAAGATGCCAACCTCCTTTCTTGAGGGTGGGACCCAAGAGGAACGTGTCACTTATGATAAGTGGCATGATGATGACTTAAAAGTTAGGTCATATATGCTTGCTTCAATGAATAATGAATTACAAAAGAAGTATGAATCTATGGAAGATGCTAGGTCGATCATTATGCATTTAAAGGAATACTTTGATGAGAATAGTCGAACCTCTAGATATGAGATATCTAAGGCATTGTAACGTATGAGGATGGCTGAAGGATCATCTGTTAATGATCATGCTTTGAAAATGATATGGCACATTGAAGAATTGGCTAGGCTGAATCTCGTTATGGACAATGAGTTAGCTGTGGATTTGATCCTCCAATCTTTACCCGATTCCTTCTTTGGTTTTGTCCAAAATTTCCACATGCATAAGATGGAGAAAACTCTTGCTGAGTTACATAGCATGCTGGTAGTTTATGAGAAGGAAATGCATAACACGAGGCCAAATGTAGTGGCTATGGCTAAGGCTTCTTCTTCAAAGGGTAAGACTGTTTTAAAGAAGAATAAATGGAAGAGGGCCAAACTGTTGTGCAACCAAAACCCATGATTGATAAAGGGAAATGTCATTCTTGTGGTGTCAAAGGGCACCTTTGGAGGAGGAACTGTAAGAGGTACCTCGCGAACTTGAAGGTCAAGCCCAAGAACCGACCTTATGAAGGTATGGTGTCTATGCTTATTGAAACTAATCATATGGTTAGTGCTGAATCCAGCTCACGGGTTCTAGATTCTGCTGCAACTTCACATATTTGTATGTCTTTGCAGAATGCGGAAGTAAGCGAGATGCTAGGGCGAAATGAGATTGTCTCGACGTTTGCCAATGGAGCAAGAGTTGCTGCATTAGCTATAGGGACTTTTCGTTTATGTTTGCCTTCCTGGACATGTAATGGTTTTAAAGAACTGTTTGCATTATAAGAATGCTGTTAGGAACATCATCTCTGTACCTCGTTTGGGTAAAGAGAATTATGAATTTTCTTTTGCTGATGATGTATGTTCTATTTATCATAATAGAATATGTGTTGGTTCTAGCTTATTAACCAACAATCTTTATACCATTACAATGTCTGGTAATACGATTACCAATGTCAATAAGCAAAATAGAATTGATATAAATGCCATAACTAATAAACGCCCTAGAGACGGTCCAAATAAAAAGTATGTTTGGCATCTCCGATTAGGTCATATTGAGAAGACCGAATTAACAAGTTGAGTAATGATGGATACATTGATCCTTCAAATTTTGAGTCATACTCGACTTGTGAGGCATGTCTTCTAGGAAAAATGACCAAAGCGCCTTTTGTGGGACAAAGTGCTCGAGCTGCTGACATATTAGAATTAATACATACAGATGTATGTGGACCAATTAATGAAGCTGCTAGAAGTGGTTATAATTACTTCATTACCTTCACCGATGATCAGTCACGGTATGGTTATTTATACCTCATGAAGTATAAATCTGAATCCTTTGAAAAGTTCAAGGAATTCAAGGCTGAAGTTGAGAAACAAACAGGAAAATGTATTAAGGCTCTTCGATTGGATCGAGGAGGTGAATACCTTAGTACTGAATTCCTGGACTATCTTAAAGAGAATGGCATTTTATCACAATGGACACCTCCTGGAACTCCAGAACATAATGGTGTATCCGAATGAAAAAATCGTACTTTATTAGATATGGTACGATCTATGATGAGTTACACCAATTTGCCTATATCCCTTTGGGGATATGCCCTTGAGACAGCTGTATATATACTGAATAGAGTGCCATCCAAATCTGTTCCAACTACGCCCTATGAGATATGGCATAGTAGGAAACCTAGTCTTAATCATATTAAGATTTGGGGTTGTCCAACTTTCGTGAAAAAGCTGAAAATGGAAAAATTGGAGGCAAGATCTAAACAAGGTCGCTTCATTTGATATCCAAAGGAAACTCTTGGATATTATTTCTATTTTCATTCAGACCAAAGAATTTTGGTATGTAAGCACGCTTCTTTTTGGAGAATCGGTTCATCCAAGAAAGTGGTCTGGGCGGAAAATAGTCTTACAAGAAGAAAATAATGAAGTATCAAACAACCGAGTTCAGATACCAATCTCTGATTCAGTGGGAGCTTCTGATACACAACCTCTTAGGAGAAGTGCGAGAACATCTCGCCCACCTGCTCGTTATAGACACTCGGTTGATCATATTGAACCATTATTCATTGTGAATGATAGTGATCAACCCGGTGATCCTAAAACCTATGAGGAGGCGATGTTGGACATCGATTCGGTAAATGGCTAGAAGCCATGAAATCCGAAATGGATTCAATGTATTCCAATGAGGTTTGGACCTTGACTAACTTTTCGATGGTATTGTACCAATTGGATGTAAATGGATCTTCAAGAGGAAGATGAATGTTGAAGGTCAAATTGGAATTTACAAAGCACGGCTGGTGGCGAAAGGATATCGTCAAAAGAAGGAATTGATTATGACGAAACTTTCTCACTGTGGCCATGCTAAAATCCATTCGGATTATGTTGGCTATAGCTGCACACCTTGATTATGAGATATTTCAGATGAATGTCAAAACGGCTTTTCTAAATGGTTTTCTCGATGAGGAAATCTATATGGAACAGCCACAGGGTTTTGAATCCAATAGTGAAAAACAAAAGGTGTGTAAGCTTAAGAGATCCATTTATGGACTCAAACAAGCCTCCAGAAGTTGGAACATTCGTTTTGATGAGGTAGTCAAATCGTTTGGCTTCATCAAAAATCCGGATGAACCTTGTGTATATAAGAAGATCAGTGGGAGTGCAATTGCATTTCTGGTTTTATATGTCGATGATATACTTTTGATTGGAAATGATGTACCAATGATATCATCGATAAAACTATTCTTGTCACAGAAATTCTCTATGAAAGATTAAGGAGAGGCAACCTATATTTTAGTTTTCAAGATCTATAGAGATAGATCAAGACGATTGATTGGCCTCTCACAGTCTACGTACATAGACAAAGTGTTAACACGGTTTAACATGCATGTTCTAAGAGAGGATTATTGCCTTTTAGGCAAAGGATCCGTTTTTCTAAGGAGGTGTGTCCCAACACTCCTGAAGAAAGAGAGCGAATGGCGAAGATACCATATGCATTCGCTATCGGAAGCATAATGTATGCTATGCTATGTACTAGACCTGATATTGCGCATCTTTGTAAGTATTACTAGTAGATATCACCGATCCAGAGAAGAGCCTTTGGATAGCGAGTCAAGAATATTCTTAAGTACTTGCGAAGGACTAAAGATTTATTCTTGATATATGGAGAAGGAGAATTTAAAGTTGTAGCTTATATGCGATTCCGATTTTCAATCGAATCCTAATGATTATAAGTCTACGTGCGGGTTTGTCTTCACATTCAATGGTGGTGCAGTTAGTTGGAAAAGTTCCAAACAAAGCATAACCGTCGATTCCACCACCGAGGCGAGTATGTAGCTTCCATACGGCGGCAAAGGAAGCCGCTTGGATGAAGAAGTTTATTTCTGAACTTGGAGTTGTTCCTTCAATTGAGCAACCGATCATATTGTTTTGTGACAACAATGGAGCGATAGCTCAAGCTAAGGAACCAAGGTCTCACCAGAAGTCCAAGCATATTGAGAGACGCTTCCATCTCATCAGAGAAATTGTTGGGAGAGGTGATATCTCCTTGCAGAAAATTGCCTCAGCAGAAAACGTGGCGAGATCCCTTCACTAAGGCCTTACCTCGTCTTCTTTTGAAAGACATATTGATAAAATGGGTTTGAGGTACCGGACAAGTTGGCTTTAGTGCAAGAGATAATTGTTAGATGTATACCCTAAAGCTGCTATGTAATAGTTACATATTAGGGATTTCGGTTGTACTTTCATTATTATTATTTAATTAATGGCAATGACGTATTCATTCATTTGTCCAATTATTTTATATTGATGAATGATTCCATGAGATCGTTGCAACTAGACCTATTCTTGAGACGTCGAGAATATATGTGACGGGTTCATAGTTAGACTGAATCTTTAAATCGTTCCCGGTCGATGGATTATTGAGTGGATATTAATAATCCTGTTGAGACCGGTGTGTTCTTAACTTCGCCATTAAGTATTGGATACTTAAGGGAATGATGAGTCACATGTCATTGGGTATTATGATGCCCGGGTTAGAACACAGGTGTTTGTATTAGACAAATTCACTGAACGTGACACATATGGAACGATTAGCGACATGGAAGCTTTTAGCGTGGTCAATGTCTAATTGTTCATGTTTTGGTCTTGTGTAAATAATCCTTAGACTGAGGCACGGTGTTAACTTGTGTATCGAACAACTATGGTTCACGGGTGCACATAATGCCGGGTCGTCGATCCGTCTTTATACCGATGGTCATAGTTTGTTCATATACGAAGTTACACGTGTGCGCAATATGGAATCTGTCTCCTTGTTATATGCAAGGTATGATAATGATGTCCTATGCGATCTAATTGTGACTTGCATTGAAATCCTCGGCCGGGGTTGTAACCGAGAATAAATTGTTTATGTCTCGAATAAAATGCATGTCAATTAGATTTGTGCATATGATCGAATTAATGACTTGACAAATATTCCATGGTCTTTGTTTGATCGGGACATAGTAAGACGAAGGATTGAATTACACCGTAGCCAAAGCGACGGGTTCATTATGTTCTTGAAATATTCACACTATCCGGGGTAGCCATGACATATTGCTAGATGTCAATCATGGCTTGTAAGACCCAAAGATTAATCGGGACAATTAATTCTTTTGGAAGTACTAATGTGTTAGTACAAGTCTTACTACCAGCTTAGTGATGAACCTAGGAATGTCACACACCATAAACAACTAGGATGACATGGAACAAGAGAGAAATCTTATTGCAAATATGTTTGCAATTACTGCAATCGAATTGAGTCGATTTGAAATTAAATTAAATGAGATTTAATTTAATTTGTATTATAGTCACGAGCCTACTTGCATATGATGCACACGCATGCCCAAAGTGGATATATGTTAACATACCAAATAAGTTGGCTTTAGTGCAAGTGGGAGATTGTTAGTAGTATGCCCTAAATTAACTTATTAATAAATAATTAAAAAAAAAAGTAAAGCTTCATGCATGTGCACGAAGCGTAATGGTCAGCGGTTGCTGACCATCATGCCACGATCGTGCATGAGCAACCGCTCATGCACGATCGTCCACTATGGACGATCAGCAACGGTTGCTGATCGTCCATTGATCAGCAACCGTTGCTGGTCACTTTTTAATATAAAATGAACGAGGGACGAGAGTTAAAAAGGCTGCTGAAAAAAAAAAACAGAGAAAAGTGTTATTGTGTTCTTGTTTTGTTCGAGAGAAACACGAGCGAGGAATCAGTGATGCTTTGCTGAAAATAGAGATAAAAGTGTGTGTGTATTCTTGTGTCTTTTAGACACAAGAAAGAAGAGCGTTATTGTTCGGGCCGTGACTATAATACATCAAGAATACAACGGATTCTTTTCACGTGATTGCTAGCACAATCGAAGTGGTGAATATCCGAAAGTCCTCTCTTCCGTTCGACGTTCGTTGTTGGTGTGTCGAACTAGAGGTCCGACGCTTGTGGGACTCGAATTGTAGAACATCCGAACCAACTTGTTTAAAGCACGCTTCGAGAGGTAATTCGTTTAACTCCTTTTTATGTTTAGGATTTTGATTAAAACGCACGAACAACGCCTAAGGAGAATCATGTGTAAAATATATGTTTTGTTTCCGCTGCGTTTATTTCGTTAATTTTCTTATACATGATTCATGAAACTCCAACACTTCTATGACAGCAGTGACCTCATTGGTGGTCTCGTTCAATCCATATTGCTGCTTGAGAAGAGCAACACCCTCTGGGTGTGCTTGAAACGAGCAGAAGATGTCACAGAGGGTAACACGTCAAATATCCATACAATAACCAGAAGAAAGAAAGCTTCTTATTTTGACTATTGACCTGAACATGTCGAAAGATATTATTCTTATTTTTAGATCATATTCACTAGACGATAATTCAGAACATATCAGTGCACCAAATGATAATTAAAAGCTTATTTTTTCATGTTTTTTAATTTCGAAAAATGATACATATAATTGACTATATTAATCCAACCTCAGCAACGTTCACATGTGATCCTTCCAAGAGATTTTGCCAATATAGATCACCATGGTATCTGCAAAACAACCGCAGTGAATGAGCTAAGGGCACAAGGAAAAAGATGCTGGGAAAATGCAAAGAAATACAAAGGTGGCATGTTGTAAAAGAATAAAAGAATATAACATGTAGCACATGATAAAAGAATTATCCCCTAGGTTGCTCCGGCAAATCAAAAGACTCGGTTGTCTAGAGCTAAGTTCAAGTAAAAGAAGCTTTTCTTTTCGTGTCAAAATTAACAACCTTATGCAAATTTAAAGAAAAATTATATATATGTCAACATTGTGAATTTATATGTCAACATTGTGCATTTGTGCGAAAGTTTCAAGAGTTTAGGATTAAAAAAAAAGGACAAAAAAGAAGAAAATGAAAGTTAATATTAACGCAAAATAAAAAGCACTTCCATATCAAACTTCCGGGGGCACAACAAACAATCCCGTTGCTAAGATAAAAATGGGCAAAGGGTCTTAAATTATTACAAGGACTGCAATCCAGACTCATTTTTTTAAGCTGCTGGCAAATGATACTGCATATTCAATGCCAAAAACTTAAGGCTCATCCTTCAATGAGCCCTAATCAAAATGACAAACGAGGGCCGCTGTAGCTGTGAGTACAAACTGTATATCAGCAGCAATCCTCTCTTCATCCTTTTTTGGTTTCTCTCTGTAACAAAGCCTCATTTTATGTTTTGTAAGGTGATGTGATGTGATTCCGTTGAAACACTCTTGGTTGATGACAAGAGCTAAACTTGCCTGATTCAATGAGGACTGAAGTATCTTCTTTTGATCCTGGAAATTCCCATGGAAAGGCGCCACCTTGCCTTGAGAAATCACCCAGAGCTTGTCCACGCTTCCAGATATTAGATGCTCATCATGACTAACCTGCAAATCAAGGTGAAAAGATGGCTGTTAGCTGTAAAGATGATCCATCATTGGTCAAATTAAAGTATGTTAGCAAGAAAAATCAATCTCACCATCAAAATTCCTCCTTGGAACAAGACCAGACCTTGAATGAGTGCCTCAACTGCATCCAAATCCTACAGTTGCAGATAATTAAATACACAAAATCATACTCATCTATCCTTAGACAAGAAACTAAAAATTCACAAAGATAACGCTATAGTAGTCACTGGTCATTAAAGCAGAACTTAAAGTCCACATTTAAAAACAAAAAGATTTCCACATTTATTATGTGCAAAGCTCAATAGTGCCTATAGGCACAGATATTGGAACTACTTGGTATTATAAATTCCTGTAATTCAGGCTAGCATAACTATTCCATTCCAATATCTTGCAAGTTGGGAAAATCACATTGGTTTCCATTCCATTATAAGTCAGATGTATGATGACAGAGGCTCCCTGTAGCTGTAATAAAACCGAATTGTTCTATTGTATTTTCGATGTAAAGACCAGATTCCAATAAGTACAATTAGTGCAAGACAATGACAAGGTAACTGGAAACACCTCCATGGGAAAATATCAGTGTGTATTACGCATCGAATTGAGGGAGTAGAATCAAAATTGATGCCTCAAAAACCAAAAACCTACCTGAACCTAGAAAGCTTACATTGCATCAACGAATGAATCCCAACCGTTAACAAATGAAAGCAAAAATATAAAAGAAGTTGGAAGCATTACTTGATTAATTGAAAGCAGTCAACGGAGACAAATCTTTTATCATGGCTTGGGCATGATCGATTTTACTTCATTGCGTCCGAGAGCTATCAACACTGATGAAAAAGATCTCTTGGATGAGGGGCCAATAGTCGCCCGTGACATTAAAAAATCCCAATTTTTCAGAATCTTGCATCCATATATGAACAAAAATTGTTGGGATTGAGGCCAGAACTGAAACAGGGGAGATGGTTGCCTGCAGAGGAGGCTGAATTACTTGCCGTTCGAAAGCTTTGCAGTGGCTTGCAGGTGGCATGGATAGCTGTGGCATATCAAGAATATCATCATCATCATCAACTTTCACAAGCCAGTGCAATCGGAGACTAAAGGAAGCTCTTGCTGGATATTCAAGCAGCTAATTATCAATTTTTCAGCTCTGAATTTCAGTCGTACTTCAACACGAGAAGCAAACGTCTGCGCACATCGGAAGAAATTACTTCGTAATTAAGCATCGAAATGAAGAACAGAAACACAAAATCGATGCATTCAAGATGAAAGGACTTACCCGAACCCTTAGAAATCTAACCATAGATGGAAGAGATTGAATTGCAACAGTCAGCAAATGAAAGCGAAAGTGGATCGATTTCACTTCATCGGATCTGAATACCCAATCGATGCCAATGTCGAGGATTTCTTGGATTTCCGGAAATTCATGCGGAGCATCTCCACGGGAAAGTATCGATTTGCATTGAGCATCGAGTTGAGGAAACAGAATGGAAACCGATGCCTTCAAGACCATAAACTTACCCGAGCCCTAGAAAATCTGACCGTACCAGGATGAACCAATTTATTGGATCCAATCACCATCAATGTAGATGCAAGGGATCTCTTGGATGAGGGGCCAATAGTCGCCGGAGTGTTTTGAGCATCGATCTTTCATATTCTCACATCCGTCTATCCACAATCGTTGGAGGGAGGGAGGGAGGCCATCCTCTGGCAAGTACCTCAACTTCGGGCAATCTTCAATCCCTAACGTTTGGAGAGAGGAGAGATGGTTGCGAAGACCGCTTGATAGTCTTTCCACGTTCCTCATTTTTCAAATGCAAAGATAGGTGAGAGAGGAAGGAAAGAGAAGACTCCATGCATCCTCGTTGTCTTCCTCCGAAGGAAACCACACTTCCTCCACGCTGCTTCCGTCTATTGTCAAAGCCTTGAGGGATGTGAGCATGGGTAAGCCCCATTCTTTCAGTGGTTGCTTTATATTCTCGCACTCCTTAATATCAAACGACCGCAAATTGGGAGGCAAACCTCCTTCGGGCAAGCATTTGATATTTTCACAGCCCAAAAATATGTAGCCATCGGAGGACGTAAGATGATGCCACTCCTTTGGTAGAGACTTCATCTTAGGAATCGAATGAAGTCTAAGTGTCACTAGGGTGATGGGAAGGGGAGGGAAGTCCTCTATCTCCAATGCCGGACACTCGTGGAAGCTCAAACGAGTGAGACGGGAGAGCATGTGAAGGCATCGCGGTAGACTCACCAAATTCTTACATCTCCCCAAATAATAGTGATCTCTTTTGGGACTCAACCCATTCACACTTCCGAATAAAGCTCCTTCAGAGAGGCAAGTCTACCCTTAGTAAATAGAAAGGATATCAAAGAATCACATCCACTTATGTTAAGAAATTCAAGTTGAGATATTGAGTTATTGCTGCTCGAGTCATCTTCAGAAATTATTAGTCCCATGATTTTTGGACAATTACTAATCCACAAACGTCTTGATGTGTACATTTTGCTCGGAAGCTTTTCTAAACTCATGCAATTTCTCAATTCCATCTTTTCAAGGTTGCAGGATAGCTCCATTTCTCCGTCTCCAGCCACAAAAGATGTGAATTGAGGACAACTATTGATGACTACACTATGAAGGCAAGCAAGATTTTGCATCTCATTTCCATTTTGCCACAAGTAGTTTAGCTTGTCACACTGTCCTATATAAAGCTCCTTTAGCTTAACCAAGTAACTCATAAACCCATGATCAAAGCAAACAAGCTCTGCAAGATTCTCAATTTTGAGAACGGTCAAAGAAGTTAAGTTTACAAAGATTTTTAAGATCTCCTTGTTACAATCCTCAAGGGATAACT
This sequence comes from Eucalyptus decipiens, assembly GCA_014182575.1. Classification (NCBI taxonomy): domain Eukaryota; kingdom Viridiplantae; phylum Streptophyta; class Magnoliopsida; order Myrtales; family Myrtaceae; genus Eucalyptus; species Eucalyptus decipiens. Next base: position 11,981,959 of record CM024610.1, on the reverse strand, counting down.
CATAGAGAGATGGGAGACAAACCGCATTGGTTGAGCTATTTAAATATGGGCATGAATGAATTTCTAGCTTCTTGAGAAGATCAAGTTGACTAGGCAATGTCCCGACCAACGAATGACATCCCCGGAGAACTAGATGCTGAAGACAAGAGAATGGGATGTCTTCTTCTTGACATCCAGCATAACGAGACCAATCCTTCCATGTCAACATCTCTTCTAGCTTCAAAGTTGTTAAGGATGAAAAAGGCATTTTACCTCCATAAAATTCAGGGCCTATCGTGCTTACTGCATGTAGACCTTCAAGAGATAATTCTCTAAGTGAAGGTAGTTGTCCAAGTGGTGGAAGTGATGCGACATTAGGACAATCCCGTAAGCACAACAAAACTATCTTAGAATAAGATGGACCATCTAACCATGAGGGGAATCTTGCACCACCATAGTGTGAGATAGAGATGTTCAAGATTAGTGTGAGGTCGCAGAGAGTGAAGCACCAGTGCTTCGTGCCTCCCATTTCGCAAATTTCCAAAATTTTCACCCCAATGCAAGAATAAGTTGCTAAGGCCTCTCTTTCCAATTAAATTAGCATCGACTGCATCTTTGACTTCTTCCACCTTTTGCAATTCCGATATGAACAATTCTCCTTGAAGGTATGGCAAGTTCTTTAACTCCTTTAAGTGTGACCCTTTGTCTGGTCCTACCACAAACTTAGACAAGATCATAAGATTCTTTAAATTACTGATATTCAATGGCATCTCCTTTAGACTCCTTGTGTCTCTAATATCAAGAAACTGTAAATTGACCAATTTTGTGATTCCTTGAGGCAACAAAGAAAGCTCTTGACAACCTTTTAAGATCAAAGCTTGTAATTTGCACAAGTTGCCAATTGACTCAGGTAGCCTTTCTATAATTGTGTATGAGAAATTGAGATAGCGAAGATATTTTAAATCACCAACACAATCCGGGACCTCTTTGATGGAACAATGACTTAAGGAGAACCCCCTTAAGTACTTCAATTTTGTTAGCAAGTCATGTAGCACTTTGTTGGAAATGTTGAATTTGTCATCCCTAATAGGTGTATCATACAAGAATATTAAACTTCTTAGTACCTTCATTTGATGATATGCTCTTATGCATTTTGATGAAACATGCCATGAGGAGGTGAATGATGCATAACGAACTTTCCCGAGAGATGCATCATCTTCATTATCTGCTAGTTGAGACTCAGAGTTAAAGCATGTCCCACCCGCAATTGACTTTGCTAGATCATTCAAAAGATCATGCATTGAAAACTTGGATGTGTTGACACTTGATTGTTGAAGAAATGATCTAGATACTAACTCATCAAAGTGAGCTCGTCCCCATTTCAAGATATTATCCTTTGATCTTCTTCCATCAAAAAAACCCTCTGCTATCCATAAGTGCACCAGCTCATCCCTCTCAATTTCATAATCCTTGGGAAATATTGCACAATAAACAAAACATCTCTTCAAATAAGAAGGAAGATGGATGTAGCTCAATTTCAAAACTCGAATAACCTCATCATTTTCTCCCATTGGAAGATCCCACATTTTGTTGTTTAAGATAGCTTCCCATTGATCGGGATTCCCTTTATCACGTAGAAGACCTCCCAATACCTTTGCTGCCAAAGGTGAACCTTTACATTTTTCGGCTATTTTCTTGCCTATTGTTTCCAAATGTGTGTGCCTCTCAAAATTTGTCATTTTAAGAGCATGGAAGGCTAATAAGCTTGTACAATTTTCAAGGGACAACTCCTTCAAAGGATATGACGAAGCTCCTGTTATGGAAACAACAGTATAGTTGCGAGTCGTTATGATGATCTTACTTCCTTTAGCCCCAGCTTCAAATGGCTTTAAGAGGGCGGTCCATTCTTCGTAGTTTTCATTCCAAACATCATCTAAAACCACAAGAAACTTTTTCCCTGATAGACTATCCTTCAACTTAACTTGAAGCCTGTTAAGATCTTCACCCTCATTAGACACCTCAGTGATAGACCGCAAAATAGTCTTAGTTATGTCAAGAACATTAAAAACATCCGAAACACAAACCCATGCTTTGATTTCGAAGCAGCTACGCACTTTGACATCATTATACAATCGTTGAGCCAATGCCGTCTTTCCAATACCGCCCATCCCTACTATGGGGACTATACTTAGCGTGGTATTGACATTTTCGGCTTCACTAGTCAATACTTTAAGTATTTCTGCTCCTTCCTTCTCCCTGCCAAAAAATTGAGGCTCTGGCAAAGAACTACTAGGGAGCCTTTTGTCAGTGTGGTCAGATCTATGCACAACACTCTCTATCAAGTTTAGATGAGCCTTCATGGTGACAATCTCTTCCAATCTATTAGAGATATTTTGTACCTCAATTTCAGACACGAGTGAATGCGAGTTTGGATTTGATGTGGAGGATTTATGTTGGCTAATGAAAGGGAACTTCCATTTCACCAGACCTCCGCTTGTGCTGGATTCTGCCTTTGACTTGGCTTGGGTGGCTTCAATGGCAAACTCATCAAGCAAGTCTTCCATGTCATAGGCCAAGTCCCTAACATCATCTAGCCATAGCTTCACTGGGCCTTTATTGGTCAATTGCTTGTCCTCTGCATCACCCAACACTGCATTGATTATAACTAGCATCTTCTTCCACTTATGAAACAGGTCAATGCTAATTCCAGAGAAGGGCGGTGCTCCTTCCCTTTGTGCATGGTCCAATCCCAAAGAAACCAACTTCTCGAATAGGACTTGAAGGAAGGCACTCAAAAGGATCTCCCCAATGGCCATGGGTGAATCCGTAAACTGTAAAGAACAAAATGCGTTATGGTGAAGCAAAGTGATAATGAGCTGATGGAGAAAGAAAATGGGTGAATCAGTCACTCTAGAGAAGAAGGGTCATGGCGAAGCAAAATGACAGTGAGATAATGGAAAGAGAGAAAACTAAAGTCCAAGAAGACTAAGACCTTCATAGATGCACATCAATGGTTAGAGAAATCAAAATAAAATACTTTTCGCTGCCAGGTATTTGTCACGTAATTTAAAGATTACCTTTGTCTATTAAATAAGGAAAACAAAGTATGTGCTTTGGGCTAAACAAGAAAAAGGGTGGGTCAAGCATACCAACCAATCCATTATGCAAGTTGCTTTATTTTGCTCTAGAAATAGTGAACTGGTAAAGAATCACCAAATAACAATATATAATCTAGTGGAAACTATACTACACACATCACACTAAGGGAAAGGAAAATTGTGTTTAAAAAGACCACGATTCTCCTATCAAGAGATTCTTAATCCTTTACTACTACTTGAGCACACCCTTTAGCAAATCATTGCCGCCCATCTTGTTGCAAATTTTCAGCATTGTGACTACCGCTTAAAGCCTACATTAATCAAATACAAAATATGCGATCAAAGAGCGGAATCTCTTAGGAAGCGTGTGCTCTCCACCCAGAAAGCTTGTGCTTTCCATCCAGTCTTTTCATTTGTTTATCTACATCTTTTGTTGCAGCAAGAAGGCATCTTCTTTTCATTAATCATCACGGGATTCGTAATCATTCAAAGACCACGTGCTCTCCACCATAACACATGTGCTCTCCATCGAAGATTGGCCTTGGCAAGAGGGCACGCATCTAGAGATAAAGATTAGCCATTTTCTTTTTGTCCATGACGGGCGCAACCCAATGATATTGGCTTTTTTGTCCTTTGGTTGGTGATATTAGCTTGACTTAGAGGGCGAGGTCCATTGAAACAAGAAGAAATGCAATGCACTACTCCAAGTCACGATAACTTCTAAAATTGGATTAATCAATAGACAAGTCACCTAGGAAGACTTGTTCATTAGACAGTGTATTCGGGAATCGTTCAAAAACCATGTGCTTTCCACCCAGAAAGCATGTTCTCTCCATCCAACCTTTCCATTTGTTTATCTTAGATCTTTTTGTGCAACAGAGGAACGCATTCATTAAACATTTTGTATTTGGAATAGTTTGGAAAGATGTGCATTTCACCCAGAATTCACGTGCCCTTCTTCATAGGCAATGGTAATATGATGATTATGATCGGTACGAAGAACAAACAAGAAGGTTGCTCCCAGTAATGTTTTTTCTGTTTACCGCAGGTGAAAGCACATGTTCCTCTTTTCTTTTTGTCTTTCATTGATCTACGATTAAGCAAAAATGATGAGTTTTCCACAATTTGGTAACATCATAATGAAAAATTCACAAGGAGGTTAGAGCCACATTTATCTGTTTAACCATATGAATTTTTTTTTTTTTGGGTCTAAACATTTCACTTCTTTTAGGTGTTGACTTCGTTTTTTTTTTTTTTTTTTTGCTTTTCCGCTCTCCGTATCATATCTTTTACTTTCTCATAGTGGGCATGCACGTATAAATATTTACTTTTCATTCACACTTTTTTTTAATGAATTTTTTGTAAAACATGTATTAAACCCTTGATTTACGCCCATTACATGCAGTATCGGTCCTCTCTCTCTCTCTCTCGGGCTTAAAGGAAAGAAAAAAGATGGAGCATAAATTAATGGAGTGATGTGTTCTTGGCTTCACAACCCTACCAATTGATTCTATATCATAACTTCATCTTTTGGACGCCTGCAAAAGTTAAAATAAAAAAGACCGGCTTTTGGGAGTGTACAATATAAAATGACAACTTGTGCTTTTTGGGGTTGAACAATATGTGAAGTCTGATTGATATGAGATTAATGCACATTATAAAAGATGAAAAATCTCAAAAACTTTTCTGATGTAGAAATACCTTTTTTTTTTCCAAACAAAACACGAGTCTATGCGTGTTCTTTTCTAACAAAGCACAATTTCGATTTTCTAATTCAAAATTTAATTCTTTATTGCATACAAATATACATTGTTCTTTGTCTCGAAAGAAAATATATGGATTAATTTCCTGCATTGAACTATCATTGGTAAAACAAGTTGTCCCCTCACAACACCCTTGGGACTTCAGCAGGAACTACTATGAATTTTGAATTGCGACCGTATTGACTTAATTCGATTGATTACACTGGTATACATTAAAAGAATCCTAAATCTCAATCACCTTATTAATTCATCTTTATCCCTTTTGGCTAATGGTAAATCCACTATATCTATATAATAAGGACTTTTTATTATAAGAGTTTTTTGGTCAGATTTTATTATAAGAGTATGTGAAAGACACAACAAAAGTTATTTATTTTGTTTGACGCAGCAAATTATGGCAAACGTGACTTTCCCGAGAGTCTTTGCGGAAGAGGAATGAAGCTATCCTCTTACAATATTTATTGTTACTTCCCCAATTTCATGGACTAAAATTCGAATATATTAACGATGTGAAATAATTACACTGCGAGAAGAATAACAATACGGATTCCATTGTAAATTAATACTGTGATCTCGGTACTTCTAATCGTGTAAAATTATTTCATATCAGTGTGTGTTTAGTAAAAAGAACAATGATAGAGAGATTAAAAATTAATCTTAACATCCTAATATTACTATCAAACAAAAATTGAAATAACAATTCTTTGTTATTAAACCTGTTATTAAACTTATCAAGTATTTCACATCAACTTCAATCAGGACTATAGGTAGGCATGAAATCGGTTTAAGATCCAAACTTCTGTTGCTGCTGCTGCCTCTTCTTCTGTTCAAGATATTGCTTTTGGCTCCATTAATAGAAAGATTTTTGAAAGAATTGGCAGTTGCCCTCGTGTAATAAATGCCCACGAGATGCTTTAGGTAGCGAAGTTCTGGCTACATTAGTTTGAGGAAAAAAGAAAGCAAGATGTCTCTTACCTTTTCGGTGTAGACTTCCTGGAGTAGTCCAGTGAACGGGATTAGTATCAACGATAGCAATCCAGCAAGCACGAACGCTAGGTTCGGATGAGTAGGAGTAGAACACTGTTGAGCAGGGGGACGAGCATGGGTTATGGTGAAGCAAAGTGATAAAATGAGCTAACGAAGAGAGACAACTATAAAGTCCAAGAAGACCAAAACTTTCACCTACTAAAAACATAAGACAAAGACCAAGACTTTTCATTATACAACAAGTCATCATAGACGGCTAACTTTGTTTGTTCAATAAGGACAAAGCTAACTTCATCTATTCGTCCACATTGAAGGAGGAATCAAGGAACTTCGGAGACCAAGACTTTTCGTTACACAACAAGTCATCATAGATGGCTAACTTTGTTCAATAAGGACAAAGCTAACTTCATCTATTCGTCCACATTGAAGGAGGAATCAAGGAACTTCGAAGACCAAGACTTTTCGTTATACAACAAGTCATAATAGATGGCTAACTTTGTTTGTTCAATAAGGACAAATCTAACTTTATCTATTCTTCCACAATGAAGGAGGAATCAAGGAACTTCCTTAATTTCCACAATATAGACAAATCGTTTCAGTAAATTATTTTCTTAAACATATGCAAATCTTTAGCACGGTAACCGTCACGTAATAGCCTACATTGATCGCATGTTCACCAATAAAGTAGAAACAAAGACATTAAAATCACAATGATACTTATGGTGATATGATGGTTCTTATCTGTACAAAGAAGAGACAAGGAGGTTACTTCCAGCAATGTTTTTCCTATTTACCATGGGTGAAAGCAAATGTTCCTCTTTTCTTTTTGTCTTTCATTGATCTACAATTAAGAAAAAATTAATGAGTTTTCCACAATTTGATAACATCATTATGAAAAATTAAAAAGGAGGTTAGCGCCACATTTGTCTGTTTAACAGCATGATTTTTGGTTTTTTGAGTCTGAGCATTCACTTCTTTTAGGTGGTGACTTTGAATATATTTTTTTTCCCTTCTCAGTTCTCTCTATCATATGTTTTACTTTCTCATAGTGGTCACGCACGATGATAAACATTTACCTTTCGTTCACACATTTTTTTATGACTTATTTGTTAAACATGGACTAAATCCTTAATTCGTCCGTTACATGCATTATTGGTCCTCTCTCTCTCGGGCTCATTAATTAATAGGGCTTATTAATGAGCGTGCTTGATCCCATTAATGCACGGGCTTTTAATCATTGTTATGTACTTTTAAAATTAATTATTCATTTTAGGAATTCATGAGCAATAATTGAAAATTTCCAGAACTAATTGAATTTTTTCTATCTTTTCGCTTTAGTTCCATCCTATTTAGAACAAGAGTTGGCTTCATCAACGACGGGCAGGTCACAATGTTCAAGCTCGTCACCGGAAATTTCAGCGAGGGGCTCCACTTTAGCAGCAGAAGGGCTGACCGCAAAGTTCAAGCCCTTTTTCCCCCCTTTGGCTCCAAAGACACGGTTTTGTGGATCAACCCACTTTGCTTTAGTGTCGGTAGAACAACTTTAAAACATTTAGAAAAAGAAATGGGCCCCTTGTCTGCCATTATTAGTAGAAGAAGATAAGCAATGTCGCAAAATAAAGGTGGATCGTGCAAGCTTGATGGGGATGGAGAAGGTGAGGAAGGGGACCCAAAATTCGGAATAATTTCGCCCTTTTTTGCATTAGAATTGCGGAAGGAGTCTTTCCATCTACACCCCAAGAGCAACCCAACCAGATAAAAAGGGCTAAAGTTCCTCGGCGGTGGATGATTCCGAACCAGCATTGTATTTACATTACCTTTCCTTTGAGATGAAGCGAGAAAACGGTGCAGGACCTCTTGGCGAAACATATTTTCTGCGCCTTCCCTCGGGTAGAATCAACGAATGTCTCATTACTAATGGTACAACGAAGATAACTGATGCAGTCCTAATTCTGTGACCTTTTGTTCCAATGGAGGAGGATCTTCCTTATAGCGAAGCTACACGAAATATGTCAAGTAATGATGTTGCTTCTGCTTATTTGCTAGAGCAGTTCACAAAACAAATGTGATGTTGCATTGATAGGTAACTTTTAGAAACAATGATATCCCTACTAATGGCCGAATCCAAGTTATTACCATTTTCTTGGAGCGCTCTCTCAAGAGGCTGAAACATGTCATAACAATGTTCATTAGCAGACATGTTAGCTATATTTTCTTGAGAAAATGATATAAATGGTCCCTAAAATTTAGCTCAATGTATAATATAGTCTCTGAATTTTAGCCCGATATGCAATATCATCCTTGAATTTTTAATTTGTTTAATTTAGTTTCTAAAATTTTTGCACATATTTAATTTAGTCATTGAATTATCCCTAAACTTGAATTAATGGAAGAACGACATTTACCATTTTCATATAAATGAATTAGGAGATGGTTTTATTTAATAAAATTAGCAAAAGTGCATATTTGTTGCATGTAAAAATTAACATCCAAAAGATTTTGCAAAATTTAAATTATTTATTCATAAAATTTTATTTACACAATATGAGGAAATCGTATCCATGTACGTCTAAATGGAAAGAGAGAAACATATCAAGATTTGAATTTTTTGGTAAAAATTTTTATAAGCCAGAAAAATTGAAATATTTAAAATTGAATTACATAACAGAATATAACAAAATTATCGACGTACATATTGAGCAAAGTGATGCTGATTCCATCACTTTACACATAGTCCAACACCAAAGAACTCAACTTTGTTGAACAGAATCAAAAGAGGGAATCAAGAAAGATCTCTCCAATGGCCATGAGCGAATCAGTCCATGTAGAAGTTGTGGTGAAGCAAAATGATGAGGAGCTAATGGAGAGATAGAACCATGGAAGTTCAAGACAATCATGACTTTCACCTACTAAAGGTATCATTAGAGGTATCATTTTCAGACAAGGACTTTCACCTACCAAACATATGTCCCGAAAAGTTAAAAAGTGATGGTGGGAAAGAAACTTCCAACAGATTTTAGGAAGACCAAGACTTTTGCACGCCTTTTGATGGTGGGAAAATAATTCAATAAATTTCAAAAAAACCAAGACTTTGCACGTCACATCACGTCTTTGATTGTGGGAAACAAACTAATAAATTCCCCAAAGACCAAGACTTTTGTATGTTTTTTCAATAGTGCGCATCTTTTGATGGTGGAAAAGAAACTTTGATAAATTCCAAAAAGACTAAGACTTTTGCACGTCTTTTTAAGGTGCACGTCTTTGATTGGTGAGAAAGAATCTTCAATTGATACCAAGAAGACCAAGACTTCGTATGTTTTTCTTGTTGTTTCCAGTAGAATTTCTGGTGTTATCAGTTTTGCTTAAAATTAATAATACCATAATTTTCCTCCAACTCTTGTTGGGTCTAATCATCTTGGGATTTTTTTCATTCATTAGTCTCTATTGTATCTTTTCAAATTTGAGTTCAACAAAAGAAAAGAAAAAAGCAAAGAGAAAGCCTAAAATGAAGAAACAACAAAAGGTTAAAAAAGAAAATAAAGAAGGAAAGGGGCAAGATGGGGCACCATCAAAGCACGGCTACAGCTGTGTTGGGGCCATTAACACTGCCACTACAGTGATTATTTCCAACTTTGCCACCTTACAGTGACTTTCGCAGATTACATTTTTCTTGAAATGTCTTTCTTAGTGCAGTTTAGTCGAGGATAATGACATCGAAATTATCAAAACTTTTGCTTAGTTTACGATTGATTACCTAAACTTTTCTTTTTTTAATCAAGTAACTCATTTTTTCAAATTTGACTCAATTTAAGGCATTCGTTAAATGAATTATCATGTCATATGATTTTGCTGATATAATTTGCTCGCCACTGGAGATAACATAAGAATAAGGTTAGGCACTGTGTAGGACTTAGACAGTCCTAGTCGCCTAATATGTCAAAAAGATTGCGGTGGTTATATGTCAAGCCCATTTAGAGACTATAGAGTTCTCAATGTTGATTTCCTTTAGATTTTCTGCAATAATTCGATCATAAAGCACTGCTCTTGCCCCTTTTGCTTGGCCATTTCCTTTAGATTTCCTTTAGAGACTATATAGGTCTCAAGAAAATAATTTTGGTGCTTTTCACTGGCTTTGTTGTAAGTCTTGTATTTGTTTGTTTGTTTGTTTGTTTTTTTTTTTTTTTTTAAACTTTTAATAGTCAATTAAAATCGTCATTGCTTGTAGTTGAGGCCTCTCTGGACCAAATTAGATCAGTGCATTTGACGATGTTATTTTCTTGAGGGTAATTATATTTGGTGCAAGTATGCCAAGTTCTAAGGTTTAAGTAATATTTGGAAACAATCAACCTTAGAAATAGTTCATTTTATTCTGATTCCTAATTTTAAATTACATGTAATCTAAAAATATGTAATCTAAAAATATGTGTGCAATGTCTTCATCTGTGCGTGGCACACGTGTGAACATTACTAATCTAATATAATATATTTCATAACTAATAACCTCATTAAATGGGTTCATATCTAAATAGATCCTAGACTAAATCACCTGTTTTTTAAATTAATAAATTTTAGGAACGGGAAAATAAATAATTGATAGGGCTCATCAAGGAGGACTGACCAACATTATGTATATAGACACACTCTTGTAAGTACCCATGCTATGCATTGGCTTATAATCATGTGTACGTATTTTTAAATTGAATATTTCAATTTAGGAACTCATGAGAAACAGTAGAAATTATCTAGAACTTACTGAATTTTTTCTGTCTTTTTGCTTAGCAGTATCTTGTTTAAAGTAGAAGTGAGCTAATGGAGAGATTGAACTATTTAGTTCAGGAAGACCAAGGCCTTTTTTTTAAAAAATAATTTTGGGCATCCATACATTCTCAATAACCTTATAATTTCAATGTCTTTGTTTAATGCCTTATTGGTGAATGTGTGATCAACGTAGGCTTTTATGTGGCGGTTACAATGTTAAATATTTGCAGTAAGTCAAGCATTGCGTAGTAGTTGATGATCAAGAACTGCTCTTGGTAGGAGAATCGTGTTCCTTTGCACGATTTTCATGGTCATGATGTGATGCCTAAAGTATATCTAGTACATTGTACATTGCTAATTGGCGACCATTGTCTAGTGATGAGCGAAGATGGCCACAATTAATACGACTGACAAATAAGCATATTTATGCAACTTGCACCAACTGAAATAAATGTTAACGATCCACCTAACAATAGCATCTTACTTTCTACAATATATATGCAAGTCATCAAAGACAACTAACATTGACTGTTTGATAAGGAGAATAGAAACACGTGCTTTGGGCTAAACAAGACAAAGAGTCGGGTACACCAACAAATCCAAGAAGCAAGTTGCTTAATTTTACTTTGGAAATAGTAAACGATTCACAAATCACCAACTAATACATCGAGCAAGTTGATTTGGGCTAACTTCTTTCTATTCAAAGGACAACAATTCTCCTATCAAGCAATTCATGATCATTACCAACTACTTCAACACCCTTACGTAGATCATTGTTGCGCATTTTGCTGTTAATTTTTAGCACTATAGCTGCCTCGTAAAAGCCCATACTAAAAAAGAAGAAGAAAATACCAACAAAATATTTGTAAGTTATAAATTTTTTATGAAGATATGCATGCGTTCTAAGGTTGGTCATGTAAAGAAATATCACCTCTTATCCTATGTTTTGCCTCTTATCCTATGTTTTGGATGGCCACAAGAAAAGGTCCTCTCTTTCAAACAATGACCAATAGTCTTTCTGTGAAGAAAAAGGAGAGCCATTGATTTGTCTAACTCAAGGACACAACGTGCATCAAAACGTGGCCTCTTCGGTCCAACTCAAATCGCTTGCCGTGACAGTATACTCATAAAGGATTTTTCATTAGGAAGACCAAGACTTTACTCGACATAATGTACTTTTTGTTTGGAAAATGAAGAAGAAGCAAAAGAGAGCAATTGAAAACAGATAGACTTTGTAGGATGCAAATTGGCTTTACTACTTCACTTTTCACATTCCTCCTCTTTCATCCCTATTTGAATGCCTTTATTTTTCCATTACTAGTAGAATTTCCCCACACGTTACATGCCACACTTAAAATTGACTTTTACTTTAATTTTTGTCCAACTTTTTTTTTCATGCTTAATTGTACTGTGATTTTTTATTCAGTAATATCTCTTGTACTTGTCTATTAGAATTATGTCTAAATTTTCATATCTCTTTTCAAATTTATGTATAATAAAAAAAAAGCAACAAAAAAAATATAGAAAAAATAACAAGAACTCAAGAAAAGGGGGAAAAAAGCAAGAATGGTGTTACTCTTAATGTGGTTTAAGAGTTAAGAATAGTGATAAATGTGGTTTAAGAGTTAAGAATAGTGATATCATAAGTACTTGAGCTTTTGTTCAGTTTACCATCGAGTGCACGATTTTTTTTTTTTTTTAATCAAGAACCTCAAATTTTCAAATTTGGCTCAATTTGAGGCATCGGTTAAATAACTTGCCACGTTATGTAATTTTGCTTATATAACTTGCTTACTTAGTAAATTAAAAAAGGTAAACAATATAAGTGTTGGAGTTATAGGTATATTATCACATAATCATTATAAAGGCGTGATTCATCAATAAAAAATCAAACTTTATTGTGAACTGAAGCTGGCTTAATGAGATTCAATCATTATGAGATAGTAATTTAATATATCTTGAGATAATGAGAAACCGTAAAAGTCATGAAATTTTTATTGCTCATGCATACTCTTTTACACGCTGGTAATCTTTGAATGATAAACGTTTAAGAACTCGTGACCAAACTGATTGTACTGATTAACATATCTGCTATATGTTGGTAATGCATGTCATCAGAATAGCCAACAAAGTTTACATCTAAATACCCTACTAACTGCAAGAATTAAACATGTCTGTAAATTAGCACATAATCCCTTGTCTTCTTTAAGTACCATAAAACCTTCTTGACAGCAACCCAGTGATCATGTCCTCGATTTAACCGATATCTGCCTAGAAGTCCCATCGCAAATGCGATATTTAATCTAGTGCAAAATCAAAGCATATATTATAATTTTAAGTGCACTAACACAAGGTACACCATTTAATTAGATTTTCTCAATATCTAAATAAGGATAATGTAATAGATTCAGTCCATCACCCTTAACAACGGAGCAATTCGACTTGCAATAATGTATATTGAATATTTCCAATATACAATCAGCAAATGTCCTCCGAGAAAATCTAATATAATATGGCAAAACAATCCTTTGACTTGATTATAAAGGATATAAGATGTCTCAAAGGTCACAACTTGTAAACAAAATATCATGTACATAGAGTATGAGAAAAAATAAATTTCCTCCCACTGATCTTGCAGTATATTGAATTACTTTGTTCCCAATTGAACAAAATAATAACACTATGAAACTTTAATAATATTGTCTGGAAACTTGCTTAAGACCATGAATTAGAACTTTTCGGTCTACACACAAGTTTACTTGAATTTGCTGCAAAATCAGACAGTTGCACTATATAGATTTTGTATCTATTTGGCGTAACTCTATATCAAAATAAATAAATAAACTATTAATGCCGCATGCCGCATTCACTCTGAAAGAATCTTTTAAAGAAATAGTTATTTCTTCAGTATAAACAATCCACCCCTCTTTCAGAGTAAAAACTTTAGTTACAAGTTTTTGTACGCCAATTTGCAACTAATGAATTTATGATCTTTAGACAAGTCAATAATTTCAAGCAACTAAGGCTTCCATCATCTTATAGCAGTGCAATCCGTAGGCAAACTTCTTTTCAAGTGTTCCAAAATAGAATGCTTCATGGACAGTAAACAAATTCAATTGCTCTTTTCTCAAGCAACAAATCATATGTCCACAACTTAAAATTTGAAGCAGTAAAAACCTCAATAATAGTGGAGTTATTAATCACAGAAAAGGTGACTGAAAACCAAGCAATGTATATAATTAGCATCATGTGAGCACTGTGTAACTTGATATACAAGTACATATCCAGAGAGTTACATGCATAATCATATAATCATAATAGTTGATGTGGCTCTTTACCCCACGGATTGGGTGATGAGGAGAGAGAAATTGTGTTGCTTTAGATGATGATAGCATCTAATATTAATATATCTCAGTTGACAAGGTATTATATCAATGTTCAAAACTGAATTATTCATTATATAATAGATTTATGGATTTTTAGATATTTTTTCATAAAGTCATATACATATGTCAAAAGTATTGAAGTAGTAATGATGCTTTATTGGGACAAGGCTATAGCACTCTGTCGGCCATTTAATTTTGAGTGCTTTTCATGCGCACATCAGTGGTCAGAGGAATCAAAATAAGGTACTCTTCGTCCACAAGTGCTTGTTTGGTAATATTAGAGAATTTCTCCAAAGACTTTATGGATACCATGTGCTTATTTATGTGGAAAGTGAAGCAAAAGATAAAAAAGAGTCAATGGGAAAGAAACTTCAATAAATTTCGGGAAGACCAAAAGACTTTACTGGACACAAATTGAAGTTTGTTGCTTCGCTTTTCACATCCCTCCCCTTGCATCCCCATGAGAACATCTCTTTTTCCCATCACTAGCAGAACTTCCCAGCTTTATGTCTGGATTAATCTCCATCACTTTTTCTCTTTTTTTTGTTAAATTTGTCTCAATTTGTGGCATTCATTAAAAAATTGCTACATTGTAATGATTTTATTTACACGATTTGCTTACGCTGTTGATTGGGTGATGTGGAGAGAGAGAGTTTGCATTGGCTTAGACAAACTTAGCACCAATATCTCTGCTGATGTGGCAACATTGCAAGAAGCTATATTGGACTTTAGTATAGACTTTTAATAACTTTAGCATTGTATCAGCCTTTTCCAACCACAAAATTAACGAAGGCCTCATGTTGACCCACATGAAAAATTAAGATGATTGATTGAATGAAAAAAATTTAGATACCTGATTGTAAAATGGGTAATAATATAAGTACTTGCAATGGTATTGTCCCAAAGAGCTTATTATACAATCATTGGTCTAGGTTCAAATCTCAAACAAACTTTTGTTTATGCGATATTTGTTTTACAAACTCATCCTCTCTATTCATTGCTTGGTCCCCATTTAATAATTTTCTTTTATGAGATTATTCATTCTTTCATATTGAAAGAAAATAGGAGATAATTATGTTAATTTCACACGCCAAAATATTCTAGAGGCTACACGTCAAGCACATTGGAAGACTACAAAGTTTCTCAATGTCGATCTCATTTAAAGTTTCCTTTGATTATTTGATCATAAAAATTCAAGCTTTACACTCGAAATTTTTTAGTGAATTATCAAAATTTGATTGAAAATAAACTTTTTCTTAGTACTTGTTTTTCGTTTGGTTGGATATTATATTTGATAATATTATTATCACATGTAACTGTATAGGCACACATAATTTAAAACCTTACTATGGTTTCTTTACCAATAACAACTAATTTGCCTAAATAATATTTTTTGTTGATAATTTGTTCCAACTCTTTAGAGACCAATTGATATAATCTGAAACAGCTAGTCTGACCCTCAAGAGACAAAATTGATACCACAAGGATCATATCTAATGCCAAGGTAAACAGTTAATGGCTACTTAATAGCGTTGGTGTCATATCGATTTTTTTCGTTTGTGATTTCAATGGAAGTCTCCTGTTGACCACATTTGAAATGTCGAGGTAATTGAATGAACGAAAAAAAAAACCTTAGATACTTAATTGCTAGCATATAGGTAATAAATTTCATGCACCTCATTATCTGGTTTTATTTAAGTCAATTTGATTATTTTTTTGAAGCCATAGATATAGAATGATTTTTTTGGTCGAAAGATATAGAATGAAATTAATCCATTAAAGGTAGGCAGGTCGTACTAGGCAATTCACCTGCCCTCACTCATCTCAAGCGCGGGTGGCTACTATACCAACCTATTCGGCGACAGCCAAGGATAAATCCTTGAGGTGGTGTCTACCTTCACCACCGTGAGGCCCCCTAATTCCAACCTCTAGTTTTTTTTCTTCCTGATGAGGTGGGAATAGGGGGTGGCATTGCGGGGTTTCTCACCCCAGCGCGGATCTTCCACCTATTTCTTCCCGATGAGCCTTTTAAGAACTTGCTTAGGTCCAAGAAGTCATAGATATAGAATAATTTTTTTTTTTTTTTTTTTTGGTCGAAGGATATAGAATGAAATTGATGGGGCTCCTTTTATGGAGTTTGTGCTTCAACCACTCGCATGTAAAATTCAATAAGCACCCCCTCTTGAATATCTTTTTCTTTCCTTATTTAGCCAGATCCCTAATGCTTGACATAAGGCACAATCAAATTGTATATTTTTTTTATAAGACAATAAATAATCTCTGATTTTATTTGTCATGTATTACTACTAGGGGATTATAAATGATAGTTATAAAGTTATATTTACATATCAAAAGTATTGAAGTACTAATGATGCCTTGTTGGGACCAAATTAGATTAGTGCATTTGACGATATTACTTTGTTTTGGTTAATTATATTTGGTTCAAGTATGCCAAGTTCTAAGGTTTAAGTAATATTTGGAAACAATCAACTATAGAAACAATTCATTTTATTCTAATTCCTAATTTTTAATTACAAATGATCTAGAAATATGTGCGCAACGTCTTCATATGTGCGTAGCACGTGTATGAACATTAGTAATCTAATATAATTTCATATTTCATAAATAACTGACCTCATTAATTGGGTTCATATCTAAATAGATTTTAGATTAAATCATCTTATATATATATATATATATATATATATATATATATATATATATATATATATATAAATTAATAACTTTTAGGAAAGGGAAAGTAAATAATTAAGAGGGCTCATTAAGGAGGAGTTATTCATATACTTGAAGAGTACCCACGCTACCCATCGGCTTATAATCAATGTGCATGTATTTTTTAAATTGAAACTTTCAATTTAGAAACTCATGAGCAACTGTCGTAATTATTCACAACTTATTCAGTTTTTCCTATATCCTTGCTTAGTTCTCTCTTATGCAAAGCAGAAGGGAGCTAATGGAGACAAAAAAAATCTATTTAGCTCAGGAAGAGCAAGACATTCACCTACCAAAAACATTTAACAAAGACCAAGATCAAGGTTTTTTTTTTTTCTTTTTCATCTATACATTCTCAGTAACCTTATAATTTCGATGTCTTTGTTTCATGCATTACTAGTGAATATGCGATCAATGTAGGCTTTTCCATGATAGTTACAGTGCTTAAGATTCACAGCAAGACAGACAACAATGATCTACTAAACGGCGTTGAGGTAGTAATTGATGATGGAGAACTCCTTGATAGGAGAATCATGGTCCTTTGCATGATTTTCCTCTTCATAAGTGTGACGCCTAGAGTATATCTAATACATTGTACATTGTTAGTTGGCGATGTCTGATGCATTTACTTGTCTAGCGATGAATGAAACTAACCATAATTAATTCGACTTATAGATAAGTATCTTTGTGCAACTTGTATTGACTGAAATAAATGTTGACAATCCACCTAACAAGGGCATCTTACTTTCCATGTCAAATTTGCAAGTCATCAAAGACAATTAACTTTAATTGTTTGATAAGGAGAATAGAAACATGTGCCTTGGGCTAAACAAGAAAAAGAATTGGGTACACCAACAAATCCATGAAGCAAGTTTTTCAATTTTACTCAGAAATTGTAAATGAATCACAAATCACCAACTAATCAACCAAGCACGTTGCTTTGGGCTAACTTTTTCGGTTCAAAGGACCACGATTCTCCTATCAAATAATTCACGGTCACCAATAGTTACTTCCGCACCCTCCAGTATATCGTTATTGCCCATTTCATTGCAAATTTTTAGCACTATAGTTGCCACGTAAAAGCCTATGCTCAAAAAACAAAAAAGGAAAAACATTTGTAAGATATAAATTTTTGATGATGATAAGCATGCCCTTGGTCATGTGAAGAAATGTCACTTCTACCCTCTCTTTTGGATGGCCAGAAGAAAAGGTTCTCTCTTTCAAACAATAGCCAAAAGTCTTGATCTGGAAAAAAAAAAAGGAGAACAATTGATTTTTCTCGCTCAGGACACAATGTGCATCAAAACATGATCACTTTGGTCCAACTCAAATTCCTAGTCGTGATAGTATACTCATCAGAAAGACCAAGACTTTACTGGATATCATGTGCTTTTTCTTTTTATCTAGAAAGTGAAGCAAAAATGAAAAAGATCTAATGGGGAAGAAACTTTGATCAATTCTAGGAAGACAACGACTTTCCAAGGCGCAAATTAGGTTCATTGCTTCACTTTTCACATCCCTCCTCTCTAGGGGTGTGCAAAGGAATCATAAATTGTCCGGATCGCCTGGAACTAGACTAGACTGGAGCTAGAACCAGTGGTTCTCATGAGAGTTGGTCCAATTCTCGATTCCAATTTAGTGGAACTAATGAGTACCAGTCCGGTTCCGGGTTCTAAGCGTGGAACGACTCATCCCTCCACCTGGACCGGACCGGTTTATATAATTTGAAAAAAGAAGAAGAAATTCTATCATAATTACATAATTATTTAGTATCTTTTGATCGAATATATATGTACATATATGTAATCCTCTCCCATCCCAATGTCAATGTCTCTTTTTCCATTTCGAGTAGACTTTCCACATATTACATGTCTTGTTTAAAATTAACAATTCTATAAATTAGTATAAGAAGGAAGCTAGAAGCAACCCAAAAAGATCTTTCAATGTTCATGGGTGAATCAATCCTCGTAAAGTCAATCAAGGGTTTTGTTGAAGCAAAGTGATAACAAACTAATGCAGAGAGACAACTTTAACATCTAAGGGGGACCAAAATTTTCACCTACTGAAAAGTTTAAACAAAGACCAAGACTTTCGAGGAAGGTTTCTGTCCACAAGTGCTCTGTTCAGGTAAATAAACCATGACTTTACTGGACATCATGTACTTTTTGTCTACAAGTGAAGCAGAAGCGAAAGAAAGCAATTGAAAAAAGACAAAAACTTAGCAGGACGCAAATTGATTTTGTTGCTTCGCTTCTCCCATCCCTCCTCTTTCATCCCTGTGTGAATGCCTTTGTTTTTCCATTACTAGTACAATTTCCTTATGCATTACACGCCACGCTTAAAAATTGACCGTCACTATAATTTTGGTCCAACTCTTTCATGCTTAATCCTACTTTGATTTTTTTATTGAGTAATTTCTCTTGTACTTGTTTATTAGAATTATTTCTAGATTTCCATGGTTCTTTTCAAATTCAAGTTCAATAAAAGGAAAAAAGAAAAGAAAAAAGAAAGCAAATAGAAAAATAAAAAGAAAAAATAGCAAAAACTTCAAGAAGGAAAAATGGTTAATATCATGAAAAATCTCAAATTAATACACTTGTGATAAATTTATCCCAAACTACATGAAAAACCTCAAATTGGTACATCTGTGATAAATTTACTTCAAATGACCACAAAAAATTCTAAACTGGTACATACCACAAAATTGATACAATTGTGACAAACGGAGAGTAAAATTCCAAATTGGTATATCAGTTAACTGTTACGTGTTATCCAATTCAATAGTTTGATAGTAAAATTTAATCGAAACTAACAGAATATAAATTTATCACAAGTATACTAGTTTAGGGTAAATTTATTAAATGTGTACTAGTTTGGGGTTTTTGATGATAAAAAATTAAGTAGGGGTAAATTTGTTACAGATTTATCAGTTTGTGGTTTTTTGTGGTATTAGTCTAAAAATAAAATAAAAATAAGAATGAGACAAGAGAGTGCAGCCATTGCCATGTTGTTGCCATCAGCAGCGTTGCTTAATGTCACCTTCATGGACAACATTTCCTTGAGATATTATACTTAGAGCAGTTTCATAGTTAAGAATAATAACGTGGCAAGTACCTAGGCTCCTGTTCAGTTAACAATTTTGTACTCGAACTTTTTTCCTTTCAATCTAGAACCTCAATATTTCAAATGTGGCTCAATTTGAGGCATCGGTTAGATAACTTTATCATGTTGTATGGTTTTGCTGACGTGACTTGCTTGCTCAACAAAAATTAAACATAATAAGTGACGTGGCTTCTCACCCTCAAATTGAGTGATGATGAAAGAAAAATGTGTGTTGACTTAGATGACCGTAGCATCTAATATATCTCGGCTGACGTGGCCAACATGGATAGTTGACGACTATTTAACGGTTTTAGTATAATATCAACATTTTTTGTTTGCAGTTTTACTAGAGGCCTTGAGGTACATTTGCAAAATTGAGGTAATTGACTGAATGAAAAAAATAATTGAAGTACTTGATTACAAAAAAGGGTAATAATTAAGATACTTGTATGTCATTATCTAAGACCATATCATGCGTTGATTGGTCTAAATTCAAATCTCAAATGCACTTTTGTTTATGCGAAATTTATTTTACAAATTCATCCTCTCAATTCATTGCTTCGCCTTACTTTAATGATCTCTTTTTAAAGATTTCTCATTCTTTCGTGCAAAAGAGAATATTAAATAATTTTCTTAATTCAAGCCGTTGCAAAAAGATTGCAGCGACTATATGTCAAGCCCATTAGGAGATTATAAAGTTCTCAATGTTGATCTCCTTTAGATTTTCTGCAATCATTCAATCATAAAGTATTGTTCTTGACCTTTTTTTTTTTTTTTTGGCTAATTCCATTGCTTTCCCTTTGATCTCCTCACCAAAACTAAAAACGCATGTGCAGGGAATTTGGCCAAAATCAGATCGAACCAGTTTGAACACCAGTTCACTTGCTAAACCAGCGAAACAAACTGTATTTCAAAATTGGATCCACCCAATTTTAGAGTCTCACGGGTATAGAATTGGGCTTTTGGCTGCTGTTGCACATGGAGGGACTCCAGCACTTAACTCCCACGGACCACCGGCACTTCACTTTACCACCAAGGTCAATCGATATATGTGTTCACAGGCGATCAACAGCATTACATATCTATAATCATTTGCTCACGACACAATCACCGGTTCACACCTAGTCCAATCACTTGGATCGCAAACTGGCAACCTAATTGCTACTCCGACCGGCCCAAATTTGAAAACATTGGCGCACAGCTCCAATCCCTTCTTAAAACAAGTAGATATGACTATCTTACATGAATTGAGTCATAATGCACGCAATACCTTTTGTCACACAACAGAAGATGATAGCAAGTGATTATAACCAATAAACATTGATGCTCCTCCTTCTCCTTGATCATACGAGATCTGGAAAACCTTCGTAGTGCTCCAAATGAGGTTGATGCTTAACCTCCATGGTACATTACTCCTGTCGTTGCTCTAGTTAGAGCTAAGACTGATGCTTGACCTTTCCCTTAAAAATTTTGTATTTAACAGTAAGTCTTTGCTTTGGCATCACACAGACTTCAATTTAAGAAGCTAATAAATCTTCGTCAAGAGGGAAAAAAGTTAACATCTACTGCTCTTAGGAACCTTTTATGCTCTTAGGAACTTAGTCGAGCATGGCATGCTATCGAGAGGTCATAGGACCTTGTCAAGCTTAAGAAGAGATCTAATCGCCGCAATCAAAAGAAATGAAATCTATCAACCATTGGATTTTGATATAAAGCAAAAACCAGAAAATGATGCAGTGCAATATATTTAGCTATGCAGTAGCAGTTTGATTTGTCACATACAGTTTTTGATATCATGGTTTATATGCGCACAAGAAGAAATCTAGCCGCAACATTTGGAAGCAAATTACTCAACATCATCTCCAGTGAGTTTGCTAAGATTTTCTTTTGATTATCAAAAGAAATTTATCGCACAATGGTGTCAAGCAGATGCTAGCCCGCATAACAAATCATGCACGCAATTCATGTTATGAGGTATAAGAAAGAATGCACATTAGTAATGTCATTTCCACACCACCAAAAGCTGTGGAAAGCCATCTATCATTCAAACTAAAAAACCAGTCTTCCTATTTTCAAAGGCTCTCCTATTTCTTTCTTCCAAACAAAACAGTAAGCTAATGAAATGAATCAACAATAAGTACAGCCCAACATAAACAAAGAATTATATAAACTACTTACCATTTGATGTTGGGTTCTAAAATCCAACAAAGGGAAGTTCTCTAGTAGAAACCAGTAACACGAGTTTGCCATAGTTTTGTGGAGATTTTGAACAGAAATTGCAAGAGCTATGGAAGAGGCAATCGCATAGAAAGCAAATGAAAGTATGTTGCAAAAGGCAGTCTTAGATATTGTGGACCTGAATATCCATGCACAGCGATGAACAATGCATGACTGCAGGGTGAGCTCAGCATCTAATTTGTGACAACAAGAGAGAGAATGTCGATCATCATAGGGGAAGATAGGCTATGTTCTTCCTGATACCTACTAGCCAATCATCTCTTTGACCCAACAATCGAGATTCAAATGCAGGGTGGCAAGTTCATCTTCCAGAATAGCAGATTAGTATTGCAGCACTCATTAAGTCAGTCAGACCAATAACTGAGAATGAACTGGTCACCGTACTTAGGCTGCTTCGGATGTCCTTGCTGGCACCAAGGCGAGCTGAGAGTTGCCAAAAGCATTATCCACACAATCTTTCTGAATCATAGATTTCAGGAGTTCAAGTGGCAATGTTTAGGACTAATGAGGAATGAGATGGATCAGTTCGCTATTGGTTAACCTGGTTTATAGATGTAAGCAGAGCTTGTCTAATAAAATCTGTACAAAAACTTGAAACTTTGAACTTGTGAAGAAGAAGACTGGAAAGCAAGTTATCTTGACAACTCGAATAAGAACGTATGACCTTAAAATGAATCATGAGGCTTGTATTTATTGTCAATTTGATGTATATCCATGAAGGAGCTGTCTCCAACTGCAATATCCTCCAATTCACTGATGGCTTCTATTTGGTTAAGTGCATAGCAATGCCTCCATCCTCAGAGCTACCCTCTAGAAAATCATTATCTTCCATATCTGATAAGTCCACAAAAGTTTCTATCTTTTTCTTCCTCCCTGTATGACCAATAAGGCTTAGGACCTTTTCCTTCCAAATAACCAGCGGACATTTCTGAATCAGCTCCGCACCTTCATAAGCTGCTGTGAAGAACACACTAAACCTCTTCCCCCTCTTAGAGACATAGAAAACGCCATAATGCTTCAACAGGAGTCTCATCAGCTTCTGAGGCATCACAAATTCTTGTTGAAAGTGCGCGAGGTGATTGGTTACCAACCTCTTTTCCATTGTGAAGCTAAGTAACTCATGTGTTTCTGCAATGGCTCTCTCATTGAATTCTTTCAATCCAGCTTGAAGGCCACATGCATCGGCATAAGGAGATAAGTAAGACCTTTTCTGAAAGTGCTCAATCTTCCCTCCATATCTATACACCTTCTTGTAACTGGCAGGAAACTTCAAGGGGAAAGATAGGGAAAGCAATCCTGGAGTATGAAAGGCAAATTCTGATACCCCCAATATGGGTTTCTCCAACTTTGTGATAGCCCAAGCAGGATTCCACTCTATGAGCTTGAGATAATCAACTTCATCTGGAGATTTAACCACTTTGAAGTGCTGTGGATACTCATGTACCCACTTGCTCCTAAAATCAGCTGGCAAACCAAAATCTCTCCTGATATGAGCAATTTTATCCACAGGAAGCCATTTATCGACTGACATCATCAACATCCTAGTCATGTATTCAACGGCTGTGCCAGAGTGTCCCCTAATCAATCTCTCCCCTTCCTCTAACAAGTCTTCAGCTTCTTTAGTCAATTCCAAACCACAATACCCCCTTCTGATCCTTATACAACTCAAACAGTTTTGGTGACTTCCGAATAAAATCCACTATACTGTTTGGCTTGGGTATAGATCCAGTGACCTCACAGGGACTATCATCTCGGGTTCCTTCTTCAACATTTCCATCAAAACCAACACCTTTGACACCACTTTATGCTTCTCAGTGGCAATTTCCAGATCATGGACCCTCTTGTCCTTGCTCCTATCTTGCACTCTCTTGCTGGTGATCATGAATCTACGCTGCGACCAGTTAAGTAAAATCTCGCCAAAACTCCAGTTTCTTCTCAGGGTAGGCGAACGCACTAGCGAGGTGACAAAGCAACCAAACTCTCTTGCCGCGCTCCATTCATTCGAGGAAGCTACGGTTTTACCAATGATTTGAAGACGGGTCATCTCAAGATGGTAATGCCTCGCTCCAAATTCAAGAAACAAGCCCAAGAAAAGCAAATGCCTCTCACTCAGGACAAACATCAAACGGCTTACGTGCAATGGAACGAGGAACAACAAGAGCCCAAGACAAAAACATTCGAAAGATCGCCGTAAATGCGCGATTACCAACTCTCTCGGATCACTCGATCAGCATCAGTCTCGACTTCGACAGAAGCTGGTTGGGATTTCAGGCGGGGTTTGTGCGGAGAACGAAGAAGAAGAAGAAGAAGCGAGGCGCGAAGAAGAGGGAACGGGCGGTAGAGAGTAGTGTGAGAGATGATATTTTGATTTAAATAATTAAAAGAGCTCGGGGGTCTTATAAATGGCGATATTTTTGTTTTTTTTTTTTTTTTTTAATTATAAAATTGCAGCGTTTGAGATTACACATCAAAAATCCGATTTAAAATCATAATAAATTTTAGTAAAAAAAATCAAATCGTATCAAAACCAAACATTACATCTCGTAATTCATACACAGCTAAATGGCTTCTCTCATTATATATACGTTCAAAAACTTACATAAAAGAACAATTTTTTTTAGGAAAAATATGAGGAAAAATATGTTGGAGATTACTAATGATTCTATATTTTAAGTTTGATTTGCCTATTTTTGTAAGTTGGAGTAAAAGGGTTGATATTAGATAAAATTAAATGTGCTTCAAGTTCAACAAAAGAAAACATATGTTCTAGGTTCGTCACCTTTCATTGAATCACCGAGTTACAAATTTTAGGTTGTGTGCTGAGCTAAGTATAGTACAATCAAACCAAATCACGAAAGAATTCTTATCAAGTCATTTTGAATCACTCAATTGTTCATTGATATTTTCATGATTCTATGAGCAATAAGCATGGAGTTTGAACATAATGCAATTAAACCAAGTATTGACCACGATATAGATCAATTTTTTCCTTTTCTAAGAAGAACTTAATTTGGTCTAATTTAAGAAAATTATAAGTCGACTGGGATTAAGATGAGTATAAAACCAAGCTAAATAAAAAAAACTGAGTTATTTAATGCGAAATATTAAAAAAAAAAAAATCAAACCAATATTTTCCTCTCCCTCTTTAGGAGTGTATCTGACAAATTCTTAAAACAGATCTATTAAACCTCAATTTATATGTATCTAACTCAGAATAACAAAATTCAGTCAAACCTCTTTTTTCTTAAAAAAGAAAAAAAGAAGAAAAGAAAGAAAAATAAGCGGAGAGCCATTCTTCCATGCTTCCCGCCTCTCTCTCTCTATATATAAGATTCCCTCCATTTTCCGATCGTTTCCAAAATCCGCAGAAAAAATTCGAAAGTCTCTTCTCCTGCAACTCCATCGTCGTCCAAGATGCTTTCGTCTCTCAACTGAGTTTCGCGATCTCCGCTTGATTTCAGTTCATGTCCTTTTCCGCAGCGCCATCTCCGCCGATAACGATGATTCTGAGTTTCGTCTCGTGTTCGCTCGTTGATGTTCAGAGCCGAAGAGCAGAAGATCGTGGAAAGAGAGGACGTCCACGACGAAGCAGAAGACCTGCTCGAAACGATCGACAAACAAACGTAAGTTACGGCAAAACAGAGTGTAGGCAACCGCTCTGTGTTCATCTGATCGCTTTCGTAATGAGTTTCGGTGCGTCCTTTGATTCTCGGATGATTATCCTGATTTTTTTATCCCTGTTCTGAAGTTAAAATTTAAGATGCAAATGGTTCGATGAAGCTACGGCTGTGATTATCGTGATGTACATCTCGACCTTTCTCTCGAAGTCGCCGTGATTTCCTGCGCGTGCAATAGTTTTTAGTTTTTAGTGTTTAGTTTTTATCTTCTCATCATGCAAGAGCAATTCCGGACTTCGTTATGTTACGTGACCTTGGAATTGCACCATTGGATGTCTTATTTTCCGTGTATTCGTGACATAGCTGGATTAATAAATTCATCAATAATCACTGTTGGAACGCCAGATTGTCAGTAATGATCCAGGAAATGCTTTTGTCCTGACATTCTACATTCACCAGAAAACATAGAGTTTAACGCGATGGTTAGGCTCGAGTCTTTGTTGGAGGACGATTCTGGTTCGCTGAAATCCAGCAAAGTGAAGAATAATGTGAAGAGAAAATCAAAGACTAAGATCGAACAGTATCTCGATCTTAATTGACGAGGAGTAATTTCTGCTACTACTTGAATACAATATGTCTAATTTTTTACATGTCTTCTAAATCATACAAGAGCCTTTGTTATGTTCCGTCACATAGTAATCGTGCCATCGGTACATCTATTTTCCGCATATTTATGGCATAGATGGATTAATAACAAATCTCCTAAGCTGAATTTGTCAATAGTCACTATTGGAACACTTTGAGATTCTACATTCACCGGAAAACATAAAGCTTAACACGATGGTGAGGTGCTCTCATTTTCTTTCTCTGAACTTCTTCCTTTGTTTTGTTTGCAGTTATTTCTCAAGGAATAAATGCCGGAGATGTGAAAAGCTCCAGGATGCAGGAATCTACACTAGCAGTGGCTTGATGATGCGTACAAAGAAGGTATATCTGATCTTTAGTCCTGAGAATTAAGTTGAGGAATGTATTCTTATATGGCCAGGTGACTTTTTTTTTTTTGGGTGATTTGGTAGCACTAAACTGGAATAAAAGGACTATCTGAGGCAAAAGTTGACAAGATTTACGAAGCAGCTGAAAAAACAGTGGTTAGAGCTTAAATTCTTCTTGACCTGTGATGGTGGCTCCAATCAATTTGCACTTCTATAAGCATCTTCAGAATACCTCATTGAGTTATTGACCCTTGATATAAAGCCTGCAGATTAGCATGTGTTGCTCAGAGTACTTTTAATGTCTTTATCTCCAGAGAAAGTCGGTTGTTCGCATCACAACTGGAAGCCAAGCCCTCGATGAGCTTTTAGGCGGTAATTGACTTTCTTTTGCAGACTGTCTGTCTCATTCTTTATGCATTTCAACAAAAGCAAATTTCACCGGTTTGGCGATGTTAAACAGGTGGTATTGAAACTCTGGCAATTACAGAAGCATTTGGCGAATCTGGGTGAAAATCAGAGTCCCAAAACATTACCTTTGATGAACTTTTAGTTGCTTTTGTTAGTTGGCTTTCTCACAAAATGCTGCTGACGTCACTTCAGGTCTTGGAAAACACAGCTCGCACATACCCTGTGTGTTACTACTCAGGTTTGTCTGAATTGGATATAAGGTTTCTGTCATTAACTTCTGTTGCATTTTTGGTTCAGATGAACAATGCCAAATAGTAACATAATGATTGAATTTCTATGAAGAATAAAGATGTGGGCGATCTTGGCATCAGAACGTGTATATTAGGTGATTCTGGAAGTATGGCAATCTCATTTTCTGTAATCTGCAGTCAGTGTACTGGAATGCATATACAGTGGCTCAAACCAAGCAGGAAAAGGCCAGAAGAGTTTGTACCGTGTCATAACCGAGTAAAAGCCTTAATTATTGTCAGACTCTGAGTTGGGTTGATCATTAGTTGAATGTGATGCTTGAAGATACTCTACTTTATTTGCAAATCCTACAACAGTATATACCCCTGTTTTCAATCGTTCTTTATTAATGGCTTGTGGATTTCATGTTCGTAAAAAAATTTCGACTGCCAACTCACATGAGAGGAGGAAATGGCAAGGTCGCTTATATCGCCACACAACGGACTTTGTATCCTATGACAATCTGTCTGTATTTTTCTTGACCTCGACAAAGCTGCTTGTGTTTCATAAACGTCGTCTCTCCATGTGAGCGCATGTGCACTTTCTTAACTTAGTACACCTGCAGTCGCCCTGATCGAATCGTGCCAATTGCCAGGAGATTTGGCATGGATCCTGGTGCAGTCCTAGATAATGTAAGCAGTGCTTTCTATACTGGTGGCAACTCTTACTTTTTTGGCTAGTGTACTTGCTGTAATCTAGTCTTTCCATGAATTTGAAGATCATATATGCCCGTCCCTTTACTTCTGAGCATCAGGACAACTTGCTTCTTGGTTTGGCTGCCAAAATGTCTGAAGAACCATTCAAATTACTGGTAAGACACTGCTCGAGATTTAAGCCCTATAGATTTTGTGAGGTGTGGATGGTTGACCTATCGTGAGTGCCTTTTTCAGATTGTGGATTCAGTGACGGCTCTCTTCCAAGTGGATTTTACTGGAAGAGAACTTGCAGAGCACCAGGTTGATCCTGAAACCATCAAATCATGCAACTTGTTACTGGTTTGACACTAATGAATTCCGAACTGCAGCAAAAATTGACACATTTGCTCTCACGTTTAATTAAGATAGCTGAGGAATCTAACGTGGCAGTGTACATGAGCAATCAAGGTACTGCATCACATCTCATTTCTCCCACGTAGTCCTGCATCCATTCAAAGTTCTTATTCAATTTAGCCCTTTGATGGTTGCACACTGACAAATAGCATTTTGGAGACTGCACTAAGCTCATACTAAGTCTTGTAAATCTCAAGAACCAGCTATTTGGTGTAAACTGGTGAAGCATACAGTAGCTGCAGTCCATGACATAGGAAAAGAATTTTTCTTTTTCTTTTTATGACTCTGTCTTTGATTTATTTGTTTCAGTCATAGCTGATCCTGATCAGACCCAATGAAACCTGCAGGCAGGCATGTTCCGGCTCGTGCAGCCACGATTATGATTAGGTTGATGTTTTGGAAAGTCAGAAGGGAGCAGCATGTCTCCAAGGTGTTTGATGCCCCAAACCTACCTGAAGCTGAAGCTATATCCTTTTTGTGCCAAATCTTCCTCTGATTATATAATTTATCAAAACTTATCACATCATAATGCAGATACTAAGTAAAATATCTAGAAGTCTATATCAAAATCTGTAAGAAAGTTGATACTGCGTCTATATAGGGATTGGTGGATACCTGATTTAAGCATGATACTCACAGTATAGTTGATGTTGCCTGGAGATCCATGAACACTTTGAATACTAATTTTGTGCCGAGGAATTAAACAAAAAGAAGCGGATATTGATAATTTTCCACAGTAGGACTGTATATTATTATTAGCTCCACTGTTATGTAGATGATGCACATTTATCAAGACCATCACTCAATTTTGTCAGAAAATTTAGCAAGAGCTCATCTGTCAATAGGATGAGACCGAGATATTCCATATATGTTGGAATTGACAAACACAGGTTTTTTCGATAACACCAGGAGGCATCGCTGATGTGAAGGACTAAAGAAGTCTCTCCAACCAGGAAGGCAGGTGAAATGCTTGCTTTTGTTAATCTGCAATTTGATGTTAGTCATCGTATTGACAGCTAGAGGCATATAATGAGCTCCCAAGCACTTCATTTCCTCACTTTGCAATGGACACTTTGTCACCCTTGTCATAGCTTGTCCTTAAGTTTCTTGTGCTCGACAACAAACCATTCATGGAATGACATGAGATACTTTCTCTATGGTGACCCAAAAGATTTGTCAACTACATTGTCACCTTTGTGTATCAATTGCAAAATATATTGTAAGGGTAAGGCCTAAGTATCCTTTCTGCTGCTTCTATTTATGTTTAGCCAATCGAATTTATATAATACAGCCTTATATGCTCTAAGGAACTTAATCGAGCATGGCATGTATGGAAAGGTCATAGGACTTCTTCAGGCTTGAAAAGAGATGTAACCAAAAGAAAGTTATTCAGTGTCATTTCGAATAACTTCAGATGAAATGAAATTTATCAACCACGGTATTTTATCATAAAGAAAAAAAACATAAAATTACCCTGTGCAATGTGTTTTTAACTACACATAATATCAGTTTGGTTTGAGGCTAACATTTGTGGATATTGTGGTTATTATAAGGCCAAGAAGAAATCTAATCTCAATATTTGAAAGCTAATTACCCAACATCATCTCCATTGAGTTCGCAATAATTTTCTTTTGACAAGTAGAAGAACTTTCTTGCAAAATGGCGTCCAGCAGATGCTAGTCCATGTAACAAATCATGAACACAATTTATGCTATCAATGAGGTATACGAAAGAACTGCCAAAAGCTGAGGAAAGCCATCTATCATTCAAACTAAAGAACGAGTCTTCCTATTTTCAAAGGTGATATTTAGGACAAATGAGGAATAAGCTGGATCAGCCTACTATTGGTTTAATTTACAGATGTAAATGGGAGTTTGTCTAATTAAATCTATATAGCAGATACTCAAAACTTCAAACTTGTGAAGAAAAAGACTGAAAAAGCAAGTTATCTTGACAGCTCGAACAAGAACATTTGACCTTAAATTGAATCATGAGGCTTTTATGCTTGGTCAATTTCATTAATATCCATGAAATAGCTGTCTCCACCTGAATATCCTCCAATTCACTTATGGCTTCATCTTTGTCAAGCTGCACTGGGATGCCTTCATCCTCAGAGCTACCCTCATGGAAGTCATTATCTTCCATATCCAATGAGTCTCTAAAAGTTTCTTTTTCTTCCACTATAACTAATAAGGCTTAGGACCTTTTCTTCCAAATAACCAGCAGAGATTTCCGAATCAGCTCTGCACCTTCATAAGCTACTGTAAAGAACACACTAAACCCTTTCCCCCTCTGAGAGACATAGCAAATGCCAAAATGCTTCAACAGGAGTCCCATCAGCTTCTGAGGCATCGTGAATTCTTGTCGAAAGTGGATGAGGTGATCGGTTACCAACCTCTTTTCCATTGTGAAGCTAAGTAACTCATGCATCATGGCAATGGCCCTCTTATCGAATTCTTTCAATCCAGCTTGGAGGCCACATGCATCAGCATAAGGAGATAAGTAAGACCTTTTGTTAGTTGGTTTTCTCAGAAAATGCTGCTAACGTCACTTCAGGTCTGGGAAAACTCAGCTTGCACATACCCTGTGTGCTTCTGCTCAGGTTGGTCTGAATTGCATATTAGGTTTCTGGCATTAACTTCTGTTGCATTTTATGTTTCCTAGATGAGCAATGCAAATAGTAACCCGGTGATTGAATTTCTCATAAAGAAATGCAGCTGTGGTTGATCTTGGCATCAGAACATATGAATCAGGTGATTCTGGGAGAATGGCACTGTCATTTTCTGGAATCTACAGTCAGTACATTGGAATGCATGATATGCAGTGGTTCAAACCAAGTAGGGAAGAGGCTAGGAGAACGTACTTTTGTCATAACCATTAGAAACCTACAACAGTATTTCCCCTCTTTCCATCACTCTTTATTTATGGTTTCTGGATTCCATGATCCTAACAATTTTTCCAGCTGCTTACTCACATGAGAGGGGGAATGGCAATGTGGACACAGATGGAACTTTATATCCTAATATAATCTGTCGGTCATTTTCTTAACCTAGAAAAAGCTGCTTTTGTTTCATACTCGGCTTACGTCCATGTAAGTGCACATGCACTTTCTTGACTTTGTACACCTGCAGTTGCCCTGATCGTATTGTACCAATAGCTGAGAGATTTGGCATGGATCCTGGTGCAGTCCTAAATAAAGTAAGCAATGCCTCCTACACTGTTGGCAACTCTTCCTTCTTTTCTGCTAGTGTAATTGCTGTAATCTAGTCTTTCCATGAATTTGTAGATCATTTATGCCCGTGCCCATACTTATGAGCATCAATACAACTTGCTTCTAGGTTTGGCTGCCACAATGTCTGAAGAACCATTTAAATTATTGGTAAGACTGCTCAAGAACCAAACTGCACAGATTTTGTGAGGTGTGGATGGTTGACCTTAGGTGAGCAATATCTTTCAGATTTGTGGATTCAGTGATTGCTCTGTTTCAAGTGGAGTTTACTAGAAGGGGAGAACTTGCAGAGCGCCAGGTCCATTGAAACTGTCAAATCATGCTGAGTTGTGATTTTTCAGCTCATCTTGTTTGACACTAATAGATTCCGAATTGCAGCAAAAATTGGCACAAATGCTCTCACGCTTACTTAAGATAGCTGAGGAATTTAATGTGGCAGTGTACATGGACTGCAGCTGCTGTATGCACTACACCAAACAGTTGGCTCTTGAGATTTACAAGAACTAGTATGAGCATAGTGCTATCCCCAAATTGCTATTTTTCAGCGTGCAACCATCAAAAGGCTAAATTGTATAAAATCTTCTAATGGATGCACGACAACGTGGGAGAAGCGTGTCTGCAAGGTGTTTGATGCCCAAATCTACCTGAAGCTGAAGCTATATCCTTTTTGCGCCATATCTTCCTCTAGTTATATACTTCATTGGAACTTACCAGATCATACTACGGAGACTAAATAAAATATCTAGAAGTCTATGTCAAAATCTGTGAGAAAGTCAATACTAAGTCTACATAGACCTGATTTAAGCATGATATTCACAGTATACTTGATGTTGCATGGAGATCCATGAACATGTATGCGAATTCTGTGCAGAGGAATTAATCAAAAAGAAGTGGATATCAAGAATCTTTCTAATCATTACAGTTAGATTACAGTTACATAATAGACATCTAAGCGAAAAAACATTACATTGAATGAACTCTGCATGATGGCTTAATGAATTGCCAGAAAAATATTATTGCAAATAGCATGATCAGGTTCTGGAAAGGCTTGGTTTTATAAGCAACAAATACAGCTGCATAAAACAACGTCATCTCAAACTCTCAACATGGAGCAACCGACCATCAGAGCTGAAAATTGTCGATGTATGAGAAAGGGTGACTGGGTCATAAGCAACAGAAGGCCATTCAATAGCTAATGGCCTGGCCAAGAAAGGGCCACAAACCATATGACTAGGTAGTGCGAGGACCAGTTTGCAGCACTCCTAACTCTAGGCATGTTAGACTCCTTAGTCTCTGCACCACTTCGAATGTGGTGCCACGCACTCGGCCCAAGCTATCCACCCCAGGAACTCACTTCACCTCATTTGGTGGGTGCTCATAACTCCACAAACCTCCAGAGCTGATGAAGAAGCATCCTGAGTTCAAAAAAAGGCAATGTTCAATGGTGAACGATTTAACCTACAATGTATGCACGTTTTGAAATGTGCATTTTAACCTACAATGTTGCTCTTCCAATATGATGTTATCCAACAACATAACATTCTCCTATCAGCAGAGCTCATCCATCCTTACTTTTCACATTCCAATGCTCGGAGTAAACTCCAGTGACACTGCATTTATGATCCGTGAAGATAATTACCTTTAGGGAATGGTGCAACAGTTTCCCACAGCCCTTGTTTATGACTCCTGCATTGTCCGAGGGAACAAGATCGCCTTCACAATCACTTCTCCAGAAGAAAGGGACACTTCCACCAACATCCTGCATGATCAAGAGGACATAAAGGATTAGACAGATCGC
Organism: Eucalyptus decipiens; assembly: GCA_014182575.1. Taxonomy (NCBI): domain Eukaryota; kingdom Viridiplantae; phylum Streptophyta; class Magnoliopsida; order Myrtales; family Myrtaceae; genus Eucalyptus; species Eucalyptus decipiens. The sequence continues at coordinate 11,948,534 of CM024610.1, read as the reverse complement.
AGGTGGAGGGAGAGACAGAGAGAGATATCCCCAGAATGAAACCATGAAAATTATTGTTACTTACAGCAGCCAGAAAAGTGGTTTCTGAAGGGCTGTCCAAGAGCACAAACGCAAACTTTCCAGTGATGTCTTTCATAACTCGATCGGCAGCATAAGGCCTCCGATCTCTTGGAGTTCTATGAGCTTCTATGACAGCAGTGACCTCATTGGTGGTCTCGTTCAATCCATATTGCTGCTTGAGAAGAGCAACACCCTCTGGGTGTGCTTGAAATGAGCAGAAGATGTCATCCACAACAGCGAGCAATCCTGCCAGAGAGTAACACGTCAAATATCCATACAATAACCAGAAGAAAGAAAGCTCCTTATTTTGAATATTGACCTGAACATGTCGAAAGATATTATTCTTATTTAGATCATATTCACTAGAAGATAATTCAGAACATATCAGTGCACCAAATGATAATTAAAAGCTTGCTTTTTTCGTGTTTTTTAATTTGGAAAAATGACACATATAATTGACTATATTGATCTGACCTTGGCAACATTCGCACGTGATCCTCCCAAGAGATTTTGCCAATACAGATCACCATGGTATCTGCAAAACAACTGCAGTGAATGAGCTAAGGGCACAAGGAAGAAGATGCTGGGAAAATGCAAAGAAATACAAAGGTGGCATGTTGTAAAAGAATAAAAGAATATAACATGTAGCACATGACAAAAGAATTATCCCCTAGGTTGCTCCGGCAAATCAAAGGACTCAGTTGTCTAGAGTTAAGTTCAAGTAAAAGAAGCTTTTCTTTTCGTATCAAAATTAACAACCTTAACCAAATTTTTAATATATATATATGGAAAATAAATATGTGAATTCATATGTCAACATTGTGCATTTGTGCAAAAGTTTCAAGAGTTTAGGATTAAAAAAAGGACAAAAAAGAAGAAAATGAAAGTTAATATTAAGGCAAAATAAAAAGCACTTCCGTGTCAAACTTCCAGGGGCACAACAAACGAACCTGTTGCTAAGATAAAAATGGGCAAAGGGTCATAAATTATTACCAGGACTGCAATCCAGACTCAGTTTTTTGAGCTACTGGCAAATGATACTGCATATTCAATGTCAAAAACTTAAGACTCATCCTTCCATGAGCCCTAATCAAAATGACAAACGAGGGCTGCTGTAGTTGTGAGTACATCCTGTACATCAGCAGCAATCCTCTCTTCATCCTTTTTTGTTTTCTCTCTGTAACAAAGCCTCATTCTATTTTTGTAGGGTGATGTGATGTGATCATGTTAAAACACTCTTGGTTGATGACGAGCTAAACTCGCCTGATTCAATGAGGACTGAAGTATCTTCTTATGATCCTGGAAATTCCCATGGAAAGGCGCCACCTTGCCTTGAGAAATCACCCAGAGCTCGTCCACGCTTCCAGATATTAGATGCTCATCATGACTAACCTGCAAATCAAGGTGAAAAGATGGCTTTTAGCTGTAAAGACGATCCATCATTTGTCAAATTAAAGTATGTTAGCAAGAAAAATCAATCTCACCATCAGAATTCCTCCTTGGAACAAGACCAGACCTTGAATGAGTGCCTCAACTGCATCCAAATCCTACAGTTGGGGATGGTTAAATACACAGAATCATACCCATCTATCCTTAGACAAGAAACTGACAATTCACAAAGATAATGCTATAGTAGTCACTGGTCATTAAAGCAGAACTTAAAGTCCACATTTAAAAACAAAAAGATTTCCACATTTATTATGTGCAAAGCCTAATATTGCCTATAGGCACAGATATTGGAACTACTTGGTATTATAAATTGCTGTAATTCAGGCTAGCATAACTATTCTATTCCAATATTTTGCAAGTTGGAACAATCACATTGGTTTCCATTCCATTATAAGTTAGATGCATAATGACTCCCTATAGCTGTAATAAACGAATGGTTCTATCATATTTTCAATATAAAGACCAGATTCCGATAAGTACAATTAGTGCAAGACAATGACAAGGTAACTGGAAACACCTCCATGGGAAAATATCAGTGTGTATTACGCATCAAATTGGGGAAGCAGAATCAAAATTGATGCCTCAAAAACCAAATCCTACCCAAACCTAGAAAGCTTACATTGCATCAACGAATGAATCCCGACCGTTAACAAATGAAAGCGAAAATATAAAAGAAATTGGAAGCATTATCTGATTAATAAAAAGCAGTCAACAGAGACAAGTCTTTTATCATGGCTAGGGCATGATCGATTTTACTTCATTGCATCCAAAAGCTATCAATGCTGATGAAAGAGATCCCTTGGATAGGGGCCCAATAGTCGCTGGTGACATTCGAACATCTCGATTTTTCAGAATCTCGCATCCATATATGAACAAAAATTGTTGGGATTGAGGCCGGAACTGAAACAGGGAGATGGTTGCCTAGGGGGCTGAATTACTTGCTGTTCGAAAGAGCTTTGCGGTTGCTAAAGAGAAAAGCTAGCCCAAGGTAGTGATGGAGATGGTTTCAACTGTAGCATACAAGATTATCATCATCATCAACTTTCGCAAGCCAGTGCAATCGGAGACGAAAGGAAGCTCTTGCTGGATATTCAAGCAGCTAATTATCAATTTTTCAGCTCTGAATTTCAGTAGTACTTCAACACGAGAAGCAAATGTCTGCGCACATTTGAAGAAATTACTTGATATTAAGCATCGAACTGAAGTAACAGAAACACGAAATCGATGCATTTGAGACGAAAGGACTTACCCGAACCCTTAGAAATCCGACCGTAGATGGAAGGGATTGAATCGCGGCAGTTAGCAAATGAAAGCGAAAGTGGATGCTGAGGATTTATTGGATTTCCGGAAATTCATGCGGAGCATCTCCACGGGAAAGTATCGATTTGTATTGAGCATCGAGTTGAGGAAGCAGAATGGGAAATCGATGCCTTCGAAACCATAAACTTACCCGAACCCTATAAAACCTGACCTTACCAGGACGAATCAATTCATTGGATCCGATGTAAATCAATGTAGAATTTCGGGATCTCTTGGATGAGGGGCCAATAGTTGCCGGTGTGTTTTGAGCATCGATTTTTAGAACCTTGCAACCACATATATACAATCGTTGGAGGGAGGGAGGGAGGCCATCCTTTGGCAAGTCCCTCAACTTCGGGCAATTTTCAACCACTAACGTTTTGAGAGAGGACAGATGGTTGCGAAGGCCACTTGATAGTCTTTCCACGTTCATCATATTTCCCAAGCTAAGAGAGACAAGAGAGGAAGGAAAGAGAAGAGTCCAGGCATCCTCGTCGTCTTCCCTAAAGGAAACCCCACCTTGTCTCTCTCCCCTCCCATGCTGCTTCCGTCCATTCCCAGGAACTCGAGCGATGTGAGCATGTAAGCCCCATTCTCTCACTGGTTGCTTCATATTGTTGCACCCCAAATTAAAAACGATTGCAAATTGGGAGGCAAACCTCCCGCGGGCAAGCATTTGATATTTTCACACCGAAATTATGTAGCCACCGGAGGGACATAAGATGATGCCACTCCTTTGGTAGAGACTTCATCTTAGGAACCAAATAAAGATCAAGTCTCACAGGGTGATGGGAAGGGGAGGGAAGTCCTCTATCTCCAATGTTGGACACCCGTCTAGACTCAAATGAGTGAGATGGGAGAGCATGTGAAGGCATCGTGGTAGACTCACCAAATTCTTACATCTCTGTATAGTCAACCAATCCAACGATTCTGCCGTGATCTCTTTGAGGGACTCCACCCCCTCACACTTCCGAATAGTAAGCTCCTTCAGAGAAGCAAGTCCACTCTTGACACATGGAAATGATATCAAAGAATCACATTCACCTATGTTAAGAAATTCAAGTTGAGATATCGAGTTATTGCTGCTGGGGTCATCTTGAGAAACTATTAGTCCCATGATTTTTGGACAATTCTCAATATTCAAATGTCTTAATGTGTACATCTTGCTTGGAAGCTTTTCTAAACTCGTGCAATTTCTCAATTCCATCTTTTCAAGGTTGTAGGATAGCTCAATTTCTCCATCTCTTGCAACAAAAGACGTGAATTGAGGACAACTATAGATGTCTACACTCTGAAGGCAAGGAAGATTTTGCATCTCATTTCCATTTTGCCACAGGTAGTCTAGCTTGTCACACCGTCCTATATAAAGCTCCTTTAGCTTAACCAAGTAGCTCGTAAACCCATGATCAAAGCAAACAAGCTCTGCAAGATTCTCAATTTTGAGAATAGTCAAAGAAGTTAAGTTTAAAAAGATTTTTAAGATCTCCTTGTTACAATCCTCAAGGGATAACTCACAGAGAGATGGGAGACAAACCACATTGGTTGAGCTATTCAAATGCGGGCTTGAATAAATTTCTAGCTTCTTGAGAAGATCAAGTTGACCAGGCAATGTCCCAACCAACGAATGACATCCCCGGACAACAAGATGCTGAAGATAAGAGAATGCGACATCTTCTTCTTGACCCCTAGCATAATGAGACCAATCCTTCCATGCCAACATCTCTTCCAGCTTCAAAATTGTTAAGGATGAAAAAGGCCTTTTACCTCCGTAAAATTCAGGGCCTATCGTGCTTATTGCATGTAGACCTTCAAGAGATAATTCTCTAAGTGAAGGTAGTTGTCCAAGTGGTGGAAGCGATGTGACATTAGGACAATCCCGTAAGCATAAAGAAACTATCTTAGAATAAGATGGACCATCTAACCATGAGGGGAATCTTGCACCACCATAGTGTGAGATAGAGAGATGTTCAAGATTAATGTGAGGTCGCAGATAGTGAAGCACCAGTGCTTCGTGCTTCCCATTCCGCAAATTTCCAAAATTTTCACCCCAGTGCAAGAATAAGTTGCTAAGGCATCTCTTTCCAATTAAATCAGCATCAATTGCATCTCTGACTTCTTCCACCTTTTGCAATTCTGATATGAACAATTCTCCTTGAAGGTATCGCAAGTTCTTTAACTCCTTTAACCGTGACCCTTTGTCTGGTCCTACCACAAACTTGGATAAGATCATAAGATTCTTCAAATTACTGATACTTAATGGCATCTCCTTTAGACTCCTTGTATCTCTAATATCAAGAAATTGTAAGTTGACCAATTTTGTGATTCCTTGAGGCAATAAAGAAAGCTCTCGACAACCTTTTAAGATCAAAGCTTGTAATTTGCACAAGCTGCCGATTGACTCAGGTAGCCTTTCTATATTTGTGTACGAGAAATTGAGATAACGAAGATATTTTGAATCACCAACACAATCCGGGACCTCTGTGATGGTACAATGGCTTAAGGAGAACACCCTTAAGTACTTCAATTTTGTTAGCAAGTCATGTAACACTTCGTTGGAAATGAAGAATTGGGAATAGTCATTATTACACAATATCAAACTTCTTAGTACCTTCATTTGATGATATGCTCCAATGCATTTTGATGAAACAGACCACGCTGAGGTGAATGATGCATAACGAACTTTCTCGGGAGATGCAACATCTTCATTATTTGCTAGCTCAGATTCAAAGTTAAAGCATGTCCCACCCGCAATTGACTTTGCTAGATCATTCAAAAGATCATGCATTGAAAATTTAGATGCATTGACACTTGATTGTTGAAGAAATGATCTAGATACTAACTCATCGAAGTGAGCCTGTCCCCATTTCAAGATATTATCCTTTGATCTTCCTCCATCAAAAAAACCCTCCGCTATCCATAAGTGCACTAGCTCATCCCTCTCAATTTCGTAATCCTTGGGAAATATTGCACAATAAACAAAACATCTCTTCAAATAAGAAGGAAGATGGACATAGCTCAATTTCAAAACTCGAATAACCTCATCATTTTCTCCCGTTGGAAGATCCCACATTTTGTTGTTTAAGATAGCTTCCCATTGATCGGGATTCCCTTTATCACGTAGAAGACCTCCCAATACCTTTGCTGCCAAAGGTGAACCTTTACATTTTTCGGCTATTTTCTTGCCTATTGTTTCAAGATCTGGGTGCCTCTCAAAATTTGTCGTTTTAAGAGCATGAAAGGCTAATAAGCTTGTACAATTATCAAGGGACAACTCCTTCAAAGGATATGACGAAGCTCCTGTTATGGAAACAACAGTATAGTTGCGAGTCGTTACGATGATCTTACTTCCTTTAGCCCCAGCTTCAAATGGCTTTAAGAGGGCAATCCATTCTCCGTAGTTTTCATTCCAAACATCATCTAAAACCACAAGAAACTTTTTCTCCAATAGACTATCCTTCAACTTAACTTGAAGCCCGTTAAGATCTTCACCCTCATTAGACACCTTAGTGATCGACCTCAAAATAGTCTTGGTTATGTCATGAACATTAAAAACATCTGAAACACAAACCCATGCTCTCATTTCGAAGCAGCTACTCACTTTGACATCATTATACAATCGTTGAGCCAAGGTCGTCTTTCCAATACCGCCCATGCCAACTATGGGGACTATGCTCAACGTGGTATCGACATTTTTGGCTTCACCAGTCAAGAGTTCAAGTATTTCTGCTTCTTCCTTTTCCCTGCCAAAAAATCGAGGCTCTGGCAGAGAGCTGCTGGGGAGCCTTTTGTCGGTGTAGTCAGATCTGTTCATAGCATTCTCTATCAAGCTTAGATGAGCCTTCCTATTGACAATCTCTTCCAACTTGTCAGAGATCTTCTGTACCTCAGCTTTAGACACGAGTGAGCATGGGTTTGGATTTGATATGGAGGATTTATATTGGCTAATTAAAGGGAACTTCCATTTCATTAGACCTCCGCTTGTGCTGGATTCTGCCTTCAACTTGGCTTGGGTGGCTTCAATAGCAAACTCATCAAGCAAGTCTTCCATGTCATAGGCCAAGTCCCTAACATCATCTAGCCATAGCTTCACTGGACCTTTACCGCTTAGTTGCTTGTCCTCTGCATCATCCAGCACTACATAGATTGTATCTAGCATCTTCCTCCACTTATTGAGTAGGTCAATGCTAATTCCAGAGAAGGGTGGTGCTCCTTCCCTTTGCGCATAGCCCAATCCGAGGGAAGTCAACTTTTCGAATAAGACTTGAAGGAATGCACTCAAAAGGATCTCCCCGATGGCCATGGGTGAATGAGTCAACTATAGAGAACAAAAAGAATTATGGTGAAGCAAAGTGATGATGAGCTAATGGAGAGAGAAAATGGGTGAATCAATCACTGTAGAGAACAAGGGTCATGGTGAAGCAAAGTGATGGTGAGCTTGGAAAGAGGAAACTAAAGTCCAGGAAGACCAAGACTTTCGTCTAGCAAAAACATTAAACAAAGACCAAGACTTTCATGGATGCACATCAATGGTTAGAGAAATCAAAATAAAATATCTTTTGCCCACAAGTCCTTCCTTTCTTGGACTTTTATAGCTACACAAAAGAGGAAATAATAGAATAAACAAAAAAGGGGAGCAATTTTTTTTTTCCTTCTTCTGCAGAAGTTACAAAGATGTTATCTTCATGGGGCCCAAAAGTCATAACTTTGACTTTTGGGCACACCCATATAAAAGGGTGTGAATTTTTTAGGCTAAAAAAGGGATGTGGAGCCCTACGTAGAAGAAAGTGCCACGAGAAGCCGCACGTCCACGCCAAGAGAGGAGCCACATGAAAGAAAGAAAAGATGCTGGAGATCTTTTTTTTTGGCGTACGAGTTGAACGCATGTTAATTTTGTGTTGTGAGTTTATGTTTAAGTGAATTGTTTATTTATAAACACTTTGGGTTTGGGGTTAAATCTAAGTGTAGGGAACACTTAAGTGTGCGAGTAATTGTAAACTTTGAATTTCCGATTATAGTGGATTATTTGCTGCTGGCTCTCCTCGTAGATGTAGGTACTATTAGAATATAATACGTAAAAATGACAGGATCTTGCAATTTACGTCAACACAAAATCACCAGAGAAATAAACGATAAATAATAAGGACACCATGAATTTACGTGATTCGGTCCAAGTATCGGTACCTACGCCCACGGGAATAGCCAGTAGCAAATAATTTACTATAATCAGAGAATTAGAGTTTACAATCACTCACATACTTAAGTGTTTCCCACACTTATATTTAACCCAAAACTCAAAGTGTTTAGAAATAAACAACTCACTTGGACATAAACTCACAGTACAAAATTACTGCGCATTCAAGTCCGAAAAAAAAAAAAAAACGTGCACGACTCTCTGCAGCTTGACGTTGTGTGGCTTCTACGTGCAGCTCCTTTTCTTTCATAGGGTTTCAACAGTGCTCACTGAAGGAAAGAAAAGAAGATGTGCCTAATCTATTTTATATGTGTGCCCAAAAGGTCAAAACTTTGACTTGGGCCCATCTCCTTTTGGTTCTACAATGCAGAGGCTTCTTTCCTTTTTTTTTTCATTGGCTAAAAGAAATCGCCTTGGAATTTTTTATGCCCAAAGTCAAATATTTGACTTTGGGCCCCACTAGGAAAAACTGCAGAGAGGTTCGGCTCCTCCAAAGCAAAGAGGAAACTTTTGCTTCTTTTATTTTATTTATTTCCTCTTTTGTAAATCTTCAAGAGTCCAGCGAAGCTTTTTTGTTAATCGAAAACATCCAAGCAAATCGCGTTTTGCAAACGCGCAAACTCGAGACATAATTTAACAGATACTGATATTCGGATCGAACCACGTAAATTTCTGGTGTCCTTATTATTTCTCGTTTATTTCTCTGGTAATTTCGCGTTGACGTAAATTGCAAGATCCTGTCGTTTCCGCGTATTATATTCCAATAATTGGTATTAGAGTTTGGGATTGGATTTCTTGATTATGATTTGGAGTTTTTGTTTGTCTGATTATTATTTGGAAATTATGTTATTGCAATTATATCAGAGAGAAAATCTAAAATTGAGAAGTTTAACGGGAGTAACAACTTTGTATTATGGAGCATCAAGATGCGGGCATTACTGACAACCAAGGTTTGGCCAAGGCATTTGATGGTGAAGATGAGTTGCCTATCATAATGAAAGCTTTTGAGAGGGTAGAGCTAATGGAAAGAGCAAAAAGTACAATCCTGTTAAATTTGTCGGATGAGGTTTTAATAGAGGTTGCTGACGAGAAGGATGCCGCAGTATTATGGGCAAAACTTCAAGCACTCTATTTGAAGAAAGGTTTGAACAATCGCTTGCACATGTTGAAGAAGATATTTCAATTTAGATATACTGAAAGTACATCTATCAGAATCCACCTAGATGAATTTAATAAACTCATGATAGATCTAAATAATGTCGGTAGATACTTGATGATAAAGAACATGGTATGATGTTGTTAGCCTTTTTACCAGAGTCATAGGATCACTTTACTGATTCATTGGTGTAGGGGCATACTACAATGACATTAGAAGAGGTAAAGTCCGCCTTATTCTCTAAGGAGTGGTAGGGAAAGTTGCGAGATGACAATCTGGCGCAAGGAGTAGCGCAAGCATTAACGATTCGGGGTAGAGAACAACATTGAGGGCCTAGTAGCGGTAGAGGTAAAAGCATATTGAAATCATGCCATAGAAAGTCCAAATAACACATGAAGTGCTTGAGTGTCACGAGGAGAGGCACATCATGAGAGATTGTCTAAAGCGGAGGAATAAAGTTGATAGATAGAATACCATAAGCAGTGCGGCAAACGTTACTGAGGGGAGGAATAGTGATGCAGAAGCTGTTTTATGTGTGATTACTACTTCATCGAGAGATGAATGAATGCTAGATTCGAGGTGTTCTTATCATATGGCACATCATAGGAATTGGTCTACTACTTACTAGATTGCAAATGGTGGTAGGTTCTTTTGGAAAATAACGTAGTTTGTAAGGCTGTGGGGATATGGATAATTCGGATTTGGATGCATGATGGGGGTGGTGTGCACATCGACAGATGTGAGGCATGTACCAGAGCTCAAGAAGAACCTTATTTCTCTGGGAACACTTGATGACATCGAGTGTAGGTATATTGTTGAAGGTGGAGTACTGAAGATCTCTCGAGGTGCCATGACAATGATGAAGGGGAAGAAAGTGAATACTCTCTCTCATCTACTGGGAGAGACCGTGACTGGAACCGCTGTAGTTTCATTTGGTGAGTCAGACTTTAACTTGACTCAATTATGGCATATGCGTTTAGCGCATATGAGCGAGGCAAATATGACGATGCTGAGTGAAATGGGGTTATTGAAGGGTCAAAAGACAAGAAACCTAGACTTATGTGAGCACTGCATCTTTGGGAAGTAGCATCGAGTTAAGTTTACTACAGTTATTCATTCGACCAAACGACCAGTTGAATATATTCATTCAGACGTTTGGGGCTCGTCTTCAGTTCCTTCGAAAAGAGTGCCCAATATATGCTAACATTTATTGATAACTATCCGAGGAAGGTATGGGTATACTTTTTGAAGCATAAATATGAAGTGTTTGATTGGTTCAAGAAATTTAAGGCATTGATTGAGAAGCAATCAAATAAACAAATCAAGTGCTTGAGAATTGATAATGTCATGAAATTCTGTGGTAAAGATTTCACCAAGGTCTGTGAGAAAGAAGGTATTGTGAGACACCGCACAATACCTGAGACATCACAACAGAATCGCATAGCAAAACAAAATAACAGAACTTTGCTTGAGTAAGCTTGATGCATGTTTTCGCATGTAGGACTTGGTAAGGAATTTTGGGCCGAAACAGTAAACATGACATGTTATCTAGTTAATTGATCTACATTATCTGCTATCGAGTGGAAGATTCCTGAGGAAGTATGATCGAGGAAACCTATTAATTATTCTAGATTATGTATATTCAGATGTCCCGTGTATGCTCATGTAAGTGATGGTAAACTTGAGTCGAGGGCAAAGAAGTGCATATTTCTGGGTTATGCACATGGGGTGGAAGACTACTAGCCATGGTGCACTGATCCCAAATTGCTCGATTTTATAATCAGCGGAGATGTGATCTTTGACAAGATTGCAATGCTTTAACGGATGAGTTCTAAGACACAACCAACATATAAGATAGATCGTGGTGTCATTAGTGAGGTTGAGCTTTAGATGGAGACTCTAGAGTCCTCAAAGGTAACTGAAGTTAAGATTGCAGATAAGGCCGCAGTTCCCGAAGTTAATAATAGTGAACAACTAGCAAAGTCGCAGCACACTATAACCGCAGATAAACAAAGAAAGCAAATTAAATCACTGGTACGTTATGATTATATAGATATTGCTTATGCATTGACAGTAGATGATGAGGTAGAGATAGATGAACATTTGTCTTACTCTGAGGCAATGGCTCGTTCGGAGTCGTTGTAATGGCTAAGGCCTATGAGTAAAGAGATGGAATCACTCCATTGAAATCAGACATGGAAGCTAGTGAAAGTACCCAAAAGCCAAAATATTGTCGAAAGTAAATGGGTTTTTAAATGGAAAGAGGGCATTCATGATGTCAAGTTAGCAAGATATAAGGCAAGACTTGTGGCAAAGGGATATATACAATGTGAGGACATTGATTACAATGAGGTGTTCTCTCCTGTGGTAAAATATACTTCTATTTATGTTTTACTTGCTTTAGGTGCTTTGTAGATCTCGAGTTAGAGTAGCTAGATGTAAAAACTGCGTTTCTTCACGGTGAGTTGGAAGAGCAGATTTACATGAGGCAGCCAGAGGGATTTGTTATTCTAGGTAAGGAAGATCATGTTTGCTTGTTGAAGAAATCTTTGTATTGGCCGAAATAGTCTCCTAGGCAGTGGTATAAACGTTTTGATGCTTTTATGGCTAGTCAATACTACACAAACAGTTAGATTGATAGCTACGTTACTTTAGGAGATTGGAGAATGGTTCTTTGATTTATCTATTTTTATATGTTGATTATATGTTGATAGCAACTACGAATATGTCTAATATTGATGTCTGAAAGAGGTGGTTAAATGTTGAATTTGAGATAAAAGATTTAGGTTTTACAAAGAAAATATTGGGTATGGAGATTTTGCATGATAGGACTGCAGGAGTTTTACGTCTATCTCAAAAGAAATATATTGAGGAGATCGTGGCACGTTTTAATATGTAGTTGGCAAAATCTGTAAGTACACTTTTAGCGAAGTACTTTAAATTTTTAGATAAATTATCATTTCAAATTGAAGAAGGAGGAGCATATGTCCCGTGTTCTTTATTCTAGTGCCATGGTTAGTATTATGTATGCTATGGTGTGTAGTAGGCATGATATTTCACAAGCTATGAGCGTGGTTAGTCGCTATATGAAGCGTCTTGGTAAAGCTAATTGGAAAGCTATGAAGTGGATCTTTAGATATTTGAATGGGACAATAAACGTGGGTATAGTATACCGGAGAGACAGCAATGGCAGTGAGACCACTGATTTTGTGGATTTGGATCACGCTGGTGACTTAGATAATCGTAGGTCTTTAGCATGGTACGTATTTTCGCTAGCAGGTGATGCAATTAGTTGAAAGCGTCCTTATAGGATCACATTGCCGTGTCTTCGACTGAGGTAGAGTATATGGCACTAACCTTTGTAGTGAAAGGGGCGATATGGTTACGAAATTTGTTCTCGGACTTTGGGATAGAGTAGAAAAGTGTGGATATATACTGTGATAATCAATGTGCGATATATTTGATGTATAATCTCGTTTATCACGAGCGAACGAAGTATGTCAACATTAGTTATCACTTGATCTGAGATGTCTTAGCTAAGGATAATGCTATTGTTAAAAAGATCGCTACAGCAAATAACTCGGCAAACATGATGACTAAGTTTGTTCATTTGGCAAAGCTCAAACTCTGCTTGAAATTTATTGGTGTCTGTGGAGAGTAAGCGCCCGTTGGGGCGTTGGAAAGCAGCATGGATGATGAATACTATAACTTGACTTCAAATATTGAGTCAATGGAGAATTGTTAAATAAATGTCTTGAGTTTAAATTTAGATAACGATTGTTAAACCGAATTTATTGAGAAAAATCTCCTAAACATTTTAGCAAATTGGATGAAGAAGCCCTTCCTTTCTTGGACTCCTTATAGCTGCACAAAAGAGGAAATAATAGAATATAGGAAAAATGGAAGCAAAGTTATTTTTTTTTATTTTATTATTATTTTTTTTTTGCGAAAGCCTGCAGAAGTCACAAAGATGTTATCTTTGTGGGGCCCAAAAGTCAAGACTTTGACTTTTGGGCACACACATATAAAAGGGCATGAATTTATTAGGCTGAAAAAGGGACGTGGAGCCCTATGCAGAAGAAAGTGCCACGAGAAGTCGCACGTCCACACCGAGAGAGGAGCTACACGAAATAAAGAAAAGATGATGGAGATCTTTTTTTTGGCGTACGACTTGAATGAGTGGTAATTTTGTTCCATGAGTTTATGTTCAAGTGAGTTGTTTATTGATAAATACTTTGAGTTTGTGGTTAAATTTAGGTATGGAAAACACTCGAGCATATGAGCGATTGTAAATTTTGATTCTCCGGTTATATTGGATTATTTGCTGCTGACTCTCCGCGTAGACGTAGGTACCGATACTTGGACCGAATCACATAAATTTCTAGTGTCCTTTTTATTTCTCGTTTATTTCTCTAGTGATTTCACGTTAACGTAAATTGCAAGATCCTATGATTTCTACGTATTATATTCCAACATTAACTACTACTTAAAGCCTACATTAATCCGATACAAAATATGCGATCAAAGAGGGGAATCTTTTAGAGAGCGTGTGCTCCCCACCCAGAAAGCTTGTGCTCTCCATCCAGTCTTTTCATCTGTTTATCTACATCTTTTGTTGCAGCAAGAAGGCATCTTCTTTTCATTAATGATAATGGGATTTGTAATCATTCAAAGACCACCTGCTCTCCTCCATATCGCATGTGCTCTCCATCGAAGATTGGCCTTGGCAAGAGGGCACACATCTAGAGATAAAGATTAGCCATTTTCTTTTTGTCCATGACGGGCACAACCCAATGACATTGTCTTTTTTGTTTTTTGGTCAGTGATATTGGCTTGACTTAGCGGGCAAGGTCCATTGAAACGAGAAGATATGCATTGCACTACTCCAAGTCACAATAACTTGTAAAATTGGATTAATTTATAGACAACTCACCTAGGCAGACTTGTTCATCAGACAGTGTATTCCGGAATCGTTCAAAAACCATGTGCTTTCAACCTAGAAAGCATGTTCTCTCCATCTAACCTTTTCATTTGTTTATCTTAGATCTTTTTGTGCAATAGAGGAACGCATTCATTAAACATTTTGTATTTGGAATAGTTTGGAAAGATGTGCATTTCACCCAGAATTCACGTGCCCTTCTTCATAGGCAATGGTAATTTGGTGATTATGATCAGTACGAAGAACAAGTAGGTTGCTCCCAGTAATGTTTTTTTCTGTTTACCGCGGTTGAAAGCACATGTTCCTCTTTTCTTTGTGTCTTTCATTGATCTACAATTAAGAAAAAATGATGAGTTTTCCACAATTTGATAACATCATAACAAAACATTCACAAGGAGGTTAGAGCCACATTTATCTGTTTAACCATACGAATCTTTTTTTAGATCTTAACATTTCGCTTCTTTTAGGTGTTGACTTTGTATTTTTTTTGCCTCTCCGTTCTCTGTATCATATCATTTACTTTCTCATGGTGGGCATGCATGATGATAAACATACTTTTCATACACACCTTTTTTTTATGAATTTTTTGTAAAACATGTATTAAACCCTTAATTTGGCCGTTACATGCATTATTGGTCTCCTTTCTCTCTCGGGCTCATTAATTGATGGGCTTATTAATGAACGTGCTTGATCCCATTTATGCATGGGCTTATAATAATTGTGTATGTACTTTTAAACTTAATCTTTCATTTTAGGAATTCATGAGCAATAATAGAAAATTTCCAGAACTAATTGAATTTTTTCTATCTTTTCGCTTAGTTCCATCTTATTTAGAAAAAGAGTTGGCTTCATCAACGACAAGCATGTCACAATGTTCAAGCTCGTCACTGGAAATTTCAGCGAGGGGCTCAACTTTAGCAGCGCAAGTGCTGACCGCGAAGTTCAAGCCTTTTTTTCCCCTTTGGCTCCAAAGACAGTTTTGTCGATCAACCCACTTTGCTTTAGTGTCGCTAGAACTACTTTAAAACATTTAGAAAAAGAAATGGGCCCCTTGTCTGCCATTATTAGTAGAAGAAGATAAGAAGAAAACAAAATAAAGGTGAAGCGTGCAATCTTGATGGAGATGGAGAAGGTGAGGAAGGGGGACCCAAAATTCGGAATAATTTCGCCCTTTTTTGCATTAGAATTGCAAAAGGAGTCTTTCCATCTACACACCAAAAGCAACCCAACCAGATAAAAAGGGCTAAACTTCCGCGGCGGTAGATGATTCCGAACCAGCATTGTATTTACATTACCTTTCCTTTGAGATGAAGCGAGAAACGGTGCAGCACCTCTTGGCGAAACATATTTTCTGCGCCTTACCTCGGGTAGAATCAACGAATGTCTCATTACTAATTGTACAAGGAAGATAACAGATGCAGTCCTAATTCTGTGACCTTTTGTCCAATGGAGGAGGATCTTCCTTATAGCGAAGCTACACCAAATATGTCAAGTAATGATGTTGCTTCTGCTTATTTGCTAGAGCAGTTCACAAAACAAATGTGATGTTGCAGTGATACGGTAACTTTTAGAAACAATGATCAGCAAATCGCTACTGATGGCCAAATCCAAGTCATTACCACTTTCTTGGAATACTCTCTCAAGAGGCTGAAACATGTCATAACAAGGTCCATTAGTAGACATGTCAGCTATACTTTCTTGAGAAAATGATGTAAATGGTTTCTGAAGTTTAACCCAACGCGCAATATAGTCTTTGACGTTAGCCCGATATGCAATGTCGTCTTTGAACTTTTAATTTGTTCAATTTGGTCCATAAACTTTTTGCACATATTTAATGTGATCCTTGGATTATCACTAAACTTGAATTAATAGAAAAACAACATTGACAATTTTCATATAAATGAATTAGAAGATAGTTCTATTTAACAAATTAGCAAAAGTGCATACTAGTCGTGTGTAAAGATTAACATCCAAAAGATTTTGTAAAATTCAAATTATTAATTCACAAAAATTTATTTACACAATATGAGGAGATTTTATCCATGTACGTTTACATGGAAAGAGAGAAAAATATCAAGATTTGAATTTTTGGTAAAATTTTTTATAAGACAGAAAAAAGATCGAATTACATGAAAGAATATAACAAAATTATTGATGTACATATTGAGCAAGGTGATGTTGATTCCATCACTTTACATATAATCCAATGCCAGAGAACTCAACTTTGTTGAGCAAAACCCAAAAGAAGGAATTAAGAAATATCTATCCAATGGCCATGAGCGAATGAGTCCATTGTAGAAGTTATGGCAAAACAAAGTGGTAAGGAGCTAATGGAGAGAAAACCATAAAAGTTCAAGAAGATCATGACCTTCACTTACTAAAAGTATCATTTCCATTTGCAGACAAGGACTTTCACCTATTAAATATATCATCTACTTTTTGTCTAGAAAGTGAGTAAAAGTAAAAAAGTGATTGTGGGAAAAAAACTGTAATAAATTTTAGGAAGACCAAGACTTTTGCACGTCTTTTGATAGTGAATTTTTTTTAACAGATTTTTTAAAAAGACCAAAGACTTTGCATGTCACCTGTCACGTCTTGATTGTGGGAAAGAAACTAATAAATTTCAAAAAGATTAAGACTTTGCATGTCCTTTGATGGTGTGCGTCTTTTATTAGTGGGAAAGAAACTTCAATTGATGCTAAGATAATCGAGACTTTGTATATTTTTCTTATTATTACCACTAGAATTTTCGAGCGTTATAAGTCTTGCTTAAAATTGATAATACCATAATTTTCCTCCAACTCTTTTTGGGTCTAATCATTTCGGGATTTTTTCATTCATCAATCTCTATTGTATCTTTTCAAATTTGAGTTCAACAAAAGAAAAGAAAGAAGCAAAGAGGAAGCCTAGAAGGAAGAAACAACAAAAAGTTAAAAAAAGAAAATAAAGAAGCAAATGGGCAAGATAGGGCACCATCAAGTCAAGGCCACGGCTGTGTTGTGGCCGTTAGCACTGCCATTACAATGACTATTTCCAACTTTGCCACCTTACAGTGACCCTCATAGATAACATTTTTCTTGAGATATTTTTCTTAGTATGGTTTAGTAGTTGAGGATATTGACATCGAAATTATCAAAACTTTTGCTTAGTTTATGATTGATTACCTCAACTTTTCTTTTCTAATCAAGTCCTTCATTTTCTCAAATTTGACTCAATTTAAGGCATTCGTTAAATGAATTATCATGTCATATGATTTTGCTGACATGATTTGCTCATTACTAGAGATAACATAAGAGTAAGGTTAGGCACTGTGCAAGACTTAGACGATCCTAGCATCCGATAAGCCAAAAAGATTGCAGTGGCTTTATGTCAAGCCCATTCAAAGACTATATAGTTCTCAATGTTGATTTCCTTCAGATTTTCAATAATTCAATCACAAAGCATTGCTCTTGCCCTTTTGCTTGGCCATTTCCTTTAGATTTCCTTTAGAGACTATATAGGTCTCAAGAAATAATTTTGGTGCTTTTCACTGGCTCTAATGTAAGTCTCGTTTTTTTTTTTTTTTTAACTTTTAATAGTCAATTAAAATCGACATTGCCTGTAGTTGAGGCCTCTATGGACCAAATTAGATCAGTGCATTTAACGATATCATTTTCTTGTGGGTAATTATATTTGGTGCAAGTATGCCAAGTTCTAAGGTTTAAGTAATGTTTGGAAAAAATCGACCACATAAATTGTTCATCTTATTCTAATTCCTAATTTTTTATTGCATTTAATCTCAAAATATGTGCGTAGTGTCTTCATCTATGCGTAGCACATGTGTGAACATTACTAATCTAATATAATTTTATATTTCATAACTAATTGACCTCATTAAATGGGTTCATATCTAAATAGATCTTAGACTAAATCACTTGTATTTTTAAATTAATGAATTTTAGGAAGGGAAAGTAAATAATTGATAGGGCTCATTAAGGAGGACTGATCTTGTAAGTACCCATGCTATGCATCGGCTTATAATTAGTGTGTATGTATTTTTAAATTGAATATTTCAATTTAGGAACTCATGAGAAAACAGTAGAAATTATCTAGAACTTATTGAATTTTTTCTGTCTTTTTGCTTAGTGCTATCTTCTTTAAAGTAGAAGTGAGCTAATGGAAAGATTGAACTATTTGGTTCAGGAAGACCAAGGCCTTTTTTTTTTCAAAATTTTGGGCATCTATACATTCTTAGTAACCTTATAATTTCAATGTTTTTTTTGAATGCCTTACTGGTGAATGTGCGATCAACATAGGCTTTTATGTGGCGGTTACAATGTTAAAGATTTGCAATAAGTTGAGGAGCAATGATTAATTGAAGGGTGCTGAGGTAGTAGTTGATGATTGAGAACTAGTCTTGATAAGAGAATAGTGTTCCTTTGCACGATTTTCATGGTCATAATGTGATGTCTAAAGTATATCTAGTACATTGTACATTGTTAGTTGGTGAAGCCTGACTATTGTCTAGTGATGAATGAAGTTGGCCACAATTAATACGACCGAAAAATAAGCATCTTTGTACAACTTGTACCAATTGAAATAAATGTTGATGGTTCGCCTAACAATAGCATCTTACTTTCTATAATACATCTGTAAGTCATCAAAGACAACTAACATTGACTGTTCGATAACGAGAACAAAAACACGTGCTTTGGGTTAAACAAGATAGAGAGTCGGGTACAGCAACAAATCCATGAAGCAAGTTTCTTAATTTTACTTGGGAAATAGTAACTAATTCGCAAATCACCAACTAATCCATCTGGTGTAAGTCTCGTCTTTGTTTTTTTTTTTATATAACTTTTAATGGTCAATTAAAATCGACATTGCTTGTAGTTGAGGCGTCTACGGACCAAATTAGATCAGTGCATTTGACGATGTCATTTTCTTGTGGGTAATTATATTTGGTGCAAGTATGCCAAGTTCTAAGGTTTAAGTAATGTTTGGAAAAAATCAACCACATAAATTGTTCATCTTATTCTAATTCCTAATTTTTTTATTACATTTAATCTCAAAATATGTGCGCAGTGTCTTCGTCTATGCGTAGCACATGTGTGAACATTACTAATCTAATATAATTTTATATTTCATAACTAATTGACCTCATTAAATGGGTTCATATCTAAATAGATCTTAGACTAAATCACCTGTTTTATTAAATTAATGAATTTTAGGAAAGGGAAAGTAAATAATTGATAGGGCTCATTAAGGAGGACTGATCTTGTAAGTACCCATGCTACGCATCGGCTTATAATCAGTGTGTATGTATTTTTTAAATTGAATATTTCAATTTAGGAACTCATGAGAAACAATAGAAATTATCTAGAACTTATTGAAATTTTTTCTGTCTTTTTGCTTAGTGCTATCTTCTTTAAAGTATAAGTGAGCTAATGGAAAGATTGAACTATTTGGTTCAGGAAGACCAAGGCCTTTTTTTTTCAAAATTTTGGGCATCCATACATTCTTAGTAACCTTATAATTTCAATGTCTTTGTTGAATGCCTTACTGATGAATGTGCGATCAACATAGGCTTTTATGTGGCGGTTACAATGTTAAAGATTTGCAGTAAGTTGAGGAGCAATGATTAATTGAAGGGTGCTGAGGTAGTAGTTGATGATTGAGAACTACTCTTGATAAGAGAATAGTGTTCCTTTGCACGATTTTCATGGTCATAATGTGATGTCTAAAGTATATCTAGTACATTGTACATTGTTAGTTGGTGATGCCTAACTATTGTCTAGTGATGAATGAAGTTGGCCACAATTAATACGACCGAAAAATAAGCATCTTTGTACAACTTGTACCAACTGAAATAATTGTTGGCGGTCTGCCTAACGATAGCATTTTACTTTCTATAATACATCTACAAGTCATCAAAGACAACTAACATTGACTGTTCGACAACGAGAACAGAAACACGTGCTTTGGGCTAAACAAGATAGAGAGTCGGGTACAGCAACAAATCCATGAAGCAAGTTTCTTAATTTTACTTGGGAAATAGTAACTGATTTGCAAATCACCAACTAATCCATCTGGTGTAAGTCTCGTCTTTGTTTTTTTTATAACTTTTAATGGTCAATTAAAATCTACATTGCTTGTAGTTGAGGCGTCTACGGACCAAATTAGATCAGTGCATTTGACGATGTCATTTTCTTGTGGGTAATTATATTTGGTGCAAGTATGCCAAGTTCTAAGGTTTAAGTAATGTTTGGAAAAAATCAACCACATAAATTGTTCATCTTATTCTAATTCCTAATTTTTTATTGCATTTAATCTCAAAATACGTGCGCAGTGTCTTCGTCTATGCGTAGCACATGTGTGAACATTACTAATCTAATATAATTTTATATTTCATAACTAATTGACCTCATTAAATGGGTTCATATCTAAATAGATCTTAGACTAAATCACCTGTTTTATTAAATTAATGAATTTTAGGAAAGGGAAAGTAAATAATTGATAGGGCTCATTAAGGAGGATTGATCTTGTAAGTACCCATGCTACGCATCGGCTTATAATCAGTGTGTATGTATTTTTTAAATTGAATATTTCAATTTAGGAACTCATGAGAAACAATAGAAATTATCTAGAACTTATTGAATTTTTTCTGTCTTTTTGCTTAGTGCTATCTTCTTTATAGTAGAAGTGAGCTAATGGAAAGATTGAACTATTTGGTTCAGGAAGACCAAGGCCTTTTTTTTCAAAATTTTGGGCATCCATACATTCTTAGTAACCTTATAATTTCAATGTCTTTGTTGAATCCTTACTGGTGAATGTGCGATCAACATAGGCTTTTATGTGGCGGTTACAATGTTGAAGATTTGCAATAAGTTGAGGAGCAATGATTAATTGAAGGGTGCTGAGGTAGTAGTTGATGATTGAGAACTGCTCTTGATAAGAGAATAGTGTTCCTTTGCACGATTTCCATGGTCATAATGTGATGTCTAAAGTATATCTAGTACATTGTACATTGTTAGTTGATGCCTGACTATTGTCTAGTGATGAATGAAGTTGGCCACAATTAATACGACCGAATAATAAGCATCTTTGTACAACTTGTACCAACTGAAATAACTGTTGGCGGTTTGCCTAACAATAGCATTTTACTTTCTATAATACATCTGCAAGTCATCAAAGACAACTAACATTGACTGTTCGACAACGAGAACAGAAACACGTGCTTTGGGCTAAACAAGATAGAAAGTCGGGTACAGCAACAAATCCATGAAGCAAGTTTCTTAATTTTACTTGGGAAATAGTAATTGATTCGCAAATCACCAACTAATCCATCTGGTGTAAGTTTCGTCTTTGTTTTTTTATTTTTTGTTTTTGTTTTTTTTAATAACTTTTAATGGTCAATTAAAATCGACATTGCTTGTAGTTGAGGCCTCTACGGACCAAATTAGATCAGTGCATTTGACAATGTCATTTTCTTGTGGGTAATTATATTTGGTGCAAGTATGCCAAGTTCTAAGGTTTAAGTAATGTTTGGAAAAAATCAACCACATAAATTGTTCATCTTATTCTAATTCCTAATTTTTTATTGCATTTAATCTCAAAATACGTGCGCGATGTCTTCGTCTATGCGTAGCACATGTGTGAACATTACTAATCTAATATAATTTTATATTTCATAACTAATTGACCTCATTAAATGGGTTCATATCTAAATAGATCTTAGACTAAATCACTTGTATTTTTAAATTAATGAATTTTAGGAAAGGGAAAGTAAATAATTGATAGGGCTCATTAAGGAGGACTGATCTTGTAAGTACCCATGCTATGCATCGGCTTATAATCAGTGTGTATGTATTTTTTAAATTGAATATTTCAATTTAGGAACTCATGAGAAACAGTAGAAATTATCTAGAACTTATTGAATTTTTTCTGTCTTTTTGCTTAATGCTATCTTCTTTATAGTAGAAGTGAGCTAATGGAAAGATTGAACTATATGGTTCAGGAAGACCAAGGCCTTTTTTTTTTTTTTAAATTTTGGGCATCCATACATTCTTAGTAACCTTATAATTTCAATGTCTTTGTTGAATGCCTTATTGGTGAATGTGCGATCAACATAGGCTTTTATGTGGCGGTTACAATGTTAAAGATTTGCAGTAAGTTGAGGAGCAATGATTAATTGAAGGGTGCTGAGGTAGTAGTTGATGATTGAGAACTGCTCTTGATAAGAGAATAGTGTTCCTTTGCACGATTTTCATGGTCATAATGTGATGTCTAAAGTATATCTAGTACATTGTACATTGTTAGTTGGACCATTGTCTAGTGATGAATGAAGATGGCCACAATTAATACGACTGACAAATAAGCATCTTTGTACAACTTGTACCAACTGAAATAAATGTTGACGGTCCACCTAACAATAGCATCTTACTTTCTATAATACATTTGCAAGTCATCAAAGACAACTAACATTGACAGTTCGATAAGGAGAACAGAAACATGTGCTTTGGGCTAAACAAGACAGAGAGTCAGGTACACCAACAAATCCATGAAGCAAATTGCTTAATTTTACTTTGGAAATAGTAACTAATTCACAAATCACCAACTAATCCATCAAGCAAGTTGCTTTGGGCTAACTTCTTCTGTTCGAAGGGCCACGATTCTTTTATCGAGTGATTTACAATCATTACCAACTACTTCAACAACCTTAAGTAGATCATTGTCGCCCATTTTGCTGTAAATTTTAGCACTATTGCTGCCATGTAAAAGGCCATACTAAAAAAAATAGAAGAAAAAACCAACAAAATATTTGTAAGTTATAAATTTTTTATGAAGATATGCATGCTCTCTAAGGTTGGTCATGTGAAGAAATATCACTTCTTATCCTATGTTTTGGATGGCCACAAGAAAATGTCCTCTCTTTCAAACAACGACCAATTGTCTTGCTGCGGAGAAAAAGGAGAACAATTGATTTGTCTAACTCAATGACACAATGTGCATCAAAACGTGGCCTCTTCGGTCTAACTCAAATTGCTCATTGTGACAGTATACTCATAAAGGATTTTTCATCAGTAAGACCAAGACTTTACTCAACATAATGTACTTTTTGTTTGGAAAGTGAAGCGGAAGTGAAAGAGAGCAATTGAAGATAGACGGACTTTGCAGGATGCAGATTGGCTTAACCACTGGGGGTTCGCCCCAGTGACCACCCTTTCAACTTGGAAGAAGGAGGTTAGGGGTTCAAATCCCCACATTTTCAAGGGGGATTGGGGTGGGGACGATTTCATTTCAGGAGTGGGTTTCGACTCTCACACCCTGCAAGGGGGCGGGGCAAAAGTCTGAGAGTGTGTGTTAGAGTAGGATTAGAGTAGGACCGACCAAAAAATAAAAATAAAAGAGGATTCAAATTGGCTTTATTACTTCACTTTTCACATTCCTCCTCTTCCATCCCTATGTGAATGCCTTTATTTTTACATTACTAGTAGAATTTCCCCACGTGTTACATGCCACGCTTAAAATTGACTTTTACTTTAATTTTCGTCCAACTCTTTTTTTCATGCTTAATTGTATTGTGATTTTTCATTCAGTAATATCTCTTGTACTTGTCTAATAGAATTATGTCTAAATTTCCATACATCTTTTCAAATTTATGTTAATAAGAAAAAAAAAAGCAAAGAAAAAATATATAGAAAAAACAACAAGAACTTAAGAAAGGGGGAAAAAGCAAGAATGATGTTACTCTTAAAGCAGTTTAAGAGTTAAGCATAATGATGTCGTAAGTACTTGAGCTCTTGTTCAGTTTACGATTGAGTACATGAACTCTTTTTTCTTTTTTTCTTTTTATAAAATCAAGAACCTCAAATTTTCAAATTTGGCTCAATTTGAGGCATTGGTTAAATAACTTGTCATGTTATGTAATTGCTTATATAACTTGCTTACTTTGTAAAAAGGTAAACATAATAGTTGAGATGACTCTTTACCCTACAAATTGGGTGATGAGGAGAGAGAAATTGTGTTGCCTTAGATGATATTAGCATCTAATCTATCACAGTTGACATGGTATTGTATCAATGTTCAAAACTGAATTATTCATTATAAAATAGATTTTGGATTTATGGATAATTTTTCATAAATTCATATACATATGTCAAAAGTATTGAAGTAGTAATGATGCTTTATTGGGACAAGGCTATAGCACTCTGTCAGCCATTTGATTTTGGGTGCTTTTCACGCACACATCAATGGTCAAAGGAATCAAAATATAAAATACTCTTCGTCCACAAGTGCTTGTTTGGTAATATTAAGAGAATTTCTCCAAAGACTTCATGGATACCATGTGCTTATTCGTCTGGAAAGTGAAGCTAAAGAGAAAAAGAGGTAATGGGAAAGAAACTTCAATAAATTTCAGGAAGACCAAAAGACTTTACTGGACACAAATGGAAGTTTGTTGCTTCGCTTTTCACATCCTTCCTCCTGCATCCCCTTGAGAACATCTCTTTTTCCCATTACTAGTAGAACTTCCCTGCTTTATGTCTGGATTAATCTCTATTACTTTTGTTTTTTCAAATTTGTCTCAATTTGTCGCGTTTGTTAAAAAATTGCTACATTGTAATGATTTTATTTACACGATTTGCTTACCCTGTTGATTGGGTGATGTAGAGAGAGAGAGTTTGCACTGGCTTAGACAAACTTAGCATCCAATGTCTCTACTGATGTGACAACATCTCAAGAAGCTATATTGGAATTTAGCATAGACATTTAATAACTTTAGTGTTGTGTCAGCATTTCCGACCCCAAAATTAACAAAGGCCTCATGTTGACCCACATGAAAAATTAAGATGATTGATTGAATGAAAAAACTTTAGATACTTGATTGTAAAAGAGGTAATAATATAAGTACTTGCGATGTCATTGTCCCAAAGAGCTTATTATACAATCAATGGTCTAGGTTCAAATCTCAAACAAACTTTTGTTTATGCGATATTTGTTCTACAAACTCATCCTCTCCATTCATTGGGTGGTCCCGTTTAACAATTTTCTTTTATGAGATTATTCATTCTTTCATGTGAAAGAAAATAGGAGATAATTTTATTAATTTCATGCGCCAAAAATATTTTGGTGGCTAAATGTCAAGCACATTGGAAGACTACAAAGTTTCTCAATGTCGATCTCCCTTAGATTTTCTTCTGATTATTCGATCATAAAAATTCAAGATTTACACTCAAAATTTTTTAGTGGATTATCAAACATTTGATTGAAAATAAACTTTTTCTCGGTACATGATTTTCATTCGGTTGGACATTATATTAATAATATTATCATCACATGTAATTGTATGGGCACACATAATTTAAAACCTTACTATTGTTTCTTTACCAACAACAACTAATTTGCCTAAATAATATTTTTTCTAGATAATTTGTTCCAACTCTTTGAGAGACCAATTGATATAATCTAAAACGGCTGATCTGACCCTCAAGAGACAAAATTGATACCAGGAGGATCTTATCTAATGCCAATGTAAACAGTTATTGGCTATTTAATAGCGTTGGTGTCATATCGATATTTTTTGTTTGTGATTTTAATGGAGGTCTCCCGTCGACCACATTTGGAATGTCGAGGTAATTGATTGAACGGAAAAACATAAAAACTATAGATACTTAATTGCCAGCATATAGGTAAGAAATTTCATGCACCTCATTATCTGGTTTTATTTAAGTCAATTTTATTGTTTTTTGGAAGCCATAAATATAGAATAATTTAATTTTTTTGGTCGAAGTAAATAGAATGAAATTGATGGGACTCATTTTATGGAGTTTTTGCTTCAACCACATTGATGGGGCTCCTTTTATGGAGTTTTTGCTTCAACCACTCGCATGTAAAATTCAATAAGCGCCCCTCTTGAATGTCTTTTTCTTTCCTTTTTTAGCCAGATCCCTAATGCTTGACATAAGGCACAACCAAATTGTATATATATATATTTTTTATAAGACAATAAATAATCTCTGATTTTTATTGTCATGTATTACTACTAGGGGATTATAAATGATAGTTATAAAGCTATATTTACATGTCAAAAGTATTGAAGTATTAATGATGCCTTGTTGGGACCAAATTAGATTAGTGCGTTTGACGATATTATTTTGTTGTGGGTAATTATATTTGGTTCAAGTATGCCACGTTCTAAGGTTTAAGTAATATTTGGAAACAATCAACTACAGAAACAATTCATTTTATTATAATTTTTAATTACAAATGATCTTCAAATATGTGCATGTATGAACATTTGTATTCTAATATAATTTCATATTTCATAAATAATTGACGTCATTAATTGGGTTCATATCTAAATAGATTTTAGATTAAATTATCTTTTTTATATAAATTAATAACTTTTAGGAAAGGGAAAGTAAATAATTAAGAGGGCTCATTAAGGAGGAGTTATTCACGACTGAAAAAAAAAAAAAAAAAAGAGGATTTATATATATACTTAAAGAGTACCCACGCAACCCATCGGCTTTTAATCATTGTGCATGTATTTTTTAAACTGAAACTTTCAATTTAGAAACTCATGAGCAACAGTCGTAATTATTCACAACTTATTGAGTTTTTCCTATATTGTTGCTTAGTTCTCTCTTTTGTAAAGCATAAGGGAGCTAATGTAGACCCAAAAAAAAAAACTATTTCGTTTAGGAAGAGCAAGACCTTCACCTACCAAAAACATTAAATAAAGACCAAGATCAAGGCCTTTTTTTTTTTTTTTTTTTTTCATATGTACATTCTTGGTAACCTTATAATTTTGATGTCTTTGTTTCATGTGTTATTAGTGAATATGTGATCAATGTAGGCTTTTATGTGATAGTTACAATGCTAAAGATTCGCAGCAAGACGGGCAACAATGATCTATTGAAGGGCGCTAAGGTAGTAATTGATGATGGAGAACTCCTGGTAGGAGAATCATGGTCATTTGCACAATTTTTCTATTCATAAATGTGACGCCTAGAGTATATCTAGTACATTGTACATTGTTAGTTGGCGATGCTTGACGCATTTACTTGTCTAGCGATGAATGAAGCTGACCACAATTAATTCGGCTTACAAATAAGCATCTTTTTGCAACTTGTACTGACTGAATTAAATGTTGATGATCCACCTAACAATGGCATCTTGCTTTCTATTATACATCTGCAAGTCATCAAAGACAACTAACTTTAATTGTTTGATAAGGAGAATAGAAACATGTACCTTGGGCTAAACAAGAAAAAGAGTTGGGTGCACCAACAAATCCATGAAGCAAGTTTTTTAATTTTACTCTGAAAATTGTAAATGAATCACAAATCACCAACTAATCCATCAAGCAACTTGCTTTGGGCTAACTTTTTCGGTTCAAAGGACCACGATTCTCCTATCAAACAATTCACTGTCACCAATAATTACTTCCACACCCTTCAATAGGTCATTATTGCCCATTTTATTGCAAATTTTTGCACTATAATTACTACGTAAAAGCCTATATTCCAAAAAAAAAAACATTTGTAAGATATAAATTTTTTATGATGATAAGCATGCCCTTGGTCGTGTGAAGAAATATCACCTCTATCCTCTCTTTTGGATAGCCAGAAGAAAAGGTTTTCTCTTTCAAACGACAGCCAAAAGTCTTGATCTGGAGAAAAAGGAGAACAGTTGATTTATCTCGCTCAAGGACACAATATGCATCAAAACATGATCTCTTTGGTCTAACTCAAATTGTTGGTCGTGATAGTATACTCATAAAGGACTTTTCATCAGGAAGACCAAGACTTTACTAGATATCATGTACTTTTTCTTTTTATCTAGAAAGTGAAGCAAATGAAAAAGAGCTAATGGGGAAGAAACTTTGATCAATTCCAGGAAGACCAAGACTTGCCGGGGAGCAAATTAGGTCATCGCTTCACTTTTCACATCCCTCCTCTCTAGGGTTGTGCAAAAGAACCAAGAACTGCCGGGAACCGGACCAAATTGAAACTAGAACTAGCGGCTCCCATGAGAGCCGATCCAATTCTTAATTCCAATTTAGTGGAAACGATGAATATTGGTCCGGTTTTTGGTTATAGGCGTGGAACTACCCATCCATCTAACTAGACCGAACCGGTATATATAAATTAAAAATAGAAATTCTATCATAATTACTTAATTATATAGTAGCTTTTGGCCGGATATATATGTACATATATGTAATCCTCTCCCATCCCAATGTCAATGTCTCTTTTTCCATTTCGAGTAGACTTTCCACACATGACATGTCTTGTTTAAAATTAACAATACTATAAATTAGTATAAGAAGGAAGCTAGAAGGAACCCGAAAAGATCTTTCAATGTTCATGGGTGAATCGATCCTCTTAAAGTCAATCAAGGGTTTTGCTGAAGCAAATTGATAACAAGCTAATGGAGAGAGACAACTTTAAAGTCTAGGGGGACCAAGAATTTTGTCTACTGAAAAAGTTTAAACAAAGACCAAGACTTTCAACAAAGGTTCTGTCCACAAGTGCTCTGTTCAAGTAAATAAACCATTAACTCAGGAAGATCATGACTTTACTGGACATCATGTACTTTTTGCCTAAAAAGTGAAGTAGAAGCAAAAGAGAGCAATTGAAAAAAGACAAAGACTTAGTAGGACGCAAATTGATTTTGTTGCTTTGCTTCTCCCATCCCTCCTCTTTCATCCCTACGTGAATGCCTTTGTTTTTCCATTACTAGTACAATTTCCTTAGGCGTTACACGCCACGCTTAAAAACTGACCGTCACTATAATTTTCGTCCAACTCTTTCATACTTAATCCTAGTGTCATTTTTTCATTGAGTAATTTCACTTGTACTTGTTTATTAGAATTATTTCTACATTTCCATGGTTCTTTTCAAATTCAAGTTCAATAAAAGGAAAAAAAAAAAAAAAAAAAAAAAAAAAGAAGAAGAAGAAGAAGGAAAGCAAATACAAAAGTAAAAAGAAAAAACAGCAAAAACTTCAAGAAGGAAAAAAATAAATGATTAATATCATGAAAAACTCCAAATTAATACACTTGTGATAAATTTACTCTAAACTAATTTTTTGAACATGAAAAATTTCAAACTGGTATATTTGTAATAAACTTACTTCAAATGACTACAGAAAACCCTAAACTGGTACGTTTATGATAAATTTACCAAAAACTAATTTTTTGACAAACAAAAACCTCAAATTAGTACATTTGTAACAAATATATCATTCGTTAAATTGGATTAATACTACAAAAAACAACAAATCGATATAATTGTGACAAACGGAGAGTAAAATTCTAAATTAGTACATTAGTTAACTGTCAAGTGTCATCTAACTCAACAATTTGATAGTAAAATTTAAACAAAACTAATAGAGGGTAAATTTATCACAAGTGTACTAATTTAGGGTAAATTTATCAAAGGCGTACCAGTATGGGGTTTTAGTAATAAAAAATTAATTTGGGTAAATTTGTCACAAGTTTACCAATTTGGGGGTTTTTTGTGGTATTAGCCTAAAAATAAAATAAAAACAAGAATGGGACAAGAGAGCACACCATTGTCCCCCGGCCACTGCCATGTCGTTGCCATCAGCATGGCTACTTAATGTCACCTTCATGGACCACATTTCCTTGAGATATTATTCTTAGAGCAGTTTAAGATTTAATAATAATGACGTGGTAAGTACCTAAGCTCTTGTTCAGTTTACAATTTTGTACCTGAACTTTTTTCCTTTCAATCAAGAACCTCAACATTTCAAAAGTGGCTCAATCTAATGCATTGGTTAAATAACGTTGCCATGTTGTATGGTTTTGCTGACATGACTCACTTGCTCAACAAAAGTTAAACATAATAAGTGACATGGCTTCTCACCCTCAAATTGAGTGATGAGGAGAGAAAAAGTATGTTGACTTAGATGGTCTTAGCATCTAATAAATCTCAGCTGATGTGGCCAACATGGACAGTTGATGACTATTTACCGTTTTAGTATAATATCAACATTTTTCTTTTATAGTTTTACTAGAGGCCTTGAGGTACGTTCGAAAAATTGAGGTAATTGACTGAACGGAAAAAATAGTATAAGTACTTAGATTACAAAAAGGGTAATAATTGAGATACTTATGCGTCATTATCTAAGAATATATCATGTGTTGATTGTCTAAATTCAAATCTCAAATGCACTTTTGTTTATGTGAAATTTATTTTACAAATTCATCCTCTCAATTCATTGCTTGGCCTCACTTTAATGATCTCTTTTAAAGATTTCTCATTCTTTCGTGTGAAAGAGAATATTAAATAATTTTGTTAGTTTCAAGCCGTTGCAAAAAGATTGTGGTGGCTATATGTCAAGCCCATTTGGAGACTATAAATTTCTTAATGTTGATCTCCTTTAGATTTTCTATAATCATTTGATCAAAAAGTATTGCTCTTGACCCTTTTCTTGGCCAATTCCATTGTTTTCCCTTTGATCTCCTCACCAAAACTAAAAACGCATGTGCAGGGAATTTGGCCAAAATTAGATCGAACCCGTTTGAACACCGGTTCACTTGCTAATAGGGTTGAGCATCGGTCCAGGGTCAACCCTGGACTGACCTAACCTTGCCGGTCCTAGTCCGATTCCCAAGGAGACTGGTTGGTCCCGATCCTAAGAGTTAGGTTGGCCCAACCCGGATTAATAAAATTGTGACACTTGAATTTTTAGATTTTGTTTTCGATTAAATAAATCAGGCCTTTTATCCACACATTGATAGTGCTATTCTCTAAGCTGATCATTCACGAGATAACTAAATTATCTAGGGAAGCAATGCAATGGATTTGAGAATTTGACTAAGAATTGATTGCTCGACCGTGTTGATCTGCAAGGGTCATTATGGCATTGTAAAAAAATTGATCCGAGACCAAAGATAGGTTGATTCGATGGAGATATGTGACTAGTGCGTGGGTAATTCCACTTAATTGCAAAATTATCGTTGATCGGCACTAGACCGATTTTTCTGTCATTTATGTACCTAGTGCTTGTATTTGAAACCTCGAGATTTTCACAACAACCGAGAGTCACCAATGAGTAGAAGATGTATATTGTGACTCGAGATAAATCGATCATGGGTCAATTGCACCAAGAATTCCTAAAAGTTACATAGTAAACTAGGTCATACTAAAAGCACGTCAGATTGAAATTAACTGCAAATTTGAACCCGATTTTAGAAGTTGAAAGTTCTGTGGTGTCATGATCTATTTTAGGAACGTCTGCTCATCCTCTGAAGAATTTTCAGAGATTCCGAGATTTTTACGAAAAATCGATTTAGACATTGCGGAAAAATAGCGGAAATTCGAATGGGCCAAATTAAAGGAAATTTGGACTTCCAAGCTGAGCCTTTGAGTGTTGGGGACTTACGAAAATTTTATGGAATTTTCTTCATCGAATTGGACCTCAATTTGGGAAATTGAGTGAAGAAATTGATCCTAAAGTTGTGAAATTTGAAATTAAGCATGAGGCTGAAAATTGGGACTTTAATTTGGTTTAATTATAGAAAATCTATTGAAGAAAGAATTAGAGGGGACAAGAATTTAGTGGAAGAGATAAAGTTGTGGACTTTTGACACTTCATCCTCAGCCATTCCCCCTTCTTCGTGCGTTACTCTTCCTCGACCCCTTCCCGATTTTCATTTCCTCTGCATTTTCATCCACCGAACCTCCCTCCTTGCTGCCATTTGTCCAACGTCCATCCTCCATGGGTCAAAGTTCTGCAGGAAGATTTGTGGTGTTGACTTCTTGAAGCCCACAACCCACCGAAGCCCACCGATTCCTGTTCTTTTTGTCGCCCTCTCTCCGCTTGGTTTCGCTCCTGCCAACTGCCCACGTGAAGAAGCTGCCGCTCCAACGTTGCTTCTGATCTTCAATCCATGAAGCTACCGAGTCAACGTTCAGCCTAGCTCTCCCAAGCGAAGACCACCGAATCAACCGTCCCAGCTCCCTGCTAGCGAAGCCCACTTTCATTTGTCTCTGTCTCCACCGAGCTACCTTCTTTGCTGCCGTGCACGAGTCAACAACTAGGCCAAAGCCTCCCCGAACTTTGACTCCGAAGCAGCTCCTCTCTGCCATGTTCGTCTCCACCATTCAGCCAGCAAAATCATCCGAAGCTACTCTCTCTCTTCTTCGCCCGTGCTTTGCCCAATAGCTCGCAATTGTCCAGCAAAGTTCGGCGCAGCTCGCATTTTTTTTTCCAGCCCACGCAAGTCCAGTTTCAGTTAGTTTTGGAAGCCCATCTCC
Source organism: Eucalyptus decipiens (assembly GCA_014182575.1). Classification (NCBI taxonomy): domain Eukaryota; kingdom Viridiplantae; phylum Streptophyta; class Magnoliopsida; order Myrtales; family Myrtaceae; genus Eucalyptus; species Eucalyptus decipiens. Next base: position 11,916,168 of record CM024610.1, on the reverse strand, counting down.
ACAGCAGCAGTCCGGCTCAAGTTTCAGCCCAAGAAGCTAGCCCATTAATTAAGCAATTCAACCCATCTTGGGCCCATGAAGCAAGCCCAACCCAGCTGCAACCCAAGCCAAAGATCAAGCTCAACACTTGCTGTGGGCTTGCAAGGCTTTTGGGCCCAGTCCGAGTGTCTGTCAATGTTGTTGAAAATTTGGATTTTGGCCGCCGTCACACCGTGAACTGGTTTCCACAATAAACCAGTGAGTTTATGCACTAAACTCTTCTTAGTAGACTAATGACGTTTAAGGAATGTTTAGTTTAATTTAATTAGGAATTATGTGGTTATTTAGATTAAATTAGTAATTTAATTATACAATTATGCATGTTAGGTAGTTAGATTAGATTAAGTAAGGCCTAGATAAATTGTGCTATTTATCTAGAAGGGTTTGGGAATTTTCGGCCTATTTCGGTATTTAATTTAGGGATTTTGGCATAAGTTAATATTTTTAGAATTTAAATTGAATTATTTTTCTGAAAATTAGGCCGGGATTTCGTGTTGATTTCAATGGTGTGGTTAATTCTACAATTGAGTGTTAAATTATGCAAATTGAGTGCCGATGGGAATTTTGAGTATTTAATTTCAAAAATTGTGAGTTTCAATATTTATTTAGAAATTCTCGAGTGTTGGATTTTGACACCGAAAATAGTTTTATATAATATATAAAACAGTGGAATTTTAAATTGAAATATATCAATTTTTTTTGGGTTGAGTTGACCGTGTACCCACACACGACTATTTTACCATGTATTTCTAATACAAAAAAAAAGGCCAAGTTCACCATTTTAATTGAGGTATTTAAGTGCAATGTACGGCACCCTGGGCTATAATTAAGTAATTGTGTGATGGTTAAGAGAACTATCCCGGGCTATTAAGCTGGACGGTAACCCCTATATGGGACACTCTTAGACAACAGGAAGCCGGTTACAGTAGATTTTGGACCTTATGCTCATTTAGGAAAGCCATTTGATAGAGCCGTGCCATGCTCAATAGGGTGAGATAAAGCCTGGCAATGCCAGAAGACTGCTGAACAGAGAGTAGGCCGTGCTATATGCCGAGATTAAAACTAGAAACGCATGTTTAATTGAGTTGAATGCATCGGATTATGGGACAAAATTGTGTGGTATGGTATGAGACATGTCATAACGATTTGGTCTTATAATCAGGATCCCTGTACTGGTTTGAGAATTAAATGTAGCGTTCCAGTTGTTGGAGCTTATTTACTGCTCATACTTTTGTGACTACTTGAAATATAAACTGTACTGACTTACAAGGTGAATATGAGACGAGGTAAGTCTCCTTAGTTGTGTGATTGTGTGGTTAGGAGACTTCTAGGCGTATTTCCCTCCTAACCGAGGTTTAGAGTGTGAATTCGCTGAGATTTATATCTCACCCCGTTGTGAGTTAAATTTTCAGGATTGTCGAGTGGAGTACCCGGAGTCGAGAGGAGGTGACTAGAAGGGTAGGTTAGTTAGGACCGTTTCTTTTTGAAAAGCCAATCTTTGTAGTCTTTTGGTTATAAACCTTGTACATGACTATATGTGAATATAAAAGCATGTTCATTTTGTGAATATGTTGTCCTACTTTTCTATCCCGAGATAATTACTGTCAAGGGATTTAATTTCACTTTTCGCATCTGCATTAAAACGAAAAGGATTGGCGACTCATCCTGAAAAGTCGCAAAATATTATCGACCAAAGAGGGATGAGCACGCACTCGGGGTTCAAAGCGTGACAAAAATAAACGGTGTCAATAACATTAAACAGCATTTTAGTGAGGAATTCAAGTAATTTTACATTGTTCTTTAATAACTTAGATTTTTAATGTCTTTTATGATGTCAATAGTTATAATTTACGAAAGAAGAAAATGTTTTTGTCAGGAGTCCTCACAACGTCCAAAAATGCACCTTGTGGCATTCTCCTCTAGTATTTGTTCTCTTTTGTCTTAGTTGTCATTTTAGTCTTCAATTTGCCAAAATCAAAAGATCGTCACGCAACACTCACCTCGCTCGCTTTGGGTCACTTGTGCCGCTCGCCGCTTAATGCTCGCTTGGCTTGTTACCACTTGACATTCCATGCTCATTCTATTCAACGCTCACCCCATTTGATCCTCACCGTTTGCTTTCCTTAGCTGATCTCACTTATCATCGAACCCATTGGGTCGATACAGTCCTCGGTTGCCCTTTCAAGAAGTACAAAAGATGAAATAAAAAATTATTGGTTGGTCTTGGGTTAACCTTGAAACTAGACCGAACCCATTGGGTCAATTCGATCCTCAATCGTTTTTTAATGAGTACAAAAATGAAATAAAAAATTATTGGTTGGTCCCACGTTGACTTTGGGCGAATCGAACCAATTGGGTTGGTTTGGTCCTTGGTCCCAAGCTCAATAGGGTTGGTCTTCGATCCCAAAAATTAAGGACCAGTACTGTGCATGTTAGTCGTATGGTTAGGGGGTGGACTGGCCCAACCCGGACCATGTTCACCCCTACAGTTGCAAAACTAGCAAAACAAACCGTATTTCAAAATTGGATCCACCCAATTTTAGAGTCTCACAGGTATAGAACGGGCTTTTGGCTATTGCTGCACATGGAAGGACTCAAGCACTAAACTCTTACATACCACTGGCACTTCACTTTACCACCAAGGTTGATCGATTTATGTGTTCATGGGCGATCGATAGCATTACATATCTAGAATTATTTGCTCATGACACATTCACCAATTCACGACTAGTCCAATCGCTTGGACCGCAAACTGGCAACCTAACTGCTTCTCTGACCAGCCCAAGTTTGAAAACATTGGCGCACATCTCCAATCCCTCCTTAAAACAAGTAGATATGACTCTTATACGAATGGAGTCAAAATGCACACAATGCCTTTTGCCATGCAACAGAAGATGATAGCAAGTGATCATAACCGATAAACATTGATGCTCCTCTTTCTCCTCAATCGTATGAGATTTGGGAAACCTTCGTAGTGCTCCAAATGAGGTTGATACTCAACCTCCATGGTACATTACTCCTTTTGTTGCTCTAGTTGGAGCTAAGACTGATGCTTAACCTTTCTTTTAAAAAATTTGCATTTAACGGTAAGCCTTTGATTTGGCATCACACAGGCTTCAATTTAAGATGCTAAAAATCTTAGTCAAGAGAGATAAAAGTTAACATCTGCCGCTCTTAGGAACCTTATATGCTCGTAGGAACTTAGTTGAGCATGGCATGCTATTGAGAGGTCGTAGGACCCTGTCAGGCTTAAGAAGAGATCTAATCGCCGCAATCAAAAGAAATGATATCTATCAACCATTGGATTTTGATATAAAGCAAAAACCAGAAAATGATGCAGTGCAATAAATTTAGCTATGCAGTAGCAATAGTTTGATTTGTCACATACAGTTTTGGATATCATGGTTTATATGCGCATAAGAAGAAATCTAGTTGCAACATTTGGGAAGCAAATTACTCAATATCATCTCCAATGAGTTTGCTAAGAATTTTCGAGAAGATTGCCGTATATGCGCAATCACCACCTCTCTCAGATCACTCGATCAGGATCAGTCTCAACTTCGACAGAAGCTGGATGGGATTTCGGGCGGGGTTTGTGCGGAGAATGAAGAAGAAGAAGAAGAAGAAGAAGAAGAAGAAGAAGAAGAAGAAGAAGCGACGCACGAAGAAGAGGGAACCGACAGTAGAGACGGGACAGCTTGTCGTTTTGTTTTTTGCATCTCTCGTAGTGTGAGAGATGATATTTTGATTTAAATAATTAAAAGAGCTTGAGGGTTTTATAATTTTTTTTTAATTATAAAATTGAGGCGTTTGAGATTACATCAAAAATTCAATTTAAAATCATAATAAAGTTTAGTGCAAAAAAAAAAATCAAACCATATCGAAACCAAACATTGTATCTTGTAATTTATAGAGACCTAAACGCCTCCTCTCATTTTACATATGTTTAAAAACTTATAGAAAAAAATAAAAATAAAATTTTAGGAAAAATATGAGGAAAAATATGTCAAAGATTACTAATAGTTCGACATTTTAAGTATGATTTGCCTATTTTTGTAAATTGGAGTAAAGAAGGTTCCATATTAAATAAAATTAAATGTGCTCCTTGTTCAACAAAATAAAACATATGCTCCATGTTCATCACCTTTTACTGAATCACCAAGTTACAAATTTTAGGATGTATGCCGAGCTAAATATAGTACAATCACACTAGTCACGAGAAAGTTCTTACTAGCCATTTCGCCATTTCGAATCACTCAATTGTTCGTTGATATTTTCATGATTCTATGAGCGATAAGAATAGAGTTTGAACATAATGCAATTACACTAGTTAGATCGATTATTTTCCTTTTCTAAGAAGAACTTAATGTAGTTTAATTTAAGAAAATTATAAGCTCATCAGGATTAAGATGAATATAAAACCAAGCTAAATGAAAAAAAAAAAAAAGAGTTATTTAATGTGAAATATTAAAAAAAAAAAATTCAAACCAATATTTTCCTCTCCCTCTTTAGTAGTGTATCTGACAAATTCTTAAAACAGATCTATTAAACCTCAATTTATAAGCATCTGTCTCAGAATAACGAAACTCAGTCAAACCTCTTTTTTCTTTTAAGAAAAAAGAAAAAATAATAAGCGGAGAGCCATTCTTCCATGCTTCCCGCCTCTCTCTCTCTATATATATAAGATTCCCTCTGATTTGCGATCGTTTCCAAAATGCACAGAAAAAAATTCGAAAGTCTTCTCCTGCAACTCCATTGTCGTGGAAGATGCTTTCATCCCTCAACTGAGTTTCGCGGTCTCCGCTTGATTTCAGTTCATGTTCTTTTCTACTGCGCGATCGCCGGCAACGATGATTCTGAGTTTCGTCTCGTGTTCGCTCGTTGATGTTCAGAGCCGAAGAGCAGAAGATAGTGGAAAGAGAGGACATCGATGACGAAGCAGAAGACCTGCTCGAAACGATTGACAAACAGACGTAAGTTACGGCAAAACAGGGTGTAGGCAACCGCTCTGTCTTCATCTGATCGCTTTCGTAATGAGTTCTGGTGAGTTGTTCACCAGAAAACATAGAGTTTAACACGATGGTGAGTTGTACTCATTTTCTTTCTCTGAACTTCTTCCTTTATTTTGTTTGCAGTTATTTCTCAAGGAATAAATGCTGGAGATGTGAAAAAGCTCCACGATGCAGGAATCTACACTTGCAATGGCTTGATGATGCATACAAAGAGGGTATATCTGATCTTTAGTCCTGAGATTTAAGTTGAGGAACGTATTCTTATTTGGCCGAGTGATTTGCTTTTTCTTTTCTTTTTTCCTTTGGTAGCACTTAACTGGAATAAAAGGATTATCTGAGGCAAAAGTTGACAAGATATGCGTAGCAGCTGAAAAAATAGTGGCTAGAGCTTAAATTCTTCTTGAGCTGAGATGGTGGCTCCAATCAATTTGAACTTCTGTAAGCATCTTCGGAATACCTCAATGAGTTATAAACCCTTGAAACAAAGCCTGCTAATTAGCATTTGTGTTGCTCGAAGTACTTTAATGTCTTTATTTCCAGAGAAAGTTGGCTGTTCGCATCACAACTGGAAGCCAAGCCCTCGATGAGCTTTTAGCCAGTAATGAACTTTCTTTTGAAGACCGTGTGTCTTATTCTTCATGCTTTTCAACAAAAACAAATTTCACTGGCTTGGGGATGTTAAACAGGTGGTTTTGAAACTCTGGCAATTACGGAAGCATTTGGCAAATCTGGGTGAAGATCACATTCCCAAGACCTTACCTTTGATGCACTTTTAGTTGCTTTTGTTAGTTGGCTTTCTCAGATAATGCTGCTAACGTCACTTCAGGTCTGGGAAAACACAGCTCGCACATACCCTGTGTGTTACTACTCAGGTTGGTCTGAATTGGATATTGGGTTTCTGTCGTTAACTTCTGTTGCATATTTTGTTCAGATAAACAATGCCATATAGTAACATAATGATTGAATTTCTATGAAGAATAAAGATGTGGGCGATCTTGGCATCAGAACATGTGTATTAGGTGATCTGGACGTATGGCAATCTCATTTTCTGTAATCTGCAGTCAGTGTACTGGAACGCATATACAGTGGCTCAAACCAAGCAGGAAAAGGCCAGAAGAGTTTGTACTGTGTCATAACCGAGTAAAAGCCTTAGTTATTGTCAGACTCTGAGTTGGGTTGGTCATTAGTTGAATGTGATGCTTGAAGATACTCCACTTTATTTGCAAATCCTACAACAGTATATACCCCTGTTTTCAATCGTTCTTTATTAATGGCTTGTGGATTCCATGTTCGTAAAAAAATTTCGGCTGCCAACTCACATGAGAGGAGGAAATGGCAAGGTTGCTTATATCGACACAACGGACTTTGTATCCTAGAACAATCTGTCTGTATTTTTCTTGACCTCGACAAAGTTGCTTGTGTTTCATAAACGTTGTCTCTCCATGTGAGCGCATGTGCACTTTCTTAACTTAGTACACCTGCAGTCGCCCTGATCGAATTGTGCCAATTGCCGAGAGATTTGGCATGGATCGTGGTGCGGTCCTAGATAATGTAAGCAGTGCTTTCTATACTGGTGGCAACTCTTACTTTTTTGGCTAGTGTACTTGCTGTAATCTAGTCTTTCCATGAATTTGAAGATCATATATGCTTGTCCCTCTACTTCTGAGCATCAGGACAACTTGCTTCTTGGTTTGGCTGCCAAAATGTCTGAGAAACCATTCAAATTACTGGTGAGACACTGCTCAAGAATCAAACCCTACAGATTTTCTGAGGTCTGGATGGTTGATCTATGGTGAGTGCCTTTTTCAGATTGTGGATTCGGCGATCGCTCTCTTCCAAGTGGATTTTACTGGAAGAGAACTTGCAGAGCGCCAGGTTGATCCTGAAACCATCAAATCATGCAAGTTGTTATTCTGCAGCTTATAGGGTTTGACACTAATGAATTCTGGATTGCAGCAAAAATTGGCACAAATGCTCTCACTATTAATTAAGATAGCCGAGGTATCTAACGTGGCAGTGTTCATGACCAATCAAGGTACTGCATCACATCTCATTTCTCCCACATAGTCCTGCATCCATTCAAAGTTCTTATCCAATTTAGCCCTTCGATGGTTGCACACTGACAAATAGCATTTTGGGGACTGCACAAAGCTCATACGAATTCTTGTAAATCTCAAGAACCAGCTTTTTGGTGTAAACTGGTGATGCATACAGAAGCTGCAGTCCATGACATAGGAAAAGGATTTTATTTTTTTATTTTTTATTCATGACTGCCTTTGTTCGTTTCAGTCTTAGCTGATCCACGAGGAGGTGTGTCATCAGACCCGATGAAACTTGCAGGCAGGCATGTTCTGGCTCGTGCAGCCACAATTAGTTTGATGTTTAGGAAAGTCAGAGGGAAGCAAGCATGTCTGCGAGGTGTTTGATGCCCCGAACCTACCCGAAGCTGAAGCTATATACTTTTTGCGCCGGATCTTCCTCTAGTTATACAATTTATTGAAACTTATCACATCATACTGCAGAGACAAAATAAAATATCTAGAAGTCTATATCAAAATCTGTGAGAAAGTTGATACTGTGTCTACATAGGGATTGGTGGAGAACTGATCTAAGCATGATACTCATAGTATACTTGATGTTGCCGGGAGATCCATGAACACGTTGTATGCAAATTTTGTGTAGATAAATTAAACAAAAAGAAGTGGATATCGAGAATTTTTCTCATCCAATTGCTTCGATTTGAATTATATGGAGGATGCCTTATATCTATTAATATTATATCAAATCAAATTCCGAACTGCTATACTGGCAGAACCTAATAAGATAGCAATAGGACTGGTATATTATTATTAGCTGCTCTGTTACGTACATGATGCACATCTATCAAGATCATCACTCAATTTTGTCAGAAAATTTAGCAAGAGCTAGTCTGTCAATAAGATGAGATTGAGATATTCCATATATGTTGAACTTGACAAACACACATTTTTCAGATAACACCAGGAGGCATCGCTGACGTGAAGGACTAAAGAAGTCTCTCCAACCAGGAAGGCCAGGCGAAGTGCTTGTTAATCTGCAATTTGATATTAGTCATTGTATTGACAGCTTCCTCTGTCTTCTTTTGCATCCTAATATTCGATATGCAGGGTGACATCTGTCCATCGTCACCTTCAGAGTCGCTTCCAATCATGGATGTCCCAAGCACTTGTTCATTTCATTTCTCTGCTGTTGACACTTTGTCTCCTTTGTCATGGATGCCCCTAAGTTTCGTGTGCTTGACAGCAAACCTTTCTTTAATGACATGAAATACTTTCTCTTGCTGTGATGTTTACCTGAAAAGGTTTTTCAACTACATTGTCACCTTTGTGTATCAAATGCAAAATATATCGCTAGGTTGAGGCTGAAGTATCCTTTCTGCTGCTGCAATTTATCTTAAGTCAATTGAATTTATATAAGACAACCTTACATGCTGTTAAGAACTTAGTCGCGCAGGCATGCTATTGAAAGGTCATATGACTCCATCAGGCTTGAGACGATATGTAACTGCTGCAATAATAAGAATGTTGATCATCATAATGGCAGATAGGCTTTGTTCTCCATGATGGCTACTGCCAAATCATCTCTTTGACCCAACATTTGAGATTCATATGCAGGATGGCAAGTTCATCTTCAGAATAGGAGATTAGGTTTGCAGTACGTATTAAGTCAGACCGATAACTGAGATTGAACTGGCCACTGCACATAGACTGCTTCTGAGGTCCTTGCTGGTGACCTGAGAGTTGCCTAAAGAATTAGTTGCACGTGCTTTCGGAATCATTGATTTCAGGAGTTCAGGGGGCAATATTTAGGACAAATGAGGAATGAGCTGGATCAGTCTGCAATTGGTTTAGTTTACAGATGTAAATGGGAGTTTGTCTAATTAAATCTATACAGCAGATGCCCAAAACTTTGAACCTGTGAAGAAAAAGACTGAAAAAGCAAGTTATCTTGACAGCTCGAAGAAGAGCATTTGACCTTAAATCGAATTATGAGGCTTGTCTGCTTTGTCAGTTTCGCAATATCCATGAAGGAGCTGTCTCCACATGCAATATCCTCCAATTCACTGATGGTTCCTACTGGTCAAGCTGCATCTTCATCCTCAGAGCTAACCTCGAGCACGTCATTATCTTCCATATCCGATCAGTCCGTAAAAGTTTCTTTTTCCTCCTCCCTCTCTAACCAATAAGGTTTAGGACCTTTCCTTCCAAATAACCAGCGAAGATTTCTTAATCAGCTCCGCATCTTCATAAGCTCCTGTCAAGTCCCCCTCTCAGAGACGTAGAAAACGCCAAAATGCTTCAACAGGAGTCTCGTCAGGTTCTCAGGCATCACGATTTCTCGTCGAAAGCAAGTGAGCTGATCGGTTACCAACGTCTTTTCCCTTGTGAAGCCGAGTAGCTCACGCATCACTGGAATGGCCCTCTCGTCGATGGCGATTTCGAGATCATGGACCCTCTTGTTCTTGCTCCTATCTTGCACTCTCTTGATGGTGGTCATGAATCCGAGCTGCGACCAGTTACGTAAAGCCTCACCAAAACTCGAGTTTCTTCTCAGGGTAGGCGAACGCGCTAGCGAGGTGACAACGAATCCAAACTCTCTTGCCGCACTCCATTCATTCAGGGAAGCTACGGTTTTAACAGAGCATTGAAGACGGGTCATCTCAAGATACTTATGCCTTGCTACAGATTCAAGAAACAAGCCCAAGAAAAGCAAATAAATGCGTCTCACTCAGGATAGATTTCTAGTTGTTTTGACTTTTAAAGACTGATCTGATTGTTCTGCAAATTTTAGCCGAAATGATTTATTCTGTTTGAGAAAATTATGAGAGGCGTGTACAAAACTGAACCAAATCTTATAAATTCTTAAAAGTTTTCGATTAATTAAACCTCCTTCTCCTAAAAATAGAAAATAGAAAAGAAAATTAAACCAAGAGCTCTTTTTTCTTTCATTAAAAGAAAAATAAATAAATACCAATATTCCAACCATTACTCCAATCAAATTAATTTAGTCAAATCAATCCCGCTTATTGCCTTTATATATAAATACACTCTTAACACCAATCGTTTTGCAATCGCAATTTGGGTTGACAATTATAACATGGCGGTGACCTAGCGAGAAGTGGGCCAGCGGAACCTCGAGCGCGATCTCAATTGATCGATCTAACCATGTTTCCACCGATTTGAGCAGCATTATTATTAGGCAAAAATAATAATAATAATAATATTAAGTGGGCCCAACCTTTTATAGTGGCCTCGCTTGGCCCACTAAGTAGCCCGACTAAGCCATAGGATGTCGTTCCTAGAGCGAAACGGGAAACGACGCTCCTCTTCTTCTCTTGCGTTTCTGTCGAGACTCCACTCGACTCTTACTCTCTCCGAGCTGCTGCGACAGCGAGTGATGCACTCGTCTGCGCGGTCAGCGGCCGCCAACAAAGCGGAGATCTAGTGGCTGAGCAATGCCAAGCGCTCGGCTTACTTCGCGAGCAGGGAGGCAATGGTGGTGTTGCGGTTGGTCCTGCAGGGAGACGCTTGGTGGCGGGCCGTCGGCTCCATCAAGTCGCTCATCTACAGCTCCTCTGTCAGGAACAAGAGCCACATTCGCTTTGGTGTGCCAAATGCTCACGCGTAAGATGTTTAAAGTTGGGCGGTGCATTTGTGAGCTTTTGATTCTGTTTCCTTCTCTCGCATGGAGTCTCGTTTTGTTTTTAAAACTTGTCAAATTGGACCAATTAAACCCTTCAATTGATTGCACTTTTTAAAATTTCTATGACATAATTGTGTTTTTGTGACAAATTTTATGACTTAATTGCGCATTTTGAAAGTTCAGGACCAATTGTACTTTCATAATAAGTTTTAAAATTTAATTATATTTTTTGAAATATTTAGAACTTATTTGCACTTTTATGACAAATTTTAAGACTTCTGGTGCAATTATCCCCTTAATTTTTAATTCGTTTAATATGGTTCTTGTGACATCCACGGTTTTAGCCCAAGTATCAATAATGAGAAATGGCTATGGGATCGATGCACCAATAGTGGGGACTGATTATGGACCGATCGGCTTGATCGGAAGGACGACCAAGGGATTGGCCAAGGTTCGATCAAAAGATCGACCATGGATCGATCAATGGATTAGTAGTGAATTGAGCATCGATCACGCAAGTCGAATAGAGCTATCCAGCCACGTATCAGCCACTCGATCACAAAGGTTGATCATGGGACTGTCATGCACCATAATGGATTGATGGATGATCATGGATAGATCCTGTGCGGTCATGCATCGGTCATGGGTGATTTTTACTTGATCATGTACCGACTGTAGGTGACTATGAATCAATCTTGGATGACCATGTATTGGTCGTGAATTGATTGATCCCACGTAATTACATGACAACCGAGAGTCCATGTTTGACCATGGATCATTTGTGATGGATCACAGATTGGTCACGGATCAATTGTAGATTAGTTTAGCGATTCTACTGCCTAGCCATGAGCCCGACCATGCGTTGACCAGTCTCGACCATGGACTCAGCCACGCCATTAGGATCGGCCACGTCCAGCCATGTCCAATTATAAGTTAGCCATGAACCTCAGTCTAAATAGTGTAGTTGATCGTGGATGAACACAAGAAGCTCTCGTCTGATAATGTTGGTGCTTACATTGGCTTCCTTCTCATGCTTGCATAATGTTCTCTAGATGTTAATCATTAAATGAAAAGGATGAATCAACCACTTAGGTGGCAAGAGGAGGATTTGGTCATGATTAATGCTACTTGAGTAGCAAGAAACTTATGACCAAAGCAATGATGCCCAAATCTTAGGCATTTAATGAATGCATGACTCATCAACTTAGGTGGCAAAGAGGAGATTTGGTAATGATTGCTAGAATATTTGGCTTGGAAAACAAGAAAGGCTAAGTCATGATTATAGGGTGACTCAGTAGCTTAAGTTGACCAATAAGGAAAATAAACAAAGGTCTTTAATCATTTCCTTAGAGCTTTAGGGTGCCACACTATTAATCTAGCTATGCTGATAAAAGAGAGCCTAGTGGGCCACTTGTTAAGGCCATTAAATGAAGAAAGGCTTATAGATCGGGCATCACCTCTCCATTCTCACCACCTTTGGCTCATCTCTCTCCCTTTTTTTCCTCTTGCGCCTTCTCTCCTTCTCTCAACCCTTACTTGCTGTTTGCCCTTGTTGCTCAACCACTTCTTGGCCAACCGCTGCTACTTCATTGACTGTAAGTAGAATCCCTAACCTTTAGCTGGGGCGATGTGCTGTGTTATTGAATTTGGATGTGTGCTCACGTGTGATTAGTTGTGTGTATGATGATGAATATTTTGTATGGTTTGCTCAAGTCTTGTATTCATAAGTATGATCAGGCCATGAGTCACGAACGAGTCTCACTCGGCTTTGGGATAGGTGTTGAGGTGTGATGGTTCGAGACTTGGTTGGCCTTGGATTGGCATTAAGGTTTGTTGATTCGAGCCTCACTCGACTTTGGATCAGTGACTAGACGTGTCAATTCAAGCCGTGAGTCACGTGCCGCACTCAGCAGATTAGTATAGTTATGATGTTATAGGTCATGACATACATACACTCACATGAGCACGCCCTCAGGCTTTGTTTGCATTAGCTAAGATGAAAGATAATGAATTGGCTTGTATGATGCATGACATGTGATCACCTAAATGAAAGATAAGACTAATTGCCATTTGAGATGGCGACAATGCCTCATTCATGAGAATGGGATGCCCCATGTTAACGGGATGCCCCGGGGAGAGTTTAGGGATGCTACTGAGAGTGGGCAATGCCTTGTAAGGGAAACGAGAGGTCCCCTAAGGAAAGGTTGTTAATTGGGATGTTCCTTGGTGGTGATGCCTAGCTTGACGCTAGATGCTCTAGTTGAGCTAGGATGCCTAACTTAAGATTGGATGCCCTGGTTGAGTCGGAAAGAATTATTTGAGACGGTTAATGAACCTTTTATACATGTTGCTATGCATGGTTTGATATGCTTGTTGATAAGTTGAAGGTAGGACATGCATAGATGGTAAGCTGGAATTGATCACATGCATATAGTCGAGGTATAGCAATAGAATTGCTATTAATATACCATTGATGCATTAGTGCAAATGATGTTTACATGCTATATTTGATGACAAGTTGTCCTATTTGAGGATTAGCGATTTTACTTAATGAGTTTTCGACTCACTCCATTGTTTTTCGAACTTGTAGGCATGGATACTTCACCTCTTCCCCGTCATGATTTGCTTAGGTCTATGGAAGTGTCCGTCGTTGACATTATCAACATAGAGAACAATACTACCTACCGTAGATGTGACTCTACTGTATGGGCCGAAGAGGACCTAGATGATTGGGTCCCCCATCACTACGTGGCTTGGTATGCATGGTTCAATGGCGACCTTGTGGGGCCTCTCGGAGGTTTTGATAGATCGCCAGGGCCAACTAATGGGTCTGCGCTCAATGGGACTGTGACTAACTTGTAGGGTACTTGCGTGGCGAAGAGAATACCAATTTTGAAGTTGCAGCCTCTCTAGAGGAGCTTGGGATTATACATATAAAGAAAGGGCCCATAGATAAGGGTTTGTAAATATACTGACGCAATATAGGAGTAATGAGTTTTGTGAAGTGTTTTCTTGGCTGCTTGTTTGTTGTTCGTTGTGTTATCTGGGTGTTTATTATTGTACACGTTTCCGCATTCTCATTAAAAGGCAAGATACATCAAAAAGAAAAGGGTCAACGATGCGCCTGGGGTGTCGCATCCCCTTGGTTGTGTTCTCTGTGGATGTGACAATTTTTGAACAATTCCTAAATGTTCAATCTAATCCCCAAACTTTCAATAAATAGTCAATATTTTCATAATTATACTATTGCTTGGATGTTAGAATATCTTTTTATTTCCACCCATTTCCTAAAATCAACAAAAACTATGGCTGTCTCTTGATTACCTTTTCACTTTGTGATCTTTTAAATCTTGCGATATTTCCACTTAAATATACTTTAGCTTTTGATCTCTACAATAGTCAAAGTAGAACCTTTTTACAGTCATTTCGGGTGGATGTTCTTACTATTTTAATTTCCTATTCACATATTTAACTATATTTAATTAAGAAAGCAACAAAACATGAAAACTTAAAAATTTTATCTATCTAAAAAATTAAGAATAATATTTAGATTAATATAAGTACGGGCATCTATAGATAAATTAATATAGTTATTAAATATTCTTATGAAACATTTATTTTTGAAATAAAATGAATTTGAATATAATATAACTCTAAATGAGTTGTATTTTTAATACCTTAGAGATCATAAGTTAAAATATACTTAAAGAGAACTAGTTTTTTGTTGATTTATGAAATGGAATGAAATAAAAATGTATTTTGTGAGTAATACTGTAATTATGAAAATTTATGAATAGTGGAAGGACTAATTTAACTTTGATATGGAAAGTTGGGGATTAGATTGAACAAATTGAAAACTCAGGAACTAAATTGAACATATATGAATAGTTATGGACCACATAAAATGAATTAAAAGTTCAATGATGACATTATATATTGGGCTGAAATTTATGAATTATTTATGTCATTTTCCCTACGTTTTGCCCTCATAATCTCTCAAGATTCTCCTTTAGGGTTCCTAAAAAAGGTTTTTGCTTGCTAACACAACCAGTCATCTCCAAGAATTCCATGTCCATAACCAGGCAGCTTCGCAAGTGTACGTGGCAAAACACCACATGAAGTCAACATTAAAATCTTAAGGGTTTTTGGCTTTCCTCTAGAACTCTCTCCCCATTCTTTCGTGATCATCACTTTCTACTTGAGTGCATAAATAAGCTCGGGTTTTTTCTAATCTAAATAATACAAATTCGGGCCATGATAACATTTTGATGAAGAACGCATCTGGGTGTGCTTGGATTGATCAGATCAATCCCTTTCGGGATGTCCTCAATACATAAATGTAGCGTACTTCATTGCGGCATGGCCTGAAGGTTTTCAGTGTAAGAAGGATCATGGGTGATCCAAGAAGGCCGAGTGAGTCTCCTACTTGTGTACTCTTTAGTATTCTTAGGGCGGCCAATATGGGGAGATGTACATTATTTTGGAGAATTCTTGTAATTAATGCAAGTAATTGGTGGATGGGAAGATAGAACCTCCTCTACCGGATTGAAGGGAGATGTGTGGTTATAATTAGGGGAATACTTGTATATATGGGTCCCTCCCCTCATTTATATCATCTTACAAGTAATTGAAAATTTAGAGCTTCTCTCTAGGAGCTTATTTCTCTAGAATCCTTGTGAGTATGGTGAGAAAGATTAACTTGGGAAAAAAATCCTGAGAACATATTTCGAATTTTGCAAGTAATGATTGATCTTGAAAATCTAGATCAACGTGAAAATTTGCAAGTAATGATTGATCGACATAAATTTCCTAACGTAGACAAAGAACTCAGTGAATTGCAGACACGGTTTCAGCTAGCGAAAAGAAAGATTTGTTTGAAACATGTTTTCAAATTTTTCTTTAGAAAAAAGGTTAAATTATAAGAATGAGCTCAAATGGGCCCAAAATTAAGATTCATTTTATTTTGCAGAAAATGATAGTTTTGAAAAATATTTTCCTAAAATTGATTTTTAATCTCAACAAAAAAAAAAAAAGAAAAAAAGAAAGAACAAAAGTATCTTTATCGTCATGAAATATCAGACATAAGTTATTGTTAATAATGGAAAACATTTTTCTTCAAATCAATCATTTTTCGTGAAACAAAAGAAGCTTAAATGGGGGGAGGTATAAGATGGCATGTTCGTAATGAATGGGAGGTGTTGTCTTGATTTAGAACCCTTTCATTGATAGAAGAAAGATGTCAGTTGAATATTTTAAAATAGCTTGGAAACCTAATCGAGTCAACTAACAGTTTTGGGATAACATTGCTTATTAAACAAAATCAATTACCAAATGAACCAAATTGAAATTTCAAAGATGACATAGGCACATTGAACGGTGGAAAAAAATTCAAGAACTAGTAATTACTATCATTAACCTGCCAAAGAAATATAGCATATATTATAATTATATCATGGGTCTCCAGCTTTTCCATTAAAGCCTGATCATTCAAAACAAACCTCAACACCAGCCACTGCCAATGAAATTTGGCATGCAGGTATTGAAGACATGCACAAAAGTTGGTTTGGTTTTCAGCATGGCGATCTTTACATTCCCTGTGTACAGTGATCCTACTCCCATCGTCCTTTGTGAAGAGAGTGGACATTCTATAGTTAATAATCGCATCAAGAAAGAGCGGACAATCGAAGGTCTTTGATTTTAAATGCAAGCCGGTTCACACTACTCCAACATTTATACAAATACAGAATTTACTTTTAAACAAACATCCTGGAATGGAAGGTGTTTTTGGCCTCTGCGTAAGGAATGCCATTAGAGAGAAAGCAGGTGGAAAGACCAGGGAGTGTCTGTTGCAACCTTGGAAGAACTACGATAGATGGTCTTTAACAAGTTCAACAACCCATTCATCAGAAACTGTTTTAAACCAGCAGATGGAACCAATGCCCAATAACTTTATTTGGACTCTTCATTTTAAAAATTTAAAAGAGATCGGATATTACTGTTCAAGTTTTATTGTCACGCTCCTCACTAGTTGAACCAACTACATGCCTTCCTTCAGTCTGAAGACAACAACCATTTGCTCTGGGCTAGTACCGCCTTGAATGTCTTCTCCAACCGTAAGAGCTGCCACAACGGCAGTGACTTTGGTGGCTCTGCCAACTGAAGTAGGAGCACTAGTACTTGAATCATGAGTTTCGGCAGGGAATTGATGTTGATTTAGTGATGACTTCCTAGCATCAAAAGCTCCAGAAAGAGTAGAAGGCACTTCTGTGCAAAACCTACCTCAAGTACTCGCCTCTAAAGCTCACCAAGAGCTTTTATAAAGAGGCATAGTTATGTTATACTGATGCGCAAAATTTGCCTCGCAATCGTCCATGGGCTTGGAGAAGAGGGAGAGTTGTTTTCGAACCACCTTCCATAAAATCAGGTATTTTGACTAGAGTTGGCCCAAGTATTTTCGGCTCTGAAGCCTAATTGTTTCCCTGGGTATTTTGTTGATAGCTTGTTTTGAGCTATGGACACTCATTTCAATTTGATTATGGAGTAACAAATCAGTAAAAATGACAAGAGATCTGCAATAAGAAAATTAAAACTAGCAACATAAGATATTTGCTATTGTATCGAGTCTCACTAGGCTGACAAATTGGAAACTCATTGAATAAGCGGAACTCTCTTATGGTGACTTAGGGAAATGAAGAATCCCTATTGTTTTTCCATCCCAGCAGACAAAGGGAATTATCTTCTGGAAGAAGTAACCCTAAATTCAGCGGTCTAGGTTGTCCTTTGATGACCAAAAACTAGAACTTTTCCAATGGTTATCTCTGTTTTCCCTTAATTGTTAAAGAGATAGGTGGAGTAATAACTATCTTCTTCACAGGATATCCTCGTTTTGCTTTCTAAATCCTCATCGTTATCACTATCACCACCTGGATCTCTTGCAGCTAGGTTGGACTCCGTAGCATCTTTCGAAGCTTTTCTTTTCCCAAACTGCAAGTGGGCATACAATTTCCTTTCCACGGGGTCATTTGAAGGTCTGGTTCTCATTTGACGTGAAAACTCACCAAGACTGAGTCCATAGAAAGATTTGAATTCGATTTAACAATACTACATCTAGGAAAATATTACATGGGAAGATTAAGAAGATAGCCTTTACTGACCTAAATGGTCTTGGATTCTGCCTCTGTTTGCTTGTCCTTATCAACTTCAATCATATTATTGACCTATCGTTCAGCCTAACAATAAGCATGTTTCCATCAATGGAAGAAGCTTGAAATCTGTCACGCCCTCAACTGTACATGTATAGAGGCAATGACATGCTTGTCCTTCCACCCGAAGACATAACCTCAAGCATAACCATCATCAACCTATTATCGAAATATATACATCCGCATATATTTGATTAAAGAGTCATTTGGTTACAATATCAACGTTTCTATAATCCATCAAAAGATACATATGTCCCCATCTAACAATTAAACTCAGAAGCTCATCTCAGATATAAACAACTCGTATCCAAAAATCCCACCATCAAAATATCCTCAAAATAATGTAAACTCTTATTCTACTTGCAGCTCGCTAAAGAACCTAGTAAGACGAAGGGAACGAGCAACTAAAAATGTTATTTCTTAACTCATAATATAATTAAACTATATAACTTTCAAAATATGATTTTACAAACTCAAAGAAAAGATAGTACCACCCACTTGGAAAAGCTTAAAACCATTCTACGAAGATTACTCAGCTAACACATTCGTATTTCTATCAATTAATCAAAAAAATAATACTAAAATCCGAGTAATACACTACTTTGACAAACTACTTGAATAAATTACACTTATTCACAGTAGAAAGACTGTAACATGCTCACGAGAAAATGTGTTTATAGCAAACGTTTATCATTGTTATGATGTTACGCGAACTTACACATGAAACTTTCATAAATTCGTTCTGATCAAATTGTATTTTGGAATCAATTTTTGTCAAAACCTACGGCTCCACCTTGAACTATCATTTTCATATAAATCCACAACTCTATGACTCTTCCATTGAACACTGCCGTTCAAAATTGACATAATTTTGGATTTACAACCTTACTTTGAAAATTACTCCTATTAGATGAATGATAGGTTTGGACACTTACCAAGTGTTGCAATCCGGAGTCGATAACGCTTGTCAGCACGTTCGAAACGGCTAGGCGCAAAAATTTTCTCGATCCTCTCTTTTCTCCTTTTCCCTTCTTCACGGACAAACTCCCTTCATTTCCTGGTTTTGTCCGCTGGGTTCATTGATTTCAACAAAAATGGGTCGGGGTCGGGCTTTAGCAAACATGGGCTGGAAATGTGGTTATTAGAACATGGGCTTGGGCTGGCTCGTTATTACAACATTGAATGACAAGGATGAGCTTTAGAGTGAGTTCAAAATGAAAAGAGACAACAGACAATCATAATATAACCGGCGTCATAAAAAATCTATCCTCTAATTTCCTAAAACTAGGTTCCAAAAACTAGCTGGACAATCCATATATTTTCTAGATGCAAAGACATCTCATCAACACATCCCAATATTATACACCCCAGTTGCATATTTGGATGCTTTAGGTTTAGGCTAAATTCCAATTTTTGTGTGTGGGAGAGTGTTAGAATATTTGAAAAGAGCTCTAGAGACAACCAACAATCATAATATAACCAGCGTCATCAAAATCTATCTTTTAATTTCCTAAAACTAGGTTCCAAAAACTAGCTGCGCATTACCATATATTTTTTAGATGCAAAGACGTCTCATCAATGCATCCCAATATTATACAATCCAATTGCATATTTGGATGTTTTAGGTTTAGGCTAAAGTCCAGTTTATATGTGAGGGAGAGTATTAGAATATTTGAAAAGAGCTCTTTTTATAAAGCTAAAGATAGGAAATGAGCAAATGTTTGCGTTATGCAATGGGAGATTGATAGGCCTTGAGGAGTTGCAGCTAAAGTTCATTAGGAAGTGAATTTTTTTGTTCCGTATTTGTGTGGTTGAAAACAATGGTAGACGCGTTTTGCTCTCTTGCTCTTTCATTTTTTTGTCCCTGATATGTATATAACAGGTCAAAGTAAACACGCTAGTTTCTTGTACGCATTAGTTTGTGTTATATATGTGCACATCTACGACATTCTTTCGTATGATGAAATTGAACCGATGCAAAACCTATAATGCCTTCATCAAGAAGGATACAAAATTAGCACCTTCCCTGAAGCTTTGTCTATTAAAATGCGATTTCTGTTGTACTACATTATTTCACCAGGGAAATGATATTTTCGCTTCTGAGCACAATTCGAACCCTGATCGTTGCAACCCTTCTCTAATCCGGAATGCCCAATCACGGCACCAACTTGGCCAATGTCGAGAAGTTGGTGCCATCAGAAGGGACTAATTTCACGGGAATTTGAACTCGTTTGTCAAATTGGTGGATTTCTATCTTCATTTATTTTCACCTTCATCATCAGGCAAAAGAGTGGTGGCAGCAGCTAAGGATTTGTTTAGTAATAATTATGTTCCTAAGAACAATTTATATTCAGAAATATTTTTTTCATTTCAATTATCAGGAACAAAGAACTAGATTTTTTTTACTTATTATTTCTATTCCAAATATATTCCATAGCCACTTTCCTTAGGGAATAGAAAAATTAATTGATGTTATTAACTTATTTTCTTTTTCTTTTTCTGTTTTGGAGGATGAAAAAAATCCAAAATAGAAAAAAAAGCTGGTTATCAAATTCGGTCTCAAGCGAGAGAGAGAGAGAGAGAGAGAGAGAGAGTAATGTGTGAAAGTGCGAGAGAGACGATCCTAAGTCTTCCTCCCATCGATATTTATCTAAGGAAAAATAACGTAAATGATCCATAACTTTTGACTTAATATGCAATGCGGTCTCTATATTTTTAATTTGTTAAATATGGTTTATGGATTTTTGATACATGCTTAATTTAGTTTTAGGATTATATGAAAATGTTCAATGTTGTCTTGAACTTGAATTAATGGAAACATAATACTGAACATTTTCATATAGGTCAGGGGCTAAATTAAATAAATATCAAAGTTCAAAAATTATATTGCAAAAATTAAAAGTTTAAGAACCATATTGAACATTAGAGTAAAGTTCATAGACCATATTGAATATTAGGATAAAGTTCAAAGGTCATATTGAATATCGGGATATAGTTCATGGATCAAATTGAAGAAATTATATATTCAAGGATTGCATTACACATTAAGAAAAGTTCATTAATCAAATTGAACAGATTATATGTTCAAGGATCATATTATATTGAGATAAAGTTTATGAACTATTTGTGTCATTATCCATTTATCTAGAATGAAGCAACAAGCTTTTGTTCAACTCTTCTCGTGTAATAAATTTTTTATATCATTGACGTACTGAATAAAAGTCTTTTCTTTCATTTTATTTTCCCCCTCCATTTCGTTTTTCTAACGACAATAGTTTTTTCGACTACTTTCATTTTGCCATGATTACGTCTTGGATTTGGCTTCTTAGACCCTAACGGATAGTAGAGTCCAAATAAACTTCATTAATTGATTAATTTGCCTTGAAAAGAATATTATATTCACCTTTTCGGACAAATTTTTTTTTCTTCTATTTCTGTTAGTTTGGTCGTAACCAAGCAATCGATATGGAGACTTGGCTATTTGAAAGTCGATGAGACATCCGGCAAACCTTTTAAATAATTAAGTGCAGCCTTTTTATTTGCACAAACAGCCTTAATTCCAAATAGTTTTCATGTAATTGGCGATATTAGATACATCGAATATGAATAATGGACAAATTGTCTTGACGGTATAATGATATCCTAGGTTGCACTGACACGGACACGCGACACGTGACACGACACGACACGACACGACACGCCGATACGTCATTTCTCAAAAGTAAAAAATTTCGACACGTTATATATTAAATGAATATTTTTATTTTTAATTAATTTGATTCAAATTTATAATTAAAAAACCTACAATGAATTTAAACTAATAATTCAACATACAGTATTTTTATTTTTTAAAATTATTTTTTAATTTTATTTAACAATTTTTTCGATTAAATAAAAGCCCCCGAGCCCTTCGATTAAATAAAAGTGCCCCCCTCTCCCTACCCCTCCCTCGGCGCTCAAACCCCTTCGATTAACGCCCTCCCACGCGCCTAAATTCCCTTTTCCCTCGTTTCTTTCCCACCCCAATTTTTTTTCACTTTTTTTTACCTCCACCTGACACCTGACACCGTCCTTCCCCCTCCCTCCTGTCACTTCCCCTCCCTCCAACACGCCAAATCCCTTGTTTTTATCCTTTTGTTCTCAAAACCCTAGCAATGCTTCTTCTTCTCCTCTCCTCGCCGCACGAAGCATTTCCTCTCTTCTTCCTCTCGATTCTGCTTGCCAGGGATGGAATGCGCAGTCCCTGTGCGCCGAGAGGCTGCACACCGCCGCGAACTCCTCCTCCTCCCCCTTGACGCTGCCGCCGCCGCCGCCACCACCGCCCCGCTTGACGATGCCGCCCTCCCCACGCGCGCCTCCCTCGTGAAGTTCCTCCTCACAGCCCTCGCCTTAGTCTCCACTCTCTCTCTCTAGCCGTCTCTCACCGTCGCGGGCTCGCCTTCGCTCGGCTCACGGCTTCGTCTCTCCTCCCTCACCCTCGGACACGCGTGTCGAAACGTGTTGACAAAAGTTGACCCCGTGTCGACAAATCCGACACGCGGTCAACGCGTGTCCGAGCATGTCGGAGCGTGTTGACGTGTCCGACACGCTCCAACACGTGTCGGACACGACACGGAGGCACATATAACGTGTCCGTGCAACCTAGATGATATTTCCAGACTTTCAAACAATATTTGAGTTGTCCTTAGTCTATCCCATTCCATAATGGCTGCTCATACTCCATTTTATCTTAAGTCTTCATCCATGGTGACAGGTGTTTCGCTTTCACCCACTCACAATGAAAATAGAATAATCCCAGTCAACCACGCAACTCTTTTTTATTTTTGGTTAGTTATACTCTACTTCTACTCTAACTTTTACTCTCAGACTTTTATTTCGATTTCTTACAAGACATGAGTGTCGAAATTAACACTTAAAACTAAATCTTTCCCAATCCAATTTTCTTGAAAATGTGGGGATTCGAATATCTCACCTCATCCTCCATGTTGCAAAGGTGGCTACTAGAGTAAATCCCAATGATTACTCTCTTTTTTGAGTTGCTCATAAAAAGACTAAAAATTCTGATAAATTTACTCTTCCACAATTTTTGTTAGATCAAGTTAACTATATATTTATGATAATTATATAGAGAGTAAAAGCTTAAATTAATATATCCGCCAATTGTCACACGTCATCTAACTTAGTTATTTTATATGTAAAATTTAATGAAAACTAATAGATGATAAATTTATCATAAATGTATCAGTTCAAGATAAATTTATCACATGTATAGAGTTTTTCATAATATTAATCATAAAAAAATATGTTTTAGAAAAATTACAAGAATCAAACAGTGTGGAGATACGCGTGTCTATGCATGACTTTCTTTGTTCTGGCTTCTAGAAAGTCCAATAATTTTTTGACCTTTCCCACCAAATTTAAACTAGAACTCAATCATTGAAAAATCATAAAAAGATCATATGAGAACTCTTGAGGCAAATTAAAAGTTTCAAGTGCTATAAATTTCTATTTTTCAATAAAAAAATCCAAATGTCCAAATCATCCGCGTAGCCGCCGTTAAAGATTTAAATTTTTTTTGACAGTTTGTGTAGTCACAATCGAAAAAAGCTGAAATTTTCCAATCAGTGTACGGTCATGGAGTCATCGAATTAGATTTGGTCGAATTTGACGGCAGACGATAATCTTTGCTCCCTCTTTTATCTCCGTTCTACTGTAGAAGTTGTAGCCACAAATCCCAGAAAATCTGCGCCACGTGCAATAAAATGTAAAATTTTAAGATATGTTTGTTTGTAATATTTATAAAATACTTTCCTAAAATTGATTTCTTTTATTGTTTGAAATAGTTAGTTAATGAAAAGCATTTTCATTATTAATGACAATTTATATCTAAATATATTCGCTGGTAATGAAATCTTTTTTGGTTCGTACATTTTTATAAGTAATATAAATGATTATATTTAAAAATATATATTTTTAAATAATTCATTTTTTATAAAACAATTGGAGCCTTATACCATAAAATAATGGTTCCACGGGTGAAGTCATGCACAAACCTTAGGCAAAACGTCATCTTTTATGCATGTCTAATCAGATTAACGTAAAGTTATTGAGGGTTATTTTAATATTGTCAACCAACGTAATTATAGTCAAAATAAGAAGTTTAGGAGAGCTTTGAAAATTCCATGTCTAACTTTAACTATGAATTCTAAACACGTAATATTGTCGCTTACCAGTCAAGTGAAATGCGACTTGTAGTTATATATCACTTAGAAGAATTAGGTAATTATACAATGAGAAGTCACTTTTCGAGCATCTCTCTCTTTCTCTCCCGTGGATAAGTTTGCTCTAGATAATACATAATATACATAAATCTCGCTAAAAGATAAGAAGACCACTACCATGACAGACTTGATATTACGAACTCAAATTTCAAAAAGAAATAAATGGAAGCATTGATGTTTAGAAAGTTAAGTTTCCATTTGTTTTATGGAAAATGTAGCATTTCTGAAAATTATTTTCCAAAAAACTATTTTCTAGGAAAGTAACCATGTTTTCTAGTGTTTGGCTGAAATTTGAAAATGAATTAAAAATATTTTCCGCGGTTCGGTAAGGAAAATCTTTATCCAATAAGGAAAATATTTCCTGCATGTACTCATTTTCAATAATTTTTTATTATGTTATTATTTTAAATCGATTTTTCAATTTTTAATTTTTTTCCTTTCCTTTTTTCTTTTTTGTTTCTTCTTCCTTGCCCTTGGCTGGTCGTCGGCTAAGGTAATGGCCAACGATCAACCATTGGCAAGCTTTGGCTTGGCCCCAGGCCGGTGAGGTTTGAGCTTGCCAGATTTCGACGAGGTCGAGCCTTGCCCACCTTGGGCAAGCTTAGCTTCCCCAAATTAAGCGAGGCAAAGTCTTGTTGGCATGTGGCGAGGCTCAAGCTAGCCTATGGTCGGCTATTGGCCGCCACCGTGGTTGGTTGTTAGCTGCCACCATGGTTGGCGATTGGCCAAGGAAGAAAAAAAAAAGAAAATGAAAAAAAATAAAATTAAAAAGTTGATTTAAAAAAATAAAAAGAAAAAAGAAAACTTAAAAATAAAAGAAATTTGTGCTAGTGAAAGAAAGTGAGGTGGCAGAAGTTATGAAAAATGTTATCTAGCTTTTGAAAAGTGGAAAACATTTTCCTTACTTTTGAAAATATTTTTTTTATCAGCGGAAAGCATTTTCCTTGATTCATTTTCTGTGAATTGAATGCCGAAGAATCATGAAAACGTTTTTTTGAAAGTTATTTTCCATGAAACGAACGGAGGCTAAATTTGAAATCTTTCCAAAACCCTACAAGGGACAATTTTTGGGCCTGTTTGGGATGAAAGATGGGACGTGTGTATGCGCATGTTATGAAATATGTGAGTTCATTGGTATTCCTATGAAGTCAATTGACCATTGTGTCTATGTGATTAATATATCTTGAGATGGATTTGAGTATGTTGTAAAATTGTTTTGTTTGAACTCTGGGACATAAAACTTTGGGCATATACCCTCCTAAATTTACACCTAGAGACTTGGGGGCCTTTAGGAGGGAAGGTAAATTCCCCATCTCTTCTTCGGAAAATTCTACCATTAGGTAGGTAGGTAGGCTTAGTAATCTCCTGCACCTAGAGTGAGGTGGTGGAACTCGAAAAGGATTCCTACTAGGTTGACTTGTGCTTCACATAGTGTTTTGTAACGGACTTGTTAGCCCAGTATCCCGGTTACAAGACTCAAACACTCCCATGATGTTACCCTCATTCCTCCGCATGACATTTATTGCACATTGGACTTGAACCGCATTAATGACTTATAACTATAGCTTTGATTAGTATCCATGCATAAAAGATACGAAGAGACTACCGAGCTGAGAGAATAATTAACTTTCAATAGGATACATGTATCTAAATTGCACCAGTCCACCAAGCTTGCTTCATCTACCGAGTAAATGATCAAGTAAATCATATTGGTAAAGAATCCGAGAGAAATTATTTATTTATTTATTTATTACATATGGCTAAGAACCAAGGTTGCTTCTCAAATCGGAAAGGATGATTCGGATTCCACCATCACTTGCGTCTCATATAGGAAAACTTTCTTCCGTGACTTAACCATTTTGAGTTGGTCAAACCAGAACAAGAAGGACAGATAAATTAGCATAAGCGGGAAAGCCATTAATTGTCCAAAGAAGAGTCGCTCGCAGTAAAAAAATAAATAAAAGCATGATCAAAAGCTATATTTGATTTTTTGGCGTGTGTATAAAATTAATTTATTATGAATTTATACCTAATGGCCACAAAAAAAGAGCTATACAAAAAAATTCTTAGCTATCTTTCTTTATGAGTTTAAAATTCTCTGGCCATCTTAGAAATTACTCTAATAAAATTTTTAAATCTCATTATAACACGTAAGTGGACGCATATTTGATGTGTCCTCATGTCACAATCCCTTTCATGGATTTCTAGTATCTACAATTGAATAATATATTTTGACGATTGTGATAACACAATTCCCATCAATCAAACAATTGTTGGATGCATTCCTTCATTTGAAAAAATTAGAAAAGATCGGTTTAATCAACTTTATTTCAATATGAAATAAATATGTTCACAAATTACAACTAAAATTCCATGCTAGATTTTTTGTTCAAAAAAATTAAGAAAGATTGGTATATTTCTCTTATAAAAGCAAGATTAATTTGAATTTAGTGTGTAAATAAAAGAACTTTTGTTTTTGTGTATACACCTAAAGAAAGATGTGAAAGTTCACAATCTACTATCTTTGCGGAGCATAATTAGTTTCATTTTTTGGTGAAATGCCACCTGCCCTTTCCATCTAAAGTGAAATGTGTGACTGCCCTTGCACTGTTACCAGATTAAAATAACCGTACAATTATACTAGCCACATCCAAAAACAAAAAGACCCCAAATGGCAAATGGCCCCTCATTTGACTATGGGATACGCAGGAAAATGCGAGGGGTAATATGGACAATAGACTGTGAAAGGGAGTGTTAGAAGCTAAATGACGAGCGGAAAAAGCGTGACCTTAATTAATAGCATTGTGGGCCACAATTATTCTTATACTTCTGCCTTGCCATATGTGCTCGACAATTTTTTGGCTTGTCTAAGAATCTCAACCCCACTAATTGGATTGGAGCAGATCTCTCAATTAGACAAATAAAAAAATAGTCAAATCTCAATCACTTCTCATTTTGAGCTTCTAATTTAAAGATAAGAGATTTCTTAAGCCATATTTAGTCAACTGGATCGCTAGAGATATATTTAAAATATTCTATGATTTTATATATTATTATGTGGTTTTACATATTTCTTTTAATTGGTCTTGATTTGTTATTCTATAGTTATCATGTAAAGCTTATAAGTAGGCTAATGTACTCTTCATTTGATGTTATCCAGAATATTACATTTTTAGTCACTATAATTCTCAACTTGAATGAGGAAAAATCAACTCGTCAAAATAGGACCTCTAGTCAATTTATTTGCCTAGCCGCCTGAAACATTATTAGCAGACTATTCTATGACGTCCAGTCAACCATGCAATAAGGGGACGGTCTTTGATCGGTGGTTCTACTACTTGTCGTCGACGAGGAACGTGCATTACGTGCATTGACTATGGGAGTTCCAGAGACAACTATTTGTTACGGCCGATACTGAGAACCCCACCTCCATGATTTGGCAATTCATTTTGGCGTTCATACTCTAGAAGGCTAAATTTGTGCTAATGAGCTTCTTTGAATTTTCCATGTCCCTCTTCCTTGTTTCTTTTGATAGAAAACTTCCAGGCGGATGTTTCATTGCGTTCAAAAGAAATGTTAGTCTTTCACATATGTACTATGCTTCCATGTATGTCTTTACACATTGCAACCGTGAACGTATTAGTACATGCATTAATGCAGCTGAAAGTTGATTTGGAGGGTTGGGTAGAGATTTTCATTCAACTGGTGAATGCGTCAAATGTGGGAAGATAATCATATTAGGTAGGTAGAATATGACTTTCAGCATATAAATAATATGAGTTAAAGAGTCTAATGTGACTCGACCCATCTTAAATTTTGAGACCCACGTTCTCCCTCAAGTCTAATGAGAGGAAACCCATGACCGCCACATATTTAACTTCTCTACTCTTTTGTTATATTCCGGTTCAATTTACACGTTCCTGATTTTGATATTTTCTAACTTTATTTTGATCTAAAATGCACATGTCATCATCCAATGAAAAGAATGTAGATTAAAAGATAATGTGGATGGATGAGGTCGACCACTTATTTTGAAGAAAAACCAATTCTATACTTTGCCAATTTTTGGATATTAACTCCTTTCCACTCCCATCTCTGAACCTTCCTTTGTCCTATTGCCAAATTGGCCATTGGTGTTCATTTGAAACCTGCCCCTTTTATGAGCCATGGAAAAAGTATATCACTTATCAAATATATAACGTCCCACCAATCTTATCTTAAATTGAGATTTGAGTACGCCATCAATTAAAAAGCCTACTGGATATCGCTACTTAAATAAGATCTTAGTAGAGATTGCATGTATCATCATGAATTATCTAGCTTTCATTTAAACCTAAATCAAGATGATTTAAGAAATATAATAGATAGAGAAATAAATCATTTTAATGCTTTGCATTGTGTGGAAACGACCTAATTTTTCCTAAAATTCTAATAAATAGGTAAACATTTGTTTGATTCGATCAATAACGCAAGATTGCCTATTAAATTGTCATAATAAAATAACTCAAACCACATTTTATATAGAGTTGATTTTTTTTTTCTATTTGTTGATTTTAAAGTAGATGCTTGGCAGAAGAATGTTGAGTCGAGATAGTAAAGTTAAATTGTATCTTGTCAATTAGGGCCTATTTGTTTGTGTTCTTTTTTTGTTCCCTGAAACACAATTTCTTTTCTTTTGTTATGATGAACAAAAAAAGAACATAAATGTGTTTATTTACACTTTTGTTCTTGGGAATAAAAATCTATTTTTTTGTTCTCGAGAACAAATTTGGAATAGAAACAAAGAAATAAGAAAAACTTGTTTTTCTTGTTCCTAGGAACACTTCCGAGAAACAATTTTTCTCTCCTATTTTTTTCTTCCTTTTCTTTTCTTCTTATTTTTTCTTTGGCCGGTCGCTAAAGCGTCACCGATCGGCCTCGCTAGTGGCTGGGCAAGCACAGCCTCGTCGGATCTAGGCGAGCTCGAGCTTGTCGGGGGCCGGCGAGCCTTGCCGTGGTTGGGCAAGGCCGTCGGGGGCCGGCGAGCCTTGTCGTGGTTGGGCAAGGCTGCTAGCCCTCGTCGGCCGGTTGCCGACCATGGCCAAGGCTGGCGATCGGCCAAAAGGAAGAAAAAAGGAAAAATAAAAGGAAAAATGAAAAATAAAATAAAAATATTAAAAAATTATATAATTTACCAAACACATTTCTATTCTTTTTTTATTTCAGGAGCATAAATTTTGTGCAGTTATCAAACATGTTCTTTTGTTTGAGAATTGTTCCTTGGAACAGAAATATTTTTTCTATTTTTGTTCACCGGAATAATTTTTAAACAGAAACGTTACCTAACGTGCCGTTAGTATCTCAAGTACCCTTTATATAACTAATGACAAACATTTCAAGATCGATTGACTAACGGTGCTGTTAGCTTGGAAAAGAGATGGTCAAATTTTGGCCACGCATTTTTCATAAGAGAGATAGATCTGTGTTTTGTTTGGCAGTTTTCCACGTGCTTGTGTTGGAAAAAGGAAAAGTTTACTTTCATCACTGATAAAGCAAAACAGTGCAGATTAGAACGACAAACACAAAACGCTCGAAAAATACCCCATCTCACGTCCTCTCCAAAATCGCTCTCTCTTGCGTCTCTTTGCGCTGTTTTGGTCGTGGTCGAGGCAGCACCTCCGCGTCGTTTTGCACTCGTAAACGGTTTTTCAAGGGGATCGCGGTCGGTGTTTGCGTAGGTGTCGCGCCTGGGAATCAGCGGAAGTTAACAATGGTGGTGCCCCTGGGTTCAGTTTTCAGAGTGGTTGTCTGCGTTGTTCTTGTCGTGATTTGCTCTGCGGTCTTCAAGTGTGATGCTCAACTCTTGCCACAAGAGGAAGGTACGCGAGAATGACTAAAAGCTCTCCTTTAATGACAGTAGTTAAGTTCTTTTTGGTCCCCTGTTGTTGGGGATAATTGCTTTGCGAACTCTGATCTTGAATGTCTTTCTAGCTCTTCTCTGTTGAGGTCCGCAAATTGAACTATAACGTTCGGAGCTTCTATCGCATTTCTCAGTCTTCGCGATTTTGTTTCTGGTCCAAGAATTTCTTTGAGAAATATTTTGGGGGGTGCAGGAGATATTTCTGCTGCACTTTCATTTCCTTTTTTGAATATTCCCATTAGCAGACAGAGCAGGGACCGAGGCGGCCGCCCCCTGGAGGTACTCTAAATTCTATTTTTACGAGAAAGTTTAAGCATAATTTTCATCTCTCCCGTCTCTTGACCTAAAAATCCTTCTTCCGTAATTAGATTATCGAATCCTTCACAAATACTCTCTTTGCTCAATAGTTACACAAATAATCCTAGAGTATGTTTGGTAACTATTTTATTCTCGAGAACAATTTCCGCTCAAAAATCATTATTTTTTATTCTATTCATTATAACAATTTTTGAGCATTTAAAGGCGTTTGTTAATTGCCCAAAATTTATATTTCCGATATAGAAATGCATTTGGTAAAAACCCTTAAAATTTCTAGTCCAAATAATTTTATTTTAATCTTTTAATAATTTTATTAAATTTTTCTCTTTTTCTTTTCGTTTTCCCTTTTCATCTTCTCCTTCCTCTGGTCATTGGCCCTCAGTGATCTGAGCCAAGCAAGGCTCGTCCTTGCCTTACTTAGGCGAGGTCCACCTCACATAGATTTGGAGAAGCTCAACCTAGTCGAGCCACTGCCAAGTCAACATCACCCAACCAAGGTGAGGCTTGCCTAGCCAAGTCGAGGTTGAGCCTCGCTCAGCCACGGTGAGGCTTGGGCCGACTAGTCTTGCCATGACCTCGACGATTCTTCGACAAGGTCGCTGGCCCTCATCGGTTGGTCACCGGTTATGGTTAAGGCTGATGACTTGCCAAAATGAAGAATAAGAAGAAAAGGAAAGAGAAAAGAAATAAAATTAGGCTTGATTCTGGAATTGTTTTGAGGAACAAAGAAGCAAATTTTTTATGTTTCCTGATTCTGTTTCAAATTTATTTTCAATAATAAAAAAAAATGGATTTTTAGTCCTTGATTTAAAAAAATTTACCAAATGAATTTTTGTTTCAATTTAATTCCGTGAATAAAAGAATAGAATAAGTTATTATTTAGTTTATTAACAAACGGACCCTCACTCTAAACGGTGCAGATTATTGGTAAGGTTTTCTAGGGTAGTATCAGGTTTGGGGTTTTGGTGGTCAAAAAAATAGTTTTTTTTTCCCCCAATCTCCTTTTCAATCCTAATCTCCTTAGGAAAAGAAATTTAGGACTCAAGAAAAATCAGCGGAAAAGAAGTTATGGCTTTTTGATTCAGTCAAACCTCGTGTGTCTGGGGCCTGGGCCCACATGAGCCCATCTCTCTGACCGATATTGAATGCGTGCATGCATGGTGGGTGCGTCCAATCAGAATGTTAAGGAGTGAAGAACAAACGTCTGGCGGTAATTTCTCAGTTCACCTGGTCGAGATGATACCTTCCTTTTTTAAACAAAAATGAGATATGAGGTATATATCAAAGTTTTAGATTTGAAAGAATACGTGACTCCATATGATCTTTTCACTTTCTCCAGTTAAAATTCTGTGATATTGATATTACACAGAATTTTAGATATCTCTCTACATCGAATTCATGCTATCAGACTGGTGATCCTGTGTTGGGTAGCAATGATTGTGATTGATGGGCCTTCCTGAGTATTGCCAGTATTCACATGGAGACGGCCTTTTTTTTTCCCTTTTAACCTCGGCTTCCTGCAATTTTGGTTGCGGTGATCGTGACATGTATAGAAAGATTCCTACTCTTGTCGAAGGGAAAGAAAAGGTACCATCACATAGTCATGTGAGAAGCAATATGATCATCACGAAATAAAGATTCTCTCTGTTATTAGCCGGCTAATACCCACCATCAATAAGATGGTCGAATAAAAGGCATTCATTTCTTGGGTCTGAACCCGTTCTCTGGATTGCAATGTGAAAGGAGCACTTTTTTTTTTTGACCCTCCCTGATTTGGTCAAACTTGAGAAGATAGGAGACTCGTCCTCTCTCACCTAATAGATGTACATTGTTTACTTTTCCCGAATAAAGTAGGTTAAATGTCCTGCTCAACGCTCTGTGATTTTTTTCTGCTATTCTAATTCTGGAGGTGGCAGTGGCATTTAATATGCATGACAGTGGAATGATTCTATATGATCGCTTGTACTATATCTAATCGTGCAAGCTCACCTTCTTATATAGGCAGCTTGTATAAGCACCTTTTTTTTTTTTTTTTTTTTATTTAATCAAGTACGTACAAAGGACTGTCTGAAGTTTACTCATTTCTTCAATTCCAAGATTAAATAAGCCTTTCTTACTTGTGATGGAGCCAATTATAATCATCTTAACCGAGGGGTGCTACCTTCGCTAGCTTCGAATTGTTCTGTGCTAATACACATGACTTGTCGCATAAAATAAGTACTTATCAGAGCTTGTGTATGGCTGGAACCTTATTACCACAAAGTCACAAGCACCTGCTAATGTACATGTTCATTTGGTCCTTCTAAATTTCTTTCATATTTCCAATAATGATACTGATAAATGATTTTTTTAACTTATGGTTTGTGCTTGTAGTTGTTTTACTAAGAACAATCGCCACGAAAATGCAAAACGGATATTGGAATGTAGAAGAAACATCATGCAATGGGGGTCAAGGTCTAAACATGTCCTTGCCTTTAGGAAGGCTGAGCGAAGGAATGAGCAACGTGACTTGCAACTGTTCCTTCAATAACGGCACAGTTTGCCATGTCACAAACATGTATGGAAGATTTGACAGTTATTTTTGTTACTTCACTTATCCTTCTTTTACATACATCAATTGCAATTTATCTATTCTTATTCGTGTTGCAGCCAACTAAAGGGACTTAATTTGACTGGAATTTTTCCTGATGAATTTGGCAGCCTCACTTACCTAACAGAAATGTAAGTTAGACTTGACTGCATGATATTTTCCCATATGGAAGGTAATTAGGCCAAAGAAATTGAATGTGACTAATGGGCCATGGTTGTTTATTTTCATGGGAAAATCACAGAGAAGCATGCTATGAGTTGGGTGAAGACTATTCTGGTTCCACCTTATCTCATTATTGACAATGTTTTTCTTAAGCATGTATCTATCTTAGAGATGTAGCAATTGTGGGAATCTAAAGCAAACCATTGCTTGAGAATTGTAAAAGTTCTAAAGCAAGCATTCTTTGGAAGCAGAGAACTCTCTCGTAACTACATTAGTGGGGATACTGAGTTGACCTGTTCATTCAGTGAAAGTGCTATGAGGCATGTTAACTCAGCAGTGGGCATTTCACCCACTCTCACTCATCCTGGGTGCGGGAGACTATTATACATGCCTACCCAGTAATAGTCAGGACTTTTGTCCCAACGTGGTGTTTACCTTTACTATTGTGAGGTCCCCTAATTCTCTGTCTATCTTTATTTTCTCGAGAGAGAGGGAATATGAGGGTGACATTGTGGAGTCTCCCACCCTAGAGCGGTTCTCCCACCTTTTTCTTCCCCTTGAGCCTTTTAAAGACTTGCTCAGGTTCACAAATTGTCTTATTATTGACAATGTTTTTTTAAGCATGTATCTATCTTAGAAATGTAGCAATTTTGGAATCTAAAGCAAACTATTGCTTGAGAATTGTAAAAGTTCTAAAGCAAGCATTCTTTGGAAGCAGAGAACTCTCTCATAACTACATTAGTGGATCGCTCCCCACAAGCCTTACTCAGATACCACTTACCATTTTGTAAGTTAATCTTACCATACATTGGATATCATCATCACAATTTAATTAGGAGTTCTTAATTTTGTTTTCAATTTGGTACTTCAGGTCAATACTTGGAAATCGCATAAGTGGTATTCCTTCGGAAATTGGCAAAATTAGCACGTTGGAAGAGCTGTAAGACTTGCTATAAATCATATGCCTTTGTATTGAGAATGTGTTAGATCTGACAATGATAAATTTATGGTTATGCTAGTGTATTAGAGGACAATTTGTTTGAAGGCCCTCTTGAGCCAAAGATTGGAGACTTGAGCCGCTTAAGGAGACTGTAAGTAAATTGGAGTACATTAAGTGGCACACTTTTACTTGGATAACACATTTTAGAAATCCTTCTTTATATTTGTGAGCTCTCTTGATTGTGAGATTATAAAATAAAAAATTTGACTTTAATCTTCCTACTTAAATTGGAAAGAAGTTTCTCTTTGTTTACGGAGATGAAAATATACTTCGTTCTATGTTCTATACATTGAGACTTGATACTTTATTGTTCCTCATTCTTGGTTTGTTTGTTTGTTTTTTCTCTGTAGCCTTTTGTCTGCTAATAATTTCACGGGAACGATACCGAATCCTTTAGCAATCTAAAGAACTTAGAAAATTTGTAAGTGGCATCATAATATTCTTTTTATTTCTCAACACCGAATTTCCTTTGAGGGATTTTGATTTATAGACCACTTGCAGTCGTATAGATGGAAGCACATTTTCAGGCAAGATACCTGATTTTATTGGGAATTGGACCAAAATTACAAGATTGTGCGTATCCCAATCCCTCTTAATTAAGGCAAAAAATTATTTATATGATTTATGAGATAATCAAAAGTTGTTCTTATATTATGAGATTAAGTTTTTAGGGACATGCAAGGCACATCTATGGAGGGACCTATCCCTTCAAGCATATCTTTGTTGACAAACTTGAAGGAGTTGTAAGCATTTGATCCTATGCAGTTGTTCTTTATCTCTTATAATCTTGTAAGATTGTGTTTTAGCACGAAAAGGTAGAATGAATGTTGATGTTAAGTGATGGAGTGGTTTCATCTATGTCCAGGAGAATATCTGATTTGAAAGGTCCAAGCTCGAATTTTTCCTGATTTGCAAGGCATGAACATGATGCGGATTTTGTGAGCTCAATATAATGAATATTTAATTTGTTTCTTTTGTATCTTTTTATTATAGCTAAATTTTCACTAACTATTGTTTTTTTTTTTTTTTTTTTAATCTTAGGATTCTAAGAAATTGCTTGCTTACTGGCTCAATTCCAGATTACATTGGGGAATGGACACGTTTGACAACATTGTAAGTTTGCTACAGTGGGGTGGCTATTTCATTTGTTCACAATGATAAACACAATAAGAGTGTCATAACTTTTGTATGTTGCTCACTTGATGGTCATAAATTTTATTTTTTTTGCTGACTTAAGTATAACATAAAAGTATAATCGTTCATTTGAGTGTCATTTTAGGCAAATCGCCCTACGTGGATTTTTTATTCAATTTTCTTCTGACGTGGAAATTTTAAAAATAAATGGAAGTTCAACCTGGCTATTTTTGTCCACTTGGAGAGAAACACGTCTATCAAGCCACTGGCACGGTCTTCCTATTGTTCGTCTCTGAATTGCAAATTAGGGCTTGCATCTCTCTCTAATCTAGGCGAGGTTCGTAACGGGCGAGGGTCATTAAGCTCACGGCCATGGGGTGAGACGCAGGCAACTGCAGGTCAGGCCACCCTTGCCATGGTCTAGCCCGCCATGGGCAAAAGCGGCCTCGCCTACGGCTACCGAAGAAGATGACAACGATGGATATGAGCTTGAGATGGGACACTGCTGCGCTGTTCATGCAAACACAGTTGGCGAAGAAGATGGCGAGGGCTTGTGCCGATTTGGTTACTCACCCTCCCATTTAGGACTGATTGGTTCCTGGTTCGGTTCAATTCCGAGGTGGAATCAAGAATTGGACCAAGAGGACCGGTTTCCAGATTTTGGGACCCAGAATCGGACTGACCAACCGACCGGTCTGGTCTGGTGGAATCGGTAATGTGCCGCCTCTGCTGGGCCCCCGTTGCCTCCTCTCCCTCACCCACCTCGTCTTCTATGTCTCCGTCGCCCTGACCCTCCGCACCATCAACAGCTTCAAGTATCAACACCGCTTCCACAAGCTCACCCTTGGCCTTGCCATTGAGCGGCTGAGGGACCTCAAGATGAGGTTAAGCCTGGCGATGGCGAGCGCCGATGGAAAGGGCGCTGGCGGCCACCACCACCACCACTACGTGGTGGTGTTTGATGACAGGGACTTTGAGATTCAATACCAGGAGCCGGCCCAGAACTACCTGGGCAAGTTCAAGCGGAATTGGGCTTTGCATTTCGGGTTCTTGATCTTTGTCTACGGCTTCATGGTCTCTTTCTCTGTCGTCACCCTTTATTTCTAGGAAAGTTCCTCTTCAAGCTTAAAGCTTCGATTTTTTCAGTGGATTTTTCTCAGCATAAAGCAGATTGTGTTCATCGGAAGGGAAGGGAAAGCAAAAAGGGAAGGAGGAGAAAGCAAATTGTTTTTCTTAGCTTAAAGCTTCGGTAATATATATGTATATAACCGGTCCGGTCCGGTCGGTCCAGATTGGGAACCGGACCGACCAGCCATCGGTTCCAAGAATGGGAACTAGGAACTGGATCAAATTCTCTAGGAACCGCCTAGAACTGACCAATCTGGTCCGGTCCGACGGTTTCCGTGGCATACCCCTACTCCCATTTCTTCTTCTTTAGCCCTTGGCTGATAGATGACGACGGTTCAGCTTCTATTCTTGCACAGTTAGGGTTTTTTAATTTGTTGAGTCCTATGACACCGTTTAGCAGCTCAAATGCTGACTTCAAGTTGTCGGCATGCTATGATAAAGCGACTCAACGATAACACTTAAGAGATCTATTTTTCAAATTTGTGGCACTTAAGTGAACCAGAAAAAAAGTTGTGAGACTCAAGTGAATGCTATACAAAAGTTAGGACAATTCTGTTGCTCTTATTCTTTTGATCATAAGATACATTTTCTATTCATTGTGAAGTCCAATGGACTGGTTATTACGCACCAACACATTTTTGGACTTGTCCCAGTAGAATATTGTGTTTTTTGAGAAGAGATTTGTTTCACGAATGAGAAAGGCCTCAAACTAAAGATCAGATTACATGAAGTTATGCAAGTTTTCTTGAGAAAAATATCTGATTCTTCTCCTTTTTTCCATCCTTGATAGAGACCTAAGCGTCAACAGATTGACTGGTCAAGTTCCTGACAAGATGGGAGTTGCTCTGGATTACATGTAATTACCAATTGTCTTGACCACTCCTAATGTCTCGGCAAATATGTAGTTGATTTTCCTTCCTCATTGACATCATACATTCCTCGCATAGTTGAATTCCAAACAATTCTTTGGACAAGTACATAACTTTTATTGGTGAATGTAGGTTCCTCACAAACAACTCCCTCACTGGAGCAGTACCCACTTGGGTAACAAGCAGCAAGCAGTATCTGTTAGTCTCCTATGAAAATATCCAGTTTTTCGTTCTTACTTTTCCGTACTTTTGACATAGATTGTAGGATTTAACTCATAATTCCTAGTATGAGACTCATGAGTTCCCATCTGATATATCACTCTCCAATGTTGTACTATCATTATTTACGGGGTGAATATGCGCACTAACTTGGTCAAGGTATGTAACTGCAGTGACTTATCTTACAACAATTTCACCGGTTCTTCTCCAGTTAGTTGTCAGGCATCAAAAGTGTGAGTCAATGCACATTCTCTCTTAAGGCAGAAATTTTATAGTTTTGTCTCATCCGCACATTTCTAGAGTTATTATCTAACAGATTGAGTCACTTTCCAGTAATTTGGTTTCCAGCTATACGTCTTACCAAAACAAATCGTAAGTCTCTTTAACTATGAGCTATTCCAATTGTTTGCATTTGAAAATTTTATTGTTGACAATCTTTCTGGTTTATCCCTCTAGGCTTTGGTGCTTGGAGAAGGATCTACCTTGCAGCGCGAAGGCACAATGTGAGTTTTACATTGCTTGAATTGTGGGAAAATTACCAAAATAGTTCTAAATCTATTGTAATTTTTTCCAATTCAATCATAAATCTTTTTTTTTTTTTTTACCAATTCATTCCTAAATCTTTTGCAATTATGTCAATTCAGTTCATCCAGTCAAATTTTGGGCTAACGACGTGCGTGGCAAATTTTTAAGAATATTTTATTTTTTTGGGAATTTTTTATTAATTTTTCTTCTTCTTTTTTTCCTTTCTTCTTGTTTTTCTTCTAGCCGGTCACTGAACCGGCCAGAGGCTACACGCCGGTGAGCTCACCCTCGCCCAAATCTGGCGACAACGAGCTCGCCCAATGCTACATTGGTGAGGCACACCCTTGCCAGATTTGGGAGAGGGCGAGCCTTGCCATGGTTGGGTGAGACCTTGCCCAGTGTTGCGAGGGCGAGGGCAAACTTGCCCGCGATGGCAAGGCCTCGCCATTTGCTGGCGATGTCTCCCCTTGAATTATTGTTGAGCATAAACTGTCGAGCTACTTTTGGCCCCTATCATGTCTTATGCAATATCATCTAATGACCTATGCAGACTCTTCCTTGTTTATCAATTGTGGAGGAAAAAAAACGATTACTGACGGGAATCAATATGAAGAGGACACCAATCCGAACGGGCCATCACTTTTCTCCTCTTCTTCTTCTTCTTGGCTAGAACAGTGGGCTTCCAGCACCACAGGGGTTTATATGGGAAATGAGAATGCTGATTACACAGCAGAATACCCCTATATTATGAATGTGAACGGCTCAGGATTGTACCAAACGGCTCGCCTTTCCCCTTGGTCGATCAAATACTATGGCCTTTGCATGATGAAAGGACGTTACAAAGTGCGGCTCCATTTTGCTGAATTTCAATTTTCTGACGACGAAACATATAACAGCCTCGGGAAACGTATATTCGATGTATCGATACAAGTAAGTGAAGTGAAATTTGACACCTAATTATTATTTTAATTTCATCTATTTTGTCGAGTTATCGTCTTTTGTTAAGGTATTTGACTTGGGAAATTGTTATTATGACTTGGTGTGTGACAGGGCTGTACAAAACAGTCCGACAAGAGCATGATCTTTTCTTATCGCTGTACAAAGGAAGCAGGAGGTGTTGGGACGGGAATCGATAAGACTTCGAGCGGGTAGATCTTGGAGATTCATTTATATTGGTCAGGGAAGGGAACCACAGCCATTCTTGATAGAGGTATCTATGGACCACTTATTTGCGGCATTGCAGTGACATCGAGTAAGTCAACATTGACATACAAATCTCTTTTATTCTTTCCTCATGTGGTCATTGAAGCATTCACGTCTAAATCTATCATTTTTTTCCTACTTGAAACTCGGCTCTTTTACCTTTTCAAATGGTTTCCTTGTTATTTTCCCTACTAAGCAATGCTCACATCTGGGCAAATCGACCTTTTCAATGTTACCCAACAAGCCCTCTTTGGCTAATCTTTTCATATGTTGTTGGTCCATATGACCAAGTCTAGCATGCCACCATATTCACGTCATTATCATATAAAGTAGAAGACGTGAAACAAGGGAACAAATATTGACATCACCACAGTCAACATATAATACAATGAAACCATCTAGAAAGTGACCACAACCATAGTAGTTTTGTATCCAAATACAAATCCACACCTCTATTATGGAAGTTCATATTAAAACCAAGCTTGACCAACACCAAGACAGGACACTAAATTTCACCAGATCGGAGCATATAGGACATCATGTAGGAATAAGGTGCGCATTTAATTGCAGAGTTAACTCTTGATTTCTTATAATAAGGACTTGATCCTTTGCTTTCCCACATAGAACGAATCAATATGCTTTGTTGAGGCCCTTTCGAGCTAGGAACCAGCATTGCAAATATCTATTATCGACTCAAATGCCGGACAGTCCTCTACTAGCTCCAAAGATCCTAAAGATCTTCCATAATATGGTGAGCTTCTAGTGCTTCTTGCTTTCCAGACATATTGAATCTTCATATTCAATATTTCACAATTGTTTGGCAATCACATTTTTAGAAACCATCGGTGAACCAAGAAAGCTTCTTTCCTATAACCCGGACCATGACCTCCCATAGCCGGCTTCATTCGGTGGAAGAGTGTTCATCAAAGCATCAAAATCACATAAGATAACCATTCGGATGAATCATTTGATTGACCCTCA
This sequence comes from Eucalyptus decipiens, assembly GCA_014182575.1. Classification (NCBI taxonomy): domain Eukaryota; kingdom Viridiplantae; phylum Streptophyta; class Magnoliopsida; order Myrtales; family Myrtaceae; genus Eucalyptus; species Eucalyptus decipiens. The sequence goes on along the minus strand of CM024610.1, from coordinate 11,875,924 downwards.
TGTGATACTAAATTTTAATCAGCTAATTCTTTCATCAGCCTATTTTTGGAAGCACTGGACTATCAGTTGGAGCAATCACTGGAATTGTAGTAGCTTCGGTGGTTCTCCTTGTATTGATAATACTAGTCCTTTGGCTAAGAGGATTCTTAGATTGTAGAGACATTGAAGATCCAGGTGAGGTCATACTGACTTGTTTGCTCATGCAGGAATCTATCACTTATTGATTCATCACACAAGTATGATGCTTAATTCAAGATTGTATCTATCTGCTTTCTTTGTACTTTTTGTGGAATTTTTATAAGTAAATTGTGACTATAAAAGTCGCCCTTTTTTTTTTCCATTTAACTAGGATTGCATATCTATGAGGCATGACCATATAGGGAAATTCCTCCTCAGATTGAGTGTTGTTGTAGAACTATATTTTTCCTTCAATTATTATTATCGCATTCCTATTATATACCATGATTTTTATTTTATTTTTTAGAATTACATGGGCTAGATATCCAAATTGGCCATTTCACCTTAAGGCAAATCAAGGCTGCTACGGGCAACTTCGACTCTGTGAATAAGATAGGTGAAGGAGGGTTTGGCCCAGTTTACAAGGTGATTCACAATATTGTCATAACTTCATTCTCCATTCAATGTGAAGTGTATGATAAATAAAGTATGTCTTTGTTTTAGACTTCCCAACCTAGATCTTGTCAAGCTAACCATTTTTTGTGATGAATAAGATGTGATTTGTTATGAGTCTCAAATTCATTTGATTAATCTCAGGGAACACTATCGAATGGAACTATAATTGCTGTGAAGCAGCTTTCTTCTAGATCAAAGCAAGGCAATCGTGAATTTCTCAATGAGATAGGCATAATATCCGCTCTCCAGCACCCAAATCTCGTAAAGCTTTACGGTTGCTGCATTGAAGGAAATCAGTTGTTACTAGTTTACAAATATTTGGAGAACAATAGTCTTGCCCGATCACTTTTTGGTAAAGGATGCTTTCCCTAAGCTAACTAATATCCTATTAATGGGCATTCAACTAAACCCTCTCTCTTCCCAGGACGAGATGATCAACATATTGAGTTGGACTGGGCTACAAGAAAGAAAATATGTTTGGGAATAGCTAGGGGATTGGCTTACCTTCATGAGGAATCTAGGTTGAAAATTGTTCATAGGGACATAAAAGCGGCAAATGTGCTGCTTGATAAGGAACTAAATGCCAAGATCTCAGATTTTGGTTTGGCCAAACTCAATGAAGAAGACAATACACACATCAGCACAAGGATAGCTGGAACAATGTAAGTCTTTTGTTATTTTGATTAATTCTCTTCTTTTAATTAACTTTATCTAATGAGCTTTTGATTGCTACATATCCGTAATGTTTTACCTGAATGTCCTCTTTCTATGGCCACACTCACCATTACTATTTTGTGTTGCCTCAGAGGTTATATGGCTCCTGAATATGCTCTGAGGGGCCACTTAACAGACAAAGCCGATGTTTACAGCTTTGGAGTTGTTGCTTTGGAAATTGTCAGCGGAAAGAGCAACACAACTTATAGGTCGAAGGAAGAGTCTGTTTATCTCCTTGATTGGGTAACGTATGGCGACTTTTAGTCTTATAGAAATTATGCAGCCTAGCTTTCACTGGACTTGAAGCTCTCTTTCTCTACTTTCTGCTGGTTTGCTTTTGGGACTTGCAAGTAGAATGACGGCATGTGACTTCATAACTAAATGATGGTACAAGCTATTGGGAACAAATTCGATCAGAGTAAATAAATATATGAAGGAATAATTTCTTTGAAGGACTTCTCCCTAAAAGGAAAAAGAAAAGATGGGTTAGAAGCTTAGAACGTTGATACGTATGCATGAGCAGGCTCAGCGGTGGAGAACATAAATGCATGAACATGATGGGATTCCATCTTGATTGTTCCTAAAATCTGTTTTCTGTTTCTAAAAGCATGATAACCGACTAATCTTCTATTTCTTTCTGTACATGATGAAAGGCCCATGGGTTGCAAGAGCAAGGGCACGTTCTTGAACTCATGGATCCACGTCTTGGCTCATATTACTCCGAGGAAGAGGCAATGAGAATACTCAACCTGGCACTTCTATGCACCAATCCTACACCAACTCTTAGGCCACCAATGTCATCTGTGGTGAGCATGCTCGAAGGAAAAAGCGCGTTGCCAGCACCGATAATCAAGTGCACCGCAACAAATCCAGATCCTAGGTTCAGAGCCTTCGAGAGTCTAGCTAATGATAGTCACACAAATGTCCCGACATTCTCTGAGGACAATGACCAGGTGCCGGGAAGCATGTCCATACAAGGTCCAGGGATTGACTCTTCAGCTTATTTCACGAGTAAGGACGAAAGCCATGCTTCAGAGATCACGCTTCTCTCAGCTTCTTAGGACTCAGATTCGTTCAGTAATTATTATCTGTTAATCATTTATTCTATCCAATAGTGTAAAGGAATTAGATGGCGGAAATATAGGGGATAAGAATATGGCTGAAGGATGTTGTACAACCACGTTATTGTCCGTCCAAGCCCTCGCATGAGTATGATCCTGTGCTGGCCTTTAGGCACAATGTCTGGCTTCATCTGGGTAACTCTCAATTGTTTGAATTTTCCCTACTTTGAATTTTTTGGTATAGTATGTGCATCATAAATTCACCATATTTCGTCCACGAAAAATCCAACACGAGAGCGCTTTGTTCCCTTTATCGTTTTACATCTATTTGATACGATAAAAGCACCTAAGATCTCGAACAAAGTTTCAAAAATGTCTAGTTGCTAAGCTCACAATTAGGAAATTGTAGATTTATTGATTTTAGGCATTGTCTATGGTGTACTCCCAAAAAAAAAAAAAAGTCATTAGCATGACTTCATGTAATCTTCAACTCATTTTAATCGGTGACTTACTGAAAACTAAAAATCCCTAAATTTTCACATTTTTGATGAAGCTCAGGAAATGAACAAAACATTGATGAGGCCATTTTCTTCTCATTACTATGATTCCATGGGGTTGCAGTACGGTTTAGGATGGAAAAAGTTCATGGATGTACGTAGGTGAAGCCCATCAAGGTCACGGAGAAGCAGAAAAAATAATATAGTAAAAAGCCATGAGAACGTGTGCCTAGGATAAATCAGACGGCTACTGTTCACTAAATCCACATGCCTTAAGGTTGGACAGTGAGAAGGAAAAGCAGAATCATAATTGTAAGGCACGTGAACCTTTCTGGGTGAAAAGATAACACCAAGTTCATGATCTAGGCAAATTATTGTGGAACCTATCTTACTGGTTCATGGACTAAATGAAGACAGAAACAATCTGGTCTTTTCACTTTCCAAAAGAATTTCTCCAACTGCCACTGCCTAGCGAGCACCCTTAACGCTTCCAATCATTGAAGAGTGATAAGTAATTCTGCAATGGATAAATCTGAAGCTTCCCAGAATGGTTGTTTTGATGCCTCTTGCAGAAATGAGCCAAAGATTCAAACTTCAACCTCACTTGATTAAGAACTCCCTACACAAATTTGCAATGGATGGGGCTGCAGGATAATGAAGGATGGAAATCTCAGAAATTCGGCTCATCTAACGTGGTCCACTGAGATCTTTCTGGGGAAAATGTGAAGTTCAACCCCCTTAATTCTGGTGTGAATGGTCATGAGCAAGCAACAGAAAATGCAGTTTAGAGTGCAAAAGCTGAAGCAGGCTTCACTACAAATGCAAATGCTGAGGCACAAGTTAAACCATATTGAAGGAGAGATTTAAATCAAATAAATGGAAGAACGACCAAATATAAGTGGCACCCTCAAGTGTAAAATACAGAGGATGCTCGATCAGTAGGTAATGCTGAATTGCTCCATAACACTATAATTTTCTTGGCAGTTCTGATCATTAAGTTTGCCGCAATGCAAATGAGACTTATGACTAGATTCTAGGCGTTTCCAATCTGGTTTTCATACTACTCCCTTCGTGTTTTTGCTGTCTCCACTTCAAACGCTGGATCACATCCAGGCATCCCTCAAGAAAAAATTACTGAAGATATGCAAAGTAACAATAGCAGGAGTCACATTTCTGATATCAAAGTGGCTGAGTGACAGTAAAAGAAACCTGCATTCGGCATTGAGATTTTGTTGGGCCCTATGCTGCTCAATCTATGTCTTCCTCATGCTTCTCGGATTAATAATCCCAGGGCTTGTTATGGGTGGTTTTGCAATGAAACACTAGTGACCAAACCAATTCAGACAGCAGAGACCCTGAATTTGGTTTACACTAAACCTAACCTTGTAGCCTTTGTGCCGTTTACACGGTCTTTCTGCATCGATGGCTCTTCAGGTGAACGTGCTGTTCATCATTCGGAGGCGAACATTGCAAAGAGCAATAATGGCATTCCTCATATACAGGAACTGAAGGTCACAATTTCTCTCTCTATGCCGGAGTCTGAACACAACCGAAGGCTTGGCATCTTTCTAGTATTATATCTTGTTGAGAGTAATCATGTCTATAAATGATCTTTCTTTTGCATTCTGTTTTATTCTGAGGCATGATGATATGCAGGATGACTCATAGATAACTTGGGTTTTGGAGATATATCTTAAGAGTGCTAGAATTTCTATCGAACCACTTTGATGGTGAGGGTGGAATCTCTTTCTTCAAATGGTGGAGTCACAGCAAGTTCGAGCTACCTGACCATCCTGCCCTTCAAAAGCCAACGCATTTGCTTCGCGGAGACCTTTCTCAATTGCGCTCCTCACACTGTCGGTCTCCAATCAGAGTCACAAGTGCTCAACATACATATGACCGAACACATCAATGCACCGGAGTTGACTTCCTGCCTGAAGGTGATCGTGTAAGCAAGAGCTGACAACCAGCTGGTGGTGGCATCCTAGAGATGTACTCCGCGTCAATTGAGCTCAATCTCAGCTCCCTTGCTTAAAGAGGATTGTTTGGAATTGGCGTAAGACGGTCTTCATTTGCGTCAGTTTGGCGTCATATTCCGTGGAGTCGGTCTTAGTTCTTCTCCTGTAGAAGAGTAATTATTCCCAAAGGGCGGGCGAAGACTATGGCAAAAAGGCACCACATGAACATCACATCCCCGCACAAGAGCAGATGAAGAAATGACCCGAAGCCGAAGCAAGCTCTCAGCCTTCAGCCTTGGGTACATCTTTCTTCTTATTTGGAGTAATCTGGGTAGGTTTTTAGCTTTCATGACTGACCGCTACTGCTGATCTAAAATAATTCAGGAAGATGCACATTTTGAGTAGCTCGAAAGCAACTTTTTCACTGAGAGATCAGATGAGAGATCTTTTTCTCAACTGACAGGCAGTATTAGCGTTGAATTCATGCGTGACTATCTACAATTGTGGCACTTTTCATGGATTAGGCCTTAAAAGTTCATTACACTTTAGTTTTTCGTAGTGTCATTCTAAGAATTTATTTAGGCTCAGCTACTATTCTTAAACAAACATGATCCTCTGCAAATAAGATTGATGAAGAGACAGGCCCTACATGTGCAAAATCTCGGCACGCCATTAACTAAAACAATTGGTAACATATATGTTCTAAGCATTAGCAAAATGATAATCTACGACTCAATGATAAAGAAAGAGGCCTTAGCAAAATGATAATTTACGACTCCTTGATGATAAAGAAAGAGGTATTATGTTGCCGTGGCTTGAACTATAGAACTCACTATGTCAAACTTTGTGCCAGAGAGAAATAGAGTGACGTGTGGAGCTAAAAGGGCAATCTCTAGAAATTCAGTAAAAGATTGGGATCAATTGGTCATCTACTTCTGAATTAATCAAATCACATTCTCCCAATAGTGCAAGAGATGCAAAATGCGGACAAATAAGAACTCATCTATGGCCTCAAAAGTGGAGAAATATTCACACGGTATCCTGTGCCAACATGCTTAACACTGTATACACTTCCAACTGCAAATTAAGGGCGTGAAGCAGTCAAAACTCAACACCACTTTTTATCTTAAGGGAGAAAGGTCTATTGACGGCGGACAGCGACGCATCCATTCTGACAACTGTACTTGAGATTCCAACATTCCCATTCCGCTTAGATCTCCCAATCTGCATAAGGCCCGGGAAGAGATTGACACAAAAGGACTTGAAAGAGGCCCAAGACGTCAGCTTGCGACCTCGCCAACCTAGGATCAGGAAAAAAAAATAAAGAAGAAAAAAAATTAGAAAAATTTAAAAAATTATTTACATAAGTATTAACTGTACCATATATGATGATTAATGCACCATCACATCAATGATTTCTGCTTAAATTAGTTGGAATAACTAAATTGACAATTATCTGTAAATTTAAAACTAAATTGACAAATTGTCAAAAAAATTTGAGATTAAATTGGTACAACTGAAATATTCAAAACTAAATTTACACAAGAATAATGGGTTTGTAACTAAATTAAAAATTTTAAAATTAAACGGATACAAATGTAATATATTTATTTATTTATTTATTTTTTTGGTTAATCTCCTCCAACAACTGTGCTCCTTTGGGGACTTGAGAGCGGCATCCCTAGAAGCTTGGCTAGAGAACTTGACTAGGCATCCCGATTTTCGAGATGGGGACGTGACTTATAGAGATAGGAATATGTTTCTCACGTGACATCACACACGAAACTTTGTGCCCCTGTTAACACCATCCAAGTGCTCTGGGAGACGCAATAAAATCGTCGCTGGTAGCTTTTGTAAGAAAACTTGTGAGAAGTTTTTTTTTTTTGACCAGAAACTTGTGAGAAGTTTGATCAGTGGCATCCCAGCTTTTGTTTTGTACGTCCCAGTGGCTTTTATAGAAAATTTGTGAGATACTTGGTTAGTGTCGTTCCAATTTGTGAGATCCAAAGACTTCAAGGGAACGTTACGGGGTAGTCCTTTGGACTTTCATCCCTATGCCAAAAAGGAACAATGCGAAAAAAACGTCCTTGTCCTACAAGATCTAGGGACATTTAAAAAGGTGTCTCTAGAGGTCCCTAGGGTGGAATGTGGCTATGACAATGTCCCTAACAATTGCGAAGCAAGGGCTTTTTACTTAGTTGTCCCATAAAATATGTTTGGACTCGCACCGTTTAAGTAGTACCGATATTAACATAACACAACATAACAAGACACACCAACACATTTTTTCTTAAAAAAATAAAGAATTCCAATATGTTGAGACACGTTATACATCAAATGTATATTTTTATATGATTATTTCAATAAGATTAATTTAATTCAAATTCACAAATAAATAAATAATAATAAAGAGCATATAATGAATTTACATTAAAAATATTAATCCAATATTTGTTGATATCATTCATTATTTCAATTTGACAAATTCAACTGTATTTCATTCCAATAATCCATAAAAATTTATAGAAAAAATAAGCAATCCACATTACACTATTAAATTTAATTTTAACAATAGGTCTAGAAAAAATCCACATTTTATCATCAAATATAACAAGAAGTCTTTTCCCCTTATTATTTTACATTTGGATCTCTCATTTCTTGAAAATTTTTAAAATTGATCTAGTTAGTGTCGGAATCGCATGTAGAAATTCCGAACTTGTATGTTGAGAGAGTTGACTATGTGTCGGATTTTTTGATATCTATTAATTGTGTATCGAAATGTGTCAGAGTATTCAACACAACACCACAGCTCCCGGAGAGTGTAGGTACTTTCTAGTTGCTATAAGCATATATAGTTTTGATTTTTTTTTTTATTTTGAAAAAGAAAAAGACTTCAATGTGAACTTTCATTTGCTTCTTTCCAAAATTTAAAGTATTTCATATTAACTAAAATCAAATTTAAAATCTAAAATTGGCTAAAAGGCCCAGCCCCTCGAACAAGATTTAAAAATCAGAATCTGTGCAGCATCTTTTTTTCTCTCTCTTATTCCCGATGGCCAATTAATTAGCTTTTATTCTCTCAGGCATTTTTTCTATCGATGTCTCTGTCTATTTAACTATTTATTTATTTGCTACTTCTTCCCTCATAAACTTTCAGCTCCGATCCTGAAGCATGAAAGAAGCCCATGATCTCTCAATTAGATGGGCAAGAAAAGAAGATAAAACAGTCCAATCTTAATCCCCTCGTTTTTCGAGCTTCTAATTGAAGATGAGAGATAGAGCTCAAGCCCTGATTAGTCAACTGGATGAACAAATCTGAACTGGTTAAAAGCAGAGCCTCTGTCTAGCCGCCCGCCAAAGAAAAGGCTCGTCTGCTCGCTTTAGTGAAGATGGCTCGATGTTTTGCGAACCGTGCAAAATATGAGTTTATAAATTTAAAGAAAAAATAATACCATTCATAAAGTTGAAAATCGAAAAAAACGATATCAAAGTCTGAGCAATACACTAATCTAACGAACAACTTACTAGATTATGCTTGTTCACTGATAAAAATGACTATTACACATTTATAAAGAAACACGCGAAGTTCATCTTTATTATGTATATTGTCTGTTATGTGTAATTTACACGTGAAAGTTTATAAATTTGTTCCAATCAAACCATACTTTGAAATCGATTTTCATTAAACCCTATAGCTCTACCCTAAACTATCATTTCCATATAAATTCATAGTTGTATGACTTCAATCGAACATTGCTGTTCAAAATTGACTTAACTTCGGATTTACGACCTAACTTTGATAATTACTCCTATTAAATGAATAATGGGCTTGAATACTTGCCGAGCATTGCAATTCGGAGTTAGTACGACTAATCAGGACGTTCGAAGTGGCTACACACGAAAATTTTCTCAATCCTCTCTTTTTCCCTTTTTCCCTTCAAGGACGAGCTCCCTTTCATTTCCTTGTTTTGTCCGCTGGCTTTACGTATATCATCAGTTGAAGAAGAAACGAAATGAGTTTAGGTCGGGCTTTAGCAAACATGGGCTGGAAATGTGGTTTTGACTTTTGAGAACATGGGCTTGGGCTGGCTTGTTATTACAAAATCGAATGACCAGCATAAGCTTTAGAATGAGTTCAAAGTGAAAAGGGACGACCAACAATCATAATACGACCAGCGTCATCAAAATCGTAATGATTTATTGCAATAACAGAAGTACAATACATTAGCTTCTCGGATCTGAGTTGGGCTCATGAAGTGATGATGGTGTAAATGATTAATTACGAACTCCATTATAGCTTTATTGCTGAAGAACCCTTTTAGCAATCATCATCTAACATTTCATGAACTAAATCACTATAGGAAATTAGGTAGTAAGGCGAGACTCGCAATGAATTAGTATAATATCAACAACACTTGAGTTTCATCAACCTCGGTATATCAAAAGCACATTACCAGCTTCAAAGCCACATCCGATTTGATAATTTGAGTAACTTTCTGTGCTGCTTCTCTGCTCCTAATGCCGCCTTTAGTAGCCTCAACCATTGCAAACGAAGAACTACATTGTTCAGACCCGTCACAGTAGTCTAGAAAGATACAACGATGGTCCTCCAACCATTTCGACAAAAAGAATTTCTTGATGTGGAGATAAGGATGTTAGTTTTGCCGTTAAGTAATATTTTTAATTTGCGAAAGTAATCAAAATAGTTCATGTTCTGATCAAAGTTCCATGTACATTTCCAGGAGCATAGTAATAAGATCTAGAATTGAAGTAGTTGACAAGAAAACGTGCATATTGTTTGTCCAAATAAGCATTTTGTATCCATGTCGCATTCGTGAAATAACTAAACGAATTTTCCCGAAGAAGGACGAGGGTTGTCTTGAATCGAATGAAAATGAATTGACAAGGACGTTTTTGAATTTCGAACGAGTGTAAGAACCACATTGATGTGATTCCCTCGTTTTTGGCATGTTTAACCGAAAGACAACATTTTATTAAAGACATTGCCATCTAAATTAACCCGCGAACACGAATTCCCAATTTTAGCGCGGGTATCTCAACTTCAATGATTGGCCCGGTGAACGGTTTTGGTGATGCCTATTGATGTTGGGCAGCTAATTTATATATTGATGGACATCAATCGATGTGGGGGTGACACAGCCAATGTGCTCAAAGTATTTTAGATATAAAAAAATTATCAGTTTCTTGGTTTTTTTTTTTTTTTTTTTTTGGGTCATTTTGTGACAAGAAAACACAATTATTTTCGATAATTGAGTAGTTATCGGTGAACACAATTACAGGAAACCAAGGGTGGCTGGTTCGAATCCTATCAACTATTGCCTAGCCAAAGGACTGGACTTAACCGATATATAAATCTTATGGTGAGATTCTCTCTCTCTCTCTTTTCACTTGGATAAGAAACTCAAACAAGTTCATTCTTCTTGGAAGAAGATAGACCGAATACTTGCTGACGTCTTAAAAGGACCAGTACTTGTCAAGAATAAATATGAGAAAAAATGGAGGGAAAAACAGATCCATTGCCGCGAGTGATTTTTGGCAAGTTCTCTTCCGCGATAAAATGTGTACAAGCGTATATGAACGTTAAGACGAATGAAAAATTTATCCGGCACATATGGATGATCAATTGGGTTACTTATAACTATGAGCACAAGCATTTGAAGATCAAATTGTTTTGGAACTAATGTGTTGGATGCCGCAAGCGTAAGTTCCTGTTAAGGGAGAAGTACCAAGAAAGTTCTAAACCTATTGCATTTGTGTAAATTCAATCCTAATTCTTTTATTTGTACTAATTGATTCCTCAAACTTCTCTTTTTTCTATTGTTAAGGTTGATAGAGGGCCATTGGCCGAGGCTCGACAACCCTCACTGGCTACAGGCAAGAACCCTCGTTAGTCGTGAGCAAGGGTTGCGAAGTCCTCACCAATAGAAAGTCAAGGATCACACCCCTCCCCTAGTGGCTGGTGAGGGCTCATTGTCCTCACACGCAACCCTCACTAGCTACATGCGAGGGCTACGAGCCCTCCCCAACTATGGGGAGGGAGTCACTGCCCTTGCCAAGCTCCAAGTGAGTGCTGCGAGCCCTCACCTAGTGGTTAACGAGGGCTTATGGCCCTCGCTTAGAACTGGGCAAGGGCTGTGACCTTCGTCTGCTATCGACAAGGGCTCGTAAGCCATCTCCTAGTGGCTGGTGGGAGTCACTGAACTGTTAGCCATCGGCCCTTAATAATAAAAAACAAGAAAAGAAAAAACAATAAAAAAAACAATAAAAATATAGATTTTTTTTTTATTTTTTTGAATTGTCCAAGTTGGCATTGGTTGCACCATATAAAATGGCCAACATTTATGTTAGTAATTTCTAGCCAATCACGTTGTTGACACCTAAATTTTGGCGACCTGTTTAATCATTTATCGCATTAAAAAATTAGGGATTAAGTTTAACCCCAAAAAAATATTAGTTAATTAATTAATTACATAGCATATAGTTTTAGGTGCATTTATTTTAATTTGCATTTACATTGGGTCGGTGACAGATGGGTCTGATTTGGGGGTTCTGAGCTTTAAGCTGACAAGTCGGACTAAACCCACGAAAAGAGCAATTTAGCCTAAGCCCATATTTGAAAAAAATCCTATTGCAATTTTTGAAAAAATCAATAGAGAATATTCATTTTTTGCAAAGGAAATCTAGAAGAGGTGTGGAAAGTAAAAAGTGATATTGCGTTCGGAAAAAGGAATTTTCGTGGATATGAATTTGGAAAAAAATTAAAACCCTAACTCATGGCCTATAAATAGATTAGATGCGTAGGGTTTAGGGAGACCACACATATTGATACATACGGCCATATTGAGGGGGGGCAATTCTGAATACACGGAGACACACCGTGAGATAAGAGAGAGATAGAGTGCTTCATCAAGCTTGGTCGAGATTCCCTTGCCACGTGAGTCCCGCCAGCCACATCGCCGCGCTCTCATGCTCGCAACGCTGCCCCCACACTGCGAGACCACCACCGGGACGAGCTGCTGCACTAGCATCCTCAGCTGCGTCGTGATCCCCTCTGATGAAGCATCCGCGAGCCACGAGTCCCAGCAGTTCAATCCTACAATTTGCTCCACCTTGACGCTCATCCAAGCAACATGTGGCGGTGGGTACATTAAAAAATTTATAAAGATGTGTGCTGATCAAAGAAGCAGAGAACACATCTACACGTTTGAAGAAAGGATTCCACCGCACATGAATTGACTCCGCTCTCGATGATCCCGAGTGTGATTTGCAAGCCACGGTGACCATCCCCACTCCTGCCGTCCGACAAGTCCAAATTTGGAAACGCGTGACATCAAAAGCTAGCTAAGAATTTTGGTTAATTTGGTTCCCATATATTCTGTTGCCATTCCTTGAAATATTCTAATGTTGGTTGAATTCCTTGATATAAAAAACGACAGCCACAATTGAGAGGAGAGGTAAAAAAGAACAAAATTCTTTCTTCTTTTTCTCTTTGTAGGTCAACGGAAGATCAATACAAAGGGAACTCGATACCCTGAGAGACGAAGCAGAGCGGTGATTTTTGGCTTGGTTTGTCAGTCCCTGCAGCGAAACCGAAATCTCCAGCAATTCCAGGCCGGTGAGCAACTTCCAGCAAAGTCCGGGCACTGCTCAACGAGACCCAGATTTCCCATTGAATTTCATCCGAATCCAGCGAGCGAAGCCAGTCAAGATTTCTCCACCGTCTGGACCTTGAGGAGGGTACACGTAGCAAGGGAATCTCCACTTAGTCATCATCCTTCACCATAGATCTTGGTGCATATATATAAAAAGAAAACAAAGAAAGGTTTACACCTGCTCCTAATTGTCTTTGCAAGTTCCTAGTGTTGCAGGCATTCCGAGAAGTCTCTGTCGTAAGGCTGGGAGTTAGCCGTGCACCTCCCCACCGCCTCGTGAGCCATCACTTGTCTCAAATCATCGAGGCATCACCGTGAGTCCACCATCTTGGCTGCTGTCCAAGCCGAACCACCATCTGCAGCAGATCACCACCGCGATCCATTGCTAGTTGTCATCCACCACCTTGTTGCCCGCCGATTGCGATCCTGGTCCAATTTCGCAATTTCCAAATTTGGAAATCAATATCGGATTAGGTAAAAATTTCATTTTATTTGATTTCCGAATATTCATTTCCTTATTTGAAATATCCGTTGATGCACTTGATGGAAATTCCCGATATGCCATGATATTCGCAACTCGAGTAGTCTTTTAAATTGGGAAATTTTCCTAATTTCACAATGTACATATAATTGATGGTCTGATTTCACACTCAAAATACGACCCGCAATCGTATGAAAAAATCACCAATCTAATCTCCCGCTCGAGATACGATCCGTGATTTTATTTAAAAATTGGCCAATCCGATCTCATGCGCGAGATACAATTCATCAATTTATTTCCCAAATTTATATGAACATGGATGATGTCTTGTTTGATTTGGTGCCGTGTTGTTCTTGATGCCTTATTTGTTTGCTCCCGTAAAAGAACAAATATTTGAGTTAGATTAGATGCATGTTAGGATATTACTTATTTTAGGTTATTTTGCATGTCTAGAATAGGAAATTTATTTATTTCGAATTTCTTAAATAAAAATACCAAAAGAACATAAATTTAGGATGTTAGATTTTTGTTTCACTAATTTAAATTGCATGTTTAATTATTTGGCAATTATTAATTTCGAAATTAAAAAAGGAAAAAGGAAAAACAACAAAAAAATCATCATGCATATGTCACGTAGAATTAGGGCATATTTTGTACGTCATTGCATATTAGGGTAAAATCGCATGTTTCGTTTTGATTTTTAGATAGATTGCATCCTAGGTTAGAGATTGCTAAGTTAAGATAATATCTTAGTTTAAATTAGGGTTTAGCCTGGCCTAATCCTTAATATAAGGTGGATAGAATCTTAATCTAGCTAGGTAATTTTGGCATTTTTCTAATTTCGAAATTTCATGGAAAATACCAAAAATTATCTTAGAATAAATCGATTTCATTCTTTAGTACATACTACATTTTATTTATGTCATGTTCTTTAAGCCATATTACCATGTCATATTATTTCATGTTAGTAGCATGCATTGTATATTGCATGATCTTCATTAAATAAGTGAAAAACAAAAAACAAAAATTACGTGTTAATTAGAAATCATATTTAAGACTGTCGATGTGAATTCTGATTTAACATTGCAGATGCTTTCGTTGCTACAAAGTAAGTCTTGTAATTTATTTATTGATTTACTTGGGTGTTAAATTGGTGGTTTGCGCACCCGCATGATAACCTTACATGTTAGGGAGATAAATTAAAATTAATCTAAGCCATTTGCCAAACATTTTTTTCAAAATAAAAGAGAAAGGTAACAAAAGGGCGTTAGAGAAATCTAGCGTAACCAAGTCCCCGTACCCATAGTCTCTGGTTCGTAGGAGTAAGGTAAAACTCATGTTACTTTACTTGGGTTTCTAATCGACCCACAAAAAATTGATTAGTGGCGACTCCTAGATAAAATCAATTGCATGTTAAGAACTTGAACCTAAGTCGTGAATTGGTATGGGCTTGGGAGAGCCCGAGTTAAGTCTAGGCTTAACAATCCATTAGCCAAACCCTAGGTGGTTCACACTCGGAAAATTTGGTCGCGACATACATAATTTTTATTTGGCATGTGATTTCTCGTTGGTATTCTTTTTATTATTATTATTACTATTACAGATGCAATTGAAATAGATTCCATGGAGTAAAAGCAGGAGCTGGACACATGAAGTGCCAAAATTTGGCACGATATTTGAGTGTCAAAAGTTTTGAAATGTATACTTATGTGCCAAAATTAGAGCAAAATGGATCAGTTCAATGTTAACAGCGAGAAAATTTGGCCAAAATACTGATGTAGCATTTTTCTGACAAGGCAAATACAAAATGACATCGTTTTGCATGTTGACGTGGAAAGAAAAGCCAAAAACAATGTCATTTTGCCTTAGATTTGAATATTAATATTAATATTAATTAATAAATTAAATCTAAAACTAAATTTAAAACTTTTTTTTTTTTTTAAGGAGAAGCAAATTGCAGCCCTCGTTGCCACCTCCCAACCATCGCTGGGAAGGGCCGGCGATGATAGGAGGAGGATCGGCTAGGGTCGTTAGGCCCTAGCTAAGGGCTGGTGACCTTGGCCAGCTAATGGCAAGGGCCTGTAAGCCCTCACCCAGATCTGGGGCGAGGGTCGTCGGCCCTTGCCTAGCAAGGCAAAGGGTTGCTGCTTGCTAGGGTGAAGGCTTATAGGCCCTCACTGGCCCCTGGTCAAGGCTCAATGACCTAGGCCAATCTTCCCTCATGGTCGTCGACCCTTCTTGGTGATGGTTGGGAGGAAGCGACGAGGGTTGAGCCCTCAGCTTCTGCAATTCAATTAATAATTATATTAAAATTCAAAAAAGAGCCAAAACAATAACAATTTTGTTCTTCTTTGCTAACTCAGCTTTCAGGTAAGCCACGTAGGCGAGAATTTCTCCTATTATGCAGCATGATTATATGAGAAAAGTTCTCTTGTCATGCGGCATGATTATATGAAACAAACGAAAACACATTTGACAACTCGAAATGGGACATCACCTCAGCAGGGCAGAGCACATAACATATATCACTCCATTACAATGCGTTAGTATATCACGTTTCGACTTTCTATGACATAATAAATCAACAATTTAAGCCAATCCAAGCCCTTGGCTTCACTTTACCTATTTATGACCACATTATGATGAGACTTAAATAAACACATCTACTTCTTATATATTTGAGCCAAGTACCATGTGGCCATATTAAGGTAAAACAAACCCGTGAATCCGGTCCGAAAGGCAGGTACCATTGCATTAGTTTTGCAGTCATCCAACGACGCTTACCTCTGATTTCCACATTATGTGTCTTCCTCCTATCTGCATCATTTGGAGTTAATTGCACCAGAACAATATTTATCATGAACAGGAACCCTAGATAGAATTTCTTCAATTAGACCATATTAAAGAGCCAATATATATGATGCACTCATACAGAAAAACAAATGGCATTTATTGACAGTGACCAAATCGATATGGCTTTTACTCGGCAAAAGACCAGTCCAAGTGTCAAAACTTGGCACGGATGGACACTTTGGTGCCAAAAGTTACTAAAAATATACTTAAGTTACCAAATGAACTTCTGTTCTTTTTCTACTCTAGGGAACAGAAAAATCTAGGAACAAAAACGTTCCCGTGCAATTCTTAAGATGGTTTGGCTTCTTTCTAGGAATCTGGCTTTTGTTATGACTTTTTTGTCTTGTATAATACCATCCATGCATGCGTTGACTCAATTTGATTCCTCCTTATCACGGTCTTCAGTTTGAAAAGAGAGAGAAAAAGAGGATAAAACTATGAGTAGATTCAAACATCTCAAAGTCAATTGTAGTAATTTCTGATTCACTTTCGATCTCGTGAAATGTGCAGAGATGCAAAGTCCTCAAGAGATGCGGCTCTACGATACCTCAATAAATTCAATGAAAAACTATCAAGGTGATTCGACTTGTTTATTTATATGTTATTCTGATTGTTGTTTGATAGGTTGAGCGCTTAGAGGTACGAGTGAATAAAGCTTTGTCGAGTCTCAACTTTTCTGTACGTTCATATCATTTCCTAAACCTATGTTGCACATCCCATTTGTTTAGCTTATTCATTTGAATAATTATGAAATGTTCATGTTCAATCTGTATAAAGTATTTTAATTAATTAAATTGGTTCATGTATTATTTTGATGATAAAAACTTTATTTGCATTGTTATATGGAGCTCCTTTTTAGCAATTAGATGGTTGAGATTAAGTCAAAGATTGATCAAGTGCGCCCAGATTTTGAAGAAAATGGGTAAATTTAATAAGTTATACATGTAATTAATAATGTTAACTTCTGCTCCAATACAATATTTATATATGATGAATATGTGCTTTTGCAGACAATGATTGATAGATGCAGTCCAAAGCCGCTCTGGAGAGGTGAGTGAGGAACCGTATTTAATAAATCGACCTCAATAACATGGTTTTGCCTCGGGTAGGATTTTACTTGATTTGACAAAGATGTTTAGTACAAAAACAAATTGAAGAGGACAGTGAGAAGCTGAAACTTGCTAAGGAGTTTTCGAATTACAAAACTTCTCTCGATCAGCTTTATGATGATAACTTCATTTGATTAGCTCCGTAATTTTATGAGTTTTTCCCAACATGACGGTCTTGGTTAGTGTTATATCTGATTTGGTTATGTTACCTTTTCATAGATGTATTTCGTAAACTCCAAGAGAAGATCTTCTTGGCACATGTTGTAAATTAAGAAAGAAGGAGAAGGATTTGCTCGAATAGTTGATGATCACAATAAGTGAATGAGAACATCAAAAGGAAGAAAATGGTAATCTAATGGTTTAAGATACCGATTGTATTTTTGGAGTCGCTAGATGCATGTTCACCACATTTTTTTTTTTTTTTTTTTGAAATGCAGGTCCATGATGATATGAGGGTTTTGGCGAAGTTTGATGCGACGGTGTCAAAGGATGAAAGGCGTTAGGATCCCATAACCACAATATTGACATCATATGTCGTGCCCTTCTAAGCAGTTTAAAACTGATTAGTTGTTTTTAGTGAACCATTCAACTTTTTTGGAACACATTGTTGGATATCAAAATTTTTTGATTGGGTTGCAAATGCCCTTCTCACTGAGTTTGGCTTGTTTTTGGGAACACTTAGAATATCTTGCATATGTCTACCTTGGCTTGTATAAAGATTTGATTTAAGGGCAAATAGTCATGGCATATGCACGATCATCTAACTGTTTTCAGAAACAAGCTGAACTCAGTGGCAAGGGTATTTGCAACCCAATCAAAACTTTCAATATCCAATAATGTGTTCCCAGAGAAAGAAGCTGAATGGTTCCTAAAAATAACTAATTAGCTTTAAACTGCTTAGCGAGGAGCAAGTGACCTATGATGTTGATGTTGTGGTTGTGGGATCCTAAGGCTTTTCATCCTTTGGCATTGCCAGATCAAACTTTGCCAAAGCCCTCATATATTCATCGACCTACATTTCGAAAAAAAACAATCCGGTAAACATGCATTGAGCGACTCCTAATACAATTAGTATCTTGAACCATTAGATTACTATTTTCCCCTTTAATATTCTCGTTTACTTCCTTAACGTGATCATAACTGTTCCCAGCACATCCTTCTACTTCTTTCTTAATTTTAAACCCGTGCCAAGAAGATTTGCATGTTCTATTGAAATTCTTGAAATGCATATATAAAAAAGTACATGGTCAACATAACCTAATTAGTTGTAACATTAGCCAAAATCGTCATATTGGGAAAAACTCATAAAATTATCGAAATAAACAATAAAGTTACCACCATAAAGCGGATTGAAGTTTTTGTAATTTAAAAACTACTCATAGAGTTTGTTCAGCTTTAAAATCATTAAGGCAAAACCATATTAACAAAGTCGACTAATTCAATACAATACCTTACTTATTTCTATAGAGTGACTTTGGAATACCTCTATCACACGTTCCTTGCAGAAAAAACATATTCTTTGGATATAAACATTGTATTGGAGCAAAAGGTAACATTACTAATTGCATGAATAACTTATTAAATTTACCCATTTTCTTCAAAGTCTAAGCACACTTGATTGACATTGGATTTGATCTAAGCCATCTTGCAGCAAAACAAAGGTTTAATATATTGATGCATATAAATTTTTTATTATCAAAATTAAACATGAACCAGCCTAATTAATTGAAAGAATTTATATGGATTGAACATTGATATTCGACAGTTATTTAGATATATAAGTCATTAATAAGCTAAACAAGTGGGTTATGCAACATAAATTTAAAAAATGATGTGAACGCACAAAAGAATTGAGACTCTTTGTGAATTTCATCCATTCAAACCTCTTAAGAGCTCAACCTATCGGACAACAATCAACAAATGATGTTAAAAAAATGAAACAAGTTGAATCACCTTGATATTGAGGTATCATAGAGTTGCTTCTCTTGAGGGCTTTACGTCACTGCACACTTCACTAGACAAAAAGTGAATCGGTAATTAATATAATCGACATGGAGATGTCCAAATCAACTTATAGCTTCGTCCTCTTTATTTCCCTCTCATTCGTCGTGGAAGTCATCGTGGGATATTCTGCACTTTTCCTGAAATAAATACAAAAAGAACTTAAGGCATCGTATCAAAATTTAAAACAAACTAGTAAGTCAAGAAGTTGAAATTGATAACTTGGTTCATCAATTCATCTTCGTGTACATCACAACAATACGCAAGATTATTTGAGAATCAATCACATTTGAAGCCAAAGCAGAAGCGACTAGACCCAAAGTGCATGCAAATCAATTACACGAGAAAATTCTACAAGAAAATTGAAGAAGCTTCTCATTCCAAAACAACTCTAACATGAAATGAATTAGGTCCAAAAGCGTGCATATTGATTACAGCAAGAAAATCGAAGAAGCTTCTCATTCCGAAAAAAAAAAAAAAAAAAAAAAAAACCCTAACATGAAGTGAATAGACCCAGAAGCATGCACATAAATTACAGTGAGAAAATTGAAAAAGCTTCTCATTCCAAAACAACCCTAAGATGAAACAAATAGTCCTCGAAGCCTACACATCAATCATAGTGAGAAAACAAAGAAGCTTTTCTTTCCAAAAGAACCCTAGCATGAAACGAATAGACCTAGAAGTGTGCACATTACTACGAGAAAATCAAAGAAGCTTCTCATTCTAAAACAACTCTAATGTGAAATGAATAGACCCAGATGTGTGCACATTGATTACAACAAGATAATCAAAGCTTCTCGTTCCAAAACAACTCTAATATGAAATGAATAGACACAAAAGCTCGTCATTACAAAGATGAAGCGAGAAAAGAACTCACTGGATAATTGGCTTCGGTTAGAGCGAGAGAGGGACCGCGAAATCTAGAGTCAAGAGAGGGTGCGGGGGAGAGAGGGCGAAGAGGCGAGTGAATGGCAAACAAGGTGTAGGCGAAGAGCGAGAAGGTAACATATTTTGAAACTGCTTTTGAATTTTTTATAGGAAAGTAGAATTTTAAGAACGTCCTGAAATGAGACCAAAAAATAAACAGTTAAGGAATAAGATGACAATGTCCATAATGAGAGACGGCGGCTAGAAGGCGAGCTCTAGACGATTCGAGCTACGCCAGCCGCCTCGGTGCCTCCGAGCCAAGATCCTCGGGGATAAGGGAGGTTTGAACCAAAAGAGAAACTCACCGGGAACACCAGGCTTTTGGGAGCGAGGAGTCGTGGGTTCGTGGGCGTCAGCTAGAGGTCGTCGGAGGGGATTCGGGCGTGACCGGACTACCAGGGAACCCTCTCGAGCTCCTCCCTCGAGCTCTTCAAAAAAGTCCCGGCGAGCAGCCCTCGAGAACGCTCGTCCGCTCGCCCTTCTCCCTCTCTCTCTCTCTCTCTCGGTTGCTCCTTTTTCCTCTGTTCCTCTCGCCCACGCCTTCAGCCAAGCCCACCACGAAGCCTGCAGAACAGTGGAAGGAGACGACACCGATCTGCGCTCAACGTTGTAATAATCTTTTCCCACTTCTGCGAAAAAAGATGGGATTTTTATTGTGGATTGCTCGACGGACTGAGTTGAGTGAGAACCGGAAATTGAGAGGATGGAACAAGGGGAAGGAGAAGGCCTTTGCTTTGCTTCCCTGGCCAAAACCCAAGATGGTGGTCTCTCGCCCTCTCCCACTTTTTAAGCCGTCCGGCGCTAATGGCGTGCCTCCTGCGACGCCAGCTGTTGCTGCCGGTCCGCCCCCGACCACCAGCTCCGGTGCGATCCACCCCCTGTTTCCTCTGCTACTGTTCGGTAACCTGTCCTCCGTCCTTGCTTCCCCGTTTGTCGTCGAGCCAACGGTCAAAGTGGAGAGAAGGAGAAAAGAAGAGGAGAGGGCCGGGCCGGGCCGGGGAAAAAGGAAAGAAAAGAAGTGGGCTGGGCCGGCCCTGAGGGGAAAAAGAAAAGGGAAGGCTGCGGTTTTTCTAATTATTTTTTTTTAAATTTAAAATTTTAACTTTTTTAAAGATTTTTAATATTAGCAATACAATTGTTCCTAATTTCTATATGGGATGCAATTTAATGAAAATGTGATGCATTTTAATGAAAATTCTTTGCTTTACTTTTTACTTTTTTTTTAGATTAATCCATAATTTTCTATTCAATTAAATCCTTAATAAAAATGGCAAAATTTATGTGTCAACAAACATGTCAAGAAACATCTAACATATCATGGGTTTTTAGCTTTTCCATTAAAATCTAATCATTCAAAAGAAGTCTTAACTTAGCTAGTGAATATGAAATTTGACATGCGAGCACTCTAGACATGCCAATCCTATCCAAAAATTTCAGTTTGGTTTTTAGCATAGCCATCTTCGAATTCCCAACATTCGGTAATCAGACTCATATCATCCTTTCTAAAGAGAGGAGGCATTCTCTAGCTAATAAATACATCAAAAAAGAGTGGAGCATGAAGTGGGACAAAGAAAAGCCATCGATATCAAATGCAAGTGGTTCCACACTACTTCTATACAAAATACATAATTTACTTGTATATGTAGATATGTGATCAAACAAACGTATGGGGGTCTCATACATACCCGGAATGAAAAATGTGCTTTTGGTGCATCGCTCATTTGGTTACTTCGGTAATGTACTTATCTTTCTATAGATGCTTTCGTTAAATTTAAAGAGGAAAAGAAAAAGTTATCTGCATTAGTTAAAGAATCGAGAGAGGAGGAAAAGGCTTTGGTGACAGCAATTGGGGAAAACATTAATGAAGCCAATAAATATATAAGAATGAGTAAATGGGTGATTTAATGTTTCAAGAAACTTGTGTTTTCGGAATCTTGGTGCATGTTTAGATGTGAACATTCTTTTTTTCGAAATGCAGGGCCATGAATATATGAGGAAATTGACGAAGACTTTCAACTCATGAAAGATTAGGACTGAATTTTTTACTGGAGGATGGTTTGGAGACGGTCGCCATGTTGATTCTCAATAGATGAATCAACATGATAAATGAATTGGAAGAAATAAAGCGAATGGGAAATACCTAAACAAGATAGCATCGGGTTTGAACGATTCAAAAGTCTAATGAGACTTGAACACAGGAGAGCACTGTACTTTAGGGTTTGAGCAATTCGAATTTCGAAGGTGTAGGATTACTTTATCCATCCCCCAACAGATGAATCAACATAATCAGTGAATCGAAAGAAATAAAGCGAATGGGATGTACTTGAACAAGATAGCATCGGGTTTGAGCGATTCAAGAATCGAAGCAAACCTGAACACAAGAGAGCAACGCACTTTAGGGTTTAAGCAATTCGAATTTCAAAGAAGCAGGATTACTTTATGCATGTGCGAATCAACATAAGACAATGAGGAGGTACCGCGACACGAATCACTAGCTGTAAATTGTGATGGTGGTGATCAAAGAGGCAACACCCTCCGAACTATTGCGGTAAACCGAGACTCTAAACATATTTCGTGATTTTGCTTGAGCTTTTATTCCGTCACGTACTTCATTTCTTCAAGTAGAGTACGAGAGCGGGAGAAGGGGGGAGGGCGGGCCTCTTTGGGGCTTAAAAAGTGAATTTCAAGTGATGGGCTTGAGCCCATAGCCCAGTTACGCATGAGCTAAGTTTTCTTCTATTCTGGCTAGCTGAAATGGTTAATATGCGAGATGGGCTTCACACGCATTTATTCATTTTTTTGGTCCTTTTACTATTATTCACTTATGTTTTTCACATGTTACGCATCGAGCAACTTCAAAAGCGTTAGTCATATCTAGAACCATTAAATTACCATTATCTTCCCTTTAATGTTGTCATTCAATCGTTTAATTTGATGATGAATTGTTGCCAGCTTAACTTTCTCATTCATTATTAATTCAACAAGCTGTGCCATGAAATTTTGCTTTCCAGCTTGGAACTTACGAAACTTATCTATGCAAAAATATATGACCAAGATAACCAAATCAATTGTACCACTAGCTTATTGGGAAAAACTCATAAACTTAAGGGACTAACAAATAAAGTTACATCCATACATCTTATCACGAGAGGTTTTATAATTGCATAAATATTGATATAGTTTGTTGGGTTCTCACTCTCATTCTTCAATTTCTTCTCGCACTGCATAACATTATCAAATCAAATCAAATCCCATATTATCGAAGTCGACTAATTCAATACAATTTCTCGCTTATATTTGCAGCGCGATGTCGAAATTCCTCCAACAATTGTTGTTTAAAGGAAAAAAAAAACCATATTCATTAGATATAAATATTATGTTGAAAAAAAATTAACAAAACCACTTACATGTATCATTTGTTAAACTTACCTATTTCGCTCAATCTCCGAGTCCACGTGATCAATCTTGGCCTTAACTTTAGCTATCCCACTGCAAAACGAGAGTACAATAAAATAATGAAATAGAATATGAATCAGCTTAAATAATTAAACGAATTCATCTGGATTAAATATCAATATTCCAGAGTCATTCAGTTATATAAGCCATGAATAGCTAAACAAATGAGTTGTGTTATATAGGATTACGAAATAGCGTGAATGCACGGAAGAATTGTTACTCTTCACGAATGTTACTCATCTAAGAATATTAGACAAAATCAGGAATACATATAAAAAAGAAATAAGTCAAATCACCTCGAAAGCTCATCATATATTTTAAGCAGATATCGTCGGGATGCCTCTCCTGTGTTATTTGCGTCACTGCACACCACACGAGATCGAAAGTTTGAAATAGAAATTATAATTCAATCGACTTGAAGATATCCAAATCACTCACATCTTTGGCCTCTTTACTACCCTCATATAATGATTGTCGTCAACGAATTGGTGCGGGTTGGTAAAGTCATCTTGTGACATTGTTATGATAGGAGCTTCTCATTCCAAACCAACATATCGATTAGCTATTCATTATTCCATGAGTAACTCAAATTATCAGAAGATAAAGCCTTGAGATTGAAGACATAAAGCCTTGAATCGGAGCGTAACAACTAAAGAGTAACCCAAAATTTATAACAATCAGTGGATGCGATCAACCCTAAACGAATAAGTAATGGAAAACGGTGATCATTGAAATAGAATAAATAAATCAACAGAAGATATAGTTTGTTAAGGTTATCGCTCTCATTCTTCAATTTCTTCTCGCACTGCATAACATCATCAAATCAAATAAAATTCCATATTATCGAAGTTGACTAATTCAATACAATTCATCACTTACATCTGCAGCGCAGTGTCGAAATTCCTCCAACAGTTGTTGTCTAAAGGGGGAAAAAACATATTCATTAGATATAAGTATTATGTTGAAGCAAAAGTTAATAGTACCACTTATATGTATTACTTGTTAAATTTACCCATTCCGCTCAATCTCTGAGCGCACGTGATCAATGTTGGCCTTAAAAAAATTAATCTGGATTGAACATTGATATTCTAGAGTTATTCAGTTATACAAGTCATGAATAGTTAAACAAGTGAGTTATGCAATATAAGATTACAAAGCAACGTTGATGAACGGAAGAATTGTTACTCTTCACAAATTTTACTCATCTAAGAGCTCGACGTATTGGACAAATTCAGGAAAACATATAAAAAAGAAAACATAAAAAAGAAATTAAGTCCAATCACCTCGAAAGTTCTTTACCTATTTTAAGCAAATATCGTTGGGATGCTTCTTCTGTGTTATTTGCATCACTGCACACCACATGAGATTGAAAGTTTGAAACATAAATTGTAGTTCAATCGACTTGTAGATATCCAAATTACTCACATTTTCAACCTTTTTACAACCCTCATGTAATGATTGTCGTCGACAAATTGGTACGGGTTGGTCAAGTCGTCCTAGGACATTGTTATGATAGGAGCTTCTCATTCCAAACCAACATATCGATTAACTATTCATTCTTCGATGAGTAACTCAAATCATCAGAAGATAAAGTCTCGAGGTTGAAGACATAAAACCTTGAATTGGTGCGTAACAACTAAAGAATAGCCCAAAATTTACAACAATTAGTGAATGCGATAAACCCTAAACGAATAAGTAACGAAAAATAGTGATTATTGAAGTAGAATAAATAAATCAATAGAAGATATAGTTTGTTGAGATTCCCGCACTCGTTTTTCAATTTTTTCTCGCATTGCATAACATTATCAAATCAAATAAAATCTCATATTATCGAAATTGATTAATTCAATACAATTCATCTCTTAC
The DNA here is from genome assembly GCA_014182575.1 of Eucalyptus decipiens. Classification (NCBI taxonomy): domain Eukaryota; kingdom Viridiplantae; phylum Streptophyta; class Magnoliopsida; order Myrtales; family Myrtaceae; genus Eucalyptus; species Eucalyptus decipiens. The sequence goes on along the minus strand of CM024610.1, from coordinate 11,850,695 downwards.
ATCTGCAACTCGATGTCGAAATTCCTCAAACAATTCTTGTATAAAGGAAAAAAAAAACATATTCATTATATATAAGCATTATGTTAAAGCAAAAGTTAATAATATCACTTACATGTATCACTTATTAAACTTACCCATTCCGCTCATTCTCTGAGCCCACGTGATCAATCTTGGCCTTAACTTCAACCATCCCACTGCAAAACAAGAGTACAATAAAACAATGAAATAGAATATGAACTAACTTAAAAAATTAAATGAATTCATTTGGATTGAACATTGATATTCCAAAGTTATTCAGTTATATATGCCATTAATAGCTAAATGAGTTGTGCAATATAGGATTTAAAGCACCGTAGATGCACGAAAAAATTGTTACTCTTCACTAATTTCACTCATCTAAGAGCTTGACGTATTAGAAAAAATCAAGAAAACATATAAATGAGAAATAAGTCCAATCATCTCAAAAGTTTCTCATCTATTTTAAGCAGATATCGCTGAGATGCCTCTCCTCTATTCTTTGCGTCACTGCACACCACACGACATCAAAAGTTTGAAACAAAAATTATAATTTAATCGATTTGGAGATATCCAAATCACTCACATCTTCAGCCTCTTTACTACTCTTATGTAATGATTGTCATCGACAAATTAGTGTGGATTGGTCAAGTCATCTTGGGACATTGTTGCGACATGAGTTTCTCATTTCAAACTAACGTATTCAAATCATCAAAAGATAAAACCTCGAGGTTGAAGACATAAAGCCTTGAATCAAAGCGTAACAACTAAAGAGTAACCCAAAATTTATAACAATCAGTTAATGCGATCAATCATAAACAAATAAGTAACGGAAAACGGCGATCATTGAAGCATAATAAATAAATCAAAAGAAGATATAATTGGTTGAATTCTCACTCTCATTCTTCAATTTCTTCTTTCACTGCGTAACATAATCAAATCAAATCAAATCAAATCTCATATTATCGAAGTCGATTAATTCAATATAATTCCTCACTTACATCTGCAGCACGGTGTCGAAATTCCTTCAACTCTTGTTGTATAAAAAAAAATATTTATTAGATATAACCATTATGTATCACTTGTTAAATTTACTATTATATTGAAACAAAAGTTAACAATACCACTTACATGTATCACTTGTTAAACTTACCCATTCCGCTCAATCCCCAAGCCAACGTAATCAATTTTGGCCTTAACTTCAGCCATCCTACTACAAAACAAGAGTACAATAAAACAATGAAATAGAACATAAATCAGCTTAAATGATTAAACGAAATCATCTGGATTAAACATCGATATTCCGAAGTTATTCGGTTACATAAGCCATGAATAGTCAAACAAGGGAGTTGTGCAGTATAGGATTACAAAATAGGATTGATGCACGGAAGAATTGTTACTTTTCATGAATTTCACTCATCTAAGAACTCAACCTATTGGAAAAAATCAAGAAAACATATTAAAATGATATAACTCCAATTACCTCAAAAGTTCCTAATCTATTTTAAGCAGATATCGTCGGAATGCATCTCTTATGTTCTTTGCGTCACTACAAACCACACAAGATCGAAAGTTTGAAATAAAAATTATATTTCAATCGATTTTGAAATAGCTAAATCACTCACATCTTTACCCTCTTTACTACCCTCATGTAATGATTGTCGAATTGGTGCGAGTTGGTAAAGTCGTCTTGGGACATTGTTATGAAATGAGCTTCTCATTCCAAACCAACATATTGATTAGCTACTCATTCTTCCATGAGTAAATCAAATCATCAGAAGATAAAGTTTCAAGATTGAAGATATAGAGCCTTGAATCGAAGCGTAACAACTAAAGAGTTATCCAAAATTTACAACAATTAGTGAATGCAATCAACCCTAAGCAAATAAGTAATAGAAAACAACAATCATTGAAGCAAAATAAATAAATCAACAAAAGATATAGTTTGTTGAGATTCTCGCTCTCATTCTTCAATTTCTTTTCGCACTGCATAATATCATCAAATTAAATAAAATCTCATATTATTGAAGTCAACTAATTCAATACAATTCTTCACTTACATCTGCGAGGCGGTGTCGAAATTCCTCCAACTATTCTTATATAAATGAAAAAAAAAAAAAAAACATTCATTAGATATAAGCATTATGTTGAAGCAAAAGTTAACAATACAATTGTATCACTTTTTAAACTTACCAATTCCGGTCAATCTTCGAACCCACGTGATCAATCTTGACGTTAACTTCAGCGATCCCGCTGTAAAATAAAAGTACAATACAACAATGAAATAGAATATGAATCAACTTAAATAATTAAACGAATTCATCTGGATTGAACATCCATATTCTAGAATCGATTCAATTATATAAGCCATGAATAGCTAAATAAGTGAGTTGTGCAATATAGGATAATGAAATAGCGTGGATGTAAGGAAGAATTGGACTTATTTCACTTATCTAAGAATTCGACATACTGGACAAAATCAGGAAAACATATTAAAAAGAAATAACTTCAATCAACTCGAAAGTTCCTCATTTATTTTAAGTAAATATCGCCGGGTGCCTCTCCTGTATTATTTGCGTCACTGCACACCACATGAGATCGAATTGAAACATAAATTGTAGTTTAATCGACTTGTAGATATCCAAATTACTTACATCTTCAACATTTTTACAACCCTCATGTAATGATTGTCGTCGACGAATTGGTGCAAGTTAGTAAAGCCGTCTTAAGACATTGTTATGAAAAGAGCTTCTCATTCCAAACCAACATATCAATGAACTACTCATTCTTCTATGAGTAACTCAAATCATTAGAAGATAAAGTCTCGAGGTTGAAGACATAAAGCCTTGAATTGGAGCGTAACAACTAAAGAGTAACCCAAAGTTTACAACAATTAGTAAATGCGATCAACCATAAACGAATAAGTAATGGAAAACAGCGATCAGTGAAGTATAATAAATAAATCAACAGAAGATATAGTTTGTTGAGGTTCTCGCTCTCGTTCTTTAATTTCTTCTTGTACTGCATAACATTATCAAATCAAATAAAATCTCATATTATGAAAATTAACTAATTCAATACAATTCATCGCTTACATCTGCAGCGCAGTGTTGAAATACCTCTAACAATTCTTGTCTAAAGGAATTAAAAAAAAAAAACATATTCATTAGATATAAGTATTATGTTGAAACAAAAGTTAACAACACCATCTTCACCTATCCCTCGTTAAACTTACCAATTCCGCTCAATCTCCGAACCTACGTGATCAATCTTGACCTTAACTTCAGCCATCCCGCTGCAAAACAAGAGTACAACAAAATAATGAAATAGAATATGAATCAGCTTAAATAATTAAACTAATTCATCTGGATTGAATATCGATATTCCAGAGTTATTTAGATATATAAGCCATAAATAATTAAACAAGTGAGTTGTGCAATATAGGATTACGATGCAATGTGGATGCATGGAAGAATTGTTACTCTGCAAATTTCACTCATCTAAGAGCTCGACGTATATGACAAAATCAGGAAACATATAAAAAAGAAATAGGTCCAATCACCTCGAAAGTTCCTCATCTATTTTAAGTAGATATCGATGCCTCTCCTATGTTATTTTCGTCATTGCACACAACACGAGATCAAAAGTTTGAAGCATAAATTATAGTTCAATCGACTTGGAGATATCCAAATCACTCACATCTTCAGTCTCTTTACTTTCCTCATGTAATTATTGTTATCAACGAATAGGTGCTGGTTGGTCAGGTCATCTTGGGACATTGTTGTGACATGAGCTTCTCATTCCAAACTAACATTTTGCTACACATTCTTCCATGAGTAACTCAAATCATCAGAATATAAAGCCTCAAGGTTGAAGACATAAAGCCTTGAATCGGAGCGTAACAACTAAAGAGTAACCAAAAATTTACAATAATCAGTAAATGCGATCAACCTTAAACGAATAAGTAACGGAAAACGACGATCAGTGAAATGTAATAAATAAATCAACAGAAGATATAGTTTGTTGAAGTTCTCGCTCTTATTTTTCAATTTCTTCTCGCACTGCATAATATTAGCAAATCAAATAAAATCCCATATTATCAAAGTTAATTAATTCGATACCATTCATCACTTACATCTGAAGCGTAGTGTCGAAATTCCTCCAACAATTCTTGTATAAAGGGAAAAAAAACATATTTAGCAAATATAAGCATTATGTTGAAGCAAAAGTTAACAATACTACTTACATGTATCACTTGTTAAATTTACCCATTTCACTCACCCTCCAAGCTCACGTGATCAACCTTGGCCTTAATTTTAGTCATCCCGCTGCAAAACATGAGTACAATAAAAATAATGAAATAAAATATGAATCAGCTTAAATAATTAGACGAATTTATCTGAATTGAACATGATATTCTAGAGTTATTCAGTTATATAAGTCATGAATAGCTAAACAAGTGAGTTATGCAATATAGAAATACGAAAAAGCGTGAATGCAAGGAAGAATTGTTACTCTTCACGAATTTCACTCATCTAAGAGCTCCACGTAGTGGACAAAATCAGGAAAACATATAAAAAAAGAAATAATTCCAATCACCTCGAAAGTTCCTCATCTATTTTAAGCAGATATCGTCAGGAGGCTTCTCCTGTTTTATTTGCGTCACTACACACCACACGAGATTGAAAGTTTGAAACAGAAATTATATTTCAATCAACTTTGAGATATTCAAATCACTCACATCTTCAGCCTCTTTACTACCCTCATGTAATGATTGTCGTCGATAAATTAATGCTAGTTGGTAAAGTCGTCTTGGGATATTGTTATGAAAGGAACTTCTCATTCCAAACCAACATATCGATATGCTACTCATTCTTCCATGAGTAAGTCAAATCGTCAAAAGATAAAGTCTCGAGGTGGAAGACATAAAATATTAAATCAGAGCGTAACAACTAAAGAGTAATTCAAAATTTACAATAATCAGTGAATTCGATAAACCCTAAACAAATAAGTAACGAAAAACGATGATTAGTGAAGCACAAAAAATAAATCAACAGAAGATATAGTTTGTTAAGGTTCTTGTTCTCGTTCTTCAATTTCTTCTCCAACTGCATAACATCATCAAATCAAATCAAATCTCATATTATCGAAATCGACTAATTCTATACAATTCTCTGCTTACATTTGTAACGCGATATCGAAATTCCTCTAACAATTGTTGTCTAAAGGCAAAAAAAAAAAAAAACATATTTATTAAATATAAGCTTTATGTTGAAATAAAAGTTAATAATACCACTTACTTTTATCATTTGTTAAACTTACCAATTCCGTTCAATCTTCGAGCTCAAGTGATTAATCTTGACCTTAACTTCGGCCATTCCACTGCAAAGTAAGAGTACAATAATACAATAAAATAGAATATGAATCAGCCTAAATAATTAAACGAATTCATCTGGATTAAACATCGATATTATAGAGTTATTCAATTATATAAACTATGAATCGCTAAACAAGTGAGTTGTGCAATATAGGATTACAAAATAGGGTGGATGCAAGGAAGAATTGTTACTCTTCACGAATTTCACTTATCTAAGAGCTCCACGTAATGGACAAAATCAAGAAAATATATAAAAAAAAAGAAATAAGTCCAATCACCTCGAAAGCTCTTCATCTATTTTAACCAGATATTGTCAAAATGCCTCTCTTGTTTTATTTGCGTCATTGCACACCACACGAAATCGAAAGTTTGAAATAGAAATTATATTTCAATCAACTTGGAGATATCCAAATCACTCACATATTTAGCCTATTTATTATCCTCATGTAATGATTGTCGTCGACGAATTAGTACGGATTAGTAAAATCGTCTTGGGACATTATTATGACAGGAGCTTCTCATTCCAAACCAACATATCGATAAGCTACTCATTCTTCCATGAGTTAGTCTAATCAATAGAGTCTCGAGGTTGAAGACATAAAGCCTTGGATCGGAGTGTAACAACTGAAAACCCAAAATCAACAACAATCAGTGAATGCGATCAACCCTAAATGAATAAGTAATGAACTACGATTAGTGAAGTAGAAGAAATAAATCAACAGAAGATATAAGGCATCGGCACAACCTTGAAGGAATAAATCAACATAGAACAGCCCTAAATGGGATCAAAGGAAGATGTAAAGAGGCAATCAGTGAATTGGAGCAACCCCTCCGAGAATTATAAACAGAATACATAAAGGCTTGAGGCAACAAACGAAGCAGGAATAACCTTCAACAGACAAATCAACACGATCAGTGAATCAGAAGAAATAAAGCGAATGGGACATACCCGAACATGATAGCACAGGGTTTGAGCAATTCAAAAATCGAAAGAGACCTAGACACAAGAGAGCACCACACTTTAGGGTTTGAGCAATTCGAATTTTGAAGGAGCAAGATTACTTTATGCATACCTCAACAAACGAATCAACATGATCAGTGAATCGGAAGAAATAAAACGAATGGGACGTATCTGAAAAGATAGCACCGGGTTTGAGCGATTCAAAAATCGAAGGAGACCTGAACAAAAGAGAGCACCACACTTTAGGGTTTGAGAAATTCGAATTTCGAAGGAGTGGGATTACTTTATACATCCCTTAACAGACGAATCAACACGATCAGCTAATCGGAAGAACTAAAGTGAATTGGGCGTACCTGAACAAGAGAGCACTAGATTTAAGCGATTTGAAAATCGAAGGAGACTTGAACACAATAGAGCACCGCACTTTAGGGTTTGAGCAATTCGAATTTTGAAGGAGCAAGATTACTTTATGCATCCCTCAACAAACGAATCAACATGATCAAATAAAACGAATGGGACGTACCTAAACAAGGTAGCATGGGTTTGAACAATTCAAAAATCGAATGAGATCTGAACACAAGAGAGCACTGCACTTTAGGGTTTGAGCGATTCGAATTTTGAAGGTGTAGAATTATTTTATGCATCCCTCAATAAACGAATCAACACGATCAGTAAATCGGAAGAAATAATTCGAATGAGACATACCTAAACAAGATAGCACCAGGTTTGAGTGTTTTGAAAATCGAAGCAGACTCACAAGAGAGCAAGGCACTTTAGGGTTTGAGCAATTTGAATTTTGAATGAGCATATAGATAAACAAGCGAATTAAAAGCGATTTTTTTTTTAAAATATAAATGTTGAATTGGTCATGATACATATCATAAATAAAAAGGGGAAAAAGCTACAAAAAGCCCAAAAATTTGCCCAAAACAACACCTTTACTCTTAAATTATTTTTTGACACAAAAAGTCCCAAACTTTACTCACTGCGACACATTTACCCTAAACAAAAAATCTCGAACTTTTACTTGCATGATACATTTACTTCAAACTTTTTTTGGGACACCAAAAATCCAAAAAAAAATGTTTGCGATACTAAAATTTTGAGGTAAATGTGTCACACATATAAATTTGGTATTTTTTGTTGTCACTGAAAAAAGTTTGGCGTTTTTTATACCACAAAAAAAATAAGTTTGAGCTAAACATATCACACTATACCAGTTTTGAGTAAATGTGTCACATGGGTACAAATTTAGGATTTTCCGTGTCACGACAAAAAAAATGGGATAAATGTGCTGCATCGAGCACAATTTGGGTTTTTTTTTTTATTTTTAGCTTTTATCCAAAAAAATATTAAGATAAGTCTACCGGTTATACCCGCGTTGACCATCTAATTTTAAGCATTATCTACCTTTTTTTTTTTTCTTTTAAAATCAATGCATCTTGAGCTAAGATGGATGATGTCTAGCTGTCATCGCACTAGGAGCTTGAGTAAGTGGACCAGTCCCGTGGTGATGTAGGGGAAGAATCCCTACTGTTTTTTCCATCTCAGCAGACTAGGGAAATTATCTTATGGAAGAACTAACCTCGAACTTCAGCAGTCTAGGTTGTCCTTTCCACGACCAAAAAAGAAAATTGAACTTTTCCGGGGTTATCTACGTTTCCTTTTTATTTAAAGAGACAGACAGAGTAAATACTCTCTCTGCGAAAAATACTCGTTCTGCTTTCTAATTGGCCATCGTTATCTCTATCACCACCCGGATCTTTTGCAGCTATGGACTCCTCATCATCTTTCGCAAGCTTTTCCTTTTTCTGACTGCAAGTGAGCATACAATTTCTATAAAACGAGGTCATTTGAAGGTCCAGGTCTCATTTGACGCGAAAACTCACCAGGACTGAGTCTATAGAAAGATTTGAATTCGATTTAACGTTGCTACATCTAGGAAATATCACGTTGGGAAGATTAAGAAGATAGCCTTCACTGACCTAGACGGTTTTGCCTCTCTTTGCTCGTCTTGAACAACTTCAGTCATATTGTACATAAGCATGTTTCCAGCAATGGCAGATGGTAGAAATCGAATGACAAGCATGGGGTTTAGAATGAGTTAAAAGTGAAGAGAAAACCAACAATCATAATATAACCAGCATCATCAAAATCGTAATGGTCTATCGGACGTAAAACAGGACGATACATTATTAGCTTGTCGGGTCTGAATGGGACTCATTATGTGACCATGGTGTGATGATTAAATTTTGAACTCCATAATAGCTTTATTACCGAAGAACCCCTTTTGGCAATCATCAAGCATTTCATGAAACTAATAATCACCATAGGAAATTAGGTGGTAAACCGAGATTCGCAATGAACTAGTACAATATTCACAACACTCGAGCTTCATCGACCACGACTCATCAAAAGCCCTTTACCAGCTTCAGAGCCACGTCCAATTTGATTATTTGAGGAAGTCCAGTTCTCTATGTTGCTTCTCTCCTCATAATGTCGTCTTTAGCAGCCTCCAACCGATGCAAACAAAGGACTACATTTTTCTGTTGGGGACTTATCCTTCAAAGTCAGTTTCCCGTCGTGTGATGATGTCTAGGGGGAATGCCGAATTTAATAGAATCACCAATTATTATTGAACACACTGTATTTCACATACACACAGCACGTTTCGTCGTTAGAAACAGAGATGGGGACAATTTTTCGAAACGTAGGGACAGAGAATAGGGGAGAAATGAGGTGAGAGAACAATTTGGGAAGCAATTTTGTCTCCTGGCAGGAGAATAATGTGGTCACTTATCTAAGGGCATTAAATAGATGTGAATCCTCGACCTTCGGTCATTTAGGTCACGTCTCACGTTCAATTGAAGCATGACTAATGAGCAGTTCAATTGGTTGAAACATTTCAGAAATGAATGAGTCAAAAACCAACCTTCATGAGAAATGCATATAAAAGTCGTTTGCAAAATCTCTTAACAATAATGTTTTTGCATCACATCCTCAGCACAAATTCATCAGCATTATAGCATATAAAATCGCAAGCATTACCTGAATTCATCGGTCACCTATATCACAGGAGGCCTAGCAGCAACAATAAGAAGCAAACCAAGAACTTCAACTATAGCATGGGCACAAGCATTGCCTGAGTATATGACTTCTTAAAGATCTGGACTAAGTCGTGATCCTCTTGACCCGCCTCTTAAATGAGACTACTCTGGGAACAATAAGAAGCAAATCAAGGACAGCCATACAATCTCCACAACACGAAGAAGCAGAGCTCACTATACCAAGAATACCTGAGCATATAAATGATCAGAAACTGAAAGAACAGGACAGTCTCGTAATCTCCCCAGCTGAAGCTGTTCGATCAGTACACATATTTCAAGATTCCCAAGGGGAACACGACACCAGCTCTTCCGCAGCCCCAAGCCCGAGGAATTATTTTCGTAACTTTTACAAACGAAAACGCTAGACGTGCTGATAAAGCTTAAATAATCTGCTGTATACTCCTCTACATTAAGTTTTTATTTCTGTAACCAAGGCACATCGCAAGAGATTAGGAAGGCCCCCACTTTTTTCTTTCTTACCGCAGAGAAGAGATTGAAGCTGCGAAACATTATCATTCTCTCAATTCTATACTTCTCCAAAACCGATCATAACAGCAGCTAAATACTCTAGTTTGATGCCATGTACTCCGAAATGGGAGTTCAGAAAAAAGATACTTCCTTTTCCTTTAAGTTGTACAACAGTCGCAATATAGCATAATCAGCAACAGCCAATTCATAGGCCATCAAAATCCTTCAGCTCCTCAAAGTCTCCTAAACTCACATGCTAAATCACCCACAAGACGTGTCGATAGACAAAGCGCTCACGGTGAACTCGTAAACGAAAAACCTTTTTTCACTGACTAAATCCAAAACCTTCCCAAAACCAATTATTAAACACCAAAAGACAGAAGACAGCGCGACTCCATAAATTACTAATCCAAACAGATTTTTAATAGTGCAGAAACCCATCAAGTGCACAAGATGTAGAACATTTCCTGCTCTTATTCCAGTAAATAAGGCAATGCATCAATCGAACCAATTCACCATATTTTTTCTTCAGAGCTTAAACAGGCAAGCATTGGCTTTTAAAATTACTGCATGCCAGTCGAGTAGCAGCGTCTCTGTCTGTACTTCACTGGTCCAAGCTAGAGATGAAAATGAAAACGTGGAGCTTCAACACAGTATCAATCGATTTTCCTTTCCACGAGAATATATGTTCCCAAACTACGAATACCAAAATCTTTAACCTTACCTATTGTCCCTTCGTACACGTGAAGAGATCAATCACCATCCATATGCATGGAGTTCACTAAATATGGTCGCTAGATCTATGTGCTTTTACCCTGCTGGCTTCCTCGAAAGTTTCCCAGACGTGGTCGCCTTTGCCCAATAATCATACAACACAGGAAACTTCAGTTGAAACCCAGTTCATACGAATTCTCATTGCATATCATTGTTATTCGACATAGCAAAATCGCAACATTGCATGGATGTAACAGATATTTGCTTTTCTGGCCAAAGATGGATCAAGAAGTAACCAGCATTCATTTCTCAGCTCAGGCAATATTCTGGAATGGATGGAGAGGGCGATAATATCTTCTATTCTATGTTCTGTTTGACTCCATATGTAGAGTTTGAGCTGAATTTGTTTATTGAATGAGGTTGTCATGACCAATTAAATACCACACCAAGGTAGTGGACGACTTTCGAAGGAAAAAGGCTATACGCAATTTCAAGGGCTAACTTACCTCCCGTCTCAGGGTGCAATTGATTTGACCGGCGACATATGAAGCAAGTTCGGAATCAATGGTCTTTTTTCTTTGGTCTGTACTGGGATCATTAGTCTGGGAGGGCAAAACTAACATCGATATAAACCCAAAAAGATATGCAGATCATAAGTGAAAAGATACTTTTGCCAATTATAGTATAGCCGAACGAGACTTATCACTCACCTTGTCCATCTTTGCGTGGTCCAGACCTTCAAGGTTCTTCAATGTCAACAACGACTGCAAGGTGAACCTGTAAGGAGCCAGTCAGAAATCCATACGATCCATTGAAGCCTTTCTTCACCGTGGGATTTACGAAAGACACACCGACTAAACAACAAACAACCGGTTTCGAATGTGGCCAGTTTATGGATGCGCGTGTTCTTCAAGTCAGCTTCTCTGCGACCAAGCCTTGGGGTGTCAACAGTGAGCGAAATGGCCGTGAAGCGAGCTCTTTCTTCAGCTCTCCTCACAAGATGAGCTACTATATCACTGTCTCTGTAAACCTCATTTCCTGAACACGAAGATCACTGGTTAGCTTTTAGTCTACTCAAATCTTTAAAGAGCCAGATCAACTTGAATCTATTAGGAATTGAAGGAGTGCACATTCACCTTACATAAAATAGGAAGGAAAAAAATAGGGTTACCAACTCCGGTGGAAGCAACTTCTTCAATATTAGAAGTAGCCCATGAAGATAATGTGCGGCAGAAACGTGAAGATTTTGTAAGCGAAGCAACATGAACACATATCAAAACGTCCTAAGCCAAAAATTGTTAGCGGATTTAGAATAGGCTTCAGTAATTATCTAGACGTCATCATTTGGCAAACTCCAAAGAAATGATAAAAAAGTTTCATGTATTTAAAAAACTTGATAATCAACAAACAGTTAATGCCGGTTTTGACAGAGCGGTTCATGAAGCAAGCGCAATAAACTTTTACCGTAACTGCTCCAGCTGCTACCGATGTAACTCTTGCCGTTGCATACTTCCCTAGATATAGATCAGGAAATTATCAGGCAAGAAGTCTGATCCTCTGCAGTATTAGCAAATACCTAATATCAAATTACAAGCTTTATTGAAAAAAGAATGACACTTCTTTCTTCTGCTAATCCAAGAAATAAGCTAGCAAAATTTTGCAATTCAATATGTTATTCAACGCAATCTTACCTTATTAGAAATTTTATTTCAATGACGAAATGTGATCCTAGGAGTTTCTAGGTATATAACTCGATTGTTTTTATTACAGTGCGTGTGGGTGTGTGTGTGTTTTGTTTTTAACAAAAATACGATAGAAATATAGGAAAATCATTCTTATATTTTCGCACTTCGTCACAAAACTAAATTCTTGTTTTCTTGAATATATGTTGAAAAACCAAAATTCTTTGGGGCGGGCCTTGTTTTAAAGCGGGCCCATTTATTGAAGTGTTAACAACCTCAATTGTGAAAGTAGAGGTGCGGAGAAAGAGGTGGCCCACCCACTTTAAATAGATGGCCGATAATTCACACATGACACCCACAAGTACACGTGGCATGTACAAGAAAATGAATAAAAGATTAAAATTTGTATATTTAAACTTACGGGGTTGATGCAGATATTGAAGAACAAATTGTGCCAGAATTTCGCTCGTACGACGATGGTTCAATTTCTCATGCAACCCGATGATTTACGCATTTGAACCTATTTACTCGGTTGAGATTCACTTCATATCTGATCTATGATATTATTATGGCAGTCTCTTGATTCCGAGTGGGTTTCTCTACCGAAATGAAACCATGCCACGTGGCGCGTCAGAAACGAAGACAAAAGATACCGTCTCCGTCTAGTCAACCGCCCATACCAATCACATCACAACTTCACTTCAGACAAAATGTCATCCGGCACGTGAAGATTTTGATGATGACGCGTGTACATACATATACACAGGGAAACAGAGAGGCCGAGAGATGCCATCGCCCAGAGCACCACCGTCGGCGTCGATGATGGAGAGATTGCTGGGCCTCCTCAGGATCCGGGTCAAGCGCGGCGTCAAGATCCAATGATCCCTATGTCGTCGTCAAGATGGCTGTACGCAGGTCCGCCTCCTCCTTTAGTCCCTCTCCGTTTTTACCCTCATTTTTAATCTTGCATGCAACACTTCACATACGATGATTTGACCCTATTTTGCCCAAGTTCCGATTTTGGGGGAAAATAAAGATAGGGGCGTGCACTTAGATCTTTTCGGTGACTTGGGTAGCTGCCCAAATGATCCGATTGAAGCGACGTTACCTGATGATGTCTCACTTATGCGAATTTCTTTCCTTATAGCTACTTCATTTCATAATATTAAGTTTGGCGTTCACCTTTTATCCAATATCAATAACTCTCCATTTATTCCTGACAACAACCTTGACCTTTCCTCAAGTTGCACTTCGACCTCTGTTCCATCAAATGCCTTAATTGAACGAACAAAGTGCTAAATGGAGAGTCTCTTTGTAGAGATAAAATTTCGGTCTAGTTATTGTACGAAGCACTGGAGAGGCAATTCTCCCCACAGTTTTTTTCAACTGTATTTGATGAGATTATTTCGCCCCTCAGTAGAATTTGCATTGCCTCTTGAAATTTGCATGATCCTGTCAGGAGTTTCCATGCGTTTTTCACCTTGATTAGTTTTGTATCCGCTTTTGCCAATGAGGACATCGGTACTTTATCCGTGTTGGTGATATGCTGAGTGTCCATGCAAATTTCATATCGCACGAAGGGAAATGCATTAAAGGATGTAGTCCCAATGCCTCTTAAATTTTCCTGCATTCATTAACGGAGTGTGAAAACAAAAGTAAGAGTTTACTTGTGAGTTGCATATTCATTGACTCTTCCGCTTTTTGTGTAACTAGCCGTGGAAAGGACATTAAAGCGAACAAGAGGCCATGTCTTTAGAGTGCTGAGTGGTGACGTATGTGTCGTTTAGCACAAGACCAGCTGCTTTCTTGGCTTGGCTTCTTTAAAGAATGGTTACCCCTTTTCTATTAACCGTATCACTTTTCACTCCCCGTCTCATATTTGTAATGTTAATGTTTCTCCTGCTTATTATTTTTTCAAAGGGTATACATGCAAGTTCCTTTCAATGCAAATTTCTCAGTCTCTGCCTCATCAGTCTTCTCAAAGTTCGGTCATTGCAGACAGTGTAGCTCTTGATATGGTTAGACTTCCTTCTCATCTAGATTCAACGTTGTTCTGACACCATTCCAATCGCCCTTAAGATCCACAGCGTGATATGAATAGCCTAGCGCGGATGAGAGTAGCTCATAAAGTAAATGCCAATTTTACAACTGTTAAGAACTCAGCAAGCTCCGACCCATCGTAGCTTGCATGTAGGAACCTGTTTCCAGCTTAGGTTATTTAATGAACACTTGATTCGTCAACCTGAAAGAAATTAAGATGGCGCCATTCTGCATTACTGAATTTTTTTTTTATTTTAATAGGGGAAGATAGATGTTGATGTATCCTCGTGGCAGACTGTTTATGACCACAATCCGTTCAGCGAAGATGACAAAACGGGAGATGATGAGTTCGACATAAAACCTTTTATAGAAGCTCTTGAGATGAATCTGCAAGGCCTTTCCAGCGGCGCTGTCATGACGAGAGTGCAACGTCTTAGACGAAACTGCCTCGCTGAAGAAAGCTGCATCGTCTGGATTGAAGGACGGGTTGTCCAAGACATGTGCCTCGGACTGAGAAATGTGGAGTGCGGAGAAGTGGAGATTCAGCTCCGGTGGATCGATCTTCCCGATTCCAAGGGCTTATAAAGCACCACGAGCTTGCCCCGTGTTCTGTACTCGAACGACCTCTCTTGTTCAGACCATCCTGCAAAGTGAAGTTGTTGCATCTGTACTTTTGCCCCCCTCGGGACTTCTCTGTACGTGCTCGGTGAGGTAGCGACGTCGCACATTCTCCCGTCTCACATGATCTATAGGTTAAGCTATTCGAAACAACATGATCACAGCGCGATACGTGGCGATTGGATATACACAAGAAGCACTCGGTGCAGCCCTATCTCTTGCCATTTCTGGCAATCTTTGAACTTGCTTTCGGGGATTGTCGCTCACGCTTTGGAAAAATTTCTACTGGAATTAAATCGTCAGAAGCTTCCCTTTGGCTTATGTATGGGTAGAAATTGAAGATCTTCTCGTTCACAGGTCATGCGATGCAAAAGAGCACTAAACTTAGCATGGGAGGATTGATCCTCCTTCCGAAACTCCGCACGAAATTTCCGTTTTGGTGCACAAGGCTATTCAACTTGGAGAACCCTTGCACTTTAGACCGTAAATCCCAGCAAGTGAGAAATGTGCTATATTAATGGTGCGTCGAGCATTGCATGCGCAATAGAAATCGTCGAGCATTAATTCCCATATCAAAGGAAATTTTTATAGCACAAACTTCCAAGCCAACCCACCCAAAGAAAAAGGATTAAGTTATTAAAAAGGAAAAAGCCCTCCGTTCATCATTTCTATGGATAGTGAATGGAAGAGAAAAAATATTACAGATATACAATTGATACGTGTTCGCATAAGAGCTATATAACTAATTCCCATAGATAAAACTAAAACCGCAAATGCAGATGAATTTATAAGTGGAGACCCTATTCAAATGATGGCTAAACTGATGAAATCCTGCCTCGTGGACCCAATCCTTGCGCAAGGGGGCTGATCTGCCCAAAAGGTAATCCGAGCAGTCAGGCGCAAGTCACTTCCTCGGCAGAAGAGTGAAAAGATGCCAACTTTCGTTGAGCGGTCTTGCGTGAGCATGATTGTTTTTTTTGTTAAAACGTTGGTCTGATTTTACACAAGTTTATTCAATTTCCTGACTCGCTCATTGATAGCGTCTGCTATCTAAAAGCTTTACAAAGTATTTTGTTGGATCTTGAGAGGACTTGATACACTGAGGTGCATTGGCCGCAAGTACAATATTGACATTAGGCATCAAATATAGTTAGGGTCGACATTAAGGGCGAATTTCAATGCTTCTCGCAAATGAAGAGTGAAAGACAACCGCAAACCAGTCATGTCCTCATCTTATAAGATGCTTTGAAAAGCATTTCTTTTCCCAAATGCCTATCTATAAGTAAATATTCTTTTCGTAGCTGCACAGTGTAAAAATTATTGTGGCCCATATTATATGATTTATTATATGGTTTAATATTTATTGAAATGCTATAAATAATTATTGGTTACGAGAAGGTACGACTCTAATAAAACGAAAGGGTATATCGCTTTGATGGAAGGCACCCTTTCAACGAACGTATAAATAGAGTCCGGTCCTCTCTCCACCCTCATACGAACAATGAATCGAAAAGAACGTATTCTCTCCTCCATCAATTGAATACATTAAGGTTTAGTGGGTTAAGGGAGAGAAATCGGATTTCTTCTTTTGGATCAAGTTCAAGTGCAGCGCTATGGATAAAGGTATGTCTTCATCCAATTGTGAGAATCATGAAGATCAAAGATCCTTGTTTTACTTTGAATTTCCGCATCAAAGTATTATATGAATTTGTCTAACAGTTGGTATCAGAGCATTTGGTTTATGATCTCATGATTTTTCCGTTTGAAGAAATATTATAATTTATGCATGATGATTTGTTGAATGATCCTGTTCGTAGCATTTGTTGTTGTTTAAATGTTTTGGAAGTTTCTGTTAAAGAAAATCCGAATGAATGAACGTTTTTCATGGACTAAAATGGTGAAGAAAAGTTACTGTGTGTGTGCGAGTGGAAAAGGACAAAAAAAAAAAAATCGGAATTTTAAGGGCAAGGAAGATACTTGCCGGTTTCGGGAAAAATCCGGCGATCCACCGCTTGATTTCAGACCCACACCGTCACACTGCCATGAGGAACATTAGCCATGAGTTTTTCCGGCATATCGGTATTCGCCGGAGGCTAATCGAGCGGCGGAAGCGGCGGTGGTGGAGGGTTTGAGTTTTGGGGAAACTTTCGTTTGATTTGGGGCCAATTTTTGGTCATTTTCTCCGAAACTTGGACCCATGTGGTCGTGCCGGCATGCCCTTCAAAACCCATTAATTATTTGTGTCTGGGATGGGCTGCCGGAGAAGAAACGGGCGGCGAAACGGCGGTGGAACGGCGAAAAACCGGCGAAAAATCGCGTCTGTGCGCGAGGAAGAAGGCGCGTGGGCTCCACGCGCGCGCTGCAGTTGCAGGCGCGTGGAACCCACGCGCCACGCGCCGTCACGCGCGCGCAAGCGCTGCGCGCGTGGGATCCACGCGCGCGGGGCTTCCCGCGCGGATGCGGGCGCGTGCAACGCACGCGCCTGCGCGTTGGACGCGCGCGTGCGGGGCACGCGCCCGCGGCGGATGAAGGCGCGTGCTCGGCACGCGCCTGACGTCCCCGCGCGCTCTTTTTACGTTTTTGCCCCTGTGCCATTTTTAAAATTCCTATTTTGTCCTTCTCGCAATTTATTTATTGTTCTGCCCCTATTTAATTTATAATTACAATTCTGCCATTACTGATTATTTACCATTTTGCCCCTGGATTATAAATTTATGATTATGCACTTATGGAATTATGATTTTATGATTTTGCCATTATGCTTTGATAAAGTTTTTGTCCTTGTGTGCAAATTTGGTAAATATTTATATTTTACAATATTGAAAATTCATATTATGAATGGTTTGTTAGTCACCAAAGTGGCCGAACCTTTAAGTCTTTTGAATTTTGATATTGTAAATTATTTTTATTCAATTACTCGTGATTAATCGATGCTATATATGAAATTGATATGTTTTATATCATTATTGGAGTTATGGGTATATTGAAGTTCATTTATTATAAGAACTTAGGGATTAACCCAAAGGTTAATTATTTTCTTATAATTCATGAACATGATGGTTGATAGTTAATATGATTTGTTAAATTTGTTTGTATATCCAAAGATAACAAATAAATTTTAATAAGATATATTTACAATTATCAAATAAAAGTTATTAGCATCATTATGGCTTATATATTTTTGTATATCATAGGATCTCCCAAAGGAGAACTATGATGTGCATGTGTAGTTTAGTTTGAATCTGATTAGGTGATATTCTCAAAGCATTAATGTATGAATATTTTCTTGCACATTTGCAGTATCTGTACCTGTTTCACTCCATTCGCTCGCCTCATCTGTTCCCTTATTCAATGGGATAAATTTTCCTGATTGGAGTGAACAAGTCCAGTTTCACTTAGGTGTCCTGGATCTTGATTTAGCGCTTCAAGCTGAAAAACCAGCTGCTATTACTGATGAAAGTAGCAATGATGAAAAGTCTTTCCATAAAACTTGGGAAAGATCCAACAGACTGAGCTTAATGTTTATGCGAATGACAGTTGCAAACAACTTAAAGACTTCTCTTCCCAAGACTAACAATGCTAAGGAATTTATGAAATTTGTGGAAGAGCGTTCTCAAACTGCTGATAAATCACTTGCTGGTACACTAATGAGCACACTGACCACCATGAAATATGATGGTTCACGTACCATGCATGAGCATATACTTGAGATGACCAATTTAGCAGCAAAATTAAGGACTTTGGGAATGAATGTGGATGAGTACTTTTTAGTACAATTTATACTTAATTCCTTACCTCATGAGCAATATGGGCCATTTCAAATGAATTACAACACTATAAAGGATAAGTGGAATGTAAACGAATTGGCTAGTATGCTAGTTCAAGAGGAAACAAGGATAAAGAATCAAAATGCTCATTCTGTTCATCTCTCAAGTTATCAAGAAGTTCGAAAGAATTTTAAGAGGAAAGGTGGAAGGAGCAAGAAGAAAGGACTACACATCCTGAATGACTCTTCAAAGGCTTCTCAAATCCACAAGAAGGAACACAATCTTATTAAGTGTCATTTTTGCAACAAAATTGGACACTTGAAGAAAGATTGTCTGAAATGTAAGGCTTGGTTCGAAAAGAAAGGTAAGCCTTGTGCTTTAGTATGTTTTGAATCAAACTTTACTGAAGTTCCTTATAATACTTGGTGGATTGATTCCGGTGCCACCACTCATGTGTCAAATACGATGCAGGGATTTCTTACGATCCAGTTGAAGGCATTGGCACTTATCGTTTGATCTTAGATACTGGGCATTATTTGGATTTGTTTCGAACCCTTTATGTACCTACATTTTCTCGTAATTTAGTTTCTTTGCCAAAACTTGATGTGGCGGGATTTTATTGTAAGTTTGGATTTGGATCTTTCAGTCTATTTAAGAGTGATACTCTTATTGAACGGAACTTTATGTGATGGTCTCTACAAATTTAGACTTGATAATACTTTTGTTGAGACATTAATGACCTTGCATCATAATGTTGGCACTAAACGAAGTTTGATAAATGAAAATTCTGCTTACTTGTGGCATAAACGGTTGGGTCATATATCCAAGGAAAGAATGCAAAGATTAGTGAAAAATGAAATTCTTCCAAATTTGGATTTTACTGACCTTGGAGTGTGTATTGATTGTATTAAAGGTAAACAAACAAAACACACTAAGAAAGGTGCCACAAGAAGCACAGAGCTTCTTGAGATTATACATATTGACATATGTGGTCCTTTTGATGTTCCATCTTTTGGTAAGGAAAGCTATTTCATAACCTTTATTGATGATTTTTCACGTTATGGTTACATTTATCTATTGCATGATAAGTCTCAATCAGTGAATGTACTTGAAGTGTATATTAAAGAGGTTGAGAGGCAATTAGATAGAAAGGTGAAAATAGTAAGATCGGATAGAGGCGGTGAATATTATGGAAAATATGATGAATCGGGACAATGTCCAGGTCCATTTGCTAAATTCCTTGAAAGACATGGCATTTGTGCTCAATACACAATGCCAGGTACACCACAACAAAATGGTGTAGCAGAAAGGCGTAACCGTACTTTAATGGAAATGGTTAGGAGTATGATGAGTCATTCATCTTTACCCTTATCTTTGTGGATGTATGCTTTAAAGACTTCTATGTACTTATTAAACAGGGTTCCTAGTAAGGCAGTTCCAAAAACTCCTTTTGAACTGTGGACGGGAAGGAAACCTAGTTTACACACTGCATGTTTGGGGTTGTCAAGCAGAAGTAAGAATTTACAATCCACATGAAAGGAAATTGGATTCAAGAACGACCAGTGGTTATTTCATTGGTTATGCAGAGAAATCCAAAGGGTATAAATTTTATTGTCCTAATCATAGTACAAGAATTGTTGAATTTGGAAATGCTAGGTTCATTGAGAATGGTGACATCAGTGGGAGTGAAAGAATGCGTGATGCTTGCATTCAAGAAGTAAGGGTAGAAGTTCCTATACCCAAAGCTTCTAAAGTTGTTAATAATGAACCTCCAATGGCCGAGTCACAAGAAATAGCATTAAGGAGATCTCAAAGAGAAAGGAGGTCGGCTATTTCTGATGACTATATGGTTTATCTACAAGAGTCGAAATTGACTTAGGAATTGGAAATGATCCGATTCATTTTCCCAAGCCATTGAATGTGAAGATTCTAATGAATGGTTTAATGCTATGGAAGAAGAGTTAAAATCCATGCATCAAAATCAAGTTTGGGATATAGTTGAATTGCCTAAAGGATGTAAGAAGGTCGGGTGTAAATGGGTCTTTAAGACCAAGCGCGACTCAAAAGGCAATATTGAACGACATAAAGCCAGACTTGTTGCAAAGGGTTTTACTCGAAAGAAGGCATTGACTATAAAGAGACATTTTCACCAGTCTCTAAGAAGGACTCACTTAGAATCATTATGGCTTTGGTGGCTCATTATGACTTGGAGTTACACCAAATGGATGTAAAAACCGCATTTCTTAATGGGAATTTAGAAGAAGAGGTTTATATGGACCAACCCGAAGGCTTTTCAGTTAAAGGAAAGGAACACATGGTATGTAAATTAAAAAAGTCAATATATGGACTTAAGCAAGCTTCCCGACAATGGTATCTTAAGTTTAACGATACCATAACTTCATTTGGATTTAAGGAAAACACCGTTGATCGGTGTATATATATGAAGATTAGTGGGAGCAAGTTTATTTTTCTAGTTTTGTATGTTGATGATATTTTGCTTGCTGCTAATGATCTTGGTTTGTTACATGAAACCAAGAAATTTCTCTCTAAGAATTTTGAAATGAAGGATATGGGAGAGGCAACATATGTGATAGGAATAGAAATATTCCGTGATAGATCACAAGGATTATTAGGATTGTCTCAGAAAGCCTACATTGAGAAAATTTTAGAGAGATTTAATATGAGTAAATGTTCAGCAGGAATAGTTCCAATTCAGAAAGGTGATAAATTTAGCCTTATGCAATGTCCGAAAAGTGAATTGGAACGAGAACAAATGAAAAATATTCCTTATGCATCTGTTGTTGGGAGTTTAATGTATGCACAAACTTGCACCGGACCCGGATATCGGTTTTCTTTGTCGGAATCTTTGTCAAGGTATCAAAGTAATCTGGAATGGATCATTGGAAAGCTGCAAAGAAAGTTCTTAGATACTTGCAAGGAACGAAGAATCATATGCTCACTTATAAAAGATCCGATTATCTCGAGGTGATTGGATATTCAGATTCGAGACTTAGCCGGATGTGCCGATACAAGAAAATCAACATTTGGTTACTTGTTTCTTCCATTTGGAGGGGCAATTTCATGGAAGAGTGCGAAGCGATCGGTTATTGCTGCATCAACTATGGAAGCTGAATTTGTGGCATGCTTTGAGGCCACAATTCATGGATTATGGCTGCGGAATTTTATTTCAGGACTTATGATTGTCGACAGTATTGCCAAGCCGCTGAAAATTTATTGTGATAACTCTGCAGCAGTTTTCTTCTCTAAGAACGACAAGTATTCTAAGGGTGCTAAGCATATGGAGATCAAATACTTGTCTGTCAAATAAGAAGTTCAGAAACAAAGAGTGTCAATTGAGCACATTAGCACCAATCTTATGATAGCAGATCCCTTAACAAAAGGACTGCCGGCCAAAACATTTAATGAGCATGTTGAAAAGATGGGCATTATTGGACGTCATTAATGTTTGTATTATGATTGTATTGAGTTTATGTATTTGACACTTTGAGCTCACTTACGTGTTTCTGATATTTCCTGTTTTCTATTTAGTATACATTATGGAAATAGATGAATGTTAAACAAGATAGTTTCTAAAGAAACATTATGGTTGGACTATTACTATACTTCTCATTTATGGATCATGTTAAGTAAAGTGCTATAGCTGTAGTGCATAGAAGGGATTATGTCGATTAATGACATACAACCGCTATGACTCATATTAGTTTTCTTTACTTAATTGTGATTATTATGTGATTGCC
Organism: Eucalyptus decipiens; assembly: GCA_014182575.1. Taxonomy (NCBI): domain Eukaryota; kingdom Viridiplantae; phylum Streptophyta; class Magnoliopsida; order Myrtales; family Myrtaceae; genus Eucalyptus; species Eucalyptus decipiens. Next base: position 11,828,188 of record CM024610.1, on the reverse strand, counting down.
AATTTAATGAAATTTTATAGCATAATCTTATTGTGCACATTATAGTCTTTATTAAACCATAAAAGGAACATTATATGGGCCAAGTGGGAGAATGTAAAAATTATTGTGGCCCATATTATATGATTTATTATATAGTTTAATATTTATTGAAATGCTATAAATAATTATTGGTTACGAGAAGGTACGACTCTAATAAAACGAAAGGGTATATCGCTTTGATGGAAGGCACCCTTTCAACGAACGTATAAATAGAGTCCGGTCCTCTCTCCACCCTCATACGAACAGTAACTGAAAAGAACGTATTCTCTCCTCCATCAATTGAATACATTAAGGTTTAGTGGGTTAAGGGAGAGAAATCGGATTTCTTCTTTTGGATCAAGTTCAAGTGCAGCGCTATGGATAAAGGTATGTCTTCATCCAATTGTGAGAATCATGAAGATCAAAGATCCTTGTTTTACTTTGAATTTCCGCATCAAAGTATTATATGAATTTGTCTAACACACAGACCCACTTACCATGTTACGGTGAGCCAACGTCGACCTGACCGCTTCTCGAATCCATTCAGAGTTATGAAACCAATACTTACAAGAAAGCGGAGGAAACAAAAAGGACACGGTAAGAATTTGGGAAGACGGGGACTCTTTGGGGTAAGAGCCATCTATGTTTTATAGCTATTAGGTATTTATGCATAGGCAATCATAAGAGGATACATTAAGTTCGTAGAGGAAGGATGGTAACTAACAAGTACATTCTTTATGTCAATAAAATGCATTAGTTTAATAGGTTACGTTATTAACATATATCAAGATAGAGTCAGATAGAAATGAGACCCATGAACAATGCAAGTCTTCAAACTCCACTGGCTTTCAGATACTGAGACTTCATTATTTTCTCACCACAAAAGATTTTAAGTTGCAGCAAGGTAGCTTGTAAGGACAACATGGCTATCCGTGAACACTAATACCGCACATTCTGGTTTCTAGCTCCGTCACTCTCCTTTCTTTGTTGCCGCTTCCATCCTCGCCACCGCCATAGTCTCTGAGGGTTTCTTACTCACGTGGGAAGCTTTACAAGTTAAGGTGTACACATGATAAGTGAACAGAGCGCATTCGCTTTATCGATATCTTGTTGCCTACTAAATATAAAGGGGAACAAAAGAAAAGTCGAGGAGAAGGCAAAGCGAACTCAAGCCAGCCAAGTGCGATTCACAAGCTCTCTCGCTTGCAAATTCTCAAAGCCTGTGTGAATCTTCTCCTTTTGTTTCCAAAGGCGGAGTTCTTTGCTAACATTTTTTCCTTATATTCCAAAAACCTGAAGTGCATGCCATTCCACCTCCTCCTCAAGTTCAGTACCCAAAAACCTGAATCTTCCTCCTCAAGCTCCCTTTTCTTGATCAACCCCACGAGGCACGATGATCAGGAAGGCAGGATGACGGCGATGGTGCCACCATTCACGGCAATGATCCTGGCCTAGGGCTCCGTCCGATGGTGGTCCATGCTCTGGCATCAACCGCTTAAGCTAACTTTTGAGGAGATTTCTACCCAACAAGGTAAGAACGCCAAATCAACCAAAAGCCAGATTCCTGCTAATCCACGACCCAAGTTCTGCTCAAACCAAAAACAGTAACAATGTTCGGATTGGAATCGGCGCAATCGATCGGACAGAAATGGACACAGAACCAAAGGAGATCTAGAGAGGCTCATTGATTGATCGAAACGCTTGCAGGATGGTTCTTTACAAATGAAACAAAGATATGAATTGGTTGATTTGCCTCTAGATGCAAGGCCTTTTTGTTGGTTTTTATGAATAAGAAAAATGAGGCTCACAGAGGGGAGTCTCTCAGGAAACAGATGATTTCTCTCAGGTGGTTTCACTCATAAATTTGCTAGACGTTCGTCTCAGTATGTATCTGTGCCTCTTTTACTTATCGGCATCTGCTTGGGTATTGTCACTGACCAAAGCATCCTCAGCATCTACAAACCTAATAATTCCAGGGAAAGAGATTCGGCGTCCATTTGTGAATGACCAGAGCATCATTTTAACTGAAGAAAGAGAAGTTAATTGAGTGCCACTGCTTCAAGACCTGCACACCACACCTGATGTTCTTGGTAAATCTCTCGAGAAAGCTATGGCATGTTTGAGGCACTGATTGCAGACCAAAGATAAGGTGTCCATACATGGATCTGTTAGTCGGATTCCTGATTGATACACTACTGTCAGCTGCATCTAGTCAAAACCTTGTAACTAAACATGAGTAATTGGGTCTGTGAATACATGTAGAAACCATGCATATATGATGCACAGTGATGCATAGCATCTCTGGTCTAGCTTTTCACATCAGAGTTCCCATATGGAGAGGACCATGCTTTCATTTTGACGAAATTAGTAGAAGTGTCGAGGAAGGAGGTGCTTGAGATGTATCATGGATACATTTCCCGTTAGACAGGCAGAGATTCTATTTGACTCCAACAAGTATCTCAAAACCCTTCACATAGCTTGTCATTTTTTACTGTGCTCAACTACTCTCCAACTGGTAATATCTAATCTACTTCTTGTTATAATTATAACTCTTTATATAGAGACTATGTTTTCCTTGTTCATTCTCTTAGGCATGCAGAATGTAGATATAGGTGCTTCCTTAATTGTGCTTTTAAGTGGACAAGGCCAATGTCGCTTGACCATCTACTTGCAATAGAATCACCCAAAACACCCTATTATAACTAGTCAATCTATGGCGTTCTAAGATTTAACCCACCTGGCAAGAAGCTACGCGAACCTGATCACTTATTCTTCAGCATTTCTTGCCGCTCAGACACTACTGTAAATTAACTATCCGGACTTTGGTTAGCTGATGCAATATTAACGTAATTAATAATTTCATGTGGCAATTGCTCTGTAGTAAATAGTAAATGCCCTAAAATAAAATGCCATCATGCTCATGCGATGAACTTCCTCACACCATGATGACTTTCAGAAGTTTGATTACCTAACTAAAGTTCTATTTCACGTTCATCGTCATGCTATGCGCAAGAAGTCAGAAAATTACTTAAGTTTAGGTGCTCAGGTTATAAAATGTAAGTCAAATACAGAGAAATAAAACAATTTCGTGCAGAAATTTCCACAATCACATGGCGAACGTCTCCAAATTTCCAAACCATTCTCCACTAAAAAATTCAGTCCTAATCTTTAAGGAGTTGAAAATCTTTGTCAATTTCCTCATATATTCACGGCTTTGCATTTCGAAAAAAAGAATGTCCACATGTGAACATGCACCGAGACTCCAAAAATACAATTTCTTGAAACATTAAATCACTTGTTTTCTCATTCTTATGTATTCATTGGCTTCATTAATGTTTTCCCCAATTGCTGCCACCAAAGCCTTTTCCTTCTTTTTCGATTCTTTTAACTAATGCTGACAACTTTTCCTTTTCCTCTTCAAATTTAACAAAAGTATCTATGGAAAGACCAAATTAGTCATGACACTAACCAATAATTTTATAATGGGAAAAGCTTACCCAGGTAACTCTAGATTTGTCCCGGTAATTGTTAATCTCTTTGTAGATTTTTTCAAGTTTCTTATTCTCATCTTTCGAACTATTTTCATACTGCATATCACGTCAAAACAAGTTAAATTGGACAAAATCAAATTATTGAGATCAATAATTATAGGTTTCTCATTTACTTTTTCAATTTTTTTTTTCGGTTTATATACCAAATTTTTTCTATAGAAAGAAAAAATTCATTAGATAAAATCATTGTACTCAAGTATAGATTAATATTATTGCACGTGTAACTTATTAATTTACCCATTTGCCTCAAGATTTGATCGCAATTGATCGATGCTCAACTTCATTTCAACCATCTCCCTGTAAAACAAGAGTACAATATAAAGGAAATAAAGTTTAAAATATATATATAAAAGAAAAAGAAGTCAAATCACCTCTCTAGTTGCTCATCGACCATTATATTGTACTGCACACTGTCATCTCTTCGGATTGTGCTTGATTACACGATTTGTGGGATCAAAAGTGAAAATCAGAAACTATTTCAATCGGCTTGGAAATGTCCAAATCTACTCACATCTCGTCCTCCCTTGTTCCCTTCATGAACAATTCTTCTTCCCTTACTCGCTTCGTAGCCCTAGACATTGTGCACTTTTTTTTTTTATTGGAATCGTTTGAAGGTAATTGAATAGAATCACATCGTCTTCTCTTTCGGTGAGCACAATGTCCAGAGTTGTGAAGCGAGCAAGGGAAGAAGAATTGTTCATGAATGGAGCATAGGAGGGCGAGATGTGAGTAGATTTGGACATCTCCAAGCTGATTGAAATAGTTTCTGATTTTCACTTTTTATCCCATGAATCGTGTAGTCAAGCACAACCTCAAAGAGATGATAGTGTGCAGTAGTACATTATAATAGTCGATGAGCAACTACAGAAGTGGTTCGACTTCTTTTTCTTAATAGTCGATGATAAACTTTATTTTCTTTATTTTGTACTCTTGTTTTGCAAGAAATGGCTGAAATAAAGTTGAGCATAAATCAATTGTGGTCAGATCTTGAGACAAATGGGTAAATTAATAAGTTACACGTGTAATAATGTTAACTTATGCTTGAGTATAATGATTTTATCTAATAAATTTTTCTTCTGTAGAAAAAATTTGGTAGATTCACTGAAAAAAGATCTGAAGTAAGTGAGGAACCTATAGTATTATTGATCTCGATAATGTGATTTTGTCCAATTTAACTTGATTTGACGTGATATGCAGTATAAAAATAGTTCGAAAGATGAGAATAAGAAGCTTGAAAAAATCAACGATGAGATTAACAATTACTGAGCTTCCCGTGACAAATGTATAGGTACGTTAGTTGGGTAAATTTTTCCCATTATAAAATTCTCGGTTAGTGTCATGACTCATTTGGTTAAATGTACTTATCTTTCCATATATGCTTTTTTTAAATTTGAAGAGGAAAAGGAAAAGTTGTTAGCATTAGTTAAAAGAATCGAGAGAGAAGGAAAAGGCTTTTGTGGCAACAATTGGGGAAAACAATAATAAAACCAATGAATACATAAGAATGAGGAAACGAGTGATTTAATGTTTCAAAAAACTTGTGTTTTCGGAGTCTTAGTGCATGTTCACATGTGGACATTCTTTTTTTCGAAATACAAAGCCATAAATATATGAGGAAATTGACGAAGATTTTCAACTCGTGAAAGATTAGTTAGGACTGAATTTTTCACAGGAAGATGGTTCGGAGATGGTTGCCATGTGAATGTGGAAATTTCTGCACATAATGGTTTGATTTCTCTGCATTTGACTTGAATTTTATGATTTGAGCAGCTAAACCTAATTGGTTTTCTGATTTCTTGCGCATAGCATGACAATTGATTTGAAATAAAATTTTAGCTGGGTAATCAAACTTCAGCTGAAAGACTGATTAATATACCCTGTATGGCTTGTGGGTTAGGAGGATAAATACTGTGATATACTATTGTCATACTTATCATCATGGTGTGAGGAAGTTCATTGCATGAGCATGACGGCATTTCATTTTAGGGCATTTATTATTTACTACATAGCAATTGCCATATGAAATTATTAACTACATTAATATTGCATCAGCTAACCGAAGTCCGGATAGTTAATTTACAGTAGTGTCTGAGCAACGAGAAATGCTAAAGAATAAGTGATCAGGTTCACATAGCTTCTTGCTAGGAATGCTGTCGCGACCTACCCTTTGGGGGAGGGAACATGTTTACGGGGGAGGGAATAGGTTTACGGGTATTGCTTAAATGACGGACTTAAAATCCTAATCAATGGACTCTCCGAAACCCATACCTCGCGTGACATTGGGGTATTCTTAAGAATTTCATAAAAATGAGTCGGCATTAACCTATTGGGATCGGCTAGAAATCAAGTGAGGCACGGGAGTATACCACACTTCCTACACAACTAGAAAATCTAGGATTGGAGACTTGATTACACTAATTAACCAATTAATACCCTTTCGATACCTAATCTTGTTCATTCTAAAAGAAATGATTTTTGTTTTCAAGCAGTTTGGATTGATTTTATACATATCCACTAACATGTGAGGTGATCGTGCGCAACAATTAACAGCCAAGATCCTAATTGCAGTAAATTAAGCACATGACTAAACATAATTAAATATACAAAATAAACATACGATATAATCAATAAACGAGCAAATAAAAGCCTTAATTACACTAAGAATACAAGAAATGACAATTACTAACAAAACCCTACATTTTTTAATTTTTAATTTTTTTAAAGGGCGCATTTTTTAATGTTTTCTAAGTTCTTGAATTTTCGGAGACTTTTCCAATTTTTATTATTTTTCGAAATTTTTTTGATTTTTGATTTTTAAAAATTTTTGAGTTTTTAATGTATTTTTAATATTTAATATTATTATACTTCAAGAAAATGGGTTCGGACCGGGTAAACCCAATCTGGGCCATGGACTCAACCCAAACTCGGATCCAACACTTTTGATTTTTTTTTTTTTAAATCGTTTTCAATTTTTTTTTTATCTTTTTTAAATTCTTATTTTTTTCTTTATTTTTATCTTTTCTCACTGCGTCCTTTTCCTGCAACATCTGTTCAACGGTCATTCGAGAAGCCAACTTTTTCATTTTATAGTTTTCTATTTTTTTCTTCCTCTTTTTATTATTTATTTATTTATTTATTTTCTTTTCTTTTCCATTTTTCACTTCATCCCTTCCCTGCACCTCTTCTTCCTCGACGACTCCCTCCGAAATGGGTTCCCTTGCCGAACTCTAGCCAAAATAAAACCACGTCCGACGAGCCCCCACCAACGTTTGAGATCGCCGCCAGACCGCCATCCGGCGTCGGTCGTTCAGTCCGACCGATGCCGGCCACGGCTCGGCCCCCACCGAGGTTAGCCGAGGGACAAAACTCGGCCTGAACGACCGGGTACCATTCGAGATAGCCCTGATACCGACGTCCTCCAACACCTAATGGTGCCATCACGGGTCACCTTCCCTTTCCCGGCACCATCCGCGACCAAACCATAAAAAGAACAGAGAAAATATATGCAGACCTAGCCTAGACAAAATGTCGAACACCTGGGGTGCGCCGGCTGAAAAGCTAACGAAAACTCAACTGGAAGATGAATCAACAGTCAAGGCAGAAGCAACGACCAAGCAAAAAGACAACAAAATCGCAGCTCACCGGGATCGGAGACTCGCCTGGGCTAGAGATCCACGAGCTCCGGTCTGGTGAACTAAAAGAAAAAATCCGAATAAAAGGAGGTGCTCGGGTGACGGGGCCCTACTCGGCTCTACGACGGCGGCCTGCAAGCAGGTTCGAGATGGCACGAACCGTGGCCGACCACCCTGGTGTCGTCAGGACGAGATCAACGGGTTAAAGGGGACTGAACTCGAAAGGAGACTTACTGGAAGATTGGATGCCGGGAGGGGAGGTCACGGGCGCGGCGGAGCTTCTTTCCCGCTCTCTTATCTCAATTTCTCGCTTTGCTCTCACTCACGATGCTCTGTCTCCCCGACTTTCTCCTGGTTCGGTCTCTCTCAAGCTCTCTCCCTCTCTGTCCCTAGAGCTCTCTCTCGAGCTCTCTTGCTCTCTCTCCGTCTCTCGGTCCTCCCTGTGCTCTCTGTGCTCTCTCTCCCTTGGACTCACGCTCTTGTTGGTCCCTCTCGGCCAAAACCAACTTCGGAGGACATGGAAGAAGGGGGGAATCGCGAGCTCCGTTGCACCGGTTCGCACCGAGGACCGCTGGACGACGCCCACCCGGGGGCTAAATTTCAGCCCTCTCGCTCTCTCGGTTGCTCTCGCTCGAACTCCCTCAAGCTCTCTCTCCCGGATTCTGACCGAAGAGCTCCCCCGCTTTTCTCACTCATCTTCTCCCTCTTTTGAGGGCCACCGGCCAGCGCGCATGGCTTCTGCCATCGCTAGCTTGCTGGCTAGCCTAGTCCCGACCCTCAGATCATGCTGCCATCCTGCTCACGATCCTCTGCCCCTCTGGTTTGTACGTTTCTTTTCTGTCAAAGCGAGACCGGCGTGAGGGCGTGAGGAAGAGAGGAAAGAGAGAGGGGCCGGGCTTGGGGAGAAAAGTGAGGTTGGACTTGGCCCAGGTGAAAAAATGATCTAGAGGAGAGTAGAACAGAAAAGGACCGGGCCTAACCCGGTTCGCTCTCTCTTTTTATTTTTATTTTTTTAATTTCGATTTTTAAAAAATAGATTTAATAATTAGTGATAGTTATGTAAATGCTCCTAATGTCTACATGTAATGGATTTTAATGAAAACATACCTGATGCATTTAATGAAAGTTCTTTACTTTACTCTTTATTTTTAGCAACTAATCCTAATTTTGTATGCGATTAAATCCTAAATAAAATGGTAAAATTTAAGTGTCAACAAACGCCACATATTGACTGGTTATGATAGGGTGTTTTGGGTGATTCTATTGCAAGTAGATGGTCAAGCCAACAGGATTGAAGCTACTTTGCTCCATCTCAAAAAAGAGCAAAGTCATTGAAGAAGCAAACATGAAACCAGGGAAGGGAGGTGAATAAAATTTTGCTCGCTTCCTTCTCCTTTTAGGGGTAAATAAAATTTATCTTTGGAGGAGGGAGAGAGAGAGGGAGAGATTCACGCCTTACTCAGATCGTTTGAAGGTGATTGAATAGAATCGCGTTGTCTTCTCTTTTGGGGTTTCCTTGTCTTCGACAAGGTTTTGGATTTTTTCGACGATGGGTTCATCGTGAGCGTTTGTCACTTGTGCGGTCGGTCATTTAGTATGGGATTTTGTGAGACTTTGAGGAGCTGTAGGATTTTGATGGCAAATGAATTGATTGTAACTGAGTCTGCTATATTGCAACTGTTGTACATAGTAGAGGAAATGGAAGTGAGAGACTAAATATTTTTTTTGTACTCCCATGTAAGAGTGGAGAGCATCATACTACAGTGTTCAACTACTGTTGTAATTAAAGAAGTATTAGAATTAAGAAAATGCTAGCATTTGGTAGCTTCTATGTCTTCTGCACTGTGAAAAGTTCTACACTTTTTATATCTGCAGCGCTGTAACCTTACTTGGTTGTTACATAATTGAAAAGTAAATGTAGAGGAGTATACAACAAGTTATTCAAGCATAACCAATACCACTAGTCTTTGCATTTGTAAACAGGTGTAAACTAAATCCTCAAGCCGGGCACGGCCGAAGAGTCAGTGTCTTGATCCCCTTGCACATCCTGAAATGTGTGTACTAATCAAATAGCATGAGCTGCGGAGATTATGAGGCTGTCCGACTCCTGTGTTGTGCATGCTTTGCATGTCCTGCTTTGTGTTCCTAGAGTAGTCGTATTTAAGAGGCGGGTCAAAAGGATCGTAATTTACTTCAGATCTTTGAGTGGTCATACTCAAGTGATGCTTGTGTTTTTGCTGTAAACAAAATGCTCTTCAAGCCACACCGGGCAAATACGTGCAAGTGCAGTCCCTGACTTAAGTATGCTTTGTGCTTTGTTCGATAGGGGTTGTGCTTATTTGTCACACCCCAAAACTACAAGGAATGGGAATGACATGGCCGTCCTTCTTTACAAAGAACGCAGCCTCAAACACAACCAACAAACTGATATTAACTTATATATATATCTCAAACCATATATATATTAGATAAACCAACAAATTGGTTGCAATATCAGAGTTTCTATAATCCACCAAAAGAAAAAGAGATATATGTTTAAAACTCAGACAATCCAACTACTAGTAAGTATTATTTGCACCACTTCCTTGAACCATACCAAAAACAAAATAGAACTCCCCAAAAGTTCCCACCGATTACGCACTCGCTCTATTCGCCACTAGCTGAGGAACCTGAAAAGATTAAAGGAGGAATGGGATGAGCAACCACAGCTCAGTGAGTAGTACATATCTTCTAAGCAGATCGAACAACCCCTATGCATGTATACAAATTAATACCAAATCTCATAACGCCAATTCAATATATAGAATACATATCGAATCATATAAAAGCTATTTCTCATCATCAAAGCTTTATACTAATATGGAAAACTCATTTAAATTGCCATCAAACGTCAAGTATCAATGGTCGAATACATTGAATAATCTCCATCAAAAACACATATCAGTGGTCTATCCATTGATCAATCTTTGCTCAATAACTAACCATGGTCACGACACAATGCCTTGTGACAAGGCGACCAAGATTCTCCCTTTGGTAAGGTCTCCACCTACAAAGCCGGTGGCTAGGCCCAGAAGAATATCCTAAACCTGGTATGCATACCCAAAAACCTCTCACTGGGTTCACAGTCATATTGAGCATAAATAACCATTCTCCAATACCATAAATCAATATTTTAAACCAAACAAATAACATTTTGCAACATAGCCCATCATCCATTTCATATGTGTTTCTCAAATCATCATAAACTTTTCCATAAAACAGTCGCAAAGCAATTTCATATATGTTTCTCCACAAACCTTGTATAACATGTTTTTTTTTTCAAACATTTAAAATCACCCAAAGAGTAGCAATTGCTCGATCTGACTTTTATGCAATAAAAATGCTCTTCTTGATTCAATATATATACATACATACTTCAAGACATGATTTTATAAAACCAAAGAAGATATAGTACCACTCACCTCGTCGTCGACGACCAAACGACGAACGATACTCGTATCGTCAAATTCAAGGTCCTATCAAATAACTGAGAAAAATGTTAAAATCTAATAAAACTCTGCCTCTACTTCGAAACAACTACATTACGCCTTAACTCTAACAAAAGGACTTCTACGCGCTAACAAATCGCACAACCAAAGCGATTGTTCAAGCCATTCGCAACACGAAATTTAAGTGCAAAACTTGATTGCGCCTTAACTTTCTCTTCCGAACTCCGATCCGAACGTACTTATTTTCAATAGAGAGCCCTTGAAACATACCACAAGAATCCCAACTTGGCCATCCCAAAATCAAGCCGAAAAATGACAAAATACGGGCCCAAAGCTGCTGGACGAGTACTGTTCACTGCGCGCGGGAAACTTTGAAATTTTACTTCGGACAAACTATAAGCTCAAATCACAATCCGTAAAATCCCACGGCTCCACAACACCCTAAATTACCATTCTTGCAAAAATACACTGCTCAACGACTCCAAAATTAGACTTCGCCGCTCAGTTTTCCAAAAATTTCGAATTTAAGTCCTAAATCCAAAAATTACTTCAATCGGACAAACGAGGGCTTGATCTCTTACCGGGTGCTGTGTTATGGAGTCGAGTCGGCTTGGCGAGGCATTCGAGACGTGCACGTGCCAAGATTCCTTTCCTTTCTTCCCCCTTTCTCTTCTTCTTCTTCTTTTCTTTCTTTTCTTTTTGGTTGAGGGAAAACTCAGCTTCTATTTAGCCGAGCCCTCTCCCCTCTCCTTTTTGCTTTGCTGACTTTTCAATTTCTTTTTCAGTTTCTTCTTTTGGGGCCCACTAACATAATATTACATTATTGCATAATATTACATTATTAGTATTTGATTGGTCCATGCGATGGGCTGGAAGGTTTATATCAGTTCATTGTATGTCGTTTTGCAAGTAACAGAACAAGTGGGGTTGTTTGAAACCCGCCTTTCTCCCAAAGGAATAACAATAATTCATGCTTGATCAGGCAAAATGAAGTGCTGCAAACTGGGTGAAGAGAGAGATAGAGAAAATATTGATACGTTTGCCAATCCATAAGGGATTTTTTTCTTTTGATTTTTCCCTAGATTCCTCAGATTCAATTCGGGCTCTCCTTCCTGGCCATCCTCCCCCGGCCCCCAACAACCTCCCACGCGTGCGTGGAGTGATGTCGGGGGTAGCATGACCCCTCTCTATTCTGCTGCCTATGAATTTGTGCTGATAAGTGGGTAAACCCCTCAATTCTGTTACATGTCATGAATAACATCATTGTTAAGAGCTTTCCAGACATCTTCTATTTGTATTTTTCACATTGGTTGATTTTTTTCATGTGACTTCAAATTGAGTGTTACAAACAAGACGATTCATGAGAATGTGCAACACATAATTTAAATGATGCCTACATGTGTGTCATGTGCACGTGTAAAAACCTTGTCAATTGACAGCCACTAAGCACATGATCAGGCAATAGGGGGTATGGGCGAGGAAGGAGATCCGAAATCAAATTTTGAGAAAAATAAAATAAAAAACTTATCGATCCCCAGACATCTCGATTCTCTCTCTCTCTCTCTCTCTCTCTCTCTCTCTCTCTCTCTCTATATTCACCGAGTTTGCAACACTTGATCAGGTTCAAAGAAAAATGAGAATTCTGTCGAAGTCCCATTCGAGTAATTATCCATCTTTGTGCTCATTTAACTTTCCAGTCATGAATACATACATATGGGGTATGTTAAGCTAGATCAAATTGTTAATTGTTAAGGCAGGTTTATGCAATCTACCAAAACTATAAAGACACCACTGATATTTTAAGCTAGATTGCTTGCCTATTATCTTCTAGGCAACTGTACTTTGCTCTCTTTTCTCTTTGTGGGTGTTCAATTTGAGTATTTGAATCGAGTCAAGTTCGATTATCTGATTTTGTCCACTCAACTCCACTTGATTTTAACCTATTTGAAGGACTCCATTGTGATCTACTGATAGAATGGCATATCTGCCGTTGCAGGTTTCTTGACCTCCAACAACAAGGTGAGGTGCTAAGAAGTTTATACTGAAAAACGTCATACACTGAATTCCAAAGCAAAACGAGCAACTAAATAATTGGAGTGGAGAAGAATTATTAGTCAAAAATGCAGCATGATGAAGTTATTTGGCAAGTCATTCGGCACAACCATTGTAGTTATATGACCAAGTGAGTCGATTAACCGCAAGTGATTTCACCGTATCATATTACTTCTCCTTGACAATTTGGGCAAGAATTACGTTAATTTGATCTTGCAGGATTATCACTGGAATATTTTGTTGAAATGAATACAACGTAATAGGGATTTGTAATAGGAGCTCCTGCCCTCTAGCTAACAACCGTTATGCTACTCCATAACCGTGATGATACCATGTTCTAACTGTTATCATGACAGTGCTTTTTTTTAAGTTCTGCCATATCTTTCAAAATCCCTAATAGTAAATGGTATCAACAAACTGATTTTGACATGAGATTTCCAGTTCCAAAGTTATTTTAATCGCTTCGGGTCAGCAATTTATTGCATTCTGTTTTGATTTTAAAGTAATTCCAAGTATATGTTTTCTTTGTCTACTATGCAGATGTCTTTTACTTGGTATATGAAATCAATAGAAAGGTCTCAGATGCCTGACAAATTGTGGGAAAGAGTGAGGCTGCCGAGAAATTATGAGAAGGTCCTTGAGATTATCGATAAGCATCTGGTATTGGCAATTTAGCTTTGCAGTGAAACAGGTTGCTTTGCTTTGTTCTGGCATTTCACTAATTGCTTCAAATCCTCTGTTAGCAGATGTATTGGCCAGAGTTTCTTGTTCATAAGACCAAGAAAAGGTTGACCAAAATGACTCAAATGCGCATCCGAATGAGGAAGGTTGCTCTGAAAACTAGGTTCAAAACCCTTCATGCATTCAGCTGCTCTATCATAGAACATGTTTTCATGATAAACCATATCTCTTAATCTTCTGTTTAGCTATTTGATGGCACTTGTCAGTTTGATCAGTAATATGGCGATTATAGTTGTGTCATCTAGAATTTGCCGTTGCTCTTTGCTTTTACCTTTGGATGTTGTTGCCTCAGATGTGAATGTAAAAGAACTATTTGTTCAGGTGAATGCTTTTGTGTCAGATTTGGGAATATGAATCTCTTGTCAAACAATTTTATCTTAGCAGCAAATATCTCTAGGTTCCTCTATAGTTCTCTTAGTAAGGTTTCACTACAACTCTCTTAAGTTGATTTCAGCAGTATGTTTATTTTCTACGAAGTTTCTATACCGTTCATATCTTATGTGTTGGCTTATGTGTATCATGATTGTAAAATCGCAATTCACAAGGTCATAGCATTTGCATTTGTGAAACCTCCTTGTTCAAGAACGCAGCGGACATTGCTATCATGACCAATGTCTGGACTGGTCCTTCGGGGCATCTCCTCTGTTTCAGCTTTATACTTAAACCTGCCTTTCTTTTATAATAGGGAAAAGATCATGATGACACCGATGAAAGGAGAAGAAGAGAGAGGCAAGAAGGGCGGAAAAAGCAGAAAAGGCAGCAGTTTTGGATAAGGTTTGTTGGGTTCACCTTTACAACCATGGATATGCTTCACCCATTATATCATCCAAGATTTTTACTTAGTGTTGGCTCTGCTGCAGAGTGTTGATAAAGAGCTATTAGAATGCCTAAGGAGTGTGTGGTGATATCTACAATTGTCCGTCAAAGAGTATGGAAAAGTCCTTGAGATGGATACGTTGCAGGCTGCCTATGAAGATGAAGAGGAGGTATACTAAATGAACCCATGTTATTTCTGTTGTTTGAGGAGGAACATGTGGCTCTGTTAGAACAGTATTTCTGTATGAAATATGTAGAAGTTTTGGTTCTTGCTAGAGTTCATCATTTGATGATTTTATGCAATCTTGATTCTGGAATTAGCAGGAGCCTCAGATAGAGTGTGTGGAAGGTTACGTTGAACTTGAGGAAGAACTAGAAGATGATATTCAAGATTTTTATGGTCTTGATATGAATAGAGTTTGTGCAATTGGTGACAATGATGAAGGTTCTTTCTATACATAGACACATATGAGCTGCTAATTTGTTTTTCCGTTCTTTATGGTTCCTTGCTGTATTTACGTTATGCTTTCCTTCATTCCCTTTAAATCATGCGAGACAAGAAGCTTCTAGAGGACTTATGTGCTTCCTGGATCCAAGTAGTGGAGCTAATGAGTTTTAATTCAGATGAAGACGGTGATGGTGAGGGTGATGAAGATGATGATGTGGAAGCTGATCGGAAGAGAGGAAGAAAGGAATCCTCCTTGGCTTTGAGAAATGTTGAGAAAGGTGATGCAGGTTCTAAGCCCAAGAAAAGAGCCAAAGTTCTCATTGAGATGAGTGCATGATTTTAAATTTTCAGATCTGCTGTCAATATGAACTTTGCGTATGATAAGCATGTGCTGTGTATTAGTATTGACAAATTTAAGTTCAGCTTTGCAAAGGAATGAGAATTTTCTATTAGTATTGACAAATTTATAGTTCAGCTTTGTTTTATAGATGGAAATCACTTTGTGCAGAAGTGGTGGGTAGTCTTGAATACTAGAGTGGCATCGTGCCGTGACCAACCTACATCCTCTTCCGATGCTTTCTCATCAGTCATATACACATCATGATTGTGGTTGAGTCTTTGTTTTTTTCTGTGTGTCTCCTTCTTTAGCAGAAATGAAAGCTCTTCAGGTTATGATTCCAATAATTTTGATGACATCCTCTTTCCTGAGGACCGAAGTGGCAAAGGGACTTAAACCCACTCCTTCGAGACTGTCTTGATAGGATCATGCCATGCACATGTGACTGGATGGGCTACTTTTCAATGCTGACGTCTAGTGAAGGATGCGAGGGATGGTGCTTACTACTGTTCTGTGCAAAAATAGCTTTGATAGTTTATGGTGCAGTAGCAGAATTTCTGGTCATGTTAACTTTGATTAGGCTGTAGTAACTTTGATTAGGCTATTAAGAGGTGCATGTTTCGACATTTTACGCTGGGTTCTCCTTCGATCTCATCTGGTGTGCAGGGATGGCACAATTCACATATCTTAGGATGTTTTCCCATTGCACGAACCAGCGCAGGTGGGCTCTCCATTTGGAGTTTTGAGGGGGATGAGAAACAAAGGAGAGAAAGGGGGGTGCACATACCATGTAGTCAGAATAGTAAAATGAATATAGTTATGGTTATCTGACTTGGATGGGAAATTGTTTTCTTCAGTTCATCATGGAAATGGCTTGTTCCTTTCAAGGTTTATATCGAATTGGTGTGGTGTTGGTCCAGGAATACTAACCCCACTGTAAGCAGTAAATGCCCACGCAGCATTCAAATAGTTTTTCCGACTCTTCTTTGAGATTTCTGCCTGACATGTCACAATGCATATTCTTTCGAACAACAACAACAACAACAACGACAATAATAACAAAAACTGAATATTATTTCTGTGCTTGTGCTTTATATCATCCCTTGCACCATTTCTAGAAAATTCTCATGCCGATATTAGTGTCTGAAACCCATTCTTTTGATTGGCGGGTTGAGCATGAGAACGCTAATGAAAGACAAATTGCAGTTCACAGAGGGCTTGCTCTGTTCCGTTTTGCTTTGTTTCGCTTGGTAAGCCAGATGAGGGTGGCTGTCTCGTCTTTGAAAGTGTATATCATGCTTTTCACGGGTGACACATAAAAAGTTACCACAATGTTCTGAGAACCAGCATCCAGTGGACGCATGTTGCGGCGATAGTTTCCTACTGACCTACGTTTTTTCCCCTTGGCTTCAATTAGATCGGTTGAGAACTATGCTGTTCCTTTTTTCTTGACCTTCTGTTCAAAATCAGTCTTGCGCATTTTATCTGAATTCAATTAGATTGGTTGAGAACTATCACAGTAATTTAGAAAGATGCAATGAACGTCCTCCGACCATTTTGACAAAATGAATTCGTTGATGTGGACATAAGGATGTTAGTTTTGTCGTTAAGTAGTATTTTGTATTTGTGGAAGGGATTGAAATAGTTCATGTTCTAATCTAAGAAGTTAAATGAGTCCCCGTACCGAAAAAAGTTCCATGTACATTTTCTGCGACAGAATCATCAAATCTAGAACTGAAGTAGTGGACAAGGAAACCAGTATACTGTTTGTCCAAATAAGCATTTTGTATCCATGTCGCACTCATGAAATAACTTGACGAATTTTCCCTAAGAAATACGAGGATTGTCTTGAATCAAAAGAAAATAAATTGACAAGGACGTTACTGAATTTCAAACAATGAGTGTAAGAACCAGATTGATGTGATTCCATACAAAAAGACAGCATTTTATCAAGATATTACCTTATAAATTAACATGCGAACACGAATTCCCCATCTTAATATGGGTAATTGGTCCCATGAACGGTTATGGAAGCCTATTGATACTAGGCAAGTGATACATATATTGCCCCAGTGGCCACCTTTCCAACTTGGAAAGAGAAGTGGGGGATTCAAATCTCCATCTTCTCAGGGGGATTGGGATGGAGATGATTTCATTTTAGGAGTGGGTTTCGACTCCCACATCCTACAAGAGGCAAGACAAAAGTCTGAGAGTGAATGTTAGAGTAGGATTAGAGTAGGACCGATAAAAAAAAAAGGAATGTATATATTGATCCATCAATCAATGTGGGAAGACATTACCACTTTGCTCAAAGTATTTTGGATTAAAAAAAAAATTAATAATTTTCTTGACAATAACACAATTACTTTCGATAATTGAGTAATTGGTGAAAGTTTGAGTTCGGGTTCGATTTGGTGCCTCTCTTTTTCTGAAATGATTGATTCTCTTGTCGGAAAGAGCTTTGTTATTTTGGACTTCCGTGACATTGCTATTTGCAGATAGTCCAATTAGAAAAACTCGCGTCATCAAACCTGTGGCCTCTTTTCCACTATTGACAACTTTCTAAAGGAAAGATGCATAGTGAATACCTACACTATACATTTAAACCGATAATTCTATTCCGATTAAAAATGTACATTAAGATAAAGTTATGATTTTTTGTGATTTTACTTAACCTTTTCCTTTGTTAGCATTTCAAACATTACTTTTAGTCAATATCTAACACTCCCTGTGATATACCCACCCCATGGTGGGCGAGTTGGTTAGGGCAGACACTGGCCACACGAAAGGCCAGGGTTCGATTTCCTGACTCGTCATGTTGCGTGACTTAACTGGTGGCTGCTGGCTGTGATATAAGTAGGAATATTAAAAATCATTGGCGCGAGTGATTTTTGCCCAAGCAAATTCTCTCTTGCAAGAAAATGCGTACAAGCAAGTGTATGCAGAGGCATCCGAAGATCCGACTCCTCCGACTCCTTTTGGAACTAAGATCCGACTCCTCCGATTCCTTTTGGAACTAAAATGTTTGGTTCCGCAAGCACTGGGCGAACTAAAATGTTTGGTTCCGCAAGCACTGGGCAGCGTTGCCTATACAAGCTCCTACCAATAAGCCCAAAGATATATTTGGTTATCTCTCATGAACCTATAAAATGAATGTGGAAGGCTTTAGGAACACTACGATCTCGCATGTGTAGCAATTGATTTTATTTTCCACTTTGAGCCCTTGACCAACCCTCAATCCCCAAATAAAAATTACTGCTCTAATTGAACCTTGAGTTTATACAGGCAAATTTGAATTCCACTTTCACAATAACCATAACAAAGTCATCAAACAAAAGATTGTGTTTTGAGTAGGAATCAAATCTTTAGACAAGCCAAAGAAGTCGTGGCATAGGCCAGATCGCCTAAATGTTCCAAAAACAAGCAGAAATAGAGGCAAGGTATTTACATCCCAATCAAAATGAAGCCGAATGGTTCCCTTAAATTAACAACTAACCAGCTTTACATCAGCAATGAGGGCAGAACTTAAGATGTTGTCGTAGTTGTGATTGTGCGATCTTGACCCCCTTCTTCCACAGACATTGATGCTCGATGCCTTTCTTCATTTGATGCTTGAAACGTCACCAAAGTCTTGCAATCCTCCAAGACCTGTATTTCGTGGAAAAAAAAATGTCCACATGTTACGCATCGAGCAACTCCAAAAGCACTAGCCATATCTAGAACCATTAAATTACCATCATTTTCTTTTTGACATTGTCATTCAATCGCTCAATTTGATCATGAATTGTTGCCAGCTTATCCTTCTCCTTCTTTCTTAATTCGACAAGCTGTGCCATTAAATTTTGCTTCTCGGCTTGGAACTTACGAAACTCATCTATGCAAAAATAGATGATCAACATAACTAAATCAATTGTACCACTAGCTTATTGGGAAAAACTCATAAACTTAAGAGACTAACAAATAAAGTTACCTCCATAAATCTCATCACTAGAGGTTTTGTAATTGCATAAATCTTGATATAGTTTGTTGAGATTCTTGCTCTCGTTCTTCAATTTGTTCTTGTATTGTATAACATCATCAAATCAAATAAAATCATTATATTATTGAAGTTGACTAATTCAATACAATTCATCGCTTACCTCTGTAGCACGATGTCGAAATTCCTCCAGCATTTGTTGTCTAAAGGAAAAAAAAAAAAAAAAAAACTATTCATCATATATAAACATTATATTGAAGCAAAAGTGGTTACATGTATCACTTGTTAAACTTACCCGTTCGACTCAATCTCCGAGCCCACTTGATCAATCTTGGCCTTAAGATCAGCCATCTCACTGCAAAACGAGAGAGTTCAATAAAACAATAAAATAGAACATGAATCAACTTAATTAATTAAACGAATTCATCTTGATTAAATATTGATATTCCAGAGTTATTTAGTTATATAAACGATAAATAGTCTAGTAAGTTGTGCAATATAGGATTACGAAATAACATGGATGCACGGAAAAATTATTACTCTTCACGAATTTCACTCATCTAAGAGCTTGACGTATTGAACAAAATCATGAAAACATATAAAAAAAAGAAAGAAGTCCAATTACCTTGAAAGTTGCTCATCTATTTTAAGCAGATATCGTCGGGATGCCTCTGCTGTGTTTTTTGCATTACTGCACACCACACGAGATCGAAAGTTTAAAACAGCAATTATAATTCAATCGACTTGAAAATATTCAAATCACTCACATCTTCATCCTCTTTACTACCCTCCTATAATGATCATGATCGATGAATCGGTGCGGGATGGTAAAGTCGTCTTGAGACATTGTTATCTTTTCATTCCAAAACAACATATCGATTAGCGGCTCATTTCCATGAGTAACTCAAATCATCAAAGACAAAGCCTTGAGATAGAAGACATAAAGTAGCGTAACAACTAAAAAAACAACCCAAAAAAAAAGCAACCCTAAATGAATCGGAAAAGTGAATTAGAAAACGGTGTCAACCCAAATAAATGAATGAGCAACGGAAAACGGTGTCATCAGCATACCCAAAAACAGTGAATGCGAGCAACAAAAAAGGGTGTCATCAGAAGACAAAGCCTAGAAGACATACTCAAAAACAGTGAATGCGAGCAACGGAAAACGATGTCATCAGAAGACAAAGCCTAGAAGACATAAAGCAGTGTAACAAATAAAGAGCAACCCAAAATCGTGAATGCGAGCAACCTAAACGAATGAGGAGGCGATCAGTGAATTCCAACACTCGAAGACAGCTTTGAAACACCTGAAACCGCACTTTAGGGTTTGTGCGATTTGAATTTCGAAGGAGCAAGTTTATGCATGCGAATCAACAGAAGAGGTACGGCGACACGAATCGAAGGCGGTGAATCGTGGCGATCGAAGAGGAAGCGGCCCTCCGAAGTCCGAACTGGAGCGGTATTTCGCGATTTTGCTGATGCTTCTGTTCCGTCGTTCTGGGTTTATTCGCCTCCGTCGAAAGTGGTGGTGGCGGCGTCTTCGTCAATTTCAATTTCAGGGGGGCGACGGGCACTGCGGCGTTCGGCCCATGGGCCCTCTTCATCGATACTGGGCCGGACGGATTGGACTGAATTAAATCACTTGATTCTAGACGGTTTCTTTTGGAACTGGGACGGAGGGAGATGAAGAAGAAGAGAGGTGTGTTCGTGGGCTGACGCGGTCCAAGCTTGTCGAGTTCGGAACAATTTGAGCCTGATCACTGAGATTTGGCCCACGAATAGAGTTAATTGCTAGGTTCACCAACACCACACAGAAGGCAAACCCCTCGGTTCTAATCTAATTATGCATGTAATTACGTCGCGACCGACTCAGCAAATATATCAACTGATTGGTAGCACTTTCGCAAATTATTCCTTTATCGTTTAAATAAAGATTTTAATCAACCCATGCCATCTTAATTGTCACGGCCCGTGTTTAGATAGTGATGGCCGGGTTCATGGAATTCAATAAGAATCCTTTCTCTATTTTATTCAAATGCATGAAAAAAATTAGATTTTCACATGTGATGAGCCAACAAGGCGAAATGTTGCTCGAGAACTCCTCAATATAAATCTTAGATCGAGATGAAGAGCACGTGGGAAAGCAGCCCGATATGCCATCCTCTTTGTTAATCTCTTAGTTATTAAATAATAGAATCAAATTAGAAAATCGGATGCTTTACCTGGACTAATACGACATCGTACACAAATTCCGCACTATCAAGTAAAAGTCGAATTTAGAAAATCACGAAAATCTTGAACTGCTCAACAAGTGACTCGACCGTCCCACAAAGAATCATCCACCATATCTTTTGAGGGGCTTATTAGCTACAAACCCTTTTAAATTTAAAAACTTATTATTTACAGTAGAATGAGTGAGCAACATGCAGACTGCTCGGTTATGTAGAAAGAGAGCCAAAAGTATCATAACAGACACTCTTCAAACATATCAGAAAAGAAGAAGGTAGCAAGCACATGCTGAAGCTTACCATTCTGTCAATACTCAATATCATGAACAGTTTATGTTCCAGTAGGATCATCATCCAGAACAACCACGGTCTTTGAACTGTTACGATTGAGTCTCTGTATGTCATCAACTGGATCAACTAGCCACTCAGGTGGAAGAGATTGCAAAATGACTTCTTTCATAAGCATAGGAAGTTTCCCTTGGACTTTGACACCGATCAGTGTCTCATACACCTATGTTGCACGATAGAAAATTAATCCAATTATACATTGTCTGGCCATTTGTTCAAAGTTATAATTTTTGAAATTTTGTTCGCTATGATAGAACAAGACAAAATTGTGCAAAGAACATCAGAGAGCTCATTATTGAAACTTCAGAGAATCTAAGTAGAAAATCCATAGTGGACTAAACTTTAAATATCTAAACAACTGCATGATCATAAGCTATGAGTGTAATATTAACACTTTGACGATTGCAAGAAAACTTATGGTAGTGAGGCCAAAGAATCCCTAAAATTGCAATCGAACTAGTTTTACCAGAACTAGTTTTACTAGTTCATTCACAAAGGGAGGTCATGTCATTTTTAGTAGTTCTAATCCTATTATTAAAGTATCTCACGTCACTTGTCCATGGAGTGCGTATGGTCTTATAGTCATGTCGTCTCCTTCCACCTATTGGCTTAAGCTTGTAGGTTTGATATTCTAACATAGCATTAGAGACAGGTTTCACCCCATATTTATTCCACATGTGAGGCTCCCCAACATCAATTTTACACACCGTTCTCAATTGCGTTCACACATGAAAGGGGTATTAAAGTACCCTCTGATCAGCTCGGCATCATCGTCTTCATCACCGTCAGCGTCTTCACCTGAACCAAAACTAATTAGCTCCACTTCTTGGATCCAGGAAGCACATAAGTCCTCTAGGAGCTTCTCGTCTCGCGTGATTTTAAAGGGAATGAAGAAAAGTAAAATGTAAATGCAGCAAGAAACCATAAAGAACGGGAAAAAAAAATAATACGGCTCTTGAAAAATGTGTCTATGTATAGAAAGAACCTTCCCCATTGTCGCCAATATTGCACGAACTCTATTCATATCAAGACCATCAAAATCTTCAATATCATCTTCTAGTTCTTCCTCAAGTTCATCGTAACCTTCCACATACTCTATCTGAGGTTCCTGCTAATTCCAGGATAACGATAGCATAAAATCATCAATCGATGAACTCCAGCAAGAAGCAAAACTTCTACATATTTCATAGAGAAATACGTTCTAACAGAGCCACGTGTTCCTTCTCAAACAACAAAAGTAACATGGGTCCATATAGTATACCTCCTCTTCATCTTCATAGGTAGCCTGCAATGTATCCATCTCAAGGACTTTTTCGTACTCTTTGACAGGGTAATTGTAGATATCACCGTACACTCCTTTCCTTAGGCGTTCTAATAGCTCTTTATCAACACTCTGCAGCAGAGCCAACACTAAGTACAAATCTTGGGTGATATAATGGGTGAAGCACTTCCAAGGTCGTAAAGGTGAACCCAACAAACCTTATCCAAAACTGCCGCCTTTTCTGCTTTTTCTTCCCTTCTAGCATCTCTCTTCTTTTCTTTCCTCGGTGTCGTCATGATCTTTTCCCTATTATAAAAGAAAGGCACGTTGAAGTATAAAGCTGAAAAAGAGGAGATGACCCAAAGGACCAGTCCAGATATCAGTCATACCAATGTCCACTGCGTGTTCTTGAACAAGCAGGTTTCACAATACAAATGCAATGACCTTGTGAATTGCGATTTTACAATCATGATACACATACATAAGATAGGTACCGCACAGAAACTTCAGAGAAAATAAACATACTGCTGAAATCGACGTAAGAGAGCTGTAGTGAAAACTTACTAAGAGAACTATAGAGAAACCTAGAAATATTTGCTGCTAAGATAAAATTGTTTCACAAGAAACTTATATTGCCAAATCTGACACAAAAGCATTCACTTGAACAAATAGTTCTTTTACATTCACATCTGAGGCGACAACATCCAGAGTTAAAAGTAAAGAGCAATGACAAATTCTAGATGACACAACTATAATCGCCATATTACCGATCAAATTGAGAAGTGCCATCAAATAGCAAAACAGAACATTAAGAGATATAGTTTATCGTGAAAACACGTTCTTTGATAGAGCAGCTAAATGCATGAAGGGTTTGGAACCTAGTTTTCAGAGCAAGCTTCCTCATTCGGATGCACATTTGAGTCATTTTGGTCAACCTTTGCTTGGTCTTATGAACAAGAAACTTCGGCCAATACATCTGCCAACGGAGGATTTGAAGCAATCAGTGAAATGCCAGAACAAAGCAAAGCAACCTGTTTCACTGCAAAGCTAAATTGCCAATACCAGATGCTTACCAATAATCTCAAGGGCCTTCTCACAATTTCTCGGCAACCTCACTCTTTCCCGCAATTTGTCAGGCATCTGAGCCCTTTCTATTGATTTCATATACAAGTAAAAGACATTTGCATAGTAGGAAAAAAAACATATACTTGGAGATTACTTTAAAATCAAAACGGAATGCAATCAATTGGTGACCTGAAGCTATCAAAATAACTTTGGAACTGCAAATCTCACATCAAAATCAGTTTGTTGATACCATTTACTATTAGGGATTTTGAAAGACATGGCAGAACTTAAGAAAAAAGAAAAAAGGAAAAAGCACTGTCATAATAACAGTTAGGACATAGTACCATCATGGTCATGGATAGTAGCATAACCACAGTTATCTAGAGGCCAGGAGCCCCTATAACAAATCCCTGTTACGTTGTATTATGATTCACTTTCTTAATATAAAGAGTGAACTCACTCAAGCTCCTTTTAAAACCTAAATCCAAGAGATATCGATCAATTTTTCCATACCAGGCTCTTGGAGCTTGCTTGATCCATATAAAGCTTTGTGCAATTTGTATACACTCTCTTCTTACCCTTTAAACACAGAACCCTTCGGGTTGTTCAACAAAAATTTCCTCTTCAAGCTCACCATTTAGAAATGTAGACTTGACATCAAGCTGAAAAATAGTCCAACCCTTCTCGGTTGCAACGGCTAACGGGAGTCTTGCGGAATGTGTCCAGCCTTGCAACGGAGCAAAAGTTTCAGAATAGTCTACTCCCCATACCCGAGCATAGCCTTTCACAACCAGCCTTGCTTTATACTTGTTAACAGAGCCATCAGATTGAGTTTTGTCCTAAAGACCCACTTAATTGCAATTACATTCTTATTTAATGGCCCTGCCTACCAATTCCCAAGTCTGATTTTTTTTTTTAATCATTGTCATCTCCTCCCCGCATTGCCGCAAACCACTTCGATCTTCCTTGGCTTCAGCAAAATTTGATGGTTCGAGCACCGCCACATTACTCCTTTCATAGATCTCAAAGCAAGTGACCTTGTGCCTCTTAATGGGTGTTCATCATCTATATTTTCTTCCATTTCCCCGTAATTTCATTAGTCTCCACATTAGTTTCAGGTTGTCTTTCAAAGTGCTTCAATTCAGTGTTCCTTCCATTTATCCAATTCCATTCATCTTCCTCTAAGAACATAACATCTCGCTCACGGTAATCTTCCTTGTCTTTGGATAGAAAATTCTGTAAGCCTTTGATTGAGAGCTATATCCAACAAAAATTCCAATCTCAGCCTTTTATCAAGCTTATCCCTTTTGACATCAGGAATATGAGTATAACACAAACTTCCAAAAACCTTCAAATTTTTCACATAAGGTTTAGTGTCTTGCCACCCTCGAGAGGTGTTAGTTTCTCTAAAGCTTTTTGTAGGTAATCTATTTAAAAGAAATACATCGGTGTTGGCTGCCTCAGCCAAAAACTTTTAGGCAAATTCTTTCCCGCATCAAACATCTGGCCATCTCCATAATGCTTCTATTTTTCCTCTCACTAACCCCATTCATTGAGGTGAGTAAGGGGCTGTAAATTGCTGTACAATTCCAGCTTGCTCACAAATCGGTTTGAATTTGTTAGTCGTATACTCAGATCCATTGTCCTCGACTTGAGAGCTTTGATTCTCTTCCCACTTTGATTTTCAACTAATGCTTTAAACTTCATAAATACATCAGCTACTTCAATCTTAGCTTGCAGAAAATAGATCCAGCTCATTCTAGCCGATCATCGTAAAAAGTAATAAAATACCGCTTCCATTTAAAGAAGGTTCGACATAGGTCCACACACATCGAGTGTGAACTAATTCCAGCTTTTGATATGTCTTCGGAGACTCCTCCTTTGAAGGGAAATCTGGCTTGTTTGCCAAGAAGGCAGGTTACGCATTATGAAAGCTCTTCCTTCAAGCTTGGTAAATCATCTACCAGCCATTTTTCTGCATAACCAGCATACTCCTCCTATGAACATGCCCCAATCTTTTGTGCCACGTTCTATATTCTCTTCTGTACACTTCAAAGCCATCTGCTGCATCTCATTTGGCTTGAACACAAAAATTTTATCCCTCATTTGAGCTCTCAAGACTTCATTGCTGTCAGTATCTTTAATGAGACATTCCCTTCCTTCGAACTTCACTATATAGCCCTTCTCCACTAACCTGACCAACACTTAACAAATTCTGGTCAATGTTTGGCACAAAGAGGACATCCCTGATTAATCTTCACCCCGGTTTCCTTTTAACAGCAACTACACCTTTACCCCGAACTTCAATATGCTGTCCATTGCCAATTCGACTTTGGACTTCTGTTTTGTTTATGCTCTTGAATAGCTCTAAGTTGCCGGTCATGTGATTAGTACAACCACTATCTATCAGCCATGTACTATTTTCGACTGAATATTCACCAGTCAAGCAACAAATAAGTGCTCTTCATCAACTTCACTCACCGCCACTTGTGCTTCTCCCGTTTGTCGATAGGCTTTCCTTTGCAAATAGCTTCCATATGACCCAATTTGTGGCATCTTCTCGCACTCGCATCTGGCCTTTTCCAGCATCTAAAGGACTGATGGTTGGTTCCACCATCTTGACATGGCCTTTTATTATTTTTCCATTTGCTAGATCCACAAGCATTTCCTTCTTTTGGTAAAAATTTCGAATCAAAGCAACATTTCCTTAAAGCGAATCCATTTCTTCCTTTGCCTCCATCATTTTGCTTTACTTTGGCTTGCAATGCCCTCAACATGATCTTCTCTCCTCATTAGTCTTCGTGCTCCCGTGCCCGCAAAGCATTCAGCAACTCTGCAAGTTTTATATCAGCCAAGTCCCTTGTGTTTTCCATAGAAGCTATAGTAGCTTCAAATTTTTCTCGGAAGAGACACTAGGATCTTCCTCGAACAAGCCTATCATCCCTCAAGCCGTTCCCAAAACTCCGATTTTATCGCCTATTCCCACTAGCCTATCGAGTATTCCTTCACTCGACTCGCATTCCTTCATCTGCTGTCTCTCAAATTCTCTCAAGAGATTCAGCACCTTCATACCTCTTATCTTCTCATCTCCTTCATATTCTTCCTTCAAGAAATCCCATATGACCTTCGCAGAGTCACACTTCATAATTCTGAGTGAAGATAGTAGCGAGACAAAGACAAAGGCAAGATTTTGCCTTGGCTTTCCTTGTGGTTCTCTCTTTATGAAGCTTGATTTGATTCATGGTCGGATTATTTGGAAGTGGAGCAACTTCATAATCATCCTCCACGGCTTCCCCGCAGATCATGACCCTCCAAAAATGCTTTCATTTTAACAGCCCATGCTTGATAATTCTCTCCGGAAATCTTTGGAGAAGCCATCGGCAAAAACCACTCGAACCTATCTCCATCACCCTCTAACCTCTTTGCACTACAATACTTGCTTCACTTCACGTCCCTCAAGATCATACACGCTCGGGATACCACTGTTGATGCCGATCAAACGGCAAAGAAAAGCGAGAAATGCGTAACTATAGATATCGAGGAAGAAAGAAGAAAAAACAGAGGAAACAGAGAGAACATAGCATAAAAACTGCCTTCTTCGGTTCTCTTATAAAAAGTCAAGTACAAAACACGACTTAAACCAAAAGAAAAAAACAATAACTGCACACACACACACGTTCAGCTTGTAACTGCACCCGAACAAGTACTTTACTTCCTAAATAACACAACAACAACTGCATAACATAATTGACTAAGTAAGAAAATAAACTAAAACAATATAAAACAGAACAAAGAAGCTTTAGTCTAAAAACAACAGCACTGAGACATCAAAAATCCAATAGTATTCATTTCAACAAAATATTTTAGTGGTAATCCTGCAAAATCAAATTGCAAGCAAATAAAGGTGATTCATGCCCAAATTGTCAAGGAGAAGTAATATGATAAGGTGAGATCACTTAGGGTTAATCAACTCACTTGGCCATATAACTACAATGGTTGTGCCGAATGACTTGCCAAATAACCTCATCGTGCTGCATCTCTGACTAATAATTTATTCTCCAACCCAATTATTAGTTGCTCATTTTGCTTTGGAATTTAATGTATGAGGTTCTTCAATATAAACTTCTCAGCACCTCACCTTGTTGTTGGAGGTATAGTTGCCTAGAAGATAATAGGCATGCAATCTAGCTTAAAATATCAGTGGTGCCTTTATAGTCTTGGTAGATTGCATAGCAACCTGCCTTAATAATTAACAATTTGATCTAGCTTAAAATACCCCATATGTATGTTCATAACTGGAGATTTAAATGAGCACAAAGATGGATAATTACTTGAACGGAGCTTCGAAAGAATTCTTATTTTTCTTTGAACCTGATCAAGTGTTGCAAACTGGGTGAATAGAGAGAGAGAGAGAGAGAGAGAGAGAGAGAGAGATTTTTCCCGAAATTTGATTTCGGGTCTCATTCCTCATCCGTTCCCCTACCGCCAGATCATGTGCTTAGTGGCTGCCAATTGACAAGTTTTTCACCCATGCACATGCCACACATGTAGGCGTCATCCAAATTATGTGTTGCAAATTCTCGTCAATCATCTTGTTTGTAACACTCAACTTGAAGTCACATTAAAAATATTAACCTTTGTGAAAAATACAAATAGAAGATGTCTGGAAAGCTCTAACAATGATGGTATTCATGACATGCAACAGAATTGAGGGGTTTACCCACTTATCAGCGCAAAATCACAGGCAGGAGAATAAAAAGGGGTCGTGCTACCCCTGACATCACTCCACCCGGGGGGGAGTATGGGCCGGGAAGGAGAGCCCGAATTGAATCTGGGGAAAAATCAAAAGAAAAAAATTCCTTATGGATTGGCAAACATATCAATTTTTTCTCTATCTCTCTTCACCCAGTTTGCAGCACTTCAATTTTCTTGATCAAGCATGAATTATTGTTATCACAATTCCTATAGGAAGGCGGTTTCAAACAACCCCACTTGTTCTGTTACTTGCAAAATGACATACAATGAACTGATATAAACCTTCCAGCCCATCGCATGGACCGACGAAATACAGATGGGCACAAGCCCTATCAAACAACCCCACTTGTTCTGTTACTTTCCTCCCCGGTGTCATTCCGAGTCTCTTCTTCTTTCGCTTCTGCTACAATTCGTCCGCTTTGGGAGTTTCTTGAGTTTTGCATTACTTCCAATTCTTCTTGTCAGGATCAATATCTTCCCTGTTTTTTTCTTTTCCAAACTATATTAAACTGTGTGAGCAATCTGCGTTAACTGTGTCGCTCTTGGAATTAAGAAATGGGCATCATGTGAGTTCTTTTCACTGATTAAGCTTATGTTGCTTAAATGGTCATCCTGATTGAGTTGGGATTTTATTACGGGACTACATTAACTTTGGTCCATCAGTAATCAATATTTCTTATGAAAGCTTGATGTGAACGTACATTCAACTGAGGTAAAATTGCTATTTAACTGATTCTCGACAGCCGGCATTAAGAAGCTGTGAGTCTAGGATGGAATTGGTTCTGACTTTATATTCGGGTGTTGATCACCACTTAAGTTTTGGGGTTCTGTTAACATCTAACTTAATTTTGTACGCTAACCTTGGAAATCATGACATGAGGTTTTTGGTAGGTATTATCAATGATATTTGATTTGTTGCAATACGTATTGACCAATTACAGTAACAGTACATTCCTCCCTTTTCTGTGTACTGAAGTATGCATTTCTTCCTTATGTAATTGTCTGTTCAATTTAGAACTGGTTTCCTGTGACAGACGTCCTTATTTAACTGCATTACTTGACAGCAAACTCGGCCTCTGATAAAATGCTTTTGTGAAGCTTGGGGGAAGCCAGTGCGACTCCCCTATAGGATGAGGGAAAGTCAAGGGAAACGTTTCTCTGTATCGTTTTGGTTACCCGATCAACGTTGTATTCTAGATGATTATTATTGTTTGATACTGCATATTAACTTCCATTATTGCTAATTTTTTTTCCCGTTTCCTTGAATGCTGGTATTTCAGCTTTGATCATGTTATTATCTCATGCTGATGATATTAAATAGCCTGTTCTTCAGTTCAGCGGGCATTTGTAAACGTTTCTGAAGTTTCTCCTCATGATATTGCTGATTACATTTGGCCCTTGAATCATTGGAATTTATGATCTTTGTTATATTTTTTGTCATGATATTGCAGAATTGGAGAGAGACACTGTTGTCATCCTTCACTCAAACATTTTGCCGTCATATTTGCAGAACTTAGAGAAGCATCTAACGGGCAATAAATCTTTCCATCTTTTATGCAATGCTAATGTCGTGAAAGTTAAATGTATCAGAAGTTTTTACTCTGGTATTTTTATTTGCTGACTAATTGTTCAAGAACCAGTTTATTCTGTTTCTTCTTTTGTAATTTGTGGCTATGAACAATGTTAAATGACATAAGTTTTTGTGTATCACTCAATAACACCTACCTTCACTTTGATTCTGACCAAGATCCTTATTTTTCTGAAGTTTGAAAAGGAAAAGGATACTTTTGATCTTCGTGAGTCATATCTTTCAAATGCTATGTAACTGTCTAGATAGGTACCACCATTCTTTGAAATGGCTACGATTTGAAAGCGAAATTGCCCATACCATATTACTCAAGCTTGGTGCTTACTAGGGTGCAAATGCACCTCTTTAGGTGGTTTTCCACATGTAATCTGGCATCTTCTGCAATTCAGATTTTTCTAAATGTCATATGGACAGTGTAAACATGTCATCTTTGCATGCATGTATATGCATCTGTATTGAGTAGAAATGGAAAATGATCTCCCTGAATGATTTTTGAAATGGGTATGGGTAGTTAATGAGTTAGGTCAAGGTGTTAGTGTAGAAAATGTATGGCATTGAGCAATTCGGAAGCCAAGTAGAAATGTGGAGATTTTAGATTCCCTTTATACTGTAAATGAACATGGGAGTAGACACTGTTTCAGAATCCTGGTTACTGTTGCCTGCTTTTGACAAACTTGATCTGTCTACTTCATGCAGAAAATGCTGAGGGTCGCCTTTGTAGTAGATGCGTATGTGTCGAGGGGAACATATGAGCATATAAGTGGAAAGTTCGTGGTAGTCTAACATTCTCTTTTTGACTATACTGCAGTTTGCGCATGTAGAGCCACACTGTCTATTTGTCTAGTTGGTTAATAATTAAAGTGCTGCTTTTGATTTTTCTTTCTTCTCCCTTTGCTTTTCCTGTTGTTGTTCAGATCTCTTCATCAGGAAAGTCAGATGCCACTGTTAGGGCGAGGCCTATCCTCTCTGGTTTAACCTTTCTTCCTCTCTTGACATTATGCTAACTATTTGGGTTATAAACATATAACAACTGTTTATCGGATTTTGTCGTAATGTCTGACAAACTGTACATATTTGATGAAATGTTTACTTTTTGTTATTAAAAGTATAAATTTATATCTGGCGGTAGATGATGTTCTTTCCGTGCTGTTAGATGAAATATTTGTAGAAATTCTATAAATGTCTCTAACTATGTCCTGGATGAGCTTCACTGAAATGGTGTTTAGAATCCTTTATTTTGACTGACAGACGTATTACACTAAGTGTGGGATTTACATTGCAGTAAATATAAGTTGGTTAATGATCTGCTTGAGGGAATTCATCTGGTTGCTGCAGCAGAGGCATTTTGTTTGGGCATCAAGGCTGGTATTCATCCTTGGATTATCTATGACATTATTTTCAATGCTGCTGGAAACTCATGGTGAGAGCATACCTTTTGTGATTTCACTTCTGGCAATCATAAATACAATTGAGTACAGAATAGCACAGATAAATGACACTTTTGAGTCTTATCTGTTCTCTCTGTCATTTTTCTGTTGCAATTTTGGAAAACATATATCATGGCACATTGCCCTGAAGATCACATAAGCAATCATTTCAAGTATCTTTTAAACTATCTAAAGGATTGGGATCGTCGCAATTACTCGACTCAATATAGATAGCCTGGATCATGCCGCATTACATTGAAACCCAAATGAGTGGTTGAGATGCAATTCTAGGAGATGTGGCATGAATTCTAGAAATCCTAGTTATTTTCTTCATAAGGATCCAATTTATTTCAAATGCTTTGTGAGGCTAGAAACTATGGTACCTTAAGGGCTCTAAGTTTTATTACCTAAAACGTGTGAGTATTCTTTCCAGGCAGGATTTTCCTAAACCGTGTTCCTGGATTATTAAGGGGTAATGGAACTGAAGGGATATGTAATAAAGCTGGATCTAGTCTCTTATTTGGGTCCTCAATCTATTTCTATGACATTGATTGCTTAGTTTATCATTCTGCTTATGCTATTACTCTGGTATGTATCATTGCATGTTCCGTGGCACATATTTTTCCCTTGTAGTGAATTTGATCTTATAGATGTCTAAATTGTTTTGATCATATCAAGGAAAAATATTAGTAGTGTCTTTAATCTCTATTTGGTTGTGAGGTGCCGGTCGTCCAATAATTTGTTTTTGGACGACTTGAGAGTTTGTGTGGTAATTACTTGTTGAAGAGGAGCTGACTAGAAACTATTATCCTGTGATTTCAGGGTACTGTTCTTAATGCGGCTAAGTTGCAGACTTTTCCTGTCCCTCTGCTGTCAGTAGCTCATCAGCAACTTATTCTCGGTACCAATCTATTGTATCAGCTAGTTGTATAGTGTTTTATCACTTCATATTCTTATCAGTATGCCACAAGCAGCCCATTTGATCTGTCAATCCATGTGAACTCCTTTTTCAGCTTCTGGTCATAGTCACCGAGGTAATGGAGATGTGAACCTTGTTAAGGTTAAGAAGAAGTATTTCATAGTGCATAACATTTTCTTTTTCAATACTTGGATGACAGTCACCTGTAAAATTGCACTCACTGACTGACAGATTCGGGAAGAAGTATATGGAGTAAACATTATCAGCACAGCCAATGAATAAAAGTATTTTCTCAAACAACTAGCAAAAGAAATTGCTGCAAATTCAGACATTGTCGGTCGAATTGGTTTTATTGGTCTTGGTGCAATGGGATTTGGCATGGCAACTCACCTAGTGAAGTCAAATTACTGCGTTTCTCGATTCGATTCGATTCGATTCGGACAAGGAGACGAGAAGAAAAATCGAGACTTCGGGAAGGAAGAGGGATTTCGCCGAGGGGAAGAGGACGATCCTTGGAACGATGCGCGGAATTTCGAAGAAATCGGCAGGGGAAGGGAATGGGACGGCGATGGAGGTTCCGCGAGGAGGGGAAACCCTAGGCGGCGACGACGACGACGACGGGGTGGGCGGTCTATTTGGTCAAAAGAGGAAACGGGTCGGAAAGGGAGCGATGGGCAGATAAAGAAGGAAGCGAGGATGAAAAGTCCGGAATGCCCTCCTATTTGAACCTGGGCCGGCGCGGGCGGGGGCGTGAATTTCGGGTTTGAGGGAGGGCGTTTCGGGGAAAGCGGGTTCGGCGCCCGAACCTGCGATGGGTTCTCTTTTTTGAATTTTGTTGTTTCTTTTTTTTTTTCCTGGTGTGAAAAAGGAAGGGGAGGCTGCCGTTGGTAAGAAATTTCCCCAGAATTACGTCGCGGTGCTTAGCGATTACGCGTGAGGCTAAGGTCCTAGCTTGAAAAATGGGTTTGCACCAAATTAACCAATTTAATTCGCATTGAGTTATTAACCCATTTTCATCCAATTTAGTTTTAACGATCTAAATTTAATCCCGCCCTATTGGAAATTGATATATTAAGTTGTTAGAGTGCATCCATCATTTTCACCGGAGTTAAAAATTAATCTAATTTAGCACAAGAAATCATGCCTAGAAAGATATATATGATATAAATTTTCTGCTCTTGGTGTAAAATAAGAAATATGAAAAATAAAATACATAATTTGATATTCTAACTTCTAGCTTCACAATGAATTTACGTTATTGAATCCTTTTATTGTTAGCATGGTGACTATGTTGGTGTAGGTTTAAGAGACAAGCAATCGGTTTAATTTTAGGCATCATAATATACTCCAACATATGCAAGATTTTATAAATTATTAACCAAGAATTTTTTATATTAGTTAGATTATAAAGTGGGGTTGACTTATGACATACCGAAACCAATATTTCTTCTTATTTCTAGAGGGAAAGTTTTCAACTCTAGTAAAGCCTTTTTCTATTTCAGAGATTTTAAACGCAATTATTTCCTGCACCCGAATTGAAGAGAGAAAAAACAAAAAAAGAATAGGCCAATGTTGCTTTGGGCCTGAAACCAACAGAGAAAGTGATCATCAGTCCAAAGTACATTCTTCTGATTAGATAAGTCAAAAGTGGGTACTTTCCAGACTTATTAAAATCCATTATTAGTTAGAAGTTATTTCATTAGATCTATTTGAACCTATATTAAAGCAATCCATAGATCATCCATCCTATTAAATATAAGTGCGTGACTCATTCCACCATCTCTACTAATCACATGTACAACACGGGAAAAGCTCAAGATGGAATTGTTAAGGATGAAATGCCAATTTCAGCCACAACTTTTTTGTCTAATCTTTTTTAAATAAATGAATAGTACATTGAGTTCTTTCGAAATGCTGGGTTTGGAAAAGGTGTAGAGAGTGGGGCGATGAAGATACTGATGTAGAGTCGAGAAGTGTTTGAAAACTTTGTGAGAGTTGAAGAACGGGAAATCTCACCACTCAAAAGATCGTGCTAGAAAACAGAACTTTCTAATAAGGAAGACAAGCAAATTGGTTGCTACCAAGGAAGAGGAGGACCTCGTCCCTTACGAAAGCTCAAGTCAACTTAGACCTTTACATTGGGCTGGTTGAATTCAACCATTAAAACGAATTCCAAAGCCAAAGTAGGACTACCCACTTCAAGCAAAGGTGGCAATATGGGTCTGCATGAATTTAAAATGTACCCACTTTAATTATATTACTGAAAATTGGAACCTAAGTTATGTGGATGTGGGTTGGTTTTGAGTTGGATTGGGTTGGGTATAAGTTGCTGAAATTATATTACATAAAAATGGGTCAGTATGAGTTAAACAACTTGATGCAAGTTTGATCATTTTCGATTAGACTCAAATCAACCCAATCTACCTCTTTAACATGTATAAATTCAAGAAAGACTACACAATACAATTGACTTCATAAGACTATTGTTGTTGCATGTGCTTTACATAGACTTACAATTTTATTGTTACATACTGGCTAAATAACACGCATTTATGCATGTCTAAAACAAATATAATGATTGTTGCGCAAGATAACTGTCTAAAGGTGCAAATTCGTTTAAGAAAGTTGAATGAGTGTAAGATGTGAAAAATTCTAATTCAATATTAGATTTTAAGATATTTATGGGATTCGGTTAACAATTATCTTGACTATTTTAAATTGTGTTATCCTTTTTAAGTTTATATCAGCAAGATATATGTAATAACGAAAGTTGTGTATTTCATAGAAATTTTTAGCAAAAAATGGAGCTCAAAATCTATTTACTTTAATAACATCCTCAGGTTACTGTTCATTATCCTCTCTATTCGGGCGACTTTGTTATCGTTCTCACCGGCCAGTCTTTGGTTCAGTGCAGGTGGTTCAGTTGTCCATTTGCGCTGTGTTTTGGAGGATCGACTCGTCCTTCCCTCCACATCAGCTCCACCGAAGCGTTTTACCCATCTCTCCTTGGTCGGGTAAGTTTGGCTGCTTCGGATTAGGGTTTTTTCTGGTCATTCTCCATGGATGCCCCCGAGCAAAGCTCGGCCCCTATTCTTGGTACTGTTGGAGGCCGTTCGGCCTCGGGTAAAGCCCACATGTTGGCTGAAAGTAGCCATGCTCAGAGTTGAAGCAGACCTCCCTCTAGTCGGCCCCAAAGCACAGCTTCCCTTGCTCAACCCCAAGCTCCTTCGTCTATTGTAGACGGAGTTCAGGTGGGCTCGTGTGTAGCTCCCCAAGCCACTGAGACTCGTAGAGGATGAAGCAGAGCTAGGCGATTGGGTAATCGCCCTCAGACCTAGGAACGGCCTCCCAAATGTCCCATTTCAGCCCCTGAGCGTTCTTGGGCAAAGGTGGCCAAGCTAGCGGTCAAAGGCCATAATCTTTCATACATACCCCATTCTATTGTTGATAATAGAACTGTGGTTGAATTGTCTGAGGAGATCTTGGGAGCTGTAGACCCGGTTTGGCAGGAATGCCTTGTTGGTTTCCTTGTTGGTAGAAAGCTTCATTCAAGCTTATCAAAACTACCCTAAAGAAGTTATGGGGAGATAAACTCACTGAGGTGATGGCGAATGCTGATGGATTTTACTTGTTCCATGTCCCGAACCCAGATTTTAGAAGGAGAATTCTAGAAGATGGGCCTTGGACTGTGGCCAGAGTCCTCTTGGTTCTTCAACAATGGCACCTATTTCTGGATTTGAAGAAGGACCTCCAAGCTTCTGTCCCTGTGTGGGTTAGATTGAAAAACCTCCCATTTGCCTTTTGGTCAGCCCATGGAATCAGCGCAGTGGCAAGCGCAATTAGGAAGCCACTTTATGTGGATCGGAGAACAGAATAGAGGAAAACTATTTCCTTTGCGCGTGTTTGTGTGAAGATCTCAGCCAAGCCGCCGAGCTGTGATTCTGTGGAGATCATCTGTAATGGGGAGACCCGTTTGGTGATGGTTGAATATGAGTGGAGACCCATCTCTTGCCCAACCTGTGGTTGCTTCGGCCACAAATGCCCGGATGTGAAAAGCCCTCCCATCCCAGATGTGCCCCCTCTTACATCTTCAAGTATCGCTGGTCCTAAACCTCCCCCCGTTTCGATCTCGAGTGGAGCTGCTTCTGAGGAAGAATGGGTGCAAGCCCGGGGTAAGAAGAAGAAGCAAATATCTAAGCCTAAGGATGCTGGCCCCTAAGGATGCTGGCCCCTCTCAATATGTGATTGTCAGTTGTGCTGATCCCAGTCCTTCTGTACCCTTGGTGATGGAACAATTGGAGCAGGGTCCTTCTGAACAATCACTTGACTTGGCATCTTCCTCTCCAGCTGGTGTTCCTTTGGTTTTGCCTTCCTAGTCCATCTCTTCTAGCTCGGAAGATGAACCGGAAGATGAGCCTGGTAGCTCGAATGAGGAAGATCGATTGCTGAAGAGCTCCTCTGCCTTGTTGGACACCCTGCAGCAGTTGGAGCTTGATGGACCTATAACTACCTCTCTATAGATCAATCCTTCGAAGGATACTGACCCTATTTCAACTCTTATGGTCCTTGAGTCTTCTGCTCCTCCTAAGCCAGTCTTTAGCCGTCGAAGGACAAGCAAACGACAATGATGCTTTTCCCCTTCTTTCTTATGAATATAGGGGTATGGAATATTAGGGGTATTACACACCCCATTAAGCAAGTGGAATTAAGAATTTTATTAGTTCTAATAATA
Source organism: Eucalyptus decipiens (assembly GCA_014182575.1). Lineage (NCBI taxonomy): Eukaryota > Viridiplantae > Streptophyta > Magnoliopsida > Myrtales > Myrtaceae > Eucalyptus > Eucalyptus decipiens. Next base: position 11,790,806 of record CM024610.1, on the reverse strand, counting down.
TTTGTTGTGTGGGTCTTCTGGAGACGAAAGTTCCTAAACCCTGTTTCCCTTCCATCTCCTCGGGCCTTGCTTCGGGATGGAGGTGGCGGTCTAACTATGAGCACTCCCATCGTGGTAGAGTTTGGATTGGGTGGAATCCCCTCTTAGTGGATTTCTTTGAGTTTTCCTCCAATGCACAAACAATCCATGGCAATAGCCTTTTCGTAGTTTATGCCGAACACTCATTCGTCTTGTGTCGACCATTATGGGATGACCTCTCTCTCCTCGGCAATAGCCTTTTGGATAGTCCCTGGCTGGTGGCTGGCGATTTCAATGCCATTCGTGACCCAACGAATTGTATTGGGGGCTCTGGTTCTTGGCTTTCATCTTTTGATGAGTTTGGACAATGCCTAGCTTGAGCGGAGCTAGATGATCTGAGATATGTGGGTTACCGGTTCACTTGGTTGGCCTCTTCGGGTGCTAACCGTAAGATGAGGAAGATTGATAGGATTCTGGTTAATCCTAAGCGGTGCTTGGATTTCTCCTTCTCGGAAGCGTCCTTCTTAGCTCCAGGTGTCTCGGACCACTCCCCAATGGTTGTTAGAGTTTTGCCTGCCTCTACTTTTAGAAAACCTTTCAAGTTCTTTAACTATTGGATGAAGCACCCAGAGTTCCACAACATGATTCACAAGTGTGGGATAGTCCGGTTGCTGGATCCCCTCTTTTCAGACTTGCTAGTAAGTTGAAGGCTCTTAAGATTCGCCTCAGGCGGCTTAACTGAGAGGCTTTCTCTAATATTTCGATCAGGACTGTCAATGCTCAAAATGATCTATTGTGCACTCAAGACGCTCTTCAGCATGACCCCAGCAATACCCAACTTGCGGATTTAGAGAAGGAGCACCTTAGGATCTTCTCATACCTCTGTCTCCAGGAGGAGTCCTTTTTCAGGCAAAAGTCTCGTATTTGGTGGATTAAGGAGGGGGACTAGAATACCAAATTTTTCCACCACACTATCAATAAAAGATATATGAATAATAGAATTCTTTCGGTTGAGGATTCTCAGGGCTCTCTGGTTTTTGATTCGGGTGAGGTGCAGCGGGTGTTTGTCTCCCACTTCCAGGATCTTTTTTTGCCGATAGACCCTCCTTCGCGGCCTAAGGTGCAAGAGCTTCGAGTGGTTATTCAAAACACCCTTAACCCTGACCAGGTTAGTAGCCTTTCTCATCCAGTCTCTGACTTGGAAATTCATGATACCTTATTTTCTCGTATGGGGGGGAAGGCTCCTGGTCCGGATGGATTCAATGCTGAGTTTTTCAAACATAATTGGAATGTGGTGGGGCCTTTGGTCACTGAGGCTGTAAGAGATTTCTTTATTTTTGGAAGTCTGTTGCGTGAGATTAACAACACAATCCTGGTCTTGGTGCCTAAAATTCCTAATGCGACTTCGGTCATTGGTTTTAGACCTATCGCTTGTTGCAACACGATCTACAAGTACATGATGAAGCTTATTGCTAATCGTCTAGTGGTGGTGTTGCCCTCCATCATTAGCTTGCCCCAAAATGCTTTTGTGAAGGGCCGGAGGATTAGTAATAATATTTTGTTAGCCCAGGAGTTATTTAGTGGATTCCATGTTGACCCGTATTTGCCAAAATGTGCTATTAAGGTAGATTTTCAAAAGACTTATGATACTATCGATTGGGGTTTCTTAAAATTAACCCTCCTTGCCTTTGGTTTTCCCATCCACCTGATTGGACTCATTTTGTCTTGTGTCTGCTCCCCCAAATTCTCTGTCTCAATCAATGGGGCGCTTCATGGTTTCTTCTCTAGTGGGAGAGGGCTTTGCCAAGGCGATCCCATGTCCCCATATCTATTCACTCTGGCCATGGAGGTTTTTTCTGGGATTCTTCTTTTCAAGTTTGAGCAACTAGGCTTTAAGTTTTTCTGGAGATGCAAGTCGACCTCCCTGTCACACCTCTTTTTTGCGGATAATGTGTTTCGTTTTTGTGAAGCCAACATGCCCTCAATCTCTCTCCTCAACGAGGGGTTGGACTTGTTCTCTTATTGGAGTAGGCTTTGTCCCAATATGAGGAAAAGCGAAGTCTTTTTAGTAGGTGGGACTGATGCTGTGCGGTTGGATATCCTCCAGGCTCTCGGTTTTTAGTAGGGCATGCTACCTGTTCGTTATCTTGGGGTTCCTATCATCTCTTCCAAGCTTACAAAGCTGATTGCAATGTCTTGGTCAACCTTATTACTGCTAGAGTTCAATCGTGGACTTAGCGTTTCCTCTCGTTTGCGGGCTGCCTTAAGCTTATTAGGTCGGTTCTCCACTCCATCCAAGTCTTTTGGGTGGGTATCTTTATGCTTCCTAGAGCGGTCTTGGATCGCATTGAACAAATTTTCAGATAATTTCTGTGGAAGGGCCCAGTTCTATGTAGCGGGGGCGCAAAAGTCGCTTGGGATGAAGTTTGCCTCCCTAAGGAGGGAAAGCTTAGGATTCGTTCTCTTCGAGATTGTAACTCGGCTGCTGTGCTGAAACATATTTGGATTCTTTTTACTGATAGAGAGTCCCTTTGGTGTAAGTGGATTCACTCCATCTACCTAAAGAGGAAGAACTTCTGGGTCGTGCCGAAGCCCACGGTTTGCTCTTGGGCGTGGAGGAAACTCCTTGCGTTGAGGAAGGATTTCTAGCGGTTCTTTTTGTGGAGTGTTGGGGATGGCCGAGCGGTTTTCCTCTGGTTTGATCCCTGGCTCCCACAGGGCCCCCTTAACTCAGTCTTCCCAGACACCTATATCTATCGATCGGGTCTTTCTAAGCAGGCTTCAGTTGCTGAATTATTTTCCACTCTAGGCTTGGCGACCAAGAACCTTGTTGAAATGTGGGGACACCCTCTACCTACTTTGTCCCAGTCCTAGGATCGATTTATGTGGCTCAAGAGCACTTCGAGTGTCTTCTCGACTACTTCGGCTTGGGAAGCTATCCGTTCGAAGCGCAATGTCGTTCCCTAGTTCCCCTTTGTTTGGAGCAAATCTATTACCCCATGACACCACTTCCACTTGTGGCTCATCACGAGGAACCGGCTACCCACTCAAGTCCTTCTACTCTCCTTCGGTAGGATTGTTGATGGCTCTTGTGTTTTTTGTAGTGCAAGACCAAATTCCATAAATCATCTCTTCTTTGGGTGTCGGAAATCTGCGGGGTTGGTGGCATTTTGGGCTTCAAAATGCAACCTAATTTGGCATTGTAAACCGTGGCAAGATACCATTTGTTGGGCCCTAAATTCTCTTTCGGGCGATGACTTTAAGTTTTCTTTCACTGCTCTCTGCCATCTTATTTGGAAAACTAGGAACGGCATCTTGTTCTGGGGCAAATCTCTCTCTATACCCACCGTGAAGAATCACCTCCTTAAAGTAGTGAGGGACAAAGCTATCTCCTTTAGCCATGTGGCAGATACCCTTAGAAATAGAAGATCCCAATGCATGTGGGATCTTGACCCGGCTATTTTCGCTCCTTAGCGTCTTGGGATCTCCGGTGCTTTGCCGTTGTTTGGTCCTCTCCATGGCGTGCAAGTTCTTCAAGCCTCTCCTTCGGAGGGTTGGTCCTAGTGTGGTTGGAGGGTTTCGATGGCCTTAGCTCCTTGTCTCCTTTTGTTGGCCCGCTGTTTGCCTGTTTGTTGTTGCTGTGTGCTTGTCCCCATCATTTGGCTGTGTTGGTTGTAGCCAGTTGGCTTCTGTATTGTTGCTTTGGTAGCTTTGTTGTTCTCCTTTTTTCTTGGCATCCTTCCACTGGATGTGGCTTGTTGCCTTTTGAGTGTAAATTTTTGGTGCCGGGCTCCCGTGTTGTATAGTTTTGATTAAAAGTCAATATATTACTTACCTTACCCAAAAAAAAAAAAAAAAAAAAAAAAAAAAAATCTATTTACTTTAGTATTTTCTTTTTTTCTATTTGCAATTCTAGAGAAACTCTACTTACTAATAAAATAGATTTTAGAAGTACTAATTAAGTATCTTTTTCATCAAAAGGAAAAACCTATCCAAAAGAGTCAAGAAAAAGTTACCAAAAAGGGGAAAAACAAAAAATCTAGTTAAGAAACTACAAGACTTTTCATATTTAGATGAACTCATAGAGAACCTGATTGCTCTGTATGTATTCTGTTACTAAAATCAAAGGACAATAGCAACATCAACTTGCTGCCGGGCCACTTGCAGGCCCTTTCCTATCACCCACTAGTCACTCTGTCTCTCACAATATATTCATTACAGCCAAAACCCGATGGAACGTGGTAGAAATCTTTCATGCACCGAGTAATCTGCCGCCTACTTGGCCTTTGCAAAACACAACAGCAAGATTGCCTTTACTGGTAAATTTAGTCATGCTTTTCTCATTATGTGATTTTTAATCCTTTGTTGTTCTTTTCCTTCTTTTAATCAACTTAGTCTCATGTGATCGTGTCACATGCTCTTTTCGACTCTGTTCATTTTCTTTCACAGTAAGATACTTTCTTCTCCATCATCCGTTCAATTTGCTCAGAGTTGTCTTTTCCCTGCACATTTTAAAGCTTTCTGTTGGGTCTATAGATGATGTTATGCATGTTGCACACCTGCTCATGCCCAATGCTCAAGATTCAACTTTAGTTTGAATATCCAGCTGACACTGTCTGTTTTTGAAGACGCTAACTTGAAGGTTTTTACTCTCCATGGACAGAAAACACCTTTGCTCCACAACATCCCCATAGAGGATCCTCATGATTTTTTCCATTCTACGACATGATACTTTGACATCAGAGACTGAAGCAGAGAGTTAATGACGAGCTTATTGAGAGAGAAGCTCTGCTCTAAAGGGCTGCAAGTTGAGAAGCGCTGAGCTGAACTTGCAACGGCAATAAGAAGCGCTGATATTGTCAGAAAAGAAGTTCAGAACGCACTAGGCAATCTTTCTTGCGTTGCCCACAAGTTAAAAGGACATGGAACTTCAGGTATTCCATACTCTTTGAAGACAACCTGTGTGAATGATAAAAACAGTCGCATCTCATTGCAAGATGACCTCTACGTATTTTTGTTCATCACTTTTGAGCATTTGTTTTACTTTTTGAAAGAATTCATCATAGGAATTGCACAAAAAAGAAAAGAAAAAAGAAAAAAAATGGAAAAACAAACAGATGCTGAAGAAGGACGAGAAGATAATGAGCAAGTTTGAGAAATGACCTGCAAGACTCTTGGAAGGGGATGGGTGTCCTCAGGGGGATACTGCCGAAAGTGTTCCACGAAAGTGACCCCATGAGGGAGCAGGTGAAGTAGTTCAGCAAGAAGCGCATGCTCCTGAACCCTGAAGGTCTCCATGTTGAAGAAGAAGATCGACCTCCCTTGACAAGGACACACTCTTTAAGGATGGATAGACAACAATGTTGAGGGATTTTCTTGCTGGAGTGATCGTTTGCTTACATTGCACCTTTCTTTTACTGGAGATTGGTTGATTGCAAAGAAATTCGGTACATCCTCTTCTTTTCTGGCATCTTAGTCTCAATGACTTAAGAAAGAGCAGCTGCTTCATCAACAATAGATTGAGATCAAGGATTCACAGTAAAAAAGATTGGTTTCTTGTCAAAGAAAGCACAAGTAAATCAATCTGGCTGTACATGCATGGATGGTCTTTGCTAATATCAGATCGAACCAGTTTGACCTCCAGTTCAATCGCTAGAGCAGCGAAACAGACCGGTTTTCAAAATTAGATCCACCCAGTTTTTGAGTCCTACGGGTACAAAACTGAGCTTGGCATCTAATTTGTAACAACAAGAGAGAGAATGTCGATTATCATAGTGGAAGATAGGCTATGTCCTCCCTGATAGCTACTGCCCAATCATCTCTTTGACCCAACAATTGAGATCCAAATGCAGGGTGGCAAGTTCATTTTCAGAATAGTGGATTAGTGTTGCATCACTCATTAAGTCGGGCCAATATCTGAGAATGAACCGGTCACCATACACAGATTACTTCTGATGTTCTTGGTGGCACCAAGACGAGCTGAGAGTTGCCAAATGCATCATCCAGACATTCTTTCTAAACCATTGATTTCAGGAGTTCCGGTGGCAATGTTTAGGACCAACGAGGAATAACACGGATCAGTTCGCCATTCGTTAACTTGGTTTATAGATGTAAGCAGAGTTTTGTCTGATTAAATCTGTACAAATACATGAAACTTTGAACTTGTGAAGAATAAGACTGCAAAGCAAGTATCTTGACAGCTCGAATAAGAACACATGACCTTACAATGAATCATGAGGCTTGTATTCATTGTCAATTTCATGTATATCCATGAAGGAGCTGTCTCCAACTGCAACATCCTCCAATTCACTGATGGCTTCTATTTGGTCAAGCTGCATAGGGGTGCCTCCATCCTCAAAGCTACCCGCAAGAAATTCATTATCTTCCACATCCGATAAGTCCGTAAAAGTTTCTATCCTTTTCTTCTTCCCTCTATAACCAATAAGGCTTAAGACCTTTTCCTTCCAAATAACCAGCGGACATTTCTGAATCAGCTCCGCACCTTCATAAGCTCCTGTCAAGAACACGCTAAACCTCTTCCCTCTCTCAGAGACATAGAAAATGCCAAAATGCTTCAACAAGAGTCTCATCAGCTTCTGAGGCATCACAAATTCTCGTCGAAATTGGGTGAGGTGATCGGTTACCAACCTCTTTTCCATTGTGAAGCTTAGTAACTCATGCATCACCGCAATGGCCCTCTTATCGAATTCTTTCGATCCAGGTTGGAGGCCACGTGCATCAGCATAAGGGGATAAGTAAGACCTTTTCTGAAAGTGCTCAATCTTCCCTCCATATCTATACACCTTCTTATAAGTGGCAGGACACTTCAAGGGGAAAGATAGGGAAAGCAACCCTGGAGTATGAGAGGCGGATTCTGATACCCCCAATACAGCTTTCTCCAACTCTGTGATGGCCCAAGCAGGATTCCACTCTACAAGCTCGAGATAATCAACTTCGTCCGGAGATTTAACCACTTTGAAGTGCTGTGGATACTCGTGCACCCACTTGCTCCTAAAATCAGCTGACAAACCAAACTCTCTTCAGAAATGAGCAATTTTGTCCAGTGGAAGCCGTTTATCAGCTGACATCATCAGCATCCTAGTCACGTATTCAGCAGCTTTGCCAGAGTGTTCCCTAATCAATTTCTCCTCTTCCTCTAACAAGTCTTCAGCTTCTTTATTCATTCCACACCACAATACCCCCTTCCGATCCTTACACAACTCGAACAGTTTTGGCGACTTCCGAATAAAATCCACTATACTGTGTGGCCTGGGCAAATTAATCTGATTCTAGCATCGATCCAGCGACCTCACGGGGATTATCATCTCAGGTTCCTTCTTCAACATTTCCATCAGAACCAACACCTTCGAAACCACTTTATGCTTCTCGGTGGCGATTTCAAGATCATGGACCCTCTTGTCCTTGCTCCTATCTTGCACTCTCTTGCTGGTGGTCATGAATCTATGCTGCGGCCAGGTAAGTAAAACCTCGCCAAAACTCCAGTTTCTTCTCAGGGTAGGCGAACGCACTGGTGAGGCGACAAAGCAACTGAACTCTCTTGCCGCGCCCCATTCATTCGAGGAAGCTACGGTTTTACCAATGATTCGAAGACGGGTCATCTCAAGATGCTAGTGTCTCGCTCCAAATTCAAGAAACAAGCCCAAGAAAAGCAAACGCTTCTCACACAGGACAAACATCAAACACCTTACGTACAACGGAACGAGGAACAACAAGAACCCGAGACGAAAGTTTTCGAGAAGATCGCCGTGAATGCGAGACTATAACACCTCTCTTGGATCGCTCGATCAGCATCAGTTTCGATTTCGACAGAAGCCAGTTGGGATTTGAGGACGTGGTTTGTGCTGAGAAAGAAGGAGAAGAAGAAGAAGCGAGGCGCGGAGAAGAGGGAAGGGGCGGTAGAGACGGAACGGCACGTCGTTTTGGTTTTTGCGTTTCTCCTTGTGATAGAGATGGTATTTTGATTTAACTAATTAAAAGATTTCAAGGGTCTAATAAATGGGGACATTCTTGCGTTTTTATAAACTTGAGGTGTTTAAGGGAAAAAAAATTGAGATGTTTGAAAATTACATGACAAATCTGACGAAAAATCCGATTTAAAATCATAATAATGTTTGGTAAAAGAAATAAATTGAATCATATCGTGACCAAGCATTGTATCTTGTAATTTATAGATAGCCAAACCTCTTCTCAATTTACATACCTTCAAAAACTTGCTTAAAAGAATAATTTTTTTAGAAAAAAAATATTCAAGAGATTACTAATGCTTTCAACTTTTTATTCGGATTTGCTTATTTTGTAAGCTTTAAAAAGCCACGAAAAACCCTAAACTTTATCCAAAGTAACACATTTACTCCCAAACTTTTTTTCTTTGTGACGTGAAAAACCATAAACCTTTTAAACCGTGACACATATCCATTCATTTCCTTTTCTTAAAAGAACTTTATTTGATCAGATTTGAGAAAATTATAAATTAAGTGGAGCTAAAGTGAGTATAAAATCAAGCTTCCTCGAGTTAAGTAATTCAATGGGAAATAAAAAAGTCAAGTCCAGTTTTCTCTCACCTTGTTTAGGAATGGGATTAAAAGAGATTATAAGAATTTATTATATCCATTAAACCTCAATCTATAAGATATATTTCAGAATAAACAAAACTTTAATTGAATCTCTTTTTCTAAAACAAAAAGGGTTAATACCTTGAAAAACCCTAAATTGGTATATCTGTGACAAATTTACCAAAAACTATTTTTTTGATCATAAAAAATCCCAAATTGGTACACCTGTGATAAATTTACTCTGACTGACCATAAAAAGCCATAAAATGATACATTTATGACAAATTTACCCCAAACTAATTTATTCGACCACAAAAAATTCCAAATTAGTAAATTTGTGATAATTATATCCTAAAGTAAATTGGATTAATGCCACAAAAAAATCGCAAAATTTGTAAACTGTGATAAATAAAGTGTAAAATCCCAAATCGATATACTAATTAACTGTCACGTGTCATTTGACTTAATTAAAATTTAACGAAAATTAACAGAGGGTAAATTTGTCATAAATATACGTAAATTTGTCAAAAGTGTACCGGTTTGGGGTTTTTGGTAGTAAAAAAAATAGTTTGTGATAAATTTGTTACATGTGTACTCAGTTTGAGGTTTTTCAAGGTATTAACCAAAAAAAAAAAAAAGAAAAAAGAAAAAGGAAAATAAGCTAATAGCCATTCTTCCCCGCTTCCCGCCTCTCCCTATATATATAGATTCTAGGGGTGGGCAATGGTCTAGGGTCGACCCTGGACCAACCGTGGATCGGCCCAACCCCGCCGGTCCCGGTCCGGTTCCCAAGGAGATTGGGTGGTTCTTGGTCCTGAATTCAGGGACCAACACCGTGCGGTTGGTCCTCGATCATAAGAGTTTTGGGTCGGTCAAACTCGGACCAACCCCGTATATTATATTATATTATATTATATTACTTATAAATATTTTATACATTCAAACCTGAATAAAATGTCTATTATATTATATTATATTGAGACGTTCTATTAATAGCACTAATAGTAATTTCAATTTAAAACTTTTGTTAAGTATTAATTATGTGTCGTTTGTTTTGTTTTCAGGTGTTTAGAAATTCAAGTGAATTAACAAGATGTAAAGTTATATATTCATGGTTTATATTAAGTATTTTGAACTTTTTATGGTTTAATTGTATTTTACTAATGAATTTCGGCTGCACTTTGCTTTTTAATTTGTGTCAAATGGTAGAAGTTTTTAAAGAGTAGAGTAGTACTGTAGTTGCTACGGTGATTTGCTAGTCAAGTAGTGTGAAGCTCATTTTTTGATTGAATGGACTCTACATGATCAAATGCTAGTCAAGTGGTGTGAAGCTCATTTTTTAGTTGAGTGGACTCTATATGATCAAATGCAAGAAAACGCTTTTGCATATGGTGTTATGAATATTAAAGATAGATGATTACAAGAAATTTCCATCTTGTCCCATATCTTGATGAGTGGTGAGCAGGTACGAAATTTCTATTATTGTGTCATCTTAAATTTAAATATGTATTGGTATTTATAGTTTAGTTGCATAATGCCGCATTGTCGATGGACGTGTAATTTGAATTTGTAGGTTTGCTTTTTTAAAGAGTATAAAAAATAAGATAAAAAAATTATTGATCGGTCTCGGGTTGACCCTAGAATCGGACCGAACCCATTGGATCGGTCCAGTCCTTGGTCCTAGGCTCAATAGGGTCAGTTCTCGGTCCTAAAAATTGAGGACGGACACTGTACGGATTGGTCCTAGGGTTAGGGGTGGCTCGGACCAACCCGGACCATGCTCACCCCTAATAGATTCCCTCCAATTTGTGATCATTTCCAAAATCCACAGAATTTTTTTTGAAAGTCTCTTCCTCCTGCGCAGATGCGTCGAACTTCATGGCCCATCGTTGCGCTCCATCGTCGTCGAAGATGCTTTCATCTCTCAAGTAGGAGTTTCATGAAGCTCCGCTTGATTTTAGTTCACGTCCATTTCTGCCGATGCAATCGCCAGCAACGATTCCGAGTTTCATCTCGTGTTCTCTCATTGATGCTTTGCGCTGAAGAGTAGAGCCGCCAGCTGCTGATTGTGGAAATCAAAGGCGTCCACGACGAAGAAGACCTGCTCGGAACAGAGGCAACTTGCTCTCTGTTCATCACATCGCCTTCGTTTTCTCGTTGATGTTTCGGTGCCGTCGTTTGATCCCGAGATGATCATCGTGGTTTTATTGTCTCTGTTCTGAAGTCAAAAGCAAGATGCAAATGATCCGATGGAGCTATGAGTGTGAATCTCTTTGAATGTCGATATGAAGTGACTCTGAATGCTGCCAACTGGATGAGCTTGATTTCGGTTTGGTTGCTCGGTTTAGCGTGAATCCATTAGTGTTTTTACGTCTTGACCTTTGTCTCGAACTTGTGATTTCCTGCGCGCGCAATAGTTTTCAGTTTTCGTCTTCTGATCAAACAAGAGCAATTCATGCCTTTGTTACGTTGCGTGACATTGGAATTGCACCATTGTATTGGTGACATAGCTGGATTAATAAGGAATATCCTAAGCTAAATTCATCAATAATCACTGTTGGAACGCTAGATTGTCAGTAATGATCTAGGAAATGCTTTTGACCTGACATTCTACATTCACCAGAAAACATAAGAGTTTAATGCGATGATGAAGCTTGAGTCTTTGTTGGAGGATGATTCTGGTTTGCTGAAATGCAGCAAAGTGAAGAATAATGTGAAGAGAAAATCAAAGACCAAGATTGAGGAGTATCTCGAGGGGGTTATGTGGAAAGCTGCCATGTCTGCTGAGGAGGATCTGGAATTGGGAAGGAAGCTTGCCAAGAAGCTCAAGGTGAGAGGATGGAAATTTACGGGGGTCAGGCGATGGAATGAATATGTTATTTAAGGGAATTCCTTCTATTCTTGATTCTTTTGAACAAGAAGCACCAGGGTTAAGAGAAAGTCGTAGCGAAAGATTTGAAGGTAAATCGTCAGGGGAAAAAAGTGAAATGTCCAACTTGGCGCATATGCAGGGTGATAGAAAGCTGTTCATATTCAGGCTGGAGCCTGTGACTCGGCAGAAACCTCTTCATTTCCGCTACTACTTGAATCCAACACGTCTAATTCACCTATTTGACAAATGTCTTCTAAATCATGCAAGAGCAATTTGGCGTTTGTTATGTTGTGTCACATAGTAATTGCACCATCGGTACATCTATTTCCTGCGCAATTATGGCATAGATGGATTGATAACGAATCTCCACTCGCAATGGCTTGATTATGCATACAAAGAAGGTATATCTGATCTTTAGTCCTGAGACTTAAGTTGAGGAACGTATTCTTATTTGGCCAAGTGATTTGCTTTTTCTTTCTTTCTTTCTTTCTTTTTTTTTTCTTTTTTTGGTAGTACTTAACTGGAATAATAAGATTATCTGAGGCAAAAGTTGACAAGATATGCGAAGCAGCTGAAAGAATAGTGGCTAGAGCTTAAATTCTTCTTGACCTGAGATGGTGGCTCCAATCAATTTGAACTTCTATAAGCATCTTCGGAATACCTCAATGAGTTATGGACCCTTGAAATAAAGCCTGCAAATTAGCCTATGCGTTGCTCAAAGTACTTTTAATGTCTTTATTTCCAGAGAAAGTTGTTCGCATCACAACTGGAAGCCAAGCCCTCGATGAGCTTTTAGGCAGTAAGAGACTTTCTTTTGCAGACTCTGTGTCTTATTCTTCATGCATTTCAACAAAAGCAAATTTCACCGGTTTGGCGATGTTAAACAGGTGGTATTGAAAAAAGCATTTGGCGAATCTGGGTGAAAATCAGAGTCCCAAGACATTACCTTTGATGAACTTTTAGTTGCTTTTGTTAGTTGGCTTCCTCAGAAAATGCTGCTGATGTCACTTCGGTCTGGGAAAACACAGCTCGCACATACCCTGTGTTACTACTCAGGTTGGTCTGAATTGGATATTGGGTTTTTGTCGTTAACTTCTGTTGCATTTTTGGTTCAGATGAACAATGCCGAATAGTAACATAATGATTGAATTTCTATGAAGAATAAAGATGTGGGCGATCTTGGCATCAGAACGTGTGTATTATTTGATTCTGGAAGTATGGCACTCTCATTTTCTATAATCTGCAGTCAGTATACTGGAACTCATATACAAAACCAAGCTGGAAAAGGCCAGAAGAGTTTGTACTGTGTCATAACCAAATAAAAGCCTTAATTATTGTCAGACTCGGACTTAGGTTGATCATTAGTCATATGTGATGCTTGAAGATACTCTACTTATTTGCAAATCCTACAACAGTATTTACCCTTGTTTTCAATCGTTCTTTATTAATGGCTTGGAGGAAATGGCAAGGTAGCTTGCATTGACACACAATGAACTTTGTATCCTATGATAATCTGTCTGTAATTTTCTTGACCTCGACAAAGCTGCTTGTGTTTCATAAACGTCGTCTGTCCATGTAAGTGCATGTGCACTTTCTTAACTTAGTATACCTGCAGTCATCCTGATCGAATCATACCAATTGCCGAGAGATTTGGCATGGATCCTGGTGCAGTCCTAGATAATGTAAGCAATGCTTTCTGCCACTCTTACTTTTCTGGCTAGTGTACTTGCTGTAATCTAGTCTTTCCATGAATTTGAAGATCATTTATGCCCGTGCCTCTACTTCTGAGCATCAGTACAACTTGCTTCTTGGTTTGGCTGCCAGAATGTCTGAAGAAACATTCAAATTACTGGTAAGACACTGCTCGAGATTCAAACCTGACAGATTTTCTGAGGTGTGGATGGTTGACCTATTTGAGTGCCTTTTTCAGATTGTGGATTCGGTGACTGCTCTCTTCCGAGTGGATTTTACTGGTAGAGAACTTGCAGAGCACCAGGTTGATCCTGAAACCATCAAATCATGAAAGCTGTTATTCTGCAGCTTTTCTGGTTTGACACTAACGTAGCAGCGTACATGACCAATCACGGTACTGCATCACATCTCATTTCTCCCACATAGTCCTGCATCCATTCAAAGTCCTTATTCGATTTAGCCCTTTGATGGTTGCACACCGACAAATAGCATTTTGGGGACTGCACCAAGCTCATACTAATTCTTGTAAATCTCAAGAACCAGCTATTTGGTGTAAACTGGTGATGCATACACTAGCTGCAGGCCTTGACATAGGAAAAGGATTTTATTCTTTTCTATGACTGTCTTTGATTTATTTGTTTCAGTCGTAGCTGATCCATGCGGAGGTCTGTCATCAGACCCAATGAAACCTGCAGGTGGGCATGTTCTGGCTCGGGCAGCCACAATTAGGTTGATGTTTAGGAAAGTCAGAGGGGAGCAGCATGTCTGCAAGGTGTTTGATGCCCCAATCTACCCGAAGCTGAAGCTATATCCTTTTTGCGCCAAATCTTCCTCTAATTATATAATTTATTGAAACTTATCACATCATATTGCAGATACTAAGTAAAATATCTAGAAGTCTATATCAAAATCTGTGAGAAAGTTGATACTGCGTCTACATGGAGATTGGTGGGGACCTGATTTAAGCCTGATACTCATAGTATATTTGATGTTGCCTGGAGATTCATGAACACGTTGAATACAAATTTTGTGCAGAGAAATTAAACAAAAAGAAGTGGATATCAAAAATTTTCCTCAGTAGGACTGGTATATTATTATTAGTTGTACTGCTACGTAGACGATGCACATCTATAAAGACCATCACTCAATTTCATCAGAAAATTTAGCATGAGCTCATCTGTCAATAAGATGAGACTGAGATATTCCATATATGTTGAACTTGATAAATATACGTTTTTTTTTAGAAAATACCAGGAGGCATCGCCGGTGTGAAGGACTAAAGAAGTCTCTCCAACCAGGAAGGCAGGCGAAATGCTTTTTTTTTTTCCTTTTGGTGTTAACCTGAAATTTGATGTTAGTCATCGTGTTGACAGCTAAAGGCATATGATGAGCTCCCAAGCACTTATTCATTTCCTTTCTCTGAATGAACACTTCGTCACCCTTGTCATAGTGTTAAAAAATATTTCGATTGTGTGCGTGCGTGCGAAAGCATAGTTTTGGTATTAGTTATAGTTTTTGATTAGTGATGTGTGCAAGTGTATGGGAAGATGGATAAGAGACAAAATAAGATAATTTAAAGGATAAAAGATATGATATATAGAAGAAAATAGTTTCATTAATTCATGAAGGTACGGTGGAGGATTCACCTCCACACACAAGGTGGAGGGTCATCCCCTCACACACGCAAATGATCAAGTACAAGCCTATTTGTAGGCGTGAGTTCACCGCCATAATCTACCGACTTTGAGTACAATAAAATAATATAAAATTGCAGCTTCTTTGTCTTCTGCTTGGGCGGCTTCTTCCGGATCTTCTGGTTCCTTCTTCCTTCGTGGTTAAGAGTCAACAATTGTGGGCTGCATTCCTTCTCGTTCAAGTTATAATATTTTATAATGTGTGCCCCTCTTTTCTTGATCAGCTTGAGGCTCCTTCACGTGTTTCCCATGCACGTAGGTTTCTCTTGAAAACTCCAGCAACTATTATAATATTATTTTATTGTGTGCCCCTTCATCCCTTCAACTTGTGACTTGTTCAAGAATTTTCTTCTTCGGCGGTTTACGTCTAGACTTCATGTATAATGGACTTTCATTTACTTTTCTTTTGCATGAAGCAAATTGTTGCTGCCGACTTGGACCTCCTCCAACGAGAGTCTTCAACTTTATTCTCCATTAAGCTAGTAATTTCTAGATTTTGTTGAAAATGGATCACCAATTTCCAACACTCCCCCTTGATCCATTTTCGAGATAATCCGGACTTGTGTTGTAAAGTATCGGACATACCTTGAAATTTTCTTGTAATTTATCTCATGCCTGTTATGTCGTATTCGTTCCACGATTCCTTGCATTCTCTTATAGAAACACTTGCACTTGCCTCGAATGTGCATTTTTTTCTTCAACGATGTCCCATATGTCTCGGGGCATCGAAATGTTCTTAGTTGTAGTTGTTAGCTCGGGCTCGGACTCTGGCTCTCGTAGGCTCTGGCTTTGGCTCCGGCTTTGGTTCTGGCTTTGGCTCTCTTGGCTCTGGCTCGGGCTCTGGCTCCGGCTTTGGCTCTCTTGGCTCTCGCTCCGGCTCTGGCCTTCTTAGTTGAGGATGGTGAGGACAAACGCCCATAACCATCCGATGTGCCTATCTCTGGCTTCATGGTTCCTTACGCCTGGCTCAGTTACGAACCTGGGCGCATCTGGCTCTGATACCATATTAAAAAATATTTCGGTTGTGTGCGTGCGTGCGGAAGCATAGTTTTGGTATTAGTTATAGTTTTTGATTAGTGATGTGTGCAAATGTATGGAAAGATGGACAAGAGATCAAATAAGATAATTTGAAGGATAAAAGACATGATATATAGAGGAAAATAATTTCATTAATTCATGAAGGTACGGTGGAGGATTCACCTCCACACACAAAGTAGAGGGTCATCCCCTCACACACGCAAATGATCAAGTACAAGCCTATTTATAGGCGTGAGTTCACCGCCATAATCTACCGACTTTGAGTACAATAAAATAATATAAAATTGCAGCTTCTTTGTCTTCTGCTTGGGCGGCTTCTTCCGGATCTTCTGGTTCCTTCTTCCTTCATGGTTAAGAGTCAACAATTGTGGGCTGCATTCCTTCTTGTTCAAGTTATAATATTTTATAATGTGTGCCCCTCTTTTCTTGATCAGCTTGAGGCTCCTTCACGTGTTTCCCATGCACGTAGGTTTCTCTTGAAAACTCCAGCAACTACTATAATATTATTTTATTGTGTGCCCCTTCATTCCTTCAACTTGTGACTTGTTCAAGAATTTTCTTCTTCGGCGGTTTACGTCTAGACTTCATGCATAATGGACTTTCATTTACTTTTCTTTTGCATGAAGCATATTGTTGCTGCCGACTTGGACCTCCTCCAACGAGAGTCTTCAACTTTATTCTCCATTAAGCTAGTAATTTCTAGATTTTGTTGAAATTGGATCACCAATTTCCAACACATAGCTTGTCCCTAAGTTTCATGTGCTTGACAACAAACCATTCATGAATGACATGAGATACTTTCTCTAACTATAATGGTGACCCAAAAGATTTGTCAACTACATTGTCACCTTTGTGTATCAATTGCAAAATATATCGTAAGGGTAAGGCCTGAGTATCCTTCCTGCTGCTTCTGTTTATGTTTAACCAATCAAATTTATATAATACAGCCTTATAAGCTCTAAGAAACTTAATCAAGCATGGCATGCTATGGAAAGGTCATAGGACTTCATCAGGATTGAAAAGAGATGTAACCAAAAGAAGTTATTCGGAATCATTTCTAATAACTTCAAATGAAATGAAATTTATCAACCACGGTATTTTGTCATAAAGAAAAAAACATAACATTATCCAATGCAATATGTTTTTAACTACACATAATAGCAGTTTGGTTTAAGGCTAACAGTTTGTGGATATCGTGGTTTTTATGAGGCCAAGAAGAAATCTAATCACAATATTTGAAAGCTAATTACCCAACATCATCTCCATTGAGTTCACAACAATTTTCCTTTGATAAGTAAAAGAACTCTCTTGCAAAATGGCGTCCAGCAGATGCTAGCCCATGTAACAAATCATGAACACAATTTATTGTATCAATGAGGTATAAGAAAGAACCGCCAAAAGCTGTGGAAAGCCATCTATCGTTCAAACTAAAGAATTGAGTTCCCATTTTCAAAGGTGATATTTAGGACAAATGAGGAATAAGCTGGATCGGCCTACTATTGGTTTAGTTTACAGATGCAAATGGGAGTTTGTCTAATTAAATCTATGTAGCAGATACGCAAAACTTCAAACTTGTGAAGAAAAAGACTGAAAAAGCAAGTGATCTTGACAGCTTGAACAAGAACATTTGACCTTAAATTGAATCATGAGGCTTTTATGCTTGGTCAATTTCACTAATATCCATGAAGTAGCTGTCTCCACCTCCAATATCCTCCAATTCACTTATGGCTTCATCTTGGTCAAGCTGCATTGGGATGCATTCATCCTCAGAGCTACTCTCATGGAAATCATTATCTTCCATATCCGATAAGTCTGTAAAAGTTTCTATCTTTTTCTTCCTCCCTCTATAACCATTAAGGCTTAGGATCTTTTCCTTCCAAATAATCAGCAGAGATTTCTGAATCATCTCCGCACCTTCATAAGCTCCTGTCAAGAACACACTAAACCTTTTCCCCCTCTGAGAGACATAGCAAATGCCAAAATGCTTCAACAGGAGTCTCATTAGCTTCTGAGGCATCATGAATTCCTGTCGAAAGTGGATGAGGTGATCGGTTGCCAACCTCTTTTCCATTGTGAAGCTAAGTAACTCATGCATCATGGCAGTGGCCCTCTCATCAAATTCTTTCGATCCAGCTTGGAGGCCACATGCATCAGCATAAGGAGATAAGTAAGACCTTTTGTTAGTTGGTTTTCTCAGAAAATGCTGCTAATGTCACTTCAGGTCTGGGAAAACTCAGCTTGCACATACCCTGTGTGTTTCTACTCAAGTTGGTCTGAATTGCATATTAGGTTTCTGGCATTAACTTCTGTTGCATTTTATGTTTCCTAGATGAACAATGCAAATAGTAACCAGGTGATTGAACTTCTTATAAAGAAATGCAGCCGTGGTTGATCTTGGCACCAGAATGTATGTATCAGATGATTCTGGGAGAATGGCACTGTCGTTTTCTGTAATCTGCAGTCAGTATATTGGAATGCATGATATGCAGTGGTTCAAACCAAGTAGGGAAGAGGCTAGGACAACGTACTTTGTCATAACCGTTAGAAGCCTGCAACAGTATTTCCCCTCTTTCCATCACTCTTCATTTATGGTTTGTGGATTCCATGATCCTAACAATTTTTCCAGCTGCTTACTCACATGAGAGGGCAAATGGCAAGGCAGCTTACGTTGATGCAGATGGAATTTTGTATCCTAATATAATCTGTCAGTCGTTTTCTTAACCTAGAAAAAGCTGCTTTTGTTTCGTACTCGGCTTACGTCCATGTAAGTGCACATGCATTTTCTTGACTTGGTACACCTGCAGTTCCCCTGATTGAATTGTACCAATAGCTGAGAGATTTGGCAGGGATCCTGGCACAGTCCTAGATAATGTAAGCAATGCTTTCTACATTGTTGGCGACTCTTCCTTCTTTTCTGGCTAGTGTACTTGCTGTAATCTGGTCTTTCCATGAATTTGTGTATCATTTATGCCCGTGCCTATACTTATGAGCATCAAAACAACTTGCTTCTCGGTTTGGCTGCCACAATGTCTGAAAACCATTTGAATTATTGGTAAAAATGTGCTCGAGAATCAAACTGCAGAGATTTCGTGAGGTGTGGATGGTTGACCTTAGTGAGCAATATATTTCAGATTTGTGGATTCACTGATTGCTTTGTTTCGAGAGGAGTTTACTAGAAGGGAGAACTTGAAAAGCGCCATGTCCGCTGAAACTGTCAAATCAGGCGAGTTGTGATTTTTCAGCTCATCCTGTTTGACACTAATAGATTCCGAATTGCTGCAAAAATTGGCACAAATGCTCTCACGCTTCCTTAAGATAGCTGAGAAATTTAATGTGGTAGTGTACATGGACTGCAGCTACTGAATGCATCACCAGTTTACACCAAATAGTTGGTTCTTCATATTTACAAGAACTAGTATGAGCATAGTGCTATCCCCAAATTGCTATTTTTCAGCGTGCAACCATCAAAGGGCTAAATTGTATAAAATCTTCTAATGGATGCACGACAATGTGGGAGAAGCGTTTCTGCAAGGTATTTGATGCCCCAAACCTACCTGAAGCTGAAGCTATATCCTTTTTGTGCCATATCTTCCTCTAGTTATGTACTTTATTGAACTTACCAGATCATACCACAGAGACTAAATAAAATATCTAGAAGTCTATGTCAAAATCTGTGAGAAAGTCGATACTGAGTCTACATAGACCTGATTTAAGCATGATATTCACAGTATACTTGATGTTGCATGGAGATCCATTAACATGTATGCAAATTTTGTGCAGAGGGATTAAACAAAAAGAAGTGTATATCAAGAATTTTTCTAAGCATTACTGGTAGATTACAATTACATAATAGACATCTAAGTGAAAAAACATTACATTGAATGAACTCTGCATGATTATAAGCAACAAATACAGCTGCATAAAACAACGTCATCTCAAACTCTCAACATGGAGCAACCGACCATTAGAGCTGAAAATTGTCAATGTATGAGAAAGGGTGACTGGGTCATAGACTCATAGGCAACGGAAGGCCATTAAATAGCTAATGGCCTGGCCAAAACAGGGCCACAAACCATGCGACTAAGTAGTGCAGGGACCAGTTCGCAGCCCTCCCAACTCTAGGTATGTTAAGACTCCTCCTTAGTCTCTGCACCACTTCGAATGTGGCACCGTGCACTTGGTCCAAGCTATCCACCCCAGGAACTGGTGTCACCTTATTTGGTGGGTGCTATAACTCCGCAAACCTCCAGAGCTGATGAAGAAGCATCCTGAGTTCAAAAAAGAAGGCAATGTTAAAAGGTGACAATTTGGCGCTCGAAAAACATTGGAAGAGCAACATTGTAGGTTAAAATGCACATTTCAAAACATGCATACAGGTAAAGAACACCACTTTAGATAATAAATTTAGGTTTGGAACCAATTTTTCCAACACAATGTTGCCCAACAACATAACATTCTCCTATCAGCAGAGCTCATCCATCCTCACTTTTCATGTTCCAATGCTTGGAGTAAACTCCAGTGATGCTGCATTAATGATCCGTGAAGATAATTACCTTTAGGGAATGGCGCAAAAGTTTCCCACAGCTCTTCTTCACAACTTCTGCATCCTCCAAGGGAAAAAGATTGCCTTCAGAATCACTTCCCTAGAAGAAAGGGACACTTCCACCAACATCCTGCACGATTAAGAGGACATAAAGGATGAGATAGATTGCATATGGAGAGAGAGACAGAGAGAGATATCCCCAGAATGAAACCATGAAAATTATTATTACTTACAGCAGCCAGAAAAGTGGTTTCCAGAGGACCATCCAAGAGCTCAAACGCAAACTTTCCAGTGGTGTTTTTCATAACTTGATCAGCAGCGTAAGGCCTCCGATCTCTCAGAGTTCTATAAGCTTCTATGATGGTAATGACTTCATTGGTGGTCTCCCTCAATCCATATTTCTGCTTGAGAAGAGCAACACCCTCTGGGTGTCCTTGAGACAAGCAGAAGATGTCATCCACAACAGCAAACAATCCTGCCACAGAGGGTAACAGGTCAAATATCCATACAATAACCAGAAGAAAGAAAGCTTCTTATTTTGAATATTGACCTGCATGTCGAAAGAGATTATTCTTATTTAGATCATATTCACTAGAAGATAATTCAGAACGTATCAGTGCACCAGATGATAATTAAAAGCTTGTTTTTCGTGTTTATTAATTTGGAAAAATGACATATAATTGACTATATTAATCTGACCTCAGCAACGTTCGCACGTGATCCTCCCAAGAGATTTTGCCAATACAGATCACCATGATATCTGCAAAAAAACTGCAGCAAATGAGCTAAGGGCACAAGGAAAAAGATGCTGGGAAAATGCAAAGAAATACAAAGGTGGGATGTTGTAAAAGAATAAAAGAATATAATATGTAGCACAGATAAAAGAATTATCCCCTAGGTTGCTCCGGCAAATCGAAGGACTCGGTTGTGTAGAATTAAGTTCAAGTAAAAGAAACTTTTCTTTTCATGTCAAAATTAACAACCTTATCCAAAATTAAAAAAAAAAATGAAAAATAAATATGTGAATTCATATGTCAACATTGTGAATTTGTGTAAAAGTTTCAAGAGTTCAGGATTAAAAAAAAAGGACAAAAAAGAAGAAAATGAAAGTTAATATTAACTCAAAATAAAAAGCACTTCTGTGTCAAACTTCCGGGGGCACAACAAACGAACCTGTTGCTAAGATAAAAATGGGCAAAGGGTCATAAATTATTACCAGGACTGCAATCCAGACTCAGTTTTTTAAGCTGCTGGCAAATGATACTGCATATTCAATGTCAAAAACTTAAGACTCGTCCTTCCATGAGCCCTAATCGAAATGACAAACGAGGGCCGCTGTAGCTGTGGGTACATCCTGTATATCAGCAGCAATCCTCTCTTCATCCTTTTTTGCTTTCTCTCTGTAACAAAGCCTCAATTTATGTTTTGTAAGGTAATGTGATGTAATCCTGTTGAAACACTCTCAGTTGATGACAGAGCTAAACTCGCCTGATTCAATGAGGACTGACGTATCTTCTTATGATCCTGAAAATTCCCATGGAAAAGCGCCACCTTGCCTTGAGAAATCACCCATAGCTCGTCCACGCGTCCAGATATTAGATGCTCATCATGACTAACCTGCAAATCAAGGTGAAAAGATGGCTGTTAGCTGTAAAGATGATCCATCATTGGTCAAATTAAAGTTTGTTAGCAAGAAAAATCAATCTCACCATCAGAATTCCTCCTTGAAACAAGACCAGACCTTGAATGAGTGCCTCAATTGCATCCAAATCCTACAGTTGGGGATAATTAAATACACAAAATCATACTCATCTATCCTTGGTATTATAAATTTCTGTAATTTAGGCTAGCATAACTATTCTATTCCAATATTTTGCAAGTTGGAACAATCACATTGGTTTCCATTCCATATTAAGTTAGATGTATGATGACAGAGGCTCCCTGTAGCTATGATTACCGAATGGTTCTATTGTATTTTCGATGTAAAGACCAGATTCCAATAAGTTCAATTAGTGCAAGACAATGACAAGGTAACTGGAAACACCTTCGTGGGAATATATCAGTGTGTATTACGCATCAAATTGGGGGAGCAGAATCAAAATGATGCCTTCAAAACCAAAAACCTACCCAAACCTAGAAAGCTTACATTGCATCAACGAATGAATCCCAGCAGTTAACAAATGAAAGCAAAAGTATAAAAGAAGTTGTAAGCATTACTTGATTAATAAAAAGCAGTCAATGGAGACAAATCTTTTGTCATGGCTCGGGCATGATCAATTTTACTTCATTGCATCCAACAGCTATCAATACTGATGAGAGAGATCTCTTGGATGAGGGGCCAATAGTCACCAGTGACATTCGAACATCTCAATTTTTCAGAATCTCAATCCGTATATGAACACAAATTGTTGGGATTGAGGCCAGAACTGAAACAGGGGAGATGGCCGCCTGCAGAGGAGGCAGAATTACTTGCCGTGGCTAAAGAGAAAAGCCGGCCCAAGGCACTGGTGAAGATGGTTTCAGCTGTGGCATACGAGAATATCATCATCATCAACTTTCGCAAGCCAGTGCAATCGGAGACTAAAGGAAGCCCTTGCTGGATATTCAAGCAGCTAATTATCAATTTTTCAGCTCTGAATTTCAGTCGTACTTCAACACAAGAAGCAAACATCTGCGCACATTGGAAGAAATTGCTTCATAATTAAGCATCGAAATGAAGAACAGAAACACGAAATGGAAGCATTCAAGAAGAAAGGACTTACCCAAACCCTTAGAAATCCGACCGTAGATGGAAGGGATTGAATCGCGGCAGTTAGCAAATGAAAGCGAAAGTGGATCGATTCCACTTCATCTGATATGCGAACCCAATCGACGTGGATGTCGAGGATTTCTTGGATTTTCGGATATATATGCGGAGCATCTCCACAGGAAACCGAAGCCTTCAAGACCATAAACTTACCCGAACCCTAAGAAAACTGACCGTACATGGACGGATTAATTTATTGGATCTGAACGTCATCAATCTTGATGAAAGGGATCTCTTGGATGAGAGGCCAGTAGCCGCCAGTGTGTTTTGAGCATCGATCTTTCAAATTCTCGCATTTAATTATATACAATGATAGGAGGAAGGGAGGGAGGAAGGGAGGGAGGCCATCCTCTGGCAAGTCCCTCAACTTTGGGCAATTTTGAATCCATAACCATTGGAGAGAGGAGAGATGGTTGTGAAGGCCATTTGATAGTCTTTTCATGTTCCTCATATTCGTAATGTAAAAAGTGGTAAGAGAGGAAGGAAAGAGAAGACTCTAGGCATTCTTGTCGTCTTTCTCCAATGGAAACCCCACCTTGTCTCCCTCCCCTCTCATGCACTTTCCATCAATGGACAGTTTCTCAAGAGACGTGAGCATGGGTAAGCCCCATTCTCTCACTGGTTGCTTCATATTCTCACACTCCCAAATAAAAAACGGGTGCAAATTGGGAGGCAAACCTCCTTCGGGCAAGCATTTGATATTTTCACTCCCCGAAATTCGTAGCCATTGGAGGGACGTAAGACAATGCCACTCCTTTGGTAGAGACTTCATCTTAAGAACTGAAATAAGTTCAAGTGCCACTAGGGTGATCGGAAGGGGAGGGAAGTCCTCTATCTCCAATGTTGGACAGTCACTTATTTTTAAACCAATGAGATGGGAGAGCGTGTGAAGACAGTGTGGTAGACTCAGCAAATTCTCACATCTATCTATAGCCAAAACATGTAGCGATTTTGCTATGATCTCTTCGAGGGACTCCACCCCCTCACACTTTTGAATAGCAAGCTTCTTTAGAGAAGCAAGTCTACCCTTAGCAAACATAAATGGTATCAAAGAATCACATTCACTTATGTTGAGAAATTCAAGTTGAGATATCGAGTTATTGCTACTAGGGTCATCTTGAGAAACTATTAGTCCCATGATTTTTGGACAATTCGTGATATTCAAATGTCTTAATGTGTACATCTTGCTTGGAAGCTTTTCTAAACTCGTGCAATTACTCAATTCCATCTTTTCAAGGTTGCATGATAGCTCCATTTCTCTGTCTCCAGCCACAAAAGATGTGAATTGAGGACAACTATTGATGGCTACACTCTGAAGGCAAGCAAGAATTTGCATCTCATTTCCATTTTGCCACAAGTAGTTTAGCTTGTCATACCGTCTTACATAAAGCTCCTTTAGCTTAACCAAGTAGCTCGTAAACCCATGATCAAAGCAAACAAGCTCTGCAAGATTCTCAATTCTGAGAACGGTCAAAGAAGTTAGGTTTACAAAGATTTTTAAGATCTCCTCATTACAATCCTCAAGGGATAACTCACAGAGAGAGGGGAGACAAACCACATTGGTTGAGCTATTCAAATGTGGGCTTGAATAAATTTCTAGCTTTTTGAGAAGATCAAGTTGACCAGGCAATGTCCCAACCAACGAATGACATCCTCGGACAACTAGATGCCGAAGACAAGAGAATGTGACATCTTCTTCTTGACCCCCAGCACAACAAGACCAATCCTTCCATGCCAACATCTCTTTCAGCTTCAAAGTTGTTAAGGATGAAAAAGGCCTTTTACTTCCGTAAAATTCAGGACCTATCATGCTTATTTCATGTAGACCTTCAAGAGATAATTTTCTAAGTGAAGGCAGCTGTCCAAGTGGCGGAAGCGATGTGACATTAGGACAATCTCGTAAGCATAAAGAAACTATCTTAGAATAAGATGGACCATCTAACCATGAGGGGAATCTTGCACCACCATAGTGCGAGATAGAGAGATGTTCAAGATTAATGTGAGGTAGTAGATTGTGAAGCACCAGTGCTTCGTGCTTCCCATTCCACAAATTTCCAAAATTTTCACCCCAGTGCAAGAATAATTTGCTAAGGCCTTTCTTTCCAATTAAATTAGCATCAATTGCATCTCTGAATTCTTCCACATTTTGCAAATCTAATATGAACAATTTTCCTTGAAGGTGTGGCAAGTTCTTTAACTCCTTTAACCGTGACCCTTTGTCTGGTCCTACCACAAACTTGGACAAGATCATAAGATTCTTCAAATTACCGATACTCAATGGCATCTCCTTTAGACTCCTTGTATCTCTAATATCAAGAAATTGTAAGCTGACCAATTTTGTGATTCCTTGAGGCAATAAAGAAAGCTTTTGACAACCTTTTAAGATCAAAGCTTGTAATTTGCACAAGCTGCCGATTGACTCAGGTAGTCTTTCTATATTTGTGTACGAGAAATTGAGATAGCGAAGATATCTTAAATCACCAACACAATTCGGGACCTCTATGATGGAACAATGACTTAAGGAGAGCACCCTTAAGTACTTCAATTTTGTTAGCAAGTCATGTAACACTTTGTTGGAAATGTGGAATCGGTAACCTTTATAAGGTTCATTAGACAATAATATTAAACTTCTCAGTATCTTCATTGGATGATATGCTCCCATGCATTTTGATGAAACACGCCATGATGAGGTGAATGATGCATAATGAACTTTCTCGGGAGATGCAACATCTTCATTATCTGCCAGCTCAGACTCAGAATTAAAGCATGTCCCACCCGCAATTGACTTTGCTAGATCATTCAAAAGATCATGCATTGAAAATTTAGATGCGTTGACACTTGATCGTTGAAGAAATGATTTAGATACTAACTCATCGAAGTGAGCTTGTCCCCATTTCAAGATATTATCCTTTGATCTTCCTCCATCAAAAAAACCCTTTGCTATCCATAAGTGCACTAGCTCATCCCTCTCAATTTCGTAATCCTTGGGAAATATTGAACAATAAACAAAACATCTCTTCAAATAAGAAGGAAGATGGATGTAGCTCAATTTCAAAACTTGAATAACCTCATCATTTTCTCCTGTTGGAAGATCCCACATTTTGTTGTTAAAGATAGCTTCCCATTGATCGGGATTCCCTTTATCACGTAGAAGACCTCCTAATACCTTTGCTGCCAAAGGTGAACCTTTACATTTTTTGGCTATTTTCTTGCCTATTGTTTCAAGATCTGGGTGCATCTCAAAATTTGTCGCTTTAAGAGCATGAAAAGCTAGTAAGCTTGTACAATTATCAAGGGACAACTCCTTCAAAGGATACGATGAAGCTCCTGTTATGGAAACAACAGAGTAGTTGCGAGTCGTTATGATGATCCTACTTCCTTTAGCCCCAGCTCCAAATGGCTTTAAGAGGGTAGTCCATTCTCCGTAGTTTTCATTCCAAACATCATCTAAAACCACAAGAAACTTTTTCCTTGATAGACTCTCCTTCAACTTTACTTGAAGTGTGTTAAGATCTAGCGTGTTAGGATCTTCACCCTCATTAGACACCTTAGTGATAGACCGCAAAATAGTCTTGGTTATGTCAAGAACTTTAAAAACATCTGAAACACAAATCCATGCTCTCATTTCGAAGCAGCTACTCACTTTGACATCATTATACAATCGTTGAGCCAAGGCCGTCTTTCCAATACCGCCCATCCCAACTATGGAGGCTATGCTCAACGTGGTATCGACATTTTTGGTTTCACCAGTCAAGAGTTCAAATATTTTTGTTGCTTCCTTTTCCCTGCCAAAAAATCGAGGCTCTGGCAGAGAACTGCTAGGGAGCCTTTTGTCAGTGTAGTCAGATCTATTCATAGCATTCTCTATCAAGCTTAGATGAGCCTTCCTGTTGACAATCTCTTCCAACTTGTCAGAGATCTTTTGTACCTTAGCTTCAGACACGAGTGAGCGCGGGTTTGGATTTGATGTCAAGGATTTATATTGGGTAATTAAAGGGAACTTCCATTTCATTAGACCTCCGCTTGTGCTAGATTCTGCCTTCAATTTGGCTTGGGTGGCTTCTATAGCAAACTCATCGAGCAAGTCTTCCATGTCGTAGGCCAAATCCCTAACATCATCTAACCATAGCTTCGTTGGACCTTTATTGCTTAGTTGCTTGTCCTCTGCATCAGCCATAACTGCATTGATTGTAACCAGCATCTTCTCCCACTTATTGAGCAGGTCAATGCTAATTCCAGAGAAGGGTGGTGCTCCTTCCCTATGCGCATAGTGCAATCCCAGAGAAGCCAACTTCTCGAACAAGACTTGAAGGAAGGCACTCAAAAGGATCTCCCCAAGGGCCATGGGTGAATTCATAAACTGTAGAGAACAACACGGGTTATGGTGAAGCAAAGTGATAATGAGTTGATGGAGAGAGAAAATGGGTGAATCAGTCACTGTAGAGAACAAGGGTCATAATGAAGCAAAGCGATGGTGAGTTAGGAAAGAGGAAACTGAAGTCCAGGAAGACCAACACTTTCATCTATGATAACTCTATAAAAATAGAGTTATTTTACCTATTTTAGGCAACAATTAATGCATTATCTATGAGAAAATATTTGGATTTTCTTATGATTATTTTAATTTTCCTTGTTTATGCAGAATAATGAGATATGGAGAAGATAAGGAAAAGAATGGCAATTATCAGGAATTCAAATAAAAGCAGCAGTGGAAGATGGATATCAAATGCGGAAATTCTTGATTGTGTTCCCTAATGTTATCTGCAAGTATTGAGAGATAGATATTTTAGATTTCCTATAAATAGGAAGATAGAGCAGCTAGGGTTTTTTGGGGGGCTAGATCGTTTTTCATTCTTCTGAGAGTTTTTTCAAGTATTTTGAAGAGAAGACAAAAGTGGTGACAGAATTCTTGTCCTTTGATTCAAGATGCTGGGTTTGATCTATATTTTTATTTTTATTTCTTATTCTACTATGTTCTAATTTTCTTTTGTTAGGGCTACGATGTAGCATAATTATGATGATATGAATTTCATGATTTTTATGTTTTATAATTGATTTCATTCATGTGAGTTATATATTATTGCGTTTAATGCTTTTGAGTGACTGGCCACCACTTGAATGATCTAATGTGCATGTTTGAGATTGAGAGGTGATAATATGCAATTGCTCATTATAATATATAACCATGAATTAAACGTGGATAGAAATATATCGCGTTATTTATGTAGCTTTCGGTGATAAGGTGATCCAAAAGACTCATTGTAAACCGGGAATATTCATAGTTTTTAATGCACTCATGTTTATTTTAATTCACATAGAGATATAATGGATTAATAAGCTGAGTAGGTTTGCTATACCTAGAGATAGGATAGTAAATAGATTAGGAAATTCCGCTATCACATGTTTGATATCGTTCTTGTATTCACAACAATCTGAAATGCATATCTAGTGGTTATGGTGAAATCGGATACTCTAACATATTTATCTCGATTGATTTTACTGCATTTAGTCTTCAAGTTTTGTTTTTAATTTATTTTAAATTATATTTTGATTTGTTAGATAAATTTTAGAATTAATCTATTTTAGTATTTAATTAGTTTATTAATCATCGATCTCCGTGGGACGATACTTTTTCTCATCATTATATTACTTGTTCGATACGTGCACTTGCGTTTATAATTTCACGAACAAGTTTTTGGTGCCGTTGCCGGGGATCGTTTGTTTAATACTAATTAATATTGATACCAGATAATTCTAAGTTTAATCTAGCTTTCGTTTTGTTTTATTTTTCAGGGTGTACATCAGTTTATGACACGTAGCCAACAAGGGGAATTTGTTGAACTTGATCCAGAAATCTAGCGTACATTCAAAAGGCGACTAAGAGAACAGAGAAATCACGCTAAGATGGCAGATTGTGATAATGAAAATCCACGTAAACTCTTAAGAGATTATGCTGCGCCAACAATTCAAGGCACCACATCAAGTATCAGAAGACCTGCAATTCAAGCAAACAACTTTGAGATCAAGCCGTCACTTATTCAGATGCTTCAACAATCAGTGCAATTCAGTGGACTACCAAGCGATGATCCAAACGCTCACATCGATGCTTTTCTTGAAATCTTTGACACCATTAAATATAATGGAGTTACAGATGATGCTATTAGATTGAGATTATTTCCATTCTCTCTTAGAGATAAAGCTAAAAGTTGGCTTTCTTCTCTTCCCGCGGGATCAATTACTACATGGAATGATATGGCTCAGAAATTTCTTGGTAAGTTCTTTCCACTTGCAAAGTCTGCGAAGATACATAACGATATTACTAATTTTATGCAGATGGATAATGAATCATTATATGAAGCATGGGAACGATTCAAAGAATTTCTTAGGAGATGCCCACATCACGGACTACCCGTATGGATGCAGGTACAAACTTTTTATAATGGCTCTAGTGCAAATCTTCATTCTATGATTGATGCAGCTATAGGGGGGACTTTAAATAATAAAACACCAGAAGAAGCCTACAATCTATTAGAGGAGATGGCGTCCAATAGTTATCAGTGGCCTACCGAGAGATTACCAATGCGAAAAGTTAGCGGAGTTCATGAAGTTGATGCTTTTGCTGCAATTGCTGCACAATTTGAAACACTCAACAAAAAGCTAGATAATATGAGTGTTTCAGCCATGAAAATTCACAATTTGACATGTGATTTTTGTGGTGGAGGACATGTTAGCACAGAGTGTTAGGTAGGTAATACTTTCAAACAACCTAGTGAAAATTCTAACTTTGTTGGGAATTTTAACAGGTCGCAGAATAATCCCTACTCCAACACATACAATCCGAGATGGCGCAATCATCCAAATTTTTCATGGAATAATCAGAATGTGATGAGACCACTGGGATTCAAACAATTAGAAAAGACAAAGTCAAATTTGGAAAATATAGTCACCAAACTTGCTAACACAACTCATGACTTCATCAAAAGCACGGATGTGAGATTTCAAAACTAAGAGGCTTCAATCAGAAATCTGGAGATGCAAGTGGGTCAATTAGCAAGCATGATGTCAGGGAGACAATAGGGTTCTTTGCCGAGCAACACAGAGAAAAATCCAATTGAAAACATAAAGGCTATTACCCTGAGAAGTGGTAAACAAGTGGGAGAAGAAGAGATTGTCAAAGACAAGGAAGAGGTGGTCAATAAACAATCAAAGGAGACAAGTAAGAGTAAACTTTTTCCAGATAATCCCAAACCATATGTGCCGCCAATTCCATTCCCTCAACGACTCCAGTAGCACAAAATAGATAAGCATTTTTCTAAATTTCTTGATGTATTTAAAAAATTGCACATTAACATTCCTTTTGTAGATGCTTTAGCGCAAATGCCTAGTTATGCAAAATTTTTGAAGGAGATTTTGGCAAACAAAAGGAAACTTGAGGATTATGAAACTATGAAGTTAAATGAGGAGTGTTCAGCCATCCTACAAAACAAATTGCCTTCGAAATTAAAAGATCCAGGGAGTTTTACTATTCCTTACACTATTGGGGATTCTTACTTTGAAAAAGCATTATGTGATTTAGGTGTAAGTATTAATCGATACCTTATTCTGTTTTCAAGAAATTAGGATTGGGTGAGGTAAAAGCAACCACGGTGTCACTTAACCGGCGATCGATCAATTAAATATCCGAGAGGTATTGTGGAAGATGTTTTGGTAAAAGTTGACAAATTTATCTTTCCTGCAGATTTTATAGTTCTTGACATGGAGGAAGATTTTGAGGTACCACTTATCTTAGGTCGACCTTTTCTAGCAACAGGAAGAACTTTTATTGATGTACAACAGGGGAAGTTGATCCTTAGAGTTCAAGATGATCTTGTTTCATTTAATGTTTTTAAAGCAATGAAATATCCATTTGATGATAATTCTTGTTTTAGAGTTGAGACAGCTTGACAAGTTGGTGAATAAGGTTTTTCAGAAAATATTTTTAAAGATCCACTTGAAGCATGTCTGATTCAACCAAGGGACAAAGATATTCAGAATGAGGAGATAAAGGAATACACAAATTTGATGGAGGCAATTCCACCATATTCAAGGCAAAAGGCAATTAAATCTGAAGAGTTGGAACGACACATTACAAAGCCTAAACCATCAATTGAAGAGCCTCCAATTCTTGAACTCAAACCCTTAACTTCTCATTTGAAATGTGCTTATTTAGATGGAGTTTCTTCTTTACCGGTAATTATATCTTCTTCTTTGACAGATTTGATGGAGGAGAAATTGCTCAGAGTATTAAGAGAGCATAAATGTGCAAATGGATGGAAAATAACTGATATCAAGGGAATTAATCCTTCAATTTGCATGCACACAATTTTGATGGAGGAGCAATATAAACTCACAATCCAACCTCAGAGGCGTTTGAACCCGAAGATGCAATAAGTAGTGAAAGCTGAGGTAATTAAGCTACTTGATGTAGGTATCATCTATCCTATCTCTGAAAGTTCTTGGGTAAGTCCTGTACAAGTTGTGCCAAAGAAAGGTGGTATGACTGTTCAGAAAAACGACAACAATGAATTGATTCCAACTAGAATAGTTATTGGGTGGCGTGTGTGTATGGATTATAGAAAATTGAATGATGCCACTAGAAAAGATCACTTTCCTTTACCATTTATTGATCAGATGTTAGAAAGACTTGCAGGGCATGCATTTTATTGCTTTTTGGATGGATATTCGGGATATAATCAGATTCCTATTGCACCAGAATATCAAGAGAAAACTACTTTTACTTGTCCCTATGGTACTTTTGCTTTTAGAAGAATGCCCTTTGGTCTTTGTAATGCACCAGCTACTTTTTAGAGATGTATGATGGCTATTTTTTCTGATATGGTTGAAAAATATATTGAGATTTTCATGGATGATTTTTCCGTTTTTGGCCTATCATTTGATTCTTGTTTAAATAATTTGGCTTTGGCCTTACAAAGATGTGAGGAGACTAACCTTGTTTTGAATTGGGAGAAGTGTCACTTTATGGTGCAAGAAGGAATAGTGCTCGGGCATAAAATTTCTCGAAATGGAATAGAAGTCGATTGAGCCAAAGTGGAGGTCATTGCAAAATTACCTCCGCCAACATCCGTGAAACTTGTCGAGGATTTTTGGGGCATGCAGGATTTTAAAGCGATTTATAAAAGATTTTTCAAAGATTGCTAAACCTCTTTCTAATCTTTTGGAAAAAGATGCTCCTTTTAAATTTTCTATTGAATGCATGTAGGCTTTTAACACTTTAAATGAGAAGTTAATATCAGCACCAATTATGACAGCACCAAATTGGGATTTACCTTTTGAGCTGATGTGTGATGCTAGCGATTCCGCAAAGAGGAGCGTTTTGGGACAAAGGAAGAATAAAATTTTTTAAACCATATACTATGCCAGTCGAATCTTGTCAAGTGCACAATTAAATTATTCAACAACAGAAAAGGAACTTCTAGCGATAGTATTTGCTTTTGATAAATTTCATTCTTATTTAATTGGCTCAAAAGTTATAGTTTATTCTGACCACTCTACTCTTAAGTATCTGCTTGAAAAGAAAGAATCAAAACCCAGGTTGATCAGGTGGATTCTATTGCTGCAAGAATTTGATTTGGAAATCAAAGATAAGAAAGGGACTGAAAATCTAATTGCCGATCACTTATCAAGAATTCCAAATTTAAAGGAAGAGGTAAGACCAATTTTGGAAGAGTTCCCTGATGAGAAAATTTTTTCCATCAAGTCAATTCCTTGGTATGCTGACTATGTAAATTATTTGGTAAGTAATGTTCTTCCTCCCGAATTATCATATCAACAGAAGAAAAAAAATTCTTTCTCGATGTTAAAAATTATTTTTGGGAAGAACCTTTCTTGTTTAAAGTATGTGCAGATCAAGTTATAAGGAGATGTGTTCCAGATGAAGAGAAGGCAAATATTCTACATCATTGTCATGATGGAGAGACAGGTGGCCATTTTGGTTCCACAAAAACTGCAGCTAAGATTTTATAATATGGATTTTATTGGCCTACACTTTTTAAAGATGCATACTCCTATGTAGCTTCATGTGATAGGTGTCAAAGAACTGGAAATATTTCAAGAAAAAATGAGATGCCTTTAAACAACACTATTGTGTGTGAATTATTTGATATCTGGGGTATTGATTTCATGGGACCCTTTACACCTTCTTATGGAAATTTATACATTTTAGTGGCTGTGGAGTATGTGTCTAAGTGGGTAGAAGCTGTAGCATTGCCAACAAATAATGCTAAGGTTGTGGTGAAATTTTTGAAGAAAAACATTTTTACCCGATTCGGCACTCCTTAGGCAATCATAAGTGATAGGGGGACACATTTTTACAACAAGCAATTTCAAGTACTTTTGAGTAAGTATGGAGTCACACATAAGGTTGCAAACCCTTATTATCCTCAGACTAGTGGTCAAGTAGAGATTTCAAATAGGGAAATTAAGAGAATTTTAGAAAAAACAGTGAATGCCTCTAGGAAAGATTGGTCAATAAAACTTGATGATGCACTTTGGGCCTATAGGACAACGTTCAAAACTCCAATTGGGATGTCTCCTTTTAGGCTAGTGTTTGAAAAGGCTTGTCACTTACCAGTGGAATTAGAGCATAAAGCATATTGGGCATTGAAATTTCTGAATTTTGATATGCAAATGCGGCAGTAAAGAAAGATTATTGCAACCGAATGAATTGGAGGAATTTCGCAATGAGGCCTATGAAAATTATAAGTTGCACAAGGAGCGTACAAAAAGATGGTATGACAAGCACATATTCAGAAGAGAGTTTAAAATTGGTCAAAAAGTTTTACTTTATAACTCTCGTCTTAAACTTTTTCCAAGAAAGTTGCGATCTAGATGGTCTGGTCCTTTCACAGTTACATAGGTATTCCCATATGGAACATTTGAAGTTGCGCATGACACTGAGGGCACATTCAAAGTGAACGGTCAACGTTTGAAGCCCTACTTTGAAGGTGGTTACAATAAGCAGAAGACCACCATTGAACTTCATCCTTTAGAATAGCGACATCCGAGATAGTTTGGCTGAAAACTATAAAGCAAGCGCTTCTTGGGAGGCAACCCAAGCATTTGAATTATGTTTTTATTTATATTTAAGTTTATGTTTTGCCAAAAAAAAATTAACTTTTCTCTATTTTATCCAGGTTAATTTTTAGGGAGCACCTTTCAAGAGTTTAATCATCAAGATCATTTATGGACTTATCCTACAACCAGGGAAGTTTTCTTCTTCCTATTCTATTTTTCGCATTGAGGACACTGCTTCATTCAAGCTTGGGGGGGGAGAGACAAATTTTTGGAAATTTTTTTTTATCATGATTGCTTTCCTGGTTGTGAATTTTTGCGATTCTTAGGAAAATTCAAATTTTATTTAAACTTGCAATTGATGTGTGAGTTAATCTTAATTCTGATTATGTTGATCCACTTACTGAGCACTAAAAGTCCTTACTTTTTGAATTATGTGTAAATCTAGAGAACATTCATGTGAAATATGTGATTTTCTTAGATTTCACTCAAATCTTAGAATTTGTTTGAGTTTCTCTTGAGGCGAAATCCTAAGCTAAATCTAATTGAGAAAATGATATAGGCAGTTTTTGGATCGATTGAGCCTTTCAAGCCAACCTTATTTATTTATCCCTAGTCACCCCGTTGAGCCTTAATTATTACCCAATTTTTCATTGACACCCATTATGTTTAGCATAGCCATTATCAAATTATATCCTTATCCCTTGCCCTATGAACACGTTGATTTTCTTTTGGGATAAAAAAATTATTTGAGCTTGATAGAAATTTGGGAGGAATGATGGAGTAAAAAGAAGAAAAAAAAAGTGATTGCAGTGGTTGTTGGGGGTGTATTGTCAAAAAAAAATATTACTTTTATGGTTCCCTATCCAACTTTCAATTGAGTGAGCCTTTTGGATACTCAATGGGTTGGAAATTTTTATGTTATATTAGGAGGGACTTTGGGAGAAACTCCACCATAAAGCAATTCAAAAAAAAAAAATGATGATGATGTATGGTGGCAGAAAAATTATCTTGAAGGAGTGAAATTGAATAGTGACATTGGCTCTAATTAGATCCTAGAAATCAACGTGTTGATGGGTGATTTGAGCTTAAAATTCCCGTTATCTCACCTTTAGCCCAGCCTTACATTACAACCCGAGAAAAATCCTATTGATTTTTGATTGGATAATTAGCTTACATTAGTGGAGAGAGTAATGAAAAGCAAACCTATGAGATTTGGTCATAATTATTGAGAATTTTTTAGAGGTTGCATGTTAATGTGAATTTATTTGGATTGCATATAATTCGAAAAAGATGAGAACTCTCACACACACACTTGGATCATATAGTTAGAATTGGTCTTCACTTATAAATCGATTTCAATGTTTGGATGAAATTTGTGCTTTTCTTTGAATTGTGAATTTAAGCAGTTATAGAAAGATGTCATGGAGGAGGTTGTTAGCTTGAGTATGTGTTATGTCTTACTTTTGCTCGAGGACTAGCAAAATGTTAAGTTTGGGGGTTTGATAACTCTATAAAAAAAGAGTTATTTTACCTATTTTAGGCAACAATTAATGCATTATCTATGAGAAAATATTTGGATTTTCTTCTGTTTATTTTAATTTTCTTTGTTTATGCAGAATAATGAGATATGGAGAAGATAAAGAAAAGAATGACAATTATCAGGAATTCAAATAAAAGCAGCAGTGGAAGATGGATATTAAATGAGGAAATTCTTGATTTTGTTCCCTAATGTTATCTGCAAGCATTGAGAGATAGATATTTTAGATTTCCTATAAATAGGAAGAGAGAGCAGCTAGGGTTTTTTGGGGGGTTATATCGTTTTTCATTCTTCGAGAGTTTTTTCAAGTATTTTGAAAAGAAGACAAAAGTGGTGACGGAATTCTTGTCCTTTGATTCAAGATGCTGGGTTTGATCTATATTTTTATTTTTATTTCTTATTCTACTATGTTCTAATTTTCTTTTGTTAGGGCTACGATGTAGTCTAACCATGATGATATGAATTTCATGATTTTTATGTTTTATAATTGATTTCATTCATGTGAGTTAAACATTATTGCATTTAATGCTTTTGAGTGACTGACCACCACTTGAATGATCTGATGTGCATGTTTGAGACTGAGAGGTGATAATATGCAATTGCTCATTATAATATATAACCATGAATTAAACGTGGATAGAAATATACCGCGTTATTTGTGTAGCTTTCGGTGATAAGGTGATCCAAAAGACTCATTGTAAACCGGGAATATTCATAGTTTTTAATGCACTCATGTTTATTTTAATTCACATAGAGATATAGTGGATTAATAAGCTAAGTAGGTTTGCTATACCTAGAGATATGATAGTAAATAGATTAGGAAATTCCGCTATCACATGTTTGAAATCGTTCTTGTATTCACAACAATCTGAAATGCATATCTAGTGGTTATGGTGAAATCGGATGCTCTAACATATTTATCGATTGATTTTACTGCATTTAGTCTTCAAGTTTTGTTTTTAATTTATTTTAAATTATATTTTGATTTGTTAGATAAATTTTAGAATTAATCTATTTTAGTATTTAATTAGTTTATTAATCATCGATCTCCGTGGGACGATACTTTTCTCATCATTATATTACTTGTTCGATACGTGCACTTGCGTTTAGAATTTCACGAACAATCTAGCAAAAACATTAAATAAAGACCAAGACTTTCATGGATGCACATCAATGGTTAGAGAAATCAAAATATAATACCTTTTTTGCCCACAAGTCCTTGTCTCGTAATGTTTAAAGATTATCTTTTTGTTTGTTAAATAAGAAAGACAAAGCATGTGCTTTGGGCTAATTAAAAAAAAAAGGGCGGGCTAAGCATACCAACAAATCCACAATAGAAGTTGCTTTATTTTGCTCTAGAAATAGTGAACCAGTAAAATAATACCAAACAACAATATAAAATCTAGTGGAAATTATACTTTACACATCACACTAATGAACAGAAAAAAATTGTTTAAAAGGACCATGATTCTCCCTTCAAACAACTCCCGATCATTTACTACTACCTCAGCACCCTCCAACAAATCATTGCCGCCCAACTTGATGCAAATCTTCGGCATTGTAACTACTACTTAAAGCCTACATTAATCGAATACAAAATATGCGATCAAAGAGGGGAATCTTTTATAGAGCGTGTGCTCTCCACCCAGAAAGCTTGTGCTTTCCATCTAGTCTTTTCATTTGTTTATCTACATCTTTTGTTGCAGCAAGAAGGCATCTTCTTTTCATTAATAATCACGGGATTCGTAATCATTCAAAGATCACGTGCTCTCCACCATGACGCATGTGCTCTCCATCGAAGATTGGCCTTGGGAAGAGGGCACACATAGCCATTTTCTTTTTGTCCATGACAGGCATAACCCAATGACATTGTCTTTTTTGTTTTTTGGTCGGTGATAATGGCTTGACTTAGAGGGCTAGGTCCATCGAAACGAGAAGAAATGCATTGCACTACTCCAAATCACAATAACTTTTAAAATTGGATTAATCAATAGACAACTCACCTAGGAAGACCTGTTCATCAGACAGTGTATTCGGGAATCGTTCAAAACCATGTGCTTACACCCAGAAAGCATGTTCTCTCCATCTAACCTTTTCATTTGTTTATCTTAGATCTTTTTGTGCAACAGAGGAATGCATTCATTAAACATTTTGTATTGGGAATAGTTTGGAAAGATGTGCATTTCACCCAGAATTCCCGTGCCCTTCTTCATAGGCAATGGTAATTTGATGATTATGATTGGTACGAAGAACAAGAAGGTTGCTCCTAGTAATGTTTTTTCTGTTTACCGCAGGTGAAAGCACATGTTCCTCTTTTCTTTTTGTCTTTCATCGATCTACGATTAAGAAAAAATGATGAGTTTTCCACAATTTGATAACATCATAATGAAAAATTCACAAGGAGGTTAGAGCCACATTTATCTGTTTAACCATACGAATTTTTTTTGGGTCTAAACATTTCACTTCTTTTAGGTGGTGACTTTGAATATATTTTTTGCCATCTCTGTTCTCTCTATCTCTCTATCGTGTCATTTACTTTCTCATAGTGGGCATGCACGATGATGAATATTTACTTTTCATTCACACACACACATATATATTATGAATAATTTGTAAAACATGGACTAAACACTTAATTCGGCCGTTACATGCATTATCGGTCCCCTTTCTCTCTCGGCCTCATTAATTAATAGGGCTTATTAATGAGCGTGCCTGATCCCATTTATGCATGGGCTTATGATCATTGTGTATGTACTTTTAAAATTAATCTTTCATTTTAGGAATTCATGAGCAATAATTGGAAATTTCCAGAACTAATTGAATTTTTTCTATCTTTTCGCTCCATCTTATTTAGAACAAGAGTTGGCTTCATCAATGACGGGCATGTCACAATGTTCAAGCTCGTCACTGGAAATTTCAGCGAGGGGCTCAACTTTAGCAGCAGAAGGGCTGACCGCAAAGCTCAAGCCTTTTCCCCCTTCGGCTCCAAAGACACAGTTTTGTTGATCAACCCACTTTGCTTTAGTGTCGGTAGAACAACTTTAAAGCATTTAGAAAAAGAAATGGGCCCCTTGTCTGCCATTATTAGTAGAAGAAGATAAGAAGAAAACAAAATAAAGGTGAAGCGTGCAAGCTTGATGGAGATGGAGAAGGTGAGGAAGGGGACCCAAAATTTGGAATAATTTCGCACTTTTTTGCATTAGAATTGCGAATGGAGTATTTCCATCTACACACCAAAAGCAACCCAACCAGATAAACAGGGCTAAAGTTCCTCGGCGGTAGATGCTTCCGAGCCAGCATTGTATTTACATTACCTTTCCTTTGAGATGAAGCGAGAAACAGTGCTGGACCTCTTGGCGAAACATATTTTCTGCGCCTTACCTCGGGTAGAATCAACGAATGTATCATTACTAATGGTACAAGGAAGATAACTGATGCAATCGTAAATCTGTGACCTTTTGTTCCAACGGAGGAGGATCTTCCTTATAGCGAAGCTATACCAAATATGTCAAGTACTGATGTTGCTTCTGCTTATTTGCTAGAGCACTTCACGAAACAAATGTGATGTTGCAGTGATACGGCAACATTCAGAAATAATGATCAGCAGATCCCCATTGACAGCTGTATCCAAGTCATTCTCACTTTTTTGGAGTGCTCTCTCAAGAGGCTGAAACATGTCATAACAATGTTCATTAGTAGACATATTAGCTATATTTTATTAAGAAAATGATACAAATTGTCTATGAAGTTTAGTTCAATATGCAATGTAATCTCTGAACTTTAGTCTAATAAGCAATGTCATCCATAAACTTTTGATTTATTTTATTTGATCCCTAAACTTTTTGCAAATATTTAATTTAGTCATTGGATTATCTCTAAACTTGAATTAATGGAAGAACGACATTGACCATTTTCATATAAATGAATAAGAAGATAGCTTTATTTAATAAAATTAGCAAAAGTGCATACTAGTTGTGTGTAAAATTCAAATTATTGATTCATAAAAAGTTATTTACACAATATGAGGAAATTGTATCTATATACGTTTACATGGAAAGAGAAACATATCAAGTTTGAATTGGTAAAAAAAAAATTTAGAAGATAGAAAAATTCAAATATTAAAATCGAATTACATAAGAGAATATAACAAAATATTGATGTACACATAGTCCAATGCTAGATAACTCAAATTTGTTGAAGAGAACCCAAAAGAAGGAATCAAGAAAGATCTCTTCAATGGCCATGAGCGAGTTACTCCATTGTAGGAGTTATGGCGAAGCAAAATAATGAGGAGCTAATGGAGAGAGAACCATAAAAGTTCAAGAAGATCATGACTTTTACCTATTAAAGGTATCATTTTCAGACAATGACTTTCACCTACTAAATATATCATTTTCTTTTTTTTTGCCGAAAGTGCAGCAAAACTAAAAAGCAATGGTGGGGGAGAAAC
Source organism: Eucalyptus decipiens (assembly GCA_014182575.1). NCBI lineage: Eukaryota > Viridiplantae > Streptophyta > Magnoliopsida > Myrtales > Myrtaceae > Eucalyptus > Eucalyptus decipiens. Next base: position 11,750,510 of record CM024610.1, on the reverse strand, counting down.
TTTAATAGAATTTAGGAAGGATAAGACTTTGGCTCACCTTTTGATGGTGGGAAAAAAATTTAATAGTTTTCAAAAAGATCAATACTTTACACGTTAGGTCATTTGATTGTGAGAAAAAAATTAATAAATTCCAAAAAGTCTAAGACTTCTGTATGTTTTTTAATAGTGCACGCCTTTTGATAATGAAAAGAAATTTTAATGAATTCCAAAAAGACTAAGACTTTTGCAGGTAGGTGGTGCACGTCTTTTATTGGCGGGAAATAAATTTCAATTAATGCCAAGAACACCAAGATTTTGTATGTCTTTCTTGGTGTTACCAGTAGAATTTCCAGGCATTATAAGTCTTGCTTAAAATTAGCAGCACCATAATTTTCCTCTAACTCTTTTTGGGGCTAATCATTTTGGGATTTTTTCATTCGTTAATCTCTATTGTATCTTTTCAAATTTGAGTTCAACAAAAGAAAAAGAAAAAAGAAAAGAGAAATAGGGGTGTGCAGCCGGATCGGATATACCTAGTTCTCGGACCGGCCCACCCGAAAAACAAGGTTAGGAACCGGTTCCCAAAATTCGGAACCGGTTTAAACCGGTTCAGGAGCAAGTTCTGAGTGATTACCCACTTAGAAACCGGTTCCCGAACCGGTTTTGTAAGTAGAGGTCCAAAACCCTTTTTTTTTTCTCCCGATTTCTATTCTTACTCCTAAAATCACACAATATTTTTCCTCTTGACTCTCTCAAATACGCATGGCACTCCTTTGTCATTCTTCTTCCTCACTTGCTTCCCTCCCTCACTGGCTCCCTCTCACACCGTCTGATGGACGGATGGTGTTCATTGATGCCAAATTCTTATGTATCACATGAATTGGCTCGCCTAATTTCTCTTTTGTAGGAGGAGTTATGCTTATAGAAATGAGTAGCTTTATGTAGTAGTTGTGGGAATAAGACTAATATTAGATCCATCTTTGTTGCTAATTCTTTGCCTTATGATTTTATTTATTATAATTAGCCTTATGGATCCTTAATTTTCCGTTTAGTCAAAAAGTTAATGTATTAATTTATTACTAGTGCTTAATATTTCAATATAAAGGAGGATTACGTTGTTTTCTCGCTTATTAATATAAAATTCGAAATCGTATAGGATATCAAGAAATTATAAAACAGGTTCTAGTAGAAACAGGGTTGACTCTAGAACCATATCAGAAAAACAGGATGGGTCGGGTACATGGTCCAATACAAATAGGGTCGAGTATAGAGTCCAGAAAATGGGAACCAGTTATAACAGGGTCGGGTACATAGTCCAGGTTTAAACCCTACTCACCCTAGACCCGATCACCCCTAAAGAGAAAGCCTAAAAGGAAGAAACAACAAAAAGTTAAAAAAGAAATAAATAAAGAAAGGAGCAAGAAAGGGCACCATCAAAGCATGGCCATGGCTTTGTTGTTGCCACTAGCACGGTCACTACAGTGACTATTTCCAATTTTGCCACCTTACAGTGACGTTTGTAGATAACATTTTTCTTGAGATGCTTTTCTTCGTGCGGTTTAGAAGTCAAGGATAATGACATCAAAATTATCATAACTTTTGCTTAATTTACTATTGACTACCAAAGGTTTTCTTTTTTTAATTACGTACCTCATTTTTTTCGAATTTGATTCAATTTGAAGCATTCATTAAACGGAATTATCATGTCATATGATTTTGCTGACATGATTTGGTCACCATTAGAGATAATGTAAGAGTAAGGTTAGGCACTGTGCAGGACTTAGACGATTGTAGCGTCTAATATATCTTAGCCATATATATCTCAATCGAGATATATTAGATGCTATATGTCAAAAAGATTGCAATGGCTATATATCAAACCTATTCAAAGACTAAAGTTCTCAATGTTGATTTCCTTTAGATTTTCTGTAATCATTCGATCATAAAGCATTACTCTTGCCCCTTTTTCTTGGCCAATTCCATCGCTTTTCCTTTGATCTATTCACCCAAAACTAAAAAGGTATGTGCAGGTAGTTTGGCATAAATAAGCTTGAACCAGTTTGAAAATATACTGATTTTTAAAATTGGATCAACCTAGTTTTAGAGTCTGACGGGTACAGAACTGGGCTTTTGGCTACTGTTGCACATGGAGAGACTCAAGCACTGAACTCCACAGATAACTGGCACTTCACTTTACCACCAATATCAATTTGACAACATTACTTATCTATAATCATTTGCTCATGACATCCTCACTGATTCACCAACCTCTTGGACCACAGACCGGCAACCTAACCAGTTCTCTGACTGGCCCGGAATTGAAAACATTGGTGCAAAATTCCAATCTCTTCTTAAAACAAGTAGGTATGACTATCTAATATGAATTGAGCCATAATGCATGCAATACTTTTGCCATGTTACGGAAGATGATAGCTAAGTAATTATAACTGATAAAAATTGATGCTCCTCTTTCTCCTTGATCGTATGAGATCTAGAAACCTTCGTAGTGCACAAATGAGGTTCATGCTCAACCTCCATGGTACATTACTCCTGTCGCTGCTCTAGTTGGAGATATGACTGGTGCTTGACCTTTCCCTTAAAAAAATTTCATGTCCAACGGCGAGTCTTTGCTCTGGCATCTCCAATGGTGAGTCTTTGCTTTGGCATCGCACAGACTTTGATTTTATATGCTAATAAATCTTAGTCAAGAGGGAAAGAAAATAATCTACCACTCTTGGGAACCTTATGTGCTTTAGAAAATTAGTCGAGCATGGCATGCTATCGAGGCGTTGGAGGACTTTGTCAGGCTTGAGAAGAGATCTAATTGCAGCAATCAAAAGAAATGAAATCTATCAACCATTGGATTTTGTTATAAGCAAAAACCAGAAAATGATGCAGTGCAATATATTTAGCTACACAGTGGCAATTTAATTTGTCACATACAGTTTTGGATATCATGATTTTTATGAGCACAAGAAGAAATCTAATCGCAACATTTGGAGGTGAATTACTCAACGTCATCTGTAGTAAGTTTGCTAAGAATTTTCTTTTGATAAGCAAAAGCAATTTATTGCACAATGGCGTCAAGCAGATGCTAGCCCATGTGACAAATCAGAAAGGCAATTCATGCTATGAGGTATAAGCAAGAATGCACGTTAGTAATGTCATTTTCACACAACCAAAACCTGCAGAAAACCGTCCATCGTTCAAATTTAAAAACTAGGCCTGCTATTTTCAAAGGCTCTCCTATTTCTTTCTTCAAAACGAAACAGTAAGCTAATGAAATGAATCAACCATAAACACAGCCCCACATAGACAAGGAGTAATAAAAACTACTTACTGTTTGATGTTAGGTTCTAAAATCCAACAAAAGAAGGTTCTCTTGTAGAACCCGAAAACAGGAGTTTGCCATAGTTTCATGGAGATTTTGAACAGAAATTACAAGACCTATGTGACAGGAAAGCAAATGAAAATACGTTGCAGAAGGCAGTCTCAGATATTGTGGACCTGAATATCCATGCACAGTGATGAACAAGGAATTACTGCAGGGTGAGCTCGGCATCTAATTTGTAACAACAAGAGAGAGAATGTCGATCATTGTAGCAGCAAAGGCTATGTTCTTCATAATAGCTACTACCCAATCATCTCTTTGACCCAACAATTGAGATTCATATGCAGGGTGGCAAGTTCATCTTCAGAATAGCAAATTAGTACAGCTACACTCATTAAGTCAGACCAATAACTGAGGATGAACCAGTCACCGTAAATAGACTGCTTCTGATGTCCTTGATGGCACCAAGGCGAGCTGAGAGTTGCCAAAAGCATTATCCGCACATTCTTTCTGAAGCATTGATTTCAGGAGTTCCGGTGGCAATGTTTAGGACTAACAAGGAACGAGATGGATCAGTCCGCTATTAATTAACTTGGTTTATAGATGTAAGCAGAGTTTGTCTAATTAAATCTGCACAAAAACTCGAAACATTGAACTTATGAAGAAGACTGGAAAGCAAGTTATCTTGACGACTTGAATAAGAACATATGACCTTAAAATAAATCATGAGGCTTGTATTTATCGTCAATTTCATGTATATCCATGAAGGAGCTGTCTCCAACTGCAACATCCTCCAATTCACTGATGGCTTCTGTTTGGTTAAGTTGCATAGCAATGCCTCCATCCTCAAAGCTACCCTCTAGAAAATCATTATCTTCTGTATCTGATAAGTCCATAAAAGTTTCTTTTTCTTCCTCCCTGTATAAAAAATAAGGCTTAGGGCCTTTTCCTTCCAAATAACCAGCGGACATTTCTGAATCAGCTCCGCACCTTCATAAGCTCCTGTCAAGAACACACTAAACCTCTTCCCCCTCTCAGAGACATAGCAAACGCCATAATGTTTCAACAGAAGTCTCATCAGCTTCTGAGGCATCGCAAATTCTTGTGGAAAGTGCACGAGGTGATTGGTTACCAACCTCTTTTCCATTGTGAAGCTAAGAGGGGATCGGTTACCAACCTCATTTCCATTGTGAAGCTAAGTAACTCGTGCATTGCTGCAATGGCTCTCTTATTGAATTCTTTCAATCCAGCTTGAAGGCCACATGCATCAGCATAAGCAGATAAGTAAGACATTTTCTGAAAGTGCTCAATTTTCCCTCCTTATCTATACACCTTCTTATGACTGGCAGGAAACTTCAAGGGGAAAGTAGGGAAAGCAACCCTGGAGTATGAAAGGCTTTCTCCAACTCGGTGATAGCCCAAGCAGGATTCCACTCTACGAGCTTGAGATAATCAACTTCATCTGGAGATTTAACCACTTTGAAGTGCTGCAGATACTTGTGTACCCACTTGCCCCTAAAATCAGCTGGCAAACCAAACTCTCTCCTTAAATGAGCAATTTTATCTACAGGAAGCCATTTATCGACTGACATCATCAACATCCTAGTCATGTATTCAACAGCCATGCCAGAGTGTCCACTAATCAATCTCTCCTCTTCCTCTGATCTTCCTCTAAGAAGTCTTCAGCTTCTTTAGTCAATTCCAAACCACAATACCGCCTTCTGATCCCTATACAACTCAAACAGTTTTGGTGACTTCCGAATAAAATCCACTATACCGTTTGGCCTGGGTATAGATCCAGCGACCTCACAGGGATTATCATCTTGGGTTCCTTCTATAACATTTCCATCAAAGTCTCACTAAAACTCCAGTTGTCTTTGCTCCTATCCTGCACTCTCTTGCTGGTGGTCATGAATCCACGCTGCGACCAGTTAAGTAAAATCTCACTAAAACTCTAGTTTCCTCTCAGGGTAGGTAAATGCACTAGCGTGGTGACAAGTAACCAAACTCTCTTGCCGCACTCCATTCATCGGAGGAAGCTACGGTTTTACTAATGATTTGAAGACGGGTCATGTCAAGATGGCGTCGCTCCAAATTCAAGAAACAAGCACAAGAAAAGCTAATGCCTCTCACTCAGGACAAACATCAAACGGCTTACGTGCAATGGAATTGGGAACAACAAGAGCCCAAGACAAAAACATTCGAGAAGATCGCCATAAATGCGCGATTACCACCTCTCTTGGATCACTCGATCAGCATCAGTCTCGACTTCGACAGAAGCTGGTTGGGATTTCAGGCGGGGTTTGTGCAGAGAACGAAGAAGAAGAAGAAGCAGCGAGGCACGAAGAAGAGGGAACGGGCGGTAGAGACAGAACGGATTGTCGTTTTGGTTTTTGCGTTTCTCGTCGCGAGAGAGATGATATTTTGATTTAAATAATTAAAAGAGCTCGAGGGTCTTATAAATGGTGATATTCTTGTGTTTTTTTTTTTTAAAAAAAAAAGTATAAACATAAAAAATCCGAGTTAAAATCATAATCAAGTTTAATAATAAAAAATTGAATCATATCAAAACCAAACATTGTATCTCGTAGACAATTGAACGTCTTCTCTCATTATACATATGTTTAAAAGCTTACATAAAAGAACAAATTTTTTAAGAAAAATATGAGGAAAAATATGTCAGATATTACTAATGGTTCTATATTTGACACAACGACAATGACTTTGGTGGCTCTACCAACTACAATAGAAGCACTTGTATCTAAATAATGAGTTTTGGGAGGCAATTGATGTTGATTTAGTGATTTCAAGGGTGAGCACCGATTTAGGATCAACTCCAGACTGACCCTAGACCGGCCCAATCTGGTTGGTCTTGGGCCGGTTCCTAAGGGGGATGGGATAACCCCAAACAAACCAAAACTAACCATGCATATTATATATATAACATATCCAATATATTATATGTTTTTATTTTCTCTAAACCCTGGAATTTCATCTTGTGTTCTCTTCCTTCTTATGCAATTTAGTTTGCCATATAAATTAGAAGTAGAAAGAAATAGCCCTAATTCGATTAAAAAAAGTAGAAGCCCTCTTTGCTAGCCTCGACCTTGTGGCTCGACTCTATTCACTCACCTCTGTTTACTCACCTCTAGTCTCTCCCCGCTTACCTCACCTAATCTTTTTATGTTTGTCATTTTTAGTAAGTGTGGATGTTCTATTGTTATATTATCTTATATTAATGTTTGATATGTACTGGAGTTCATAATTTGGTCGTTCAATGTCATATTGTTGATGGATTTGTTATGTGAAATAGTATATTTGCTCTTTCAATAAATATAAAGGATGAAATAATAAAATCGATTTGTCATGGATTGATCCTAAAATCGGACCGAACCGATAGGTCAGTTTGGGCCTTGGTCCTAGTCTCAACAGAATTGGTCTTTACTCTTAAAAACTGTGAATCAATATTGTGCAAATTGATCCGGCCCTTAGGTTAGGTGCTAGACCAGCTCATCCCAAACCATGGTCGTCCCTAGTAATTTCCCAAGATTGAAAGCTTTAGATAGAGTAGGAGGTGCTCATGTGCAAGACCTATCTCGAGTGCTCAGGCTCTGAAGCTCATCGAGAGCTTCCATAAAAAGGCATAGGGCCTGTTTGGTTGGGCATTTGGAAATGGCTTTTGGACTCTAAAGTCCCTTTGCCAAATACAAACGCGTTTGATTCGATTTTTTGGGTGACTTTGGCAAGATGCAATTGCATCTCCAAGTGGCTCTAAGGGCCTTTAGCCAAATGGAGGTCCGGAGGTGCTTTGGGAAGTTGGGCCTGTTTGGTTGGGCATTTGGAAATGGCTTTTGGACTCTAAAGTCCCTTGGCCAAATACAAACGCGTTTAATTCGATTTTTTGAGTGACTTTGGCAAGATACAATTGCATCTCCAAGTGGCTCTAGGGGCCTTTAGCCAAATGGAGGTCCGGAGGTGCTTTGGTTCTATCTTAGAAACAAGTGCTAGAACATTGGATTCTTCTCTTCCTTTGGATCTAGTGCGAATTCCTTCATCAATGTTGCCAATGATGAGTTCTTTGGGATGACTTGACTTGTGTTTCCAGCTGTTGTTTGGTTTGAGAGTCCATTGATCCTCTACTTTGGTTGAATCTTCTTGATATGCTTATTGCTATTCTCCAGAAGTCTAAACCTCTTTGGGGGAAGTAGACTTTGTAAAGTCCGGAACGGGTTTAGACTCTTCAAGTTGAGTCTGATTTGGTTGATTTTGCACATAATCTTGAAACTTGATGTTCATAGATTCATCCACAAATTGAATCTTTTTGTAAAAGACCCGGTAAGCTTTGCTTGAAGTCGAATAGCCTAGGAAGATTCCTTTGTCTGATTTGGCCTCGAATTTTCCAGATTGATCATTTGCATTCTTCAGAATAAAACATTTACAATCAAATACATGAAAGTAAGAAACATTAGGCTTCTTTCCTTTGCATATTTCATAAGGAGTTTTTTTTCTAGAATAAGCCTCAATAATACTTTGTTGATAATATAACAAGCAGTGGAAACTGCTTCTGCCCAAAATCGAGAGGAAATTTTGCTTTCTATCAAAAGAGTTCTGGCCATCTCTTGTAAGGATCTATTATTCCTTTTCACAATCCCATTTTGTTCTGGAGTGTATGGGGAAGAGAAAACATGCTCAAAACCAAATTCATCACAGAACTTCACAAAGTTTTGATTTTCAAACTCACCTCCATGGTCAGTTTGTATGCTTGAAATAACATATCATTTTTCATTATGAACCTTCTTTGCAAACTTCGACAAATAAGAGAAAGCTTCAAATTTACTTGCCAGAAAGTATACCCAAGTGAAGTGAGAGTAATCATCCACGATTACTAGGTAATATTTCTTTCCACCAATTTCTGAGTTTTGGTTGGTCCAAAAAGGTCCATATGAAGAAGCTGCAGAGAAACTTGATTCACGGTTTAAAGGAACTTTTAACCTGTTTTCCAAGACACAGGAGTGTATAACTCATTTTTTTGGTAAGCCAGATTAGGAAGTCCTTGAACAAGCTTCTTAGAAGCAATTTTGGCAATATGTTTTATATTAACATGACCAAGCTTTCGATGCCACATGCTTGCTTCATCTTGAATAGAAATAAGACATTGAGAGCTTTCTGGGTTTATATCCTAAAGGTAAATGTTGTCATACTTTCGACTAGTAAAAGATTGAGAAAAGTCTTGGCTTGTTCCAGAACAAATGCATTCTTGGAAGTTTATTCTAAAACCAGTATCGCAAAGCTAACTTATACTCAGCAAATTGCAGTTCAAACCTTCTAACAAGGAAACATTGTTGATAGTTAGGCTGCCAATCTTCACAGTTTCACAACTTACAATTTTCCTTTTGCTATTTCCTCGAAAAGACACTTTTCCACCATTTAATCTAACAAGCTCTATGAAGCAGCTTGAGTCTCCTATCATATGCCTCAAACAACCACTATCCAAATACCATTTGATCTTTCTTTTAACAAAGGACTGTAATCAAAAGAAAAATTCAAACTTTCTTTAGTACCAAGATTTTCTTGGTCCAAGAGAGTTAGTATTGAAAACATTCTTAGCCTAGTCCATCTTAATTAATCTCTAAACCTTGGGACATTCTTTCTCGAAATGTTCGACCTATTACACTTCGAACATTTGAGTGCACTATGGTTAACAGGTTTTACAAAAACTCTTTGAAAGTGACTTTTGTAAAATTTCTTTGCAAGTCTTTGTTTAATTCTTTCTTTTATTTTGGGAAAATCAATTAATGTAACAATTTCTGAAGTCATACCCAAACCAGATTTGTTAAAATAAGGTATATGAGCCAAAAGAATTTTCTCCAGCTTTTTTTAGATCATTTTGAAAATCTTTTGTAATATTGGAAATATTTCTTTTCAAAATGGTGTTTTCCTTTGAAAGAGAATCAAAATTATCTTTCAAATTGTCAAAACTTGTTTTCAGATTTTCAGATTTTTCTTTTAAATAAGCTTCCTGTTACTTGAGCTTAGAATTCTCCCATTTTAATTCGAAAATCCTTTTAAGAGAAGATTTAAGATTGAGATATAGTTCATCTATGTACTTAGAGACTTTGATAGAAACTTTTAGATTACTAACCTCCATTTCTTTGTCTAAATCTGAATTAGAATCTGTTTCTGATTTTGAGTCTGAGTTGGAATGAGCCATTAGACATATGTTGGCATATTTTTCATCGCTTTCTTCACACTCGTGTCACTCCAAATTTCTACTTTGAGTGCCATTTTGTACTTCTTTGTTTTTTCTTTCCTCTTCTTTAACAGAGGATAGTTAGGTTTGATATGCCCATTCTTCTTGCATTGAAGCATATAACATCCTTGCTAGTTTCATTTTCTTCTATTGGTTTCTTTTGGAAATTTTGCGAGCTCTATTTCTTCCAATTGAATCTTCTTCTCTTTCTATTAAGCTTTCTGAATCTTTTGATCATAAGCACTAGCTCCTCATCATCTGAATCTGTATCATCAGAATCAATGTTAGATTTTAAAGCAATTGATTTCTTATCTTTAGGATGTTCCTCATCATTTATCTGCTCCACTTCGTACGACTGAACTGTGTCTATTCATTCATTTACTAATAGAGGCATAATCCTTTAAGTCTCTCTGATTGAAGTCTTTACATGATTCCATTCCTTTGATAGTCCATGCAGTAGTTTATTGACTTTTATTGGTCTAGAAATTGGTTGTCCTTGATAAGCCAGGCCATTCACAATCTCTATAAAGCGACTGAATATATTAGTGATGGATTCTCTAGGCTTCATTATAAAGGCTTCATTATAAAGGCTTCATATTGTCCACGCAGAATATTTATTTTAGTTTCCTTCACACGGTCAATTCCTTTGTAGGTAACATGTAATCTGTCCCAAACTTCTTTTGCTATTTCACAAGAAGAAATTTAGTTATACTCGGTGGGAGATAAGACACAATATAAAGAGTAGATAACTTTAGCATCAAGAGCTTCTCTCTTAGTGATTTCAGCTTGTGTTGTTTCGTCAACATCTACAACTTCTTTCCCTCTGTCTGAGGTTGATGTTGCTTTAGAATTGATCCATTTTTCAACAACATCCCATTTCAGAGGATCTCTTGATCTGAGAAATGCCTTCATCTTGTTCTTCCACACGTTGTACTCCTTTCCATCGAAGTAAGGAGGTTTGGTATTGTGCTGACTTTCAACCAAACCTAGAGCCAAAATACTAGCCATAAAGGATCTTTAGCTTAGAAGTAAAATACTTCAATAATTAAGCACATGAGCTCTATTACAAATTAAAAATGCTAGTATGAACACCTAGAGGGGGTTGAATAGGTGTGAAGAAAATTTTCACGTAAAGTAGTAAAATTATTTTGCTTTTGAAACTGCATTTGAAGAACAACAAACTTTGAGCAAGTTTGGACTTTAACAATTGAATGGAACTACGAGCAAAGTAAAGGAGTTTAGGGAAGAGAATAAGAACACATAATTTATAGTGGTTTGGCTTAGATCAAGCCTACGTCTACTCTCCTACGCTAACAACCTTCGGGCCGGATTCTACTATGAATCAAAAGAGAAATTACAATTTTGTGATTTTGACTTCACAGTGAAAAGTTTCTACTGCTCTCTCACAAAGTCACACTATAAGTTTCTCTCTCTTTTGAGTACAAGCTGAAGCACAGTATATGGAATAACAAGAAACTGGGAAGCTTCAAACTTTAGAATTTCTTTTTCACGAACTTTATCAAATGACTAGAGATGTCTCCTTAAATACTCCTTCATACCTTCTCGAGGAGATCTTCAAGCCGTTTGAAGATTGTGCTGAAAGCCTGTCAATCTTGTTCGTCCATACAATCAAGATCTTGGTTTCCATAAGTAGATTACTTCCAAAATTACTTGTCTTCCAAAGAGATTTGATGTATTGAAATTGATTCCAATAAAGATAACCAATCTCGTAGGTGTTGAACCCAGCCAGTAAGCCATGTATATATTGTAACAAACCAAAGCTTTGAAGATAATCTTGAGTCTAACTTCATTTGTTCATCACGTTCAGTTTGGAATTCATTAGTGTGGGCAGACTTCTAATGTAGAACAAACTTTGACACAAAAGTCTGGAGATCTTCAAAATATCAAAGGAGTTTTCTCCAACACAAGGAAGTGAACATAGTTGTGACAAGTCCACGATCCGATCCCATTAGGGAAGGGATAGAGTCCTTGCTCCCATTGTTAGATCAAGAATTGAAAACTAATGTAGATGGGGCATGAAAAATAACAAAGGAGCCCTTGTTATCATTGCACGATTGGCTAGCGGTTCAATTGTCCAAGCTTGGACAAGGAAAGGATGTTGGAACTCATCGATGAAAGTGGGAGTAGCAGCTCTCCTTCTTGCTTGTAATTATGCTCAATCCCCGACTTCCAAAAGCGATTTTTGAAAGTGATTATAAAACTTTAATTGACGCCATTCAACAAAAGGGTTTTTCCCCTTGGAGCATTCAGCCTTTTGTTGTAGATACTCACTTCCTACTTAAGCTCAATCCAAGTTGGAGCTTGACTTGGACTTGTAGAACTAAAAATGGAACTACATGTGCTTGCAACTTGGGCTTTAAATCAAATACGCACTGCATCCTCTTTTCTTTTCTAAGATCTCTTGTCTAGAAGTTAAAAATATTATATTAGTCTAGTGTTCTTTTATTTATCATTTTAATGTAGGCATTGCATCCATTTTGTAATGTTATGTTTTAAAATGAAACGTTTATTTATAGTAAAAAAAAAAAAAAAATCGAAACATTACTTTTTGGCTCTCATTGATAACTTAAGCAATTTACCTACATTTGGGTCTAATTGATAAGATGCCTCAATATAAGCAGATTATTATTCATGACTCGATCTTATTGGCTATCAATTATAATTGAATCACTAGAAAAATTGCAGTATCTTTCAAAAGTTATTGACATGTGAATACATAACATGAGATTTGGTTGTATGTGGAAATTATTGATAATCTATTAACATTGTTAATCTGATGATTAAGTTATTACTAATAAATTACTAATCAAACTGATTATTTTTATGTGAAATTTAGATGTGATTATCAATGTTGCTAAGTTAAGTGCATTTCTGCTAGGATAATCATCTACTACTCACTTCTATTTATAACTTTTACCCTTGAAATTTGAAAAGAAAAAAAAAGAATTATTGAAGTTACCAAAAGTTATTATATGATTCTGCATGTCAATATTTGAATAAATAGAAAGATTTCAAGTTAAATGAAAACCAAAGCTGAGTTTTGCAATTTTTAAAAAGAGTTAAAAGATAAAAATTAGATAATAAGTTTTCTTATACGATGGAAAATTAGAATATAGCATAGAAAGAGAATTACTAATGTTGATTTTTTTGGTTGGATTTTACAATTTTTTTTTTTTGGCAGAAGAATTTTACTAATGTTGATTAGTAACCGCCTCTATCACAAAATGAAGTCACGTTTGCAGAGGGAACTAGTGTACTTGCCCATGTTTTGCGAGGTTTTATATTTAAAATTTGTTGAAAACTTTATAACTAAATTAAACTCCTTCTCTACTTGATTATATGAATATATAATATTTTTCAATGTTAAAAGAGTGACCGAAACATTAAATTTCGATGATCGAAGAAAATATTACACAAAAACAATATATATTGTTTACTATATGATCAAATACTGTAGGTCAATTTATCAAATATTTTATAAATGAATTTATCATGCCCTATTTGTAATTATAATTCGATACCATTGTGAATGTAAAGTGATTGCTATCTTTTAATTGAGTGAAATTAACTCTAACATTGTATTTTACTACATTTTGTATATGCTTAAACCAAAGTAATTTTATTTTATAGTGTTACTTCATGTTAATAATTATTAATTATCTATGTTTTCTCTATCACATTATAAAATGCGTATGGTATCATCAATACTATCATAGTTTTTTTTTTTTTTTTTTTTTAATTTCCCATTCTTGATAAATTGTTTCACATGGCATCAACTCTAATTTGCTACAAATTTCATTACAAGCACAAAATCAAGTTTTCACTAATTTATATCGTTGGCTTTCTACCACAACGCGCTTAATGAAGTCAATGTTACTTATGTTTTAAGCTTATTATTTTCCCATTCTCATGGAGTTTACTTTTAGGACTTATTACTTAAATATTATTAGATATATAAATGATACTTATGACTACATTGATTTTTGGCATATCATTCTCCTAAACTTTTCTTGGAGAAAAAATATTTATCTCTACCACAAAATTGTTGTAGATAAGAAATAAACGAAGGATTTCAAGAAACCAAGCTCGACATAACATCAACGCTAGGAGAGATCAGCATCAACTAAAGTAAGCAAATCTCGAAATAAAAATTCTGCATGATACAACAACTGAAGACAATCTCTCCATATATCTTCGATCCATCAGACTCAATTGATGTTAAACTCCATGATTAGTTTACAAATCACGGACAGGATCATGTTCCATCTACCATGTAAATTATAAGATCTTACTAAAGTGATAGCACGGAATGTAGGGTAATGTAGATGGTGAGACTAGTTGATGACGAAATAATTCCCCGTATAAAGGCTTTAACCCACTTTATTCTCGGAGGATACATCAAACCGACCTATTCGACACCCCTAGGCTTCTGAGAATGGCGGTGACGATACACATTTAAATGTATGTAAGCCCAAGCATCGATTGCATGGCGCAGTGAATCGTGATAGATTCTAGACCTCCCATGAAACTCATCGATCTTTTTACTGGTTGATGGAAAAGAAAAGTACATCCCATCTTCTACACCAAACGGCCAAAAAGTCTTTCAATGCTCTGAAATGTGAGGAAGCAAACAATAGTATACCCAAAACATTCTCCAAAGTAATCAAAAAATGAAGTCAAGTACTCTCGAAGATAATCGAGTTCAATCTGTAAAATAATAAACACACCCATATTTAATCCCAATCGCTCAATTGTAGAATCTTGAAAATCAGTAGAAACAGAATACTTGGGTTGATAAGTTGTATTTTGTTAGACAATAGATGTAATAGCTAAATAGATAACGATGATCAATCCTCAACCACTTAAAATCAAACCTTAAGCAATATTGTAGAAGTTGTATGTTTATTAGATTAAGTATATGTCTGAAGGCCTCACCTTGAGAGTTTTATGTCCCTTATCTCCACCATGTTTAGGGCTCCGAAACATAGACCCTTCCTTATGATACTCAACGGTAAAGGAGTTGTCACGCCCGATCCTCGGGCGCGCGCCCATCCCTTACTTGGTCGATTTATTTGTGACATCCCAGGAAGGTCGCGACACATTCATTTATATGCGCATGCGGAAGCTTAATAAAACCCCTGGACAGTCAAGCGATGGGATATATAAGTAGGACTAGAAAATTGAACCTGAAAACCAACACCCTTATGTACATCTATAATGACTCAGTCATACATGTACATATACAAACCATGCTAAAAAGGTTGGTTTCTACTCAATTAGATTCTACAGCAGCAGTCATCAGGATCCTACTCTGGATCATCCTCGGGGTTCTCCTTTAGATACTCCTCTTCGAGTTCTTTCTCCTCAGGTTCTTCATCAAGGTCCTGAAATGTTTTTCCCCAAACCGGGATGAGACTATGTCTTAGCAAGTTCTATCCCACTAAGACCCAATTAGGAAGCCAATATGCCATAAGGGCCGCCTAAGCACAACACAGGTCAAAGGGCTTACCTTGGCATCAGTTCCTTCCTGCACATCAGTTCAATTAATAATATTTATAACTACAGCAAACAATCACATTCCACCAATTAGATCGACTCAGCGATCAAACGACTTAATCGATTACATGTTATCACGACCTTTCCCTGGTCAATAAATTCAATACTATCTATAAAGTCCGACCATAGTCTAGGACCGCTCACCCAAAGCTGATAGATATAGTATACTATGTATATGCTTGCCCAAAACTGATAGATTAGGGCCCACAGGCCAAATTCTAGTATACTATATATGCTCGCCCAAAGCTGATAGATTAGAGCTCACAGGCCAATTTAGTATACTATATGTGTGTGCTCGCCCAAAGCTGATAATAAGGTATACTGCTCACCCAAAACTGACATATCGCCCGTAGATTGATATAGTATACCGGTATACTGCTCACCCAAAGCTGACATATCGCCCGTAGGTCGATATAGTATACCATTCTCTCATACAATCAATTCCATCTTTTATCATTCTCGATAAATAGCCGTGTGTGGGTACAAGGTTGGCCTTAGCCAAAATATAATAATTTTACTTACAAATACCCACCAATTTCAACAGCCTATTAAATATTTTTAGTGTTGTAAACCGACGCCCGGTTATTTTTCCGTTAATAACCAAAATCAGATAATTTAGGAATAAATCCTAAATTCCCAATTAATTCGATTCAGCACAATTTAACGCTCAAATAAATAAACGGACTACACTACGATAATCGCGGGAATTTCGGTCGTTGGCCATCTCAATCTTGATTTCCAAAATTTAATTAATTAATTAATTAATTTCCAAAATTAATAATTAATTACAATAAATTCAATTTAGCTCAAATCGGAACTCAATTAAATAAACAGACTTCACCACGATCATCACATAAAATTCTGGTCATGGTTATCTATAGGTCAAAATTTTCAGAAAATAATAAATAATTAAATTTATTCCGAAAATTAAATATAATAATATTATATTATATTATTATTATAGTACAAATTCGAATTAATTATTTAATTTAAAATAATTAACTAAGGCTTAAACAAGATTACTTTAATCCAAACATTTACTTAGCCTTAATTAATCATCCACTAAACTAATCGCATCCCTTAATCCACTTAACATTTAAATAAATTAATCTAATCACCTAAACCTACTTAGCTTAATCTAAACATCCCCTAAACGTGATTAACTTACTAAGCAGGGATTAATGAATTAAACTTACCCAATTAACAATCCAAGCGGCTCAAATTGACGAGGACGACGCGAGGATCGATTCACTCCAAGGTGGGCCTAGCTTCCGGGTGGGAAGCCCCGGCCAAAACGGGCCACGAAGCCGTTGCCATACCCATTTTTGCACTCTCTGTGCGCTACTGGTGTCACGCCCCGATCCTCGAGCACGCACACATCCTTCAATCTTGGTCGATTTTATAATGCGATATCCCATGACTATGTATCGCCGACCCTTTCTTTTTATTAAGCACATGCGGAAGCAGTTAAAATCCCCAGACAATAAAACGATGAGATAGAAAAGCAGGGCCATATTTTTCATATTGAAATTTATAACAAACTTTTATACAAAACACGGACCACTTCATAACTATTCACATAAAAATGGAGATCTCAAAAGAAGATAGAAACTTAGACGAACTGGGCCGTACTCAAGACCCCTCTCAGGATTGTCTTCTCCTTCCAAAAATCTTTCTCCTTAAGATTTGCCTCTGAGTTCTCCTTCTCGGATTCCTCCTCCTCAGCTCTTCAGCGGGATCCTGAAATGGTTTCCCCAAACTGGGATGAGACTACGTCTCAGCGAGTTCTACCCCACTAAGTCCAATTAGTAAACCATTATACTATAGGCTGCCTAAACACGCACAGGGTAGAGGACTTACCTTGGCCTCAGATCCCACCTGCAAGTCAGTACAATTCACAATAGGCACCCATTTACTTCAAACAAATCGAACCAGTCGATTACATGGTTCGATTACATGTCATACAAATCAGTCCCCACTGTGGGATATTTAAAAGCTAGGCCACGTGCATTCTCCAGGAAGACATTCCAGGTCTCCGAGTTCACATGCCTCAAAGCTTGGGCCCACGTGCATTCTCTAAGGTGACCTTTTCGCCAAAGTGATACATCAAGTCACCGAGTCCACGTGCCCTTTTAGATGCCTGGGCCCACGTGCATTCTCTTAGGTGCTATCTCACCAAAGTGATGCATCAAATCACCGAGCCCACGTGCCCTTTTAGATGCCTGGGCCCACGTGCATTCTCTTAGGTGCTATCTCACCAAAGTGATGCATCAAATCACCGAGCCCACGTGCCCTTTTAGATGCTTGCATTTAGTCACGAGCTCCATCAATGCTCTCGGGCGTCGATTCGCCAAGGTGACGTACAGTGAACACTTTACTATGCTCTCGGGCGTCCTTTTCGCCAAGGTGATACACTGATCATAGAGCCAACAACATAAACAATTCAATATGCTCTCGGGCGTCTTTTTCGCCAAGGTGATATATTCATCACAGAGCCAACATAAACAAGGTGATATATTCAACCACTTGAACTCACGTGCATTCTTTCAAGTGATTACCAATCTACTTTCAATACCGACAACCAATGCCCAATGATTTCTCAATCAAATAATTAAATCAACTCAACAAAGCATTATAAATGCTGAATAACATACTTGGCCATTTACCAATCAACAATTCAATCTCAATCAATTTCAATCAATTTAGGGTAAATCCTAAAATATCACAATCTATTCAATTCCATACAACGTAGAGCTCAAATAAATAAACGGACTGTGCCACGACGATCAGCACGAGATTTCGGTCGTCGGCCATCAAAATCTTAATTCCTGAAAAATAATTAATTAATTTATTAATTTCGAAAATTAAATAATTAATATTAAAAAAATTCAATTTAGCTCAAAATAAAGCCCGATCAAATAAACATACTTCACCACGGTCATCAGCATAATTTTCCGGTTCCAGACCATCTCAGTTGAATTTTCGGAAAATAAATAATTATTTAATTTAATTCCGAAAATTAATATTTAAATGCTAAAAATTCCACTTAGGCCTAAAATGCCTAATTGGAGCCCACTAAGGGTCGGAAAAATCCCGAGGCACTTCCAATAATTAGTAGACCACGTCTACTTGCTAATTACGCAATCAATTTATCTAAATCACATCACAATTGACTAATAATTGCTAATTAATTCTAATCTAACAACCTAAACATAATTAATTAAATCTAAACCAACCCTAAGCATAATTAGCCAACTAATCAGGGATTAGTGAGATTACTCACCAAATCGCACGTAAATCGAATCAATCCGACGGCGCGACGAGGAACAACAAACTCCAAAGCACCGCTCGGGTTCGAGGCTCGGAACCGGCCCAAAAGCGGGCCTAAAGCCGCTGGAAACCCACTTTGTGGGTCTGCTGGACGGAGCTGATCGGGGCCGCTCCGGCGGCTAAAACGGTGAGGGAAGGCCAGCGGAGGGTGAGGGGAGCTCCGGCGGGGCTGGGCGGTGGCCAGAGGTGGCCGGATGGGGGCTGGTCGGTGTGGAACAGGGGTGAAACAGGGCTGATTCACACGGAGGGAGGAGGGGCATGTAGCATCCCAAAATTCAAGACATCCTCTAGAGAAATTAAAGCCTATAATTAGGTAATGAAATTACCTATGGTCTATGTGTTAGCCATTAGTTTTCTTAAGGCTAGGTGTTATTGTGCTTGTGTTTATGAATTTTGAATTTAGGACTATAGGATAAATTAATAATCTATGCTTGGCCATGCACTTTATAAATTAAATCAATAAATGAAATGTCATAAGACTTTGGCCATGTGGAATTTAAAATTTAAAGTTTATAGAAGAAATTATAAAAAGGAAAATTTTAATTTTATTTAGGTTTGGGCCTTTGGCCCAAAAGGGGGGATTTTTGGAGGCCCAATGGAGGCCCACGAATGGGCTGCCGTCGGCCCAAAAAGAGGCCCAAGAAAAAGAAGGCCCAAGCCCATGCATGTGTTGTGACAAGTGGCGTGGAGGCTGTGCAAGGTGTGGCTGCCCCCATTGGCCATCTTAGGCGGCCACATGCAATATAAAATACAACCAAAAAGAGAGAGAGAGAGAGAGGGAGAGAGAGAGAGTATTCGGCCAAAGAGAGAGATTGTGCGAGAGAGAGGGAGAGTGGCCGAGGGAGGAGAAGCCGAGAGGAAGGAATCGTGCGCCGTCCGCTCGTGCTGTTCGTGAGGCAAATTGGGAATCCACTTTCTACTCTTGCACCAATGTTTTCGCATGAACTGTTTGGAGTCAGAAACTTGTTTGAGCTTGCATGTGTGTTTAGAGTCCGATTTTGGCTTTGATGTCTTCATGAAAGTTGTAGCTAACATCTTGAAATATAACATAATAAAATTTGATGGAAAATGATGGAGATTTTCTGGGTCAAACTCTCATCTTACGGAGGTGTCAGATCTGGAATGTTTTTGCATGAATCCGCTCGAGTCAGAATGTTGTGAGAGCTTGCATGCATGTTTATAGTTCGATTTTGGCTTCGATCTCTTGATAAAAATTGTAGCTAACATCTTGAAATACAACATTCTAAAATTTCGTGGAAAATTATGGAGATATGAGGGGTCAAAGTCCTATTCTATGGAGACCCCAGATCTGTGAAGTTTTCACTGACCTCTTGTTGAATTCTTGGTTGCATGTTGGTTTGTGATGAAAATATGACTTCGTTGTCTTCTTGAAAGTTGTAGGTAACATCTTAAACTACAACATACTCAAATTTGAAGAGAAATGAAGGAGTGTAGCCTAGTTAATCGGCTAGATCTTGGAGATGATTGATTCTGGTGAGGTGTACCGAGACACCCGAGACTTCAAGGACTTAAAAGACGACTCTACTTTGGTTATTTGGCCTAGA
Organism: Eucalyptus decipiens; assembly: GCA_014182575.1. NCBI lineage: Eukaryota > Viridiplantae > Streptophyta > Magnoliopsida > Myrtales > Myrtaceae > Eucalyptus > Eucalyptus decipiens. The sequence goes on along the minus strand of CM024610.1, from coordinate 11,730,478 downwards.
TCTCTTCATGAAACTTGTAAAGGACATCTTTATACATAACATATCTAAATTTCAGAGGAAAAGAAAGAGAATAGATGGGTGAAATATTAGTATTTCGGAGATATGCATTCTGGACGATGCGGTAGAGATTCCAGAAGTTTCGTGAGGTTATATAAAATAATCCATAAAGAATTTGACTTGAAGTTCTTCATGAAAAGGGTACGAAAATGTCTTGGAAATTACCCTGTAAAATTTCGTAATTTTTGGAGACTGAATGGATATTTTAATTGAATTTATTCGTAAACTGTGTAATTGGTTTAAATCCGAGAATTATAGGATGTTTTGGGAAAATTGTGGAATTTGGTAGAAATTTAAATTGGGCACAAATCTTGCAAGAGAATATCATCCTATGGGTTTGTATAATAATTTCTTGGATTTTTGTAATTTTGGGAATTTATTGATATTAAATAATAAAATAAATAAATTAAATAAAATAATAATAAAATAATAATAATAAAATAATAATAAAATAAAATGGATTTTATTTGGCCATGGATTCAATTGTATTTGTGTGGCATATGTGTGATGAGGTCTTTGCACATGTATTTGATTGAGATGTATATGTGATAAAGTCTTGATAAGCCTATGACATGGTCCTTGTACATGTATTGAATTGAAATGCATATGTGATGGAGCTTTGGCATGTGTATGACATGTGAATTGAAATGCAAGTGTGATTTGTTTGATGCCATGCCAATTGCCATGTTAAATTGAGATAAAGAAATGGTAAATGTGGATAATGGTAAATGAGAAGATGATTGTGGTGGATGATGATGTTCGGTGGCCTAGTGGCGTAATTTCGGAGATTCCCCGGGAGTTTCGGGATGCCCGGTGGTATACGGTATGTAATTCTAGGGGAGGCCTGGTGGTATGTCGGTACATAATTCCGAAAGCCCTGTCGGAGGTCTTTGCCCGAAGGGAATGCCTTGCGATGCCAGGATTTGGGTGCGAGATGCCTGGCTAGAAGGGTAAAGGCCAGAAGTCCGGTTGTATCTTGGATACATGCCCGGAGGTTCCTCGTGATGCTAGTTGGGATGCGAGATGCCTGGAATGTGAGGGGCCGGATGCCCGGTTGTATCTTGGATACATGCCCGGAGGTTTTTCTCGCATGGGATGCGAGTGTAAAATATGAGATGAAATTGATGAATTGAGGAAGGGTGATGTGGTGATCAAATTTAAAGATAAAGATGAAAGTTAACTCATGGCATGATATGCATGATGATGGTGATGATATGTGATATGATATGATGATCATCCATGGTATGATATGCCCCATGGTATGATATGCATGATGATATGCATGATGACGGTGATGATATGTGATGTGATGATGTCATGATAAGGATGACATGTATGATATAATGATGCCATGATGATGATTATGATGATGACAAGTATGATGATATGATATGCATGATGATAAGGCATGATGATGCATGATAGTATTGCGCATGGCTGCAAGGTAAGTTACGCCGCAATGCATGTATGATTTGTATGATGCGTTGAGTTGTTATTGGATTCCTTTACCCGCCGAGTGGTTGTACTCACCCCTTTTTGGGGACCAACATTTCAGATTAGTAGATGGATTGAGCGGTTGGATATGACCGTAAGAAGGAGGATAGCAAAGGAGGGAACTTTGGACGCCGACACTAATCGATGGACTCTAAAGTATACGGCCTGTTGGAAGAGATGTCGGTCATCTTTTGAAGTATAGCCTAGTATAGAAAACTATGGCATTTTGATGTACCGACTAAAAATGTCCATCTGCTCTATGTAAATAAACATGTTCGGTTTTAACTTATATAAGATGTTTAGTAGGTGTGCATTAATTTTTGAATGTAGGGAAGGGAATTGTTAGATATGCTTCCGTTATATAAATTGCGCAAGAGACCGTTAATAAAAGATGTAAACCCCCATGGTTGTATGGACCCGCTGCAACTGAAAAAAATGGTATCAGAGTGACACGTTGTTTGGGTAAGAAAAAGGAAAAAGCGAACTGTGGTAACCCTAGCGGATCGGGGGCCGTCGAGGGGTGTCACACGGCAGCGGCGATGGACGCAGGCGGAGCGCATGGCGGCGAGCGGCGAGCGCACGAGCGCGGGTGCGGGCGGCGGTGCGGCGGCGGGACGATGGCGACGACGAGCTGCGCTGCTTCTGCTCCGGGCTTCTGGTTCGCATGCGAAGAAAAGAAGGAGAAGAAAGAAGGGGTTCGATCGTGCGAAGGGGGGAAAAAGAAGAAGAAAGAGAGAGAGAGAGAGAGAGAGAGAGAGAGAGAGAGAGAGAGAAAGTAGGCGGTGGGGAAAAGAAAGCTGTCCGCACGTTGGGGAGGGGAGAGGAGAGAGAAGAGAGAGAAAAGAAAGAAAAAGAAAGAAAAGAAAAGAAAAGAGAGGGAGAGAGAGAAAAGAAATAAAACAATGGCCTTAATTTTCTTTTCTTTTCTCTTTCCCTTTCTATTTCTTTTCGGGCTTCAAATTTTCTTCCGATAATTTCTTTCTTGAAATTTCGGACTCGTCAACAATTTTTGAGACAATGAGACATGATCCTAAAAATAAGAATTCGACGCGCTTAAAATTCGATTCCCGAAATCGAGTTCAATTTCGTGGTTAAAAATCGATCAGACGTGATTTTAGCCAAATCCAACAAATTAGGTAGCTTTTAGGGATTTTACAGCTGATACATCCCTTAACGGTTTTACCGAATAGGTTAGTTAACTCGTGAGTGATCAGCTCGAGAGAAAAGGGCCATAGGCACGTCGACGAAATGCCCATTTCACTTTATCGAGACGGGCCCGAATTTTAGGATGTCACAATCGGTTGGGGGCGAATCCGGCGTTGAGGCGGCCAAGGGCGGCTAGGGCCAAGCGGAGCTCTGGCGGGTTGAGATGGAGGTGTACGGTGGCCGGAGCAGCTAAGCCATGGCCTGTGCTGGCCAAACAGAGCTAGACAGTAGCTTTGGGACAGCAAGTTGAGCGAGGTGGAGACTAAGATGGACGGAGCAACGGTGAGGCGATGGCAGCAGCACGGTGGCGAATGGCGGAGGGCGGCAACGTCGCGAGCAGTCGCTGGCTGCTCCAGCGTCCATCCCAGATTTGCTGGGGCGTTGGACAGCACCCAGGGAGAAGAAGAAGAAGCCAACACCAGCAGAAGGGGGAGAGGAAGGCGGAGGTCGTGTAGGCAGTTGCGGAGCTGTGACGGCGTGCGGCGTGAGGCAACGAGGACGACGGCCTTGGCTCTGGCTTTGCTGGTTCTTCGGCTTGCTGGGTTTCGAAGAAGAAGATGAAGATGGAGGGGAGGCTCGACGGAGGAGAGAGGGGGAGAAAGGAAGAGAGAAGAGAGAAGGAACAAAGGGGGGGAACCACTTTTATTTTATTTTTAATCCTTCCAACATGGCCTATCATGAAATCACTTGATGATGTCATGCTCCACTATCCCCAATCTCCCATAATCTTAGTCCAATGGGTTCAACTTCTTTTTCCGTCGTGGCATAAAATTTTGTACACTTAATTCAATCAATTCTCAATCAATTTCATCCAATTGAAGTTCAATTAAATTAACCCATGTGTCCTCAACCTTCTTATGACTTTTTCCCCATCAAGGGATCCAACTTGTATCTCCAAAATTCAATTAAAAGCGGTTCTCTAACAATCCCGAACATAAACGGCCTTACTTAGCTTTTCCGCCAAAAATCTCGATTTTAAAAAGACTTCTGAGGATGAGTTGACGTTCTTAAAATGAATTGTGACTTGATAGAACTCTCAATTTCTGAATTCGGATTCGATTTCATGGTTAATTTCACTCCCACACGTTTTTAGCGTGACCTAGGCTACTAGGTAGTTTTCAGAACTTTTTAGGACAAATAACCCATGGTCGATTTTTTTCGAGCCACAATGAACCCACTCAACACAATGGCGACTCTTGATTGTCGTGAAAATTTCGAGGATTCAAATACGGACACAGGGTACCAAAATGACAATAAAATCAAATTAGTGCCGATCGACGAGAGTTTTCCAATTTAGTGGAGTCACCCACGATCGGTCACTCATCTCAGTCAAACCGACCTATCTCTAATCTTAATTCAATTTTATACTGTGTCGCAATGACCTCTAAAAATAGTCATGGTCAAGAACTCGGTCATTGGTCGAATTCTCAAGTCTATCTGTCTTATAGTCCTTGATGGCTTACCCAGCTAGTCTAGTTATTTCGTGAATGGCCAACTCAGAGAAAAACAATGTAGTCGTGTCGATGAAATGCCCAATTTATTTAATCGAAATCAGGATCCGAAAATCTGGATGTCACAGGAGTCAATAGCCAATCCCCCTTTAAAAGTATTTTTTCACACCCGTGCTATTTTTTGATCATCGCAAGGACTGCCACCTTGACCTCCAAATGGCCCAATGGTTTTCAAGAAGCAGAGATCAGAAATTGGCTCAGAGTAGACTCCTAGCGCATCAAGCTTGACCCACCAGACTTTCTGTGAAAGCCAATTATCTTGCTGCTTGTCAATGCTCAGCTAAAAGACCTTCCTTTTCCTCTACCAAAGGGTCCGTGCCTTCTTATATTGCTTCTGAACGTGAGTGATTGAATAAAATGATAATTATGTCCGATATAACCTGATACCGAGGCCAAGAACTCACGAGAATTGTCCAAGTCAATCAGCAGAATTAGCAAGTATTTATTGGATTTGCTTGTCATATTGGTTTATATCAATATGATAGATAGACTACAGCGCCCTAAGCAAACACCTAATCCACATACAACCTAGAAGTTGATCCTGACCCAAGAATATTTAAAAAAAACTAATGTATAAGTGGACTACTATTCTTACATCATACCTTTAGGGTCACCAATCGAAGATGATAGACCATTAGGTCTATTGGTCTATATCTCAGGAGCACTTTGCTGATTCGCTTAATCTAGCATTAAAAAAACTTACCATACAAGGTCACTCTCATGGACTCCATCTCTTGTCATAACAAGAAAACTTCCATTTAATTACAGGATGGTTATATCAGAAGATGTTGCATTCTCGAATTCTATCTCGGATAGAGATATAACAAAACATCAAGCAGGGCATAAAAACTAATTACTACTTACAAATAATTAGAAAAGAAAGCTGCAGGATAGAATAATACGAAAGGACATGGAAATTGTCTTTGACGTCATTTTGATGTAAATATTCCCAATCATTCCCTCATTCCAACAGGGAACTTGACCTTAAATCATCTCTAGCATGATAGATCACCCATTCAGACAAGCAAGTGGTGCTGTTTAGAAATAGCTCAGCTGTCGTCCTCCATGAAACAGGTTCAGTTGAACCACTAATGATGAATAATTCACGCTTCTTCCAGATATGCATAAATGTCCCCTGAAACATGTTTAGACCCTGAATTCAATGCAAGAATTTCAAAATCAGGCAAAGGTCTTTTATGCCAAATCAACTTACAATTAAACTGGGTCAGGCACCAAAGCATCTACCAAACTATTTAATTTTTTTTTTTTTTAAAAATATATGTAAGAGCATCTCATCAAATCATCCCCACCTCATACTGCTTTTTCAATCTTCCACCGTGATTTCTAGAACGTCAGGATGTGAATCATATAAAAAGGAAAAGCAAAACAATAAAGATGAATTCTAGAGACATACTATTATCAAAAGAAAACTCCACATCTCCTAACCATTCAAATTATAATAGGCCAAACAACCAGGTTTCAGAACTTCACAAGCCAAAGAGATTCCCAGAGCGAATAGAGACGAACTACTATATTATATTTCCATGAACGTAATAAGACATCACATTAAACAATGCTCAAGTACATCGAACATGCATTGCAGAGTAAGCAAATAATTCACTCCTTTGATGTCATGAAACTCTATAGAAATAGCATTTGAGATAATGAGCATTACTATGTTCATTTCCACCAAAGGAATTTCTACCACATCGGATAAGCCCATCATCTATAAAAATGAAGTTTTGAAGTCAAAGAAATGAGTGTGTCCAAATTTGTCCACTTATTTCTAGAAAGCAGTTTCATGGCGTTCATGCATCTTAAGATCCAGAGCAATTTTAACATACAGATGAAGAGGACTTCTTCCATCATTATCTGGTGCATCATAATCAGCATGATGCCTTGCAACAATGTGATTTAAGAAAGTCATCTGGCCATGTTGGGCAGCAACATGAACTACCTGCAGTGCAGAGGCTAGCAAATGAAGAACTGTCATTCAAAAAAAACAAAAAAAAAGAATAAAAGAATGACACTGGAGGACTTTTATTGACCCTTCTCACTGAACGAAATGAGAAATATAGTCAAACACAATAAATCATGACTTCAGAAGATGAAATTCCATGATCTTTAACAGAAATAGTTTCATAAAATGGAGATGACTACTATAGCTAGTGCCTGGTTGTATCACATGTCGCTGTTTATCAGTACAGCATAAAAGTCACATATAAATCGCTCAAAATCCCTTTTAATTGAAGATTAAACCTAGCACGCCAATGCCACAATTACCAAATTCGTTCTTTACTCAAATAGGCATGCCAATGCTGTAATTCCGTAACTACGGTAAGTAACTAACTGAGAATAACAATATATCAATAGCAAAGTGAGAACGAGTAAGTATTCAATTCCCAATTATATCAGACGCCTCTATCCAAGCTGTATTTTGCAAAAGCATATCCGCAACAGCAACGGATCCACGAGCAGCGGCTTAATGCAGTGCAGTCTGCTTCAGGTTGTCCGTCGCATTCAATTTATACTCCCATTCTTCAACGGCCATTTTAAAAACAATTCATCATCCAACACCGACATACATAAAGAACAATAGTAATTAGTACATCAAGACGGTACCATGTAGGCAGCAACTTTACACACCCAAATTCAGGACTATGTTGCGAGAAATGCATAATTGGCGCGCAGAATCTTTCACGAAGGCGAAGGGAGAAGAAGCGAGCGACGAAAAGCAAATACCTCGATGATGGACTGAACGATGCCGGCGAAGTTGTTGAGAGCAGCCCATTGGAGAGCGTTGGTACCCAATTGCATCGGGAGTCGAGAGAGAGGCTCCTTCTTGCTCCACAAACTTGCTCAATTTCTCCAAATCGCCGCACGCAGAGGCAGAGGGCACATCGACGACGGCCTCTTCGTTAGGAGGGTTTTGGGTGTTCGACGCTCCAGACGATGCGGTGACTTCGATCTCCGACGAAGCCACGCGAGTGTCACCGCATGCGATCACTGCGTTAAAAGATTGAACGAGGATTGCACAAATTGCGGCTTAGTGGGGGTTCATACCTTAGAACCTGCTCCCAGCTTTGATTTCTGAGAAAATATTAGGTGGAACTAGTTTAACACGCCATCTGTAAATCGATCCACTCACTGATCGCCACGTGTGCAAGTGGGCCCGCTCTTAAGGATTTCTTCTCTCCTCCGTTGCCTGCTCTCTCTTCAATCTCTTTTCTTCTACTTCCTTATGCTCCACAGCATTGGTGTAACTGTCCAACTATGACGCAGAATCCAGTTCCAGCAGCTTCAGGTCTAGCCACTAGGGGTGTGCATGGTCCAGGCAGGCAGTTCCCGACCTAGAACCGGGAACCGCCCGCTAAGGACCGATTCCGAAAAATTGAAACCGGGATCCACCCGTTTGTTGCATGGATCCACTAGGGAAATGGACTGCCGATCCGGTTCCCGAGTGGATCCATGGAACCGATCTTGACACGAAGGCGAGCTGTGGCGTCGTGGTGATGAGAGAGCGGGTGAAGGGTGATCGTGGCTGCTAGCGCGATGGTCGGCGCGAAGGTGAGCTGTGGCATCGCGAGTCATTGCTGGGCAGAGCAAAGGCTGTGGCGGTTGGCACGAGGGGGCGGACAACAGCGGCGGCAGCATCGACGCTCGGGGAGGAATCGAAATGCTACAGGGATCGCACGGAGGGGCGGTAGAGCAGCGACGAAAGCGCAGTGAATTTACTAACGATTAGACATACAAAAAATCAAAAAACACAACAAAAGGGAAAAACAACTCAGGATTCTGCAAATTCAAGCATGAGCATCGTCGAAGACAAAGCACCAAGATAAACAGCGATCGATTCCTAAAACAAAGACTTGAACTTCAGTACATTCCGACCTATTGGGTAATCAAACCAAAGTACAAGTTCACAAGCAAACAATGAATCAAGAGGCAAGCTAGAAGCCGATGATCGTACCTTGCTGAGTGATGGAAAAGGGGGCTCGATCAAGATGGACAGCGAGAGGCGGAGGAGCAAAGTGGCTATGGCGGGTGTGACCGGCGCAAGGAGATGAACAAAGCAGTGGCGGAGGAGAGCGGCGGCGGCGTCGACGCTCAGGGAGGAATTGAAGACAAAGAGATTGAGCGAGGGGGCGGACAGCAAAGGCAAAGGAGTAGCGGCTGTGGCGAGTGGCAACCGGCACAAGGGGGCAGGCAATGGCAGTGGAGGAGCAGTAGTGGCGGTGTCAACGCTTGGGAAGGAATCGAAGAAAAAGGGACTAAGGAAGAGACAAAGAGAGAGAACCGAAGACGAAGAGAAGACGAAGAGATGAGACGCGAGATGTAGGGTTTCTTTTAGTATTATTATTTTTTTAATATTAAAAAGGTTCCAGTTCCGGGCGGGCGGGCGAGCGGATCCGCCCATGGAACCAAGAACCGAACCGGTTCCCTCAAGAACCACTAGTTCCGTGCAATCTAGGCAGTTCCCGGGTATTTTGCACACCCCTACTTGCCACGATGGGCTCGTCCATGGCTGCGATTGGCGAGGTCAAGATTTTGACGGTCATGAGAAGCCGTGACGGGCAACTACTGCAAGTTCAAATGTTGGGGTTTCATAAATCTATGTATAGGTAAAATTAACAAAAAAAAAACGTAGTGTAAACAAAAATGATATTTTATACATGATTCTTCGAAGGCGTTGTTCGTGCGTTTTAATAAAAAAAAAATATGAATATAAAAATAGAGTTAAATGAATTACCTCTCGAAGCGCACTTTAAATGAATTGGTTCGGATGTTAAAAAGTTCGAGTCTCGCAAATGTCGGACCTCTAGTTCAAACACACCAACAATGGATGTCGAATGAAAAAGGGAACTTTCGAATAATCACCACTATGATCGTGCTAGCAATCTCGTGGAGACAATCCGCTGTATCCTTGTTGTTTTTAGTCATGGCCCGAACGAGAGAATCCCTCTTCTTTCTCGCATTTTGAAAAAAAAAAAAAAAAAAAACACAAGAACACATAAAAACCACACAAACAAGCACTTTTTTTTTTTTTTTTTATCTCTATTTTAGCAACTCTTTTTGCGGACTTTCGGATAGTATTTCATTAATCAGCAACGGTTGCTGATCATGGGATCAGCAATTGTTGTTGATCCTCACTTTCATTCTCTCAAAGTGCGATTGTGCACGATCGTGCAAGCATGGATAGTCAGCAACCATGCACGATTTTTTGCAAATCATGCATGTGCACGAATTTGTGCACATGCACGCTTTAATTTTTTTTATTCAAAATAAAAACACGCACAAGATGTGCATTGCACACATGCACCTTAATTAATTAGTTAAATGAAAAATAATTAATCAAATCCCTTTTTATTTATATGTATAAATAAAAATAAAAAGGACATAATCTTTACGTTTGCATTTGGAATACATTAACATATATTCACTTTGGGCATGCGTGTGCATCATATGCAAGTAGGCTCGTGATTATAATACAAATTAAATTAAATATCATTTAATTTAATTTCAAGTCGACACAATTTGATTGCAGTGATTGCAAACACATTTGCAACATTTTTTCTCTCTTGGTCCATGTTATTCTAATTGTTTATGGTGTGTGACATCCCTAGGTTCATCACTAAACTGATAGTAAGACTTGTACTAACAAATTAGTACTCCCAGAAGAATTAATTGTCCCAATTAATATTTATGTCTTATATAATATATCATGACTACCCAGATAGTGTGAATGTTTTAAGAACATAATGAACCTATCAGTTTTGGCTACAGTGCAATTCAATCCCCTTATCTTACTATTGTTGGAGAAAACTTTCTTATCTGTTCTGAAGTTGATAAAACATTTTCATCAGTCCAGTCTAAAGACTTGCAGACTCTGTCGTCAAAGTCAGAAGACCTCCAAACTCGAGATTCAAAGTCTACTCTCACTGATAGTTTCCAAACCGTTGAATAAAAGATTTATCTGATGAAGAAGACTTATCCAAATACAAGTATATCTTTAAGAATTTGGTTCGTACGGTTGAAGGAGATCTCACTGCTAGAGATAGCATATCATGATCAATTATTCTTATTGAAATCAATTTGGATAATTAGATCCGTTGATTGGCGGAGTATACTTGGAAGGTTCTACTTATGAAAACCTAGATTCTGATTGTATGGGTGAGTAGGATTGGTGGGCTATCATCACATTCTTTAAATAACTTGAGATCTTCCTAATTGACTTTGTCCAATGGGTATATTGGAAGAACTCCTTTGGAAGGTGCCAATGATTATGAAAGCATGATGGAGTATATAAGGAAGACACTCAGGTTATTCGAGGGGGTGCATGAAAGAAAATTTTCAATGTCTGAAACTCTTAGTTCTTTGTTGTTACAATTTGTCAAGCTTAAACTATACTCAACAGAGAGATAAAATTCTTGTGAGACCTTGAGGAATTGTAGTAGAGTCTCTACACTATGAAATCAAAGACGTGGTACTGTAAAATCTCTTTTGATTCATAGTGGAATCCGGTCAGTGGGCTGTCAGTGCGGGAGAGTGGACGTATGCTTGGTCTAAGCTGAACCACTATAAACTTTGTGTCTCAATTCTCTTTCCCTTATCTCTTTACCTTGAAATTGCAACTTCATATATCTGCTTATAGTTCTTTATGCCTTCATTTTATTATGCTTAAAGATTAATTTTTTTAAAATTTACAAAAATTTCCGTGGTCACTTATTCACTCCCCTCCAAGTGCTCGTACTAGCCCTATCAATTGGTATCAAAGCTTGTGTGCTCATTTGTTTGAAGTGTTTTTACTTTAAGGTTAAAGATCCATGGCTAGTATGTTGGCTCTAGGTTTGGTTGAACGCCAAAGCAACACCAGACCACCTTATTTCGATGTAAAGGAATACAACATATGGAAAAACAAGATAAATACATTCCTAAGATCGAAAGACCCTCTAGAATGGGATGTGGTAGAAAAAGGAATCATTCCTAAAGTTACATTAGTCTTAGAGAGGGGAAAAGAAGTTGCAAAGGCTAGCGAGATGACTTAAGAAGAAATAACCAAGAGATAAACTCTTGATGCAAAAGCAATTTATTCTTTATACTGTGCATTATCTCCTACTCAGTATAACAAAATATCTTTTTGTGAAACAGCTAAAGAAGTCTAGGATAGGTTGCACATTACCTATGACGGAAGTGATCGAGTGAAAGAAACAATGATCAATATTCTACTCGGACAGTATGAAGCCTTCAAGATGAAGTTAGGAGAATCTATTACTAACATGTTTAGTCATTTTACAGAAATTATAAATGGTCTAGAGTATTAGGGACAACCAATCTCAAGACCCATGAAGGTTAACAAGTTGTTGCTTGGACTCTCCAAGGACTGGAATCACGTAAAGACTTCGATAAGGAAAACACAAAGGATCATGCCACTTTCTGTAGATGAATTGGTTGGCACACTTCAATCCTATGAAGTGGAGCAAATCAATGAAGAAGAAGATCCCAAATGTAAGAAATCGATTGCCTTGAGATTTAACGATGATTCTGATGTTATAGACTTTGAAGATGACATGGATGATGAAGAGCTAACCCTTATGATAAAAAGGTTCAGAAACTGAACAAAAAAGAAAGAAGATTCAATTGGAAGAAACGAAGCACTCAAAAGTCTTAAAACAAATCAACTGAGGATGATGAATCTAATAAAGATGTGATCTGTTTTGAATGTAAGAAAAAGGGACACATTAGACCCAACTGTCCCATGTTGAAGAAAAAAAAGGAAAAGCTAAGAAATACGGGAAGGCTCTCAAGGCAGAGACATTGAGTGATACTGAATGTGAAAAAAGTGACGAAGATTATGCCAATATTTGTCTTATGGCAACATCAGAATAAGACTCACACTCCGAAATAGATACAAACTTAGACTCATATAGTGAAATCGAGATCACTATCAATAAAAAATGTTAAATGGTATTTGGATAGTGTATGTTCAAGGCATATGACTGGAAATTCAAACTGTTTTATTATGCAAGTTAATGGTGGGAAAGTCTCTTTTGGTGGAAATAGCAAAGGAAAAATTGTTGGATGTGGAACAGTAAAAATTGGAAGTCTCACAATCAATAATATTTCCTTAGTAGAATGACTCAACTACAATTTGCTTAGTATTAGTCAATTGTGCGATTAATTGGATTCAAGATCAATTTTCAAGAAGGAATATGTTCGGGAACTAGTAAAGATCTTTCATAATCTTTCACTGGACAAAGACATGGGAACATCTATCTTCTGGATATAAAACCAAAGAAGTCTCAATGTTTAATTTCAATTCAAGATGAAGCAAATCTTTGGCATCGAAAGCTTGGCCATGTCAATATGAAACAGATTGCCAAGATCTCTTCTAAGAATCTCGTTCGAGGATTGCCAAACCTGAAGTTTCAAAAATCTGATTTATGCACACCATGTGTATTAGGAAAACAAGTTAGAAATTCTTTTAAACTAATAAATCAGGTTTCTACTAATCGTATTTTGCAGGTTTTGCATATGGATCTTTTTGGGCCAACCAGAATTAGAAGCATAAGCGGAAAGAGATATTGTTCGGTAATCATTGATGACTATTCACGATTCACTTGGGTTTACTTTCTGGCAAGTAAGTCTGATGCATTTACTTACTTTTCAAAATTTGCTAAGAAAGTTCAGAACGAGAAAGGATATGCTATTTCAAGCATACAGACAAATCATGGATGTGAGTTTGAAAATCAAGACTTTGCAAAATTTTGTGATGAAACAGGTTTTCAGCATGCTTTTTCTTCTCCATACACTCCAGAACATAATAGAGTTGTGGAAAGAAAGAATAGATCTTTGGAGGAGATGGCAAGAACTCTTTTAATAGAAAGTAGTATCTCTTCTCATTTTTTGGCTGAAGCAATTTCTACAGCATGTTATATTATTAACAGAGTTTTTTAATGCCTATTCTAGAGAAAACTCCTTATGAGTTATTCAAAGGAAAGAAGCCAATTATTTCTTACTTTCATGTATTTGGTTGTAAATGTTTTGTTATGAAAAATGTAAATGATCGAACTAGTAAGTTTGAAAAGAAATCGACGAAAGAATCTTCCTTGGATATTCAACCAGCATCAAAGCCTATAGAGTATTCAACAAGAAGACTTAGTCTGTTAAAGAGTCAATGAATGTCAAATTTCAAGACTCCTCACAAAATCAGTTGATTTAGACTCATCCTGAAGAATTGAACCTGCTCTAAACTCTACAAAGTCTACCTCCCCTAAAGCAGCTCAAACCTCTGAAAATTAGCAAAAGGAAGTTGAAGATTCAACTGAAGTAGAATAACAGCTTCCTACCAAACGATCAAGCAATTGGAAGTACAAATCTAGTCATCTCAAAGAACTCACCATTGGTGATATTGATGAAGGGATTCTCACCAGATCCAAAAGGCAAGAAAAGTCTAGCGTCGTGGCACTTATTTCTGAAATAGAACCCAAAAGTATAGAAGAAGCTTTAGCTGACGAAAGTTGAATTGAAGCAATGCAAGAAGAACTCAAACAATTCAACATTATCGATGTATGGCAGTTACTCCTAAACCAAAAGGTAAATCCATTATTGGAGCTAAATGGGTTTTTAGGAACAAGTTTGATGAAAAAGGAAAAGTGATCAGGAACAAAGCAAGACTCGTGGCCAAAGAATATACACAAGAAGAAGGGATATATTATGATGAAACTTACGCTCCAGTAGCCAGGTTAGAAACAATTAGATTATTACTTACTTTTGCCTGTTATAAAAATTTCAGGTTATTCCAAATGGACGTCAAGAGTGCATTCCTAAATGGATTTATCCAAGAAGAAGTTTATGTGGAACAACCTTATGGATTTGAAGATCCAAAGAGACCAGACTCAGTATTCAAATTGAAAAAGGCTCTCTATTGTTTAAAACAAACACCTCGAGCTTGGTACGACATGTTAAGTAAGTTGTTAATGCAAAATGTTTTTGTCAAAAAAAAGTGGATATTATCTTGTTTATTAAAGGGAAGGTAAAAACTTTCTGCTTGTTTAAATTTATGTTGATGATATTATATTTGGATCATCTAACGAAAAGCTGTGTAAGAATTTTTCTAAGTCTATGCAAGATGAATTTGAGATGAGCATGATGGGTGAATTATCCTTCTTTCTCGAATTACAAGTAAAACAATTGAAGGAAGAAATCTTCATTTACCAAGAAAAATATGCGAAAGAACTTGTTAAAAAGTTCAGATTGGAGAATTACAAAAAGACAAAGATACCAATGTCTAAATCTTCGAAGCTGGATAAAGATGAAGGAGGAAAGAAAGTTGGCCATAAATTTTACGGGAGTATTATTGGTTCACTTCTTCATCTTACTGCTTTTAGACCTGACATTTTATTTAGTGTTTGCATTTGTGCTAGATTTCAATCTGATCCAAAAGAGTCTCATCTAAGCGCCACAAAACGCATCATCAAGTACATTGCAACTACTTCAAATTTAGGTTTGTGGTATCCTAAAGAATGAGACTTTAACCTCCTTAGATATTCAAACGCAGATTTAGCAAGTTGTAGAGTTGATAGAAAGACTACATCCGGTACATGCCAAGTGCTGGGAAACAGGTTAGTATCTTGGTTCTCAAGGAAGCAAAGCATTGTAGCTCTTTCAACAGTAGAAGTAGAGTATGTGGCTCTTGGAAATTGCTGTTCTCAAATCTTATAGATAAAACAACAACTGAGAGACCTTGGAATCAAAGACTCTTGCACCGAGATTAAATGTGACAACACTAACGCAATTAACCTCACAAAGAATCAAATTCTTCATTCAAGAGTAAAGCATATAGAGATTTAACATCACTTTATTAGAGATCATGTTCAAAATGGAGAAGTCATGATTCAATTCATTGACTCAAAGAATCAACCGGTGGATATATTTACAAAACCTCTAGAGAAAAGCCTATTTGAGTCTATTCGCACTAGACTGAACATCACATCTCTTATGCAGTAAAGGTTGGACGTGCTCAAGACTCGAAGGTAAAGTCTGAAGGTATTCAGACTCAGAAGAGCAAGAGTTATGATTGTAAGTTGTCTCTATTTCAATATTTTAAACTTGAAAATGTACAGTTACTTATTAATTGCTAATTGATTGAAATTATCTTTCGAAGTTTTTTCTTTTTCAAAAAAGCAGTTATCAATTTTGAAAATACAGTTTTTTCAAAAAGGGAAGTTACTCGTTTTGAAAAATGTATTTTTATTTTTCCTTTTACGACGTTTCGTTTATCTTGGTTCACTTGTTTTATATACTGCCGAGACTCGTCTTCTTTGCTTTTACACGGAAACCCTAGAATACAAAATTCCTATTTGCTTTCACTTTCACTCTTGATCTGTCTAAAAGTTTTCACCTTTTTCGAGCAAGTTGGTGAATTCCTCCCTTGAAGCGAGAATGTCTTCAAGAAAGTCTTCAACGATTGTAAGCAGGGGACCAAGACATATGCCTAAGGGTCCTACGCATTTTGACTTAACCGAGGAAGAAGATTCTTCTCCACCACTGCGTCTGAGTCAGCAACAATCTTCTCAGCAACGTCAATCTTCTCCACCGACTCAACCATACGATGAAGTTATAGAGGAGGCTGAACTTGTAAGAATGCTAACGCCCAAGGTTGCTTTTAAACTTTACTCTAATCTAAAGAATGGAGGAATGCCGATGTCTTTAATCGATGAATTCTTAAAAGATAGAGGATACAAGAATGAAACTATGTTCTTGCAGGAGTTGGAAAGGTTAGGAGTTATAGAGAAAGGAATAGCTAAAAGGACTTTTGCGAATTTCCCGAGTGACCCATTCTATGACATTGCAAATCAACCACAACTTTTGGACGATGATGAACGGATGTTTACTCATTTTCAGCCTAGAACGGGAGTGGCTGCAAATATTGTTGATGGTTCCAATCTATTTAGATCGATGAATTACAAGAGGGTTTACTCGGATCTTATGAAGAGAGGGGTTATGAACCCTAGCACTATTGACTTTGATTTCCTTGATTCGATAAAAGCCAATTTGTGGGAAAAGTTTGCTCTACTGCAATTGGAATAGTTCTATTCTAAATCCACTACTGCTTATCCAAAACTCACTGCATATTTTTACTCGAACTTATCTTTCTTGGATGCAAATAGTTTTATCTTCACTGTGAAGGACAAGGAATTTTTGGTGAATATAGACACGTTGGCTGATATAATTGGGATGGAAAGAACAAGTTTCCAACCAATTAGCATGTCCGTTGCTCATACTACTCTGTCGTTGGTAAGAGACAGGGACGTTGAATGCAAGATTTCCTACACAAGAATGAGTGCTTCTAACATATTGTTGCACAAGATTGTGATCAATTGCATTCGTCCCAAGTCGACATCCAAGACTGATGTCTCTCGATCTGAAGCGAAATTGATGTGTGCCATTAATATTGGCTTTAAATTCTCTTTACCTCACACCATCTTGTTCCATATGTATCGATATGTGGTGAAAAATAAGGGACAACTCCCTTATTCTACTATTATCATGCGTCTTTTCAGACACTTTAAAATTCACATCTCTGCACCATTGTGTTTGACAACCATTTCTCCAATGGTGATTGGTTTCAAAATGGTCACAAAGATGCGCTTGAAAGAGTTAAACAAAGTGTTGGAACGTGTGAAGGAGAAGTCTCCCATCAAAACAAAACTACTCCGCTGCAGCAAAGAGGAAAGGCAAGGAGCCCATGGCTGCTCTAGTGAAGAGGAAAAGAATTCTCATCTTGCAAGATGAAGAGGATGAGGATGAAATGACTCTTTCAGCCTTACGCAATTTGAAGAGTTTTGTCAGTTTTGAAGAGACTCAAGTAGAGCCAACGGAAGGAGAAAAAGAGAGAGAAGAGACAAAGAAGAAAGAGGATGAACGAAGGAGGATAGAGGAAGAAGAAGAAGAGAACAGGAAGAAGAGAACAAAAGAGAAGATGAAGAAGAAGCAGAAAGACGGGAAGAAAGAGGATAGGAAAAGAAAAAGACCAAGGTCATGAAGACTCTTTTGAACCAACCTTGGCTGTTTCCTTGTCCAGTGCATCTGAAATGGCTGGAACTAGAACTGGTGACACTCATCACTCTAAAGCTAAAGAAGATCAATAAGAAATCTTACCTACTTCACCTAAAGGCAACCAAACATGGGGAGCTATTAGACCAAAAGGTATTTCTTCACCTTTATTTGCTAATGATGTAAGTCGTTTTGCAGCAAACCCAGAGGATGTGTATGCCTCGCATTACCCAGAAGACAGTCATGGTGGTTAATCTACTAAAGTTCCATCCATTCTCAAAATCCCTGGAATTGACTTAGCTGGTCCTAGTTCTGCGACTACTCAAATAGCAAACTTTTCGAGATTGATGGAAATTCTACTGGACGTTAGGAAACGGCAATATGCTATGGGATATGAGATGCAGGATCTCAAGAATGCTTTTAAAGCCACTTCAGTGTCTTTGCATGACCAATTGAATGCCCTGAAGACTCAAGTTTAGTCCACTGTGCAGGGTGAAGACTTTCAATCACTGAAGCAGAATTTTGAAAGGCTTGAGAAGACAATGCATTCTATGGGAGAATTCGAGCTTATTCGCCTTCCCAAAAAGCCATGATTTTGACTCCATTTTCAACTTACTCTTTTTCATTTGTTCTCCAATTTTTGCTATTGACAAAAAGGGGGGAAAGGTTTTATGCAGATTTGATGATTTTTTGGACTCTTTTGGACTTTATCTTCTGTTTGGTGTGGTTATGACTTGGACTGGTTTGGACTGACGATGCTTGCAAGTAACTTAAGCTATGTTATTGATTACGATAATGATAGTTTCTTTTATAGGACTAACATACTTTCTATGGTTGCAAAATCGCTACTATTCTTATCCTAATCTAATCATCTTTTATAAGAAATCTTGGTTTGCTTAAGTGTTGTTTTGCAGGGTAAAGTGTCCAAATCTGCGAGAAAGTTTTGTCATCATAAAAAAAGGGGAGATTGTTAGAGAAAACTTCATTATCTATTTTGAAGTTGATAAAACATTTCCATCAGTCTAGTTTGAAGACTTGCAGACTCTATCATCAAAATCTAAAGACTTCTAGACTCAAGATTTAAAATCTACTCTTACTGATAGTTTCCAGACCGTAAAAAAAAAAAAAAAAGATTTATCCGATGAAGAAGACTTATCCAGATAAAAGTATATCTTTAAGGATTTGGTTAGTATGATTGAAGGAGATCTTGTGGCACCCCTCGACACGGCCCCTGATCCACTAGGATCGCCACAGGTCAGTCCATGCAACCTGGGGGTTTACATTTCAATTGTAAACCTGGGGGTCCATGCAACCTAGGGGTTTACATCCTTTAGATCGGTCCCAACGCAATTCATATAATGGAAGCATACTCATCATCTCCCTAACCCTTGCTCCAACCAAATAATATAATGCAATACACACAAACTACAACCTTTCATATATATATGCATTTTAGGGCCGAATAACTTTTATTTACATAACTAAGATGGATTTTACAAGTCAGTACAACAAAAGGCCAAGACTTTAAGTAAGCTCGGCTAAATCCAAAAAGAACCCGACTATACATCAGACGTGTACATCTATCCATCAGCTAGTGTCGGCCATCCCAAAAAGTGTCAACCTCCACCAGTCACACATTCCCATCACATCTAGCCTAGTGCATCGGTTGGTGGCGGCGATAGCATCCCCATCATCCTCCCATCTCGACGTACATGGACAGACAAGAACTCCTGAACTACAGGGCCATCAGATAGGCCCACATCGTACATGACCAACACACGGACACAAATAAACACCAAACCATGAACACCAGCGCAAGGGTGCTCCGTGCACTCGACCTCAACATCGGACAGTAAGGCATATAATGTACCACATGTGACAGGTGCTAGAGGCATCTTTCAATCTGAAATGTTAGTCCCAAAAAGGGGTGAGTACAACCACTAAGCAATAAAAATCCATCAAACTACACAATGTATCGAGCAAAACAATCAAGATATCACGAGTAAAACACATGTCATCCATACTATCGAGCATACATCACCATGCGGTCATGCATGTATCGCCATACAGTCATGCATATCTCACCATGCTATCGTGCATATACCACCATGCAGTCATGCTTGTATTTCCACGAGGATCATCCCATGCCATATGCACATACATACGCATGATTCATATCATCCATACAACCATGTATACATCCTCATGAGATCCATTCAAGCATTCATGATTACATTCTCAATGTCAAATAGTATCAATTTACTTTCATAAATAGATTATGCATCATGCCATATGCACACATCCATGTGCATGATTCAATTTCCCGTTTTATCTTTCAAAAGGATCTCATCATTTTTCATCCAAGACCAATGTTTGCATCCCTCATTTATCGCTCGTACCCAACCTGGCGTCGCGAGGAACCTCCGGCACACACCTCCAGGCATCCGGCACAAACCTCCAGGCATCTCGCATCCCACTTGGCATCACGAGGAATCCCCCCGGCACAAACCTCCAGGGCTTCCAGGATTACGTACCGACATACCACCAGACATTCCCCTTGGAATTATGTACTGTATAACACCGGGCATCTTGAAACTCCCGAGGACCCTCCGGCACAAACCTCCGGGCATCCGGCACACACACTCCGAGCATCTCGACACTCCCGGGGCATCGTCGGCTCACACCTCTGACGGGATTATCATCATCACAATGCATATTATATATATATATATCATTTTCAATTTAACACTTGATGCAACAATGTAGAGGCCTAAACCAGCCTTTTTGATGTCATATGATATGTTAAATGTCACCATATATGTAGTACACATAACACCCACGACATCACATCTCATAAGACAATTCATTTGTTCTTGAAAATAAGACAATCTTCAAATAAAACAGAATGCATTCCTTTAATTAAAATTCTGGAAAAATTAGTAACCATTCTCAATAAATTCTGAAAATTTAACATGATGTAAAAAATATTCAGAGGAAGATATTTCGTGAAGAACACCATGTCAAGAAAGTTTCACATCAATCACATAGATCCATACATCACAGCAAAAGAAATTCCAGCGCCACTTTTGCATAGTTTCGGAAATGCTTTCTATTAAGTCATTAAATGAACTAAGAAAATTCTGAGATTTTAATATGTTATATCTGAGACCTGGTGGTAAAAGTCCTAAGAAGAAATCAAAGTCTAATTCCTTCTGTATTAAAAGCTATAATTTTTATAACTCTCCCTAATTCTTGGTTCATTGTCCAGATTTATCCTTTTCAAAGAAAGTCATTTTCCCGATCAATACTTGTCATTTTATTATCAAATTTTAGTATGTTACTCCTCAAGATGTTGCCTACAAATTTCATCAAGAACACAAGATCAAATTTCAACCGGATAATTTTATAAAATTCACAAAATCGCACTAGGTCAGCATAACTGTTTCCAGATCTACTTTCTCAAAGAAAAAAAATGGTTTCACCGACCTATACTTGTTCATTTTCTCTCAAATTTTGATATGTTACTCTCCAAAAGTCCTCTATAACTTTCATCAAGAAGTCGAAGTGAGATTCCAACTAGAACTTTGCATGCAGCTCACGAAATCACCAAAGGTCGGACTGTTTCTACATGCAACAACTCACTTGAAACATTACCACCATTCATTCAAGTTTCCAGCATTCAACATTACAGCTCAAGCATTTCCAGCATTCAACATCACAACCACAGCAAGCAAAGGGTAGATCAATGGACTCTACTTGCCTCTAATCCAAAGAGAATCACAGCAAACAAGAACGGCGGGGCAACGCGGCTCGACGGCAGGACTAGGCGGACGCACAGTAGCAGCAGGTCTTCTTCTTTCCTCTCTCTCTCTCTCTCTCTCTCTCTCTCTCTCTCTCTCTCTCTCTCTCGGTCGAAAACCCTCTCATCAATCCGCCTCTCCTCTTTTCTTTCACTTCAATGATTTGCAATCATTTGATTTGCATGGCAAATGCCACTTGGCTCTAAGGGAAAAGCACTTGGCAAGCTCCTCTTGTCACTTGTTTAATTTCATGCAGGTTGATGGGCCATCCTTGGGCCAAGCCTCTCACCCTTCGATCGACGATAGCCCCCTCCCTTTGGGCTTCGCGGGCCAAGGCTTAGTGGCCAAATGGTGGGGCTGGTCTTTGGCCTAAAAATTGCGGCTCACTCCCTCTTTTAATAATCTACTCTAAATCCCCACTTATATAAATACCTAATTGAAATTTCTACGGCCATAAAACTTGCAACATAAATCAATAAAATCCAATCTATAAAGTGCACGGCCAAGAATAACATTTTCCTATCAATTAATTATCCATCAAAAGCTCGGCCTAAATCTTAGTGCAAATCATGGGTCAAATGGCTACAATATAATTTGATAGTGCTTCCATCACCTATTCATGATTCATAGCACATCTAGAGGTTGTCATGAAATTCTAGGATGCCACAGATCTCATGGCTGGAGATAGCATCTCATGATCAATTATTCTCATTGAAATCAATTTGGATAATTAGATCCGTTGACTGGCAGAGTATACTTGGAAGGTTCTACTTATGGAAACCTAGATCCTGATTGTATAGGCGAGTAGGATTGGTAGGCTATCATCACATTCCTTAAATAACTTGAGATCTTCCTAATTGATTTTGTCCAACGGGTATATTGGAAGAACTCCTTTGGAAGGTGTCAACGGTTATGAAGGCATGAATGAGTATATAAAGAAGACGCTCAGGTTATTCGAGATGGTGCATGAAAGAAAAATTCCAAAGTCTGAAACTCTTAATTCTTTGCTGTTACAATTTGTTGAGCTTAAACTGTACTCAAAAGAGAGATCAAATTCTTGTGAGACCTTAAGGAAGTGTAGCAGAGTCTTTACATTGTGGAATCAAGGATGTGATACTGTAAAATCTCTTTTGATTCATAGTAGAATATAGCCGGTGGGCTATCGGTGCGGGAGAGTGGACATAATCTTGGTCTAAGCCGAACCACTATAAACTTTGTGTCTCAATTCTCTTTCCCTTTTCTCTTTACCTTGAAATTGCAACTTCATATATCTGCTTATAGTTCTTTACGCCTTCAGTTTATTATGCTGAAAGATTAATTTTGTTAAGATTTACAAAAATTTCTTTAATCACCTATTCACCCCCTCTAGGTGCTTGTACTAGCACTATCAACTATGTCCCGATCAAACAAAAACCATGGAATATTTGTTGAGTCACCAATTCGATCATATGCACAAATTTAATTGACATACATTTTATTCGAGACAAACAATTTATTCTTGGTTACAACCCCAACCGAGGATTTTAATGCAGTGTCATAATTAGATTGCATAGGACATCATTATTGTACCTTGCATGTAACAAGGAGGCAGATTCCATATTGTGTACACTTGCAACTTTGTATATAAACAAACTATGATCATTAGGTATAAATGTGACAGCCCAAGCGACGGTGTGTGGGGAGGAGGGATGGTGGTGCATCTCTATCTCGGTCTCTAGATGTGCACAGGGAAGGGGAAGGGTGTCCTCTCTAGTCCCACATTACTTAGGGAGGAGTTTTGGGCTAGTTTATAAGGCTTGGGTCCCTCTAAATCTATGTAACACATTTTAAAGCCGTGAGGACTCAGTGTTCAAAACGGACAATATTACACAGTGGGGCTCGGGTCGTTACAAATGGTATCAGAGCTAACTCCCAACCACGTGTGGGGCCACAGTGAGGACGTTGTGCTCCTAAGGAGTGGAGAGTGTGACAACCCAAGTGATGATGCGTGGGGAGGAGGGATGGCGGTGCATCCGTGCCTTGGTCCCCGAACATGCGTAGGGAAAGGAAGGGGGTCCTCTCTAGTCCCACATCGCTTAGGAAGGGAGCTAGTTTATAAGACTTGAGTCCCTCTAAATTTGTGTAACGTGTTTTAAAGTCGTGAGAACTTAATATCCAAAGCGAACAATATTACACAGTGGGGCCCAAGTCGTTATAATAAAGATGGACCAGGTCGTTACAATAAAGACGGATCAACGGCTTGGCATTATGTGCACCCCTGAACCATACTTGTTTGACACACAAGTTAACATTGTGCCTCAAGTCTAGGATTATTTACATAAGACCAAAGTATGACGCTAAAGGTTCCATGTTGCTAATCGTTTCATATATGTCACATTTAGTGAACTTGTCTAATACAAACACTCGTTTTCTTAACTCAAGCACCATAATACCTAATAACACGTGACTCATCATTCCCTTAAGTATCCAATACTTAATGGTGACGTCAATAGGATTATAAATATCTACTCAATAATCCATTGAAATATCTACTCAATAATCCATTGACTAGGAGCGGTTTAAAGATTCAGTTTAATTATAAACCCGTCACATATATTCCTAACATCTCAAGAATAGGTCTAGTTGTAACTGATCTCATGGAATTATTCATAAATATAAAATAATTTAACAAATGAATGAATACGTCATTGCCATTAAATAATAATAATAATAATAATAATAATAATAATTATAATAATAATAATAATAATAATAATAATAATAATAATAATAATAATAATAATAATAGAACAATTGAAATCTCTAATATGTAATTATTACATAGTAGTTTTAGGGCATACATCCAACATCAAAAATTAAAAAGAAAAATAGAGGAACCGGATCTGATCTCACCGGAACCTCATCCTAGATCCCAGCGTCGAGCCGTAGCCACCTCGCCCACTGGTGACTACCTTTCCTATGCCTTACAGATCTACAATCTCTCCTCCAAGTGACCCTCTGGCTAGGAAGGACCTTCCCAGGTTACTGGCCTTCAAAGAAGAGGATGGACTTGGTGAGAGCATCTCTGTAGTTACAGCGAAGCAAAGAGGGTGGTGCTTCAATGGGAAGTGGCATTGCAGAGAAACAGAAGCAGAGCGAAAGAATGGAGGAAGAAGAGAAACGGAGTAGAGAGGGATAACGGATGAGAAAAGAGACGACAGAGGGAGGGGGCAGCGGGAGGAGGAGAGTAGAAATCTGAAAAAGTGGGGTCAGTGGACACGTGGCAATCAGTGAGGGGAGCGGTTTGTAGTTGGCTCTTTCTGCCTCTTTTAGAACATTTTTACTTTATTGAAGAAACAACAACGAACAAACTTTTGGCAGAAAAGTGAGAAAAAAAGGGGGTGGGAGGGGAAGAGAGGAAATGAGCAGATTTTGTGAGATAGGCTTGGAATTCAGAGTTCATTTTCCCGAAGGTTCCAAAAGAAGATTACACATTTGGTTCCATATGGTCCGAGCATTCGTCCACCTGCACAACCTCGAAACTTAATTGCAACCTTTACCTTGCGAAATTGAATAAAATAGGGATGGAATCACTATTCCATTTGAATAGAATTGACCACAGATAAAATTGAAATATCCATCAAGTTTAATTTTAGACGTGTGTGTGTGTGTTGTGAAATTGAATAAAATAGGGATGGAATCACTATTCCATTTGAATAGAATTGACCTCAATCAAGTTTAATTTGTGTGTGCGTGTGCGTCCATCAAGTTTAATTTTAGACGTGTGTGTGTTGCGAAATTGAATAAAATAGGGATGAATCACTATTCCATTTGAATCAATCAAGTTTAATTCCACTATTCCAAATAGAATTGACCTCAATCAAGTTTAATTTGTGTGCGTGTGCATGTGCTTGTGCGTGATTCCATTTGAATAGAATTGACCTCAATCAAGTTTAATTTGTGTGCGGGTGCGTGCACGCGCGCGTGCACGCGCGCGTGCCTGCGCATGTGCCTGCGTGCCAGCGTGAGTGCGCGCGCGCGTGCACCCACGTGACACACGTTTGTGCATGTGCGTGCATGTGCGTGCAGTTATGATTAATCCTTTTATAGTTAAAATAAATCCTTTTAACAATTTGACTCTTGATGTCTGTGTGTGTTTGTGTCTGTGTCTCTTTGTCTCTGTGTCTGTGTCTGTGTCTGTGTGCGCATGCGCGCGTGTGTGCGTGCATACGTGCTGTGTCTGTGTCTGTGTCTGTGTGCGCATGCGCGCGTGTGTGCGTGCATGCGTGCGTGTGCGTGCGTGCAGTTAAGATTAATCCTTTTATAGTTAAAATTAATCCTTTTAGCAATTTGACTCCTGATTAATGAGTCAATGTGAAAGATGGAGTGCCGATTGAATTCTTGGATCTATTAAAAATATCCAAGGTTTATGTCATTGTTGAGGAGTTCGTCATTTTCCTTTCTTTTACGACAAGCTTTCCTACCTAAGTATAACCTCGGCTGCGCTTTGGAGTATCAAATAATTACTCATCAAATTAGGCGAAACCGTTGTGACCAGAAGAATAATAATAACTTTCCAAATTTCGAACAAGAGCACAAAAAAATACAGGAGGGAACTGTTTAATTGGAATGCATATGCTACTGCTTCAAGGGTGTGTCCACAAATCTGAAGTTCACAACATTTTTATAGTGGCTGGACGCACACAACTTAGCACAAAACATCCGACGACATCAAACGAAGAAAAACACAAAAGTTCACAAAGTTAACAAAAGCACACGAATCAAACGAAGAAAAACAAGAAAGTCCACGAAGTTAACAAAAGTACACAAACAAAGTCAACACGATAAATGCATTCGAAAGACAAGCATAACAATCCGTGTAGAACACTTCGATGATCTTTGTTGGCATTCTGTCTTCATGCTTCACTAGCTCTTCTTCATTAAATGCTTGCAGCCTCCTTTGAAGAACGTTGGAGAACACTACCAACCGAATCGGGAAATCAGCAACCAGCGTGCCGACGAATTGGGAGTCATTTCATCCTCATTTCGAAAGAGAAATAAAGAGGAAGATTCTTGCAAAGCACAAGCCAAAGAGAGAGGAAACGAAAAAAGAGGCTGCGGAAGGGAGGAGGTCTAATCATCATATGGTTGGAAATACGCTCCAATAGAATTAAGACATGTGTGCGCCTTTCCGACAAAGCCAATGATCCTCCTATCTTTATTTTCTTCCGGGATAGAAAAATAATTTGACGTGTTTAACTCTGCCTCTCCTCTCGCTGCGTACGGCAACGGAGGCTTCGTCTTATGCGAGGTATTTATCGTCAGGTCGTGGATGATAGTTTGACCAGCTTCTTGGCGCCAATGCCCCGTTATCCAAGTTAGACGCTCCTCGGGAAAATCCAGCATGACCTGCGAGAATAGCAAAGCGAAACATGTAGTTGTACTTGTGAGAACAGATGAAGGTCCGGATCTTAAACTCATAGATATAGGATGCCAAAAGAAGTGCCTCAGTCTTCGATCAAAAGAAACCCGCGCTCCATGAAGCTCCCAACATTATTGAAAAGCAACATGCATACATGAAAGAGACAAGAGAGAAAAAGGACAGAGGGAGAGAGGGGGAGGGGGATTGAGAGGTATGGACGAACCCATCTGCCTGCGTGTCCTCCGCCATGTCGAGAGCCTTCGACCAAGGAACCATTGTTATCGTACATAAAAGTGATGGACTCAATTTTTACCCTTCCTTTGCGGTCTACGATGTCAGTCACACGATATCCTATCACATTAGAGTGCTTTCCATCATCCCAATCGGTCCCGCCAGAGCCTTCGAAGGATCTGAAGGGGCGGTCAAAAGCATGCCGCGGTATTGGCTTCGCATACACTCCTATGGAGTCGAGAGTCTTGCCCCATGTTCCATAAAAGCCAATGATTCTAGTCTCGTTCGATGGATACCAAAAGTACTCCCCTTCCGTCATGCCAAAGGGACCATATCTTCTTTCATTGCTGTCAAATATGAGCGACCGGATAGAACCATCCTCTTGCATGTAACCGGAGATCGATATCAAGTATTCCCTTGGATAATAGAGTAGAACCTGCGCAATCTCAAAAGTATCTCTTAAAGTTGGACGAGTGGTGTAATCAAGACCTATTTGTCAAGTTCAATTTATTATACACGTGAGCGGACACATACCAAGATCATCTTGGCTGATGAGATAAATGTAAAAAGAGGGAAAAAAAAAACACTTACCTCTCGTTCTTTCTTGGCGAATTCTCCAGTGCAATCACCGTGAATAACTGTGTGATCGTTTTGATCACTGTCTTCATAAACAATCTTAATGTGACGGATATAATCTTCAATAGCTATGTAAATTTTCTTCACACCTTTGAATTTCCCGTCATCCCAAGCTTTTGCACGTCCAAATGGCCCGAATGATTTAATAGGGCTGAGATTCGGGGTGGGTTTATAATATGCTCCAATTCCATGAAGATGTTCATCTCTCCACCCGTAAAATCCAACAATCTTGCAACCTGTTGCGGGAGATGAGAAGTGGGTTCCCTTTCCATCACCAATAATTTTGGTGTTTTTTTTGTTAGTCAGAAACGTGAGAGATGTGATGCCGTCGTAAGTACAATACCCGGATATTGAAGACAGATACTCATCTCCATCATTTATTATAAACTGCAATGATAGACATAACCATCAAACTCAATATTTAATAAATCTCACAAAAGTCCCCTGCAAACGCATGCAGTGCAAGGTGCCCACGGATTTCACAAAGCATATATATGTGTGGGACATACCTCCTCGTGCCATTCTGCATCGCTACCATGTTCTTTCCACGGCGACCGTACTCCTTCATACTGAAATGCGATTGATCGGATGCGATTTCTACTTGAATCAAGTCCAACCCTGATTCCCTTTACAGTGGTATGCCGATTGCCATCATCCCATCTTGACCCTCTTCTACTCCCGAATAATCCCACCGGACAGAACTTCTTGGGGAGTAGTAGCTCGACACGTGCTCCAATAGATGTGAGAAAATTAATCTCGTTTTCTTCCCTGAAACTCCCGAAAAACTCGATGACTTTCCCAGCTCCTGACGATAATGGTACGGCAAAGCGCTCCCCTTCCCTTCTATCAATAGGTGTCAACTTTCTTTGGTTTGTTCGAAATGTGAGGGCGTTGATTCCAATGGGACCTCCACCCTTTGCCTTTTTGAAACGTCCAGAAAAAGAAGTTATGTGCTCTCCCTCTCTCAATTTAACCTGCATCCAGGCCACAAACAGACATGTCGTGAGCGACTCTATGTTGCTCATTTGGTGAGGAAAATAAACTGGTAAATCTCTTATGAAATACAATTCGGATCTATACAATAAGTTATATATCCTGAGATTTGTGTAATTTCCAATCGCTTGATTACATTTCATTTTGAAAATCAAAAGTTAATTTACTTTTTGTTTCATGGCTAGGTTTGTCTTTGCCAAAGTTTAGAATTAATAAGGTGAAGTTATTGTTTTTTCCAGTTGGTTTTCTAACAATCATACCGATCCTCATGTATCGCCGGTACGAGAATGTCATGTCCATCTGTGAAGCAATCGTTAAGAATCTCAAGGTTCATGATTCCGTAATTGACTGATGTTATGATTAAGCTAGAGAAAATGAACTTATGACATTCAAGTAGAAACGGAAAAAGAGAAAAGGAAAGAGTCCAGATACAACCTTGTAAGTATTCTCCGTGATCATCGGTCCGTCGCTGGTGTCATCGGGGACTTTAAAAATAAGGGACTTAACGAATTCCGCGTAGACAACATCAATCCCATTTATTTTGTCAGAATGCCAGGGTGTCTTACCGCTCACTCCAAAAGGCCCGAAAACTTTATGGGAATATAGAGACTGAATCTCATTGACAAGGCGCTCGACTATTGTTGGAATGAGCGGCCATTCAACGCTGATGTAAAGAGTTAGCACAAAAATTTTTATGAGCGATGTGTATGACAAGATGAACATAAACATACACATTATACCCCAAGAGACGAAATACGACAAACATTGTGCGCAAATTTCTATGTGGGTATATGAAATATGAATAGAAAAAAGATCGAGCTTGACTAAATCACTATAGGCATTGGCATCTGTAACAAAGAAATGGTGATTAACTATGCTCCTTTCAATAGTAAACTCATCCTATGGCTGAGGAGGGTGCGCCGTACCACGCATACCAAGAAACGACGCATTTCTCACTGAGGCCGTAAAAACAGTAAATATTAAGTAAAAAAGAGTGCATCGTCGATGCTTTTCCCAATTGCTATTATGTTATCATGTATCTAACTATGAGACCCCAAAAATTGGGCCACAAAAGGTATGAATGAAAGCTCAAGAACTCGTACCGGAAGATAAAAAGTTTACCCTATTATACACATTCTGAATTGAACTAATTCAAACCTAGTATCTATCTTGTTTGCATTTCTCTCACTTTACGGTTTTCATTTTTGTTTCCCAATTTTTAAAAATGCTCGCTATTGAACCTGGGGAATAATCAAAATATAAAAAAAAGCATCTTCAAATTTCAACTTTGCGTCAATTTGTTCCTTAAGTTTTGCAAACTTACAATTAGCATACCAATTGCATCTAACATCTAATCCTATCAACAAATTTCTCATTTTCCTTCCAATTTTGCACCTTTCACCATTTCAAATTCACGCGCGATGAAATTTACTTGCCTAGCACCCTAATCCATCCACAGTTCAACCCCTCCCCTCCCGGCTTTGTTGATGCATGCCGCGCTGTCACCACCCACCACTAACCACCACGACCCCAACTGAGTCATGACCATTGAGCAGACAGTGGTACGTAAAAAGAAAAATCACGGATTGCGATACTAGGGTTCGACATGGAGTAAGAATCACAGGTACGTACCCACCGGGGTCTTTGTACAACTTGTAACCTGAAATCCCCTCAACCTTTGCAAGGGCGCGCCTCCATTCTTTCTTCTTCTCGTCTCCCTCTTTCCTATGCAATCTGTCGAGATCTTTCTCGAATTTGCTAACCTCGGCCGGGTCCATGCCATGAAAGATGGGAATAACTACGACCCCTCTGCGAAGGAGGATCTTGACCAGCTCGTCCAGGCAACTTCTGGACTTGACATAGTTCGCGGTGAACACGACAAGAGCGAACCTCGCCTGGTGGATTTTACTGAGGTCAACGTCCTCTCTATGGCTGAAGAAGCCGATCCCCACCTCCTTCAGCTGTGTGAAGAGGGTCGATGTGAAGCCCTTCACCGCGTTGTCATCGTCTTGGAAACTCACGAGTACGTCGGGTGTCCATTGACGAGAATAAGAAGAAGACATGCTTTTTGTCTTGTTGATGCGTGGTATAGAAACTTTGATTGAGAGGCCGTATGTGTGTTTGGTTTGAAAGACATTAAGAGGAAAACCATGTCTATTTATACTTGAACTTGCGTCTCATCGTGATACAATAGTTTACCAGGAAAAAAAAATGATTGGTGGGATGCAACATTAGATTGTAGAAGCTAAGGAGCAAATTATAACTCTTGGATGAGTTTCTAAGTGAAAATACTTGTTTGATAACGATACAAAACTTATACTTCAAGAATAAAAATTTGTTTGATAATGATACAAAATTTTTCCCTCCTGGGCAGCGGTGGCGGACAGCAACCCACACCGGTGAATGGCGAGTTGTAGCGTCGGAGAGCGGCGGCGACTAGCAATCGTGGACAATGGACGATGGTAGCAACCAACAACGACAAATGGGCATCTAGTTAATAGTGAGAACAAACGATGACAAACATGCTTGATCCACTCTACAAACCGAAAGCGTGATCTTGCAAAACAACCACGCAAGGCTCGAATCTGCAATAATGGCGTTGTAGGGAAGGGGATCAGCGCTATGATCGCTTTGAGTTCTGCAATGATTGTGAATGGATTTGCTATTTGGCCTTCGATGGGGTTCTTCCTTCGAACTCCGCGAGTTGGCTTTCGAAATGTAAGTCAAGCTAGTCTAAAGTAGACTGAGGATCAGGGCAGAGGGTGGGATTGGATGGTTCTTCCTTCCAACCACTGAATTAACGAACCCATCTATTCAGACAATGTGGCTATCCTAGAGATTAATGGATCTCTCTCGAAATTTATGAAAGAACTGTATAAGGGGTTGCCATTGCCTCTCCCTCGGACCATGTGATTACACAACTTCTGATACCTCGTCCATATCTATTCCTTTTCTGCCACCAAAAACGTGCATCCTTCCATTTCCTGGTCCTATCGAACCAGGCACTTCATACCTCTTACGTAAGGTCGAGTTACTTCCTTCTCTCTAACTTGACTCTAGTAAAGTATTCTATTCGTTGTCACTTTTCCACTCTATCTACACGCTAAGTATGTAGCAAGTTCATTAAAAGTATTCCACTTCTTCCCTATTTTCCACCTTCTTCATTCCTGTAACTCGAGGCTAAGAGGAAAGACAATAGGGGAGCAAAGCAAGAGGGACATGTTCAGTTTGTTTCAAAAATAAAGAAGATTTTTTATAGGTAGTAAGATCATCCCCAGTGTTATAATTGAGTAAGAATAGAAATAAAATATGTCCCATTACCAACATAAACTTGATCCTTGCTTCCAAATGAAGTAGCTTTGAGTGGTGTGGCTAAAAATGTAACAACTTGTTTTAAAACAAGCAGGCGGGGATTAAACACCTCTAATTCCCTTCTTCATTAATTAGTAAATGTGGATGTGCATATCAGAGGGCTTCTCGCTTCAATAGCATAACAGGGACTAAGAACCTAGAATTTTTGCAACCTATTGAGAGTGCGGGTCAGGAGTTCCGAATCGGGGATAGGCTTTCTAACGGCTGCAACTTTATCATTAAGACCTTTCAAAAAGCAAGATAAAATTGTCTTCAGCTAAAAGAGTACTATGATGGGTTGGGTGGAAGTCATGAAAAAAGAAAGAAAGACAGGTTTTTTTCTCGCTTTTTAGAGTCTCAATGTAGCCTAAAAGAGTTTTTACATTTATAAACCAAACCAAGAAGACCATTGGTGTGACATCCAGATTTTTCAACCCTATCTTCTACTGAATAAATCGGGCATTTTATTGACGTGTCTATAAGACTATTCTCAGAACTGATCATTCTTGAGATAATTAGACTATCTGGGGAAATTACTAGGAATTTTAAGGCAATTAGACTTGAGAACTTAATCATGAATTAGCTTCTCGACCGTGGCCATCTTTAGAGGTCATTATGGCACGATTAAAAATCGATTCAAAATCGAGATAGCGGTTTGACGGATATGTGTGGCTAATCGTGAGTGACACCACTAAATTGGAAAATTCATGTCGACTGGCACTAGACTGATTTTCTTATTGTTTTGGTACCCTGTGTCCGTATTTGGATCATCGAGATTTTCAAGACAATCGAGAGTCGCCATTGAGTCGAATTGATTCATAGTGGTTCGAAGAAAATCGACCACGAGTCATTTGCCTAAAAAATTCTGAAAACCATTCGATAGCCTATGCCACGCTAAAAACGCGCCAAATGGAAATTAACCGCAAATTCAAGTCCGATTTTAGAAATTGAAGTTTTTGTCGTGTTACAATAAATTCTAGGAGTATCCACTCAGTCTCAAAAGATTTTTCTGACACCTGACACTTTTTGGGAAAAAGTCGTTTTTGGACCGATTTTTGTGCGGTTGAAGTCGGGGATTTAATTTTGGTTACAAAATTGAGATGGAAAGTGGATTCAAAGATGAGGAAAAACCGAGATGATCTACATGGATGGCCAATTGAAATTATTGAGCCGGTGTGGCTAAATCAGTGAATGTGATGGTCGTCGGAGGAGATGGGCTTACAAATTCGTAACCCTTGCAAGCCAAGCAAAGATTGGGCCAATTAAAAAGTCATTTGAGGTGTTGGTGTAGTCCTTTGTGAGCCAAGGATTAATGCTTGGTTAAGAGTGGTTCTTGGAAGATATTTTGCAAAATATCATACCAAAGGGCCCCCACCTCTCCCTCATCCTCTCCATCTTGCGGCTGTGAGCTGCTTCCCTTCCATCATTCCCATTTCGTGCGACACCCTCAGCAGCAGCACGGAAGAAGAGCACCGAGCGACGCAGTTTTTGCCTTGTTGCTGCCCCTTCGTCCGTTCTCCTTCAACGCCAGCGAAGAAGGCCATCTCCACGCGTCCAACAGCAGCGGAAGTTCATTCCACCGAAGACCCATCATTCCTCCACGCTGCCACCTGCCGATCTCTCGGCCCTCTTCGGTCGACCATTCCTTCAATTTTTTCTGCCGTTGAAACCCACCGAAATTTCCACCGGCGTTGGTTTCATTGACTGCCCAGTATCCACCGAACCTTCATCCGCTGCCACGTCCGTGAAGAACAAATTCTACCGAAGCCACTTGCCAGTCAACTCCAACGCCCACGGAAGACCACTGATTCAACCAAATCTTCGTCCGCGAGATCCACCGAGCATCCTCACGCCGCCACCACATCGGTCAAATCCAGCAACTCGCCCCACTGATTGTTGACTAGAGCAGCTGCCAGCGTCCCAACCTCCATCCATTTTCAACGCCATCAACGGCTTCGATTGGTCAAGCTGCACGAAGCCTCGTGCGTCTTCCCTCAGCCCCAGCGACGTCCATCGAAGCAGCAACCAGCATCTCCGTGGATTGAACCCAGCAATTCGGGCCTAGCAGTCCAGCGAAGACCGAAGCAGCCCACACAAATTTCTCTTCGTGGATTGCAGCCCAACAGTGGCCTTTGTTGCTTCTCTCACCAGGCCAGATCTGCAGCCCACGTGA
The DNA here is from genome assembly GCA_014182575.1 of Eucalyptus decipiens. Lineage (NCBI taxonomy): Eukaryota > Viridiplantae > Streptophyta > Magnoliopsida > Myrtales > Myrtaceae > Eucalyptus > Eucalyptus decipiens. Next base: position 11,696,569 of record CM024610.1, on the reverse strand, counting down.
CCTTCAATTCAACAAACCAGCCGAAGACAAGCCCTGCAGCAAGCCCAGGCCGTGAGTTTCAATCCTTTGGGCCACCGAATTCAGCACAAGACCAGCAAGCCCAGTTCAGCTAGCGCACTTGGTTCAGTCCAATTCAGCAGGCCCAACCCAACTTGGGTCCAGCCCAAAAGCAAGAACAAACCTCAATTGGGCTGAGATTTGTTGGGCGAGTCGAGCCGGACCAAGTCCGGCGGTGTTGTCGAAAGTCCGATTTCGGCCGCCGTCGCGTCGCCGTTGCAGTGATTCGATCTCCGCTTTTACCAAGTGAGTTTTTACTCACTAATGCTTTATTAGTTTGCTCATTATGCTTAGGGTTGGTTAGATTTAATTAGTGCAATTAGGTGGTTGGATTAGGTTAGAACAATTAAATTAGTGACTTAATGATGCATGTTAAGTGATTAGACTTAGTCATTAGCAAGTAGAGAGCCTCTAATATTTATTGAATGCATCTAGGGATTTTTCTCGATCCGTTTCGGGCTCAATTAGGCAATACGGGCTAAATTGGATTTTTAATATTTATTTATTTAAATTTCGAAATTTATTATTTAATTAATTATTTTTCCGGAAATTCAACCGGGATGGCCGGTGACTGGAATTTCGTGCTGATTATCGTGGTGCAGTCCGTTTATTTAATTGAGCTTCAATTTATACGGAATTAATGTAAATTGTGAAATTTGAGGATTTGTCCTAAATTGTTTGTTATTGAATATTCGATTGATAGATGGCCGAGTATGGGTATATAGCGCCGATTATGTTGATGGGAGAGAATGGTGAGAGCTAACTGAGAATGTTATTGGCTGAGACCAATCGGTGCGATATTATTAGACATACGTGGTTTGGTGATTGGAAGTATCGCTGGCCGACAAAAAAGTCCGGTGCGCTTAAAGAACGCACGTGAATGACTTATAGACAAACGTGGTTCGGTGATTAAGGAAATATCACAGGTGAAAACGACGCCTTAAAGAACTCACGATGTTGTCTATTATCGATGGCACCTTGGCGAAAACGGCGCCCTAGAAAGGACACGTGGTTCGGTGATTGAGAATATCACTGGTAAAAACGGCGCCTTAAAGAACGCACGATGTTGGTGATCGGTATGTCATTGGCGAAAACGACACCCGAGAAACACATGTGATTTGGTGAAGGAGTACACCATTGGGAAATCATGGTATAAGTGGGAATGACCTAAAGATGGTCTGACTGACATGTAATCAACTAAGTCGATTGATCAATACTTGATCGGATGTCGTTAATTGTTTGAATATCTATGTTTAACTTTGAATTACAGGTTGGAACTGAGACCAAGGTAAGTCCTCTGACTCGTGTTGTGCTTAGACAACCATTTGGTGTATTAGTTTACTAATCGGGTCTTAGGAGGTAGGACTCGCTGAGACGTGGTCTCATTGGTTATTGAATAACCATTTCAAGACCTTGAGGAGAAGCTAAGGAGGAGAAACCTGAAGGGGAGAAGGACTTTTGAAGAAGAAGATGATCCAAGGGGGATGTTGAGTATAATCCGGATGTGGATTGAGATCCCATCCCTTTTGTAAACCCTGTCTTAGTGTAGATAGGTGTGAGACAAGTATGTTGTGAATAGTATTGTAAATATACTATGAGTTGTGCTGTTAATAAAAGTGTGGTTGTGAATTTCAATATGAAAAATATGGCCTGCTTTTCTATCTCATTATTTTATTGTCTGGGGATTTATAACTGCTTCCGCATGCGTAATAAACAGAAAGGGTCAGCGATACTTAGTCCTAGGATATCGCACTTTAATAATTGACATAAATTAGAAAGATGGGCGCGTCCCCGAGGATCGGGGCGTTACAGTGGTACTTGGTGAAAGAGTTGCCAAGATAGAACTCAATTCAAGAGAAAGTTCTTTCATCCAAATCTCTGGATTGAAAATCTCATTTTTGAGTGCTTTGATCTATTACATGACCTTGGTGGAGGAACGAAAGAGAAGAACTATCTACATAGCCAAGCAAATTATTCAAAGAAGGCGCTAGCGCTAGGGATCACGCCAGAAGATAAAATTCTCTTCATCCAAATCAAGTAGAGACATGCTTGCTTTTTTTTTTTTTTTGGTCAGACGAGACATGCTTGCTTTATCACACGAAAAATGAGATGATGGATCTGCTCATGGGTGATTTCAACTGTCATTTTTTTCAAGAAAAATAAAATAAAAAAATCGGGAATCTTGCAACTCCTACAATTTGGTTTTTATATATAACGCGAAGCTCCCAAAATCTTTCAATCACACAAATGTCTGTGTATTAACGTTATCATTTGTTATTATTTTCATGGATTTAAAATATTTGTCATTTTTTAGCTTCGAAGAGAAAGTAATTAGTGGAAGTGCGTGTAGAATCACGCAGAATCACGGTTAAATATCATTGCCAACCGATGCTTACCGCCCACGTATAGTTGGGACGTGCCGACCCCTTCTTCGAAGATCCCACTGAAATCATTGAAAGTATGGCATCTAAAGCAGTGATATAAATCAAAGTAACAAAAAAAAGTGGTCTTTCTTGAAGTATAATCAAAGGGGATAACAAATCTATCGGCCATGATGTTATGGATACACTCGTAGCTGTAGGAGCTACTATTAATCTGCTCTTCACCCCCAAAGTTATACGATGCCCACGTCCAATTTTGAATGGTGCAAAAATCCCTGATATACGATGCTTTTGGATTGACCAAAGCATATAAGTTCCAATTCGATGATGTGTAGGAAGAGGATGACCCCTTAATGCATGGACCAGTAGAAATGTAGAATGGAGAACTACCCGGCTTTGAGCATTTCAAAATAATCAATTTACTATGATTATATTGATTGTTAATGTGCTCATACCACAACACTGAATTACGGGGGAGAGATGAGTAGTTATCCTTTTGCAGCCCGTCATCAATGAACCTGATTTATCTAGCGGCATAATTGATTGATTGCACATAGTATCGGCCGTCGCTGATGTATTGAATAATACAATTATCTTAACAAGCTCCATTTCTGAGTTAACACATTCTTTCAGGTCACTTGTTAGTCGAAATGGATAGCTTATATTGCGAATATCACCGCTAGATGAAGGAACGCACTGCTGCTTATCCAGCTCTACATTGCTTGTCATAGCCAGAAATAAAACCTGAATGAATAGCAACACTTGACAGATATTCATAGAGAGAGAGCATTAATCATGCCTCTGTTTGTCTTTGGACAAAGAGAAATTGGTAGAGAACTGGTTCGTGGGGGTGTGGAGGAGGCGCAATGTAAAAATATTGGAAAAGACTGGACGATTATTTTTTGATTTGAGACTTGAAGTTGCCTAGTCTTATAGAGAAGCCCAAGTCAGTCAACTCAACAAATGGATGGAAGTCGAGAAATTAAAGAGGCGGACCCAAACTTAGGTTCCACTATTAGTGGAACGGCAGATGGCCATCCCCATTCGAGAGCTCCCCTTTAATCACATAAAGAATTCAAAGAATCTTCTTTCACATTGATCTTTCCTTCTCCACTATCTGCACTTCGCCTCCACTTTGTCCGCGTGATTCTGGGGTCTGCATTCCATCAACAAACAAGTCCATTTCCTCCTGTACACTCGCTTTCATCAACAAACAAGTCCACTTCCTTTTGTACACTCACTTTCTTCTTATATTCTTCTCCGTTCCCTCTTCCCTTCTTCTTCTCCACCGTTGAAATTTTTCTCTTCCATCGTCAGTGCTTAATCACTTCATATGTATTCCGTATTTGCTAATTAAGTCACAAACTTTAGATGTAATTCTGATTTATTATGCGATCAAATCGTTTCATGAAATAAATACTCTATAAGAAAAACATCTTATATGATAATGATATATTGCATGGCATCATCGTCGGTCTACTCATGAATGACTACGTATTTTGTTATGTAAATCCAAAAAGATCCTTATATGAAGTTATATTGTATAAATTTGCAATAGTTTAGGTGCATAGTAATTATACAATATACCCTCTCCTGTACTCCGCTTAAAAGTAGAATCATATATGACCCGTACTATAATAGTATTCCTATAATGCACGAGGCAAGAACGACAGTAGTTGCTAATACAGCAATACAAAGATGGGATTAACGTAGGGACAATCTGAAGCAATAGTGGGTCCTAGTGACTTTGTACATCATATAGACTTTACATCTCCTCTGTTGAAAATTTTCGAAACCTATGGGTGAATTCGTAAACTGTAGAGAACAACACGGGTTATGGTGAAGCAAAGTGATAATGAGTTGATGGAGAGAAAAGAAAATGGGTGAATCAGTCACCGTAGAGAACAAGGGTCACGGTGAAGCAAAGTGATGGTGAGTTGGGAAAGAGGAAACTGAAGTCCAAGAAGACCAAGACTTTCATCTAGCAAAACATTAAACAAAGACCAAGACTTTCATGGATGCACATCAATGGTTAGAGAAATCAGAATAAAATACCTTTTGCCCACAAGTCTTTGTCTTGTAATGTTTATAGATTACCTTTTTGTTTGTTAAATAAGAAAAACAAAGCATGTGCTTTGGGCTAATTAAAAAAAGGGTGGGTCAGGCATACCAACAAATCCAAAATACAAGTTGCTTTATTTTGCTCTAGAAATAGTGAACCAGTAAAAAAATACCAAACAACAATATAAAATCTAGTGGAAATTATACTTTACACATCACACTAATGAACAGAAAAAAATTGTTTAAAAGGACCATGATTCTCCCTTCAAACAACTCCCTATCATTTACTACTATCTCAGCACCCTCCAACAAATCATTGCCGCCCAACTTGATGCAAATCTTCGGCATTGTAACTACTACTTAAAGCCTACATTAATCGAATACAAAATATGCGATCAAAGAGGGGAATCTTTTATAGAGCGTGTGCTCTCCACCCAGAAAGCTTGTGCTTTCCATCTAGTCTTTTCATTTGTTTATCTACATCTTTTGTTGCAGCAAGAAGGCATCTTCTTTTCATTAATAATCACGGGATTCGTAATCATTCAAAGATCACGTGCTCTCCACCATGACGCATGTGCTCTCCATCGAAGATTGGCCTTGGGAAGAGGGCACACATAGCCATTTTCTTTTTGTCCATGACAGGCATAACCCAATGACATTGTCTTTTTTGTTTTTTGGTCGGTGATAATGGCTTGACTTAGAGGGCTAGGTCCATCGAAACGAGAAGAAATGCAGTGCACTACTCCAAATCACAATAACTTTTAAAATTGGATTAATCAATAGACAACTCACCTAGGAAGACCTGTTCATCAGACAGTGTATTCGGGAATCGTTCAAAAACCATGTGCTTACACCCAGAAAGCATGTTCTCTCCATCTAACCTTTTCATTTGTTTATCTTAGATCTTTTTGTGCAACAGAGGAATGCATTCATTAAACATTTTGTATTGGGAATAGTTTGGAAAGATGTGCATTTCACCCAGAATTCCCGTGCCCTTCTTCATAGGCAATGGTAATTTGATGATTATGATTGGTACGAAGAACAAGAAGGTTGCTCCTAGTAATGTTTTTCTGTTTACCGCAGGTGAAAGCACATGTTCCTCTTTTCTTTTTGTCTTTCATTGATCTACGATTAAGAAAAAATGATGAGTTTTCCACAATTTGATAACATCATAATGAAAAATTCACAAGGAGGTTAGAGCCACATTTATCTGTTTAACCATACGAATTTTTTTTGGGTCTAAACATTTCACTTCTTTTAGGTGGTGACTTTGAATATATTTTTTGCCATCTCTGTTCTCTCTATCTCTCTATCGTGTCATTTACTTTCTCATAGTGGGCATGCACGATGATGAATATTTACTTGTCATTCACACACACATATATATTATGAATAATTTGTAAAACATGGACTAAACACTTAATTCGGCCGTTACATGCATTATCGGTCCCCTTTCTCTCTCGGCCTCATTAATTAATAGGGCTTATTAATGAGCGTGCCTGATCCCATTTATGCATGGGCTTATGATCATTGTGTATGTACTTTTAAAATTAATCTTTCATTTTAGGAATTCATGAGCAATAATTGGAAATTTCCAGAACTAATTGAATTTTTCTATCTTTTCGCTCCATCTTATTTAGAACAAGAGTTGGCTTCATCAATGACGGGCATGTCACAATGTTCAAGCTCGTCACTGGAAATTTCAGCGAGGGGCTCAACTTTAGCAGCAGAAGGGCTGACCGCAAAGCTCAAGCCTTTTTCCCCCCTTCGGCTCCAAAGACACAGTTTTGTTGATCAACCCACTTTGCTTTAGTGTCGGTAGAACAACTTTAAAGCATTTAGAAAAAGAAATGGGCCCCTTGTCTGCCATTATTAGTAGAAGAAGATAAGAAGAAAACAAAATAAAGGTGAAGCGTGCAAGCTTGATGGAGATGGAGAAGGTGAGGAAGGGGACCCAAAATTTGGAATAATTTCGCACTTTTTTTGCATTAGAATTGCGAATGGAGTATTTCCATCTACACACCAAAAGCAACCCAACCAGATAAACAGGGCTAAAGTTCCTCGGCGGTAGATGCTTCCGAGCCAGCATTGTATTTACATTACCTTTCCTTTGAGATGAAGCGAGAAACAGTGCTGGACCTCTTGGCGAAACATATTTTCTGCGCCTTACCTCGGGTAGAATCAACGAATGTATCATTACTAATGGTACAAGGAAGATATCTGATGCAATCCTAAATCTGTGACCTTTTGTTCCAACGGAGGAGGATCTTCCTTATAGCGAAGCTATACCAAATATGTCAAGTACTGATGTTGCTTCTGCTTATTTGCTAGAGCACTTCACGAAACAAATGTGATGTTGCAGTGATACGGCAACATTCAGAAATAATGATCAGCAGATCCCCATTGACAGCTGTATCCAAGTCATTCTCACTTTTTTGGAGTGCTCTCTCAAGAGGCTGAAACATGTCATAACAATGTTCATTAGTAGACATATTAGCTATATTTTATTAAGAAAATGATACAAATTGTCTATGAAGTTTAGTTCAATATGCAATGTAATCTCTGAACTTTAGTCTAATAAGCAATATCATCCATAAACTTTTGATTTATTTTATTTGATCCCTAAACTTTTTGCAAATATTTAATTTAGTCATTGGATTATCTCTAAACTTGAATTAATGGAAGAACGACATTGACCATTTTCATATAAATGAATAAGAAGATAGCTTTATTTAATAAAATTAGCAAAAGTGCATACTAGTTGTGTGTAAAATTCAAATTATTGATTCATAAAAAGTTATTTACACAATATGAGGAAATTGTATCTATATATGTTTACGTGGAAAGAGAAACATATCAAGTTTGAATTGGTAAAAAAATTTAGAAGATAGAAAAAATTCAAATATTAAAATCGAATTACATAAGAGAATATAACAAAATATTGATGTACACATAGTCCAATGCTAGACAACTCAAATTTGTTGAAGAGAACCCAAAAGAAGGAATCAAGAAAGATCTCTCCAATGGCCATGAGCGAGTTACTCCATTGTAGGAGTTATGGCGAAGCAAAATAATGAGGAGCTAATGGAGAGAGAACCATAAAAGTTCAAGAAGATCATGACTTTTACCTATTAAAGTTATCATTTTCAGACAATGACTTTCACCTACTAAATATATCATTTTCTTTTTTTGCCGAAAGTGCAGCAAAACTAAAAAAGCAATGGTGGGGGAGAAACTTTAATAGAATTTAGGAAGGATAAGACTTTGGCTCACCTTTTGATGGTGGGAAAAAAATTTAATAGTTTTCAAAAAGATCAAATACTTTACACGTTAGGTCATTTGATTGTGAGAAAAAAAATTAATAAATTCCAAAAAGTCTAAGACTTCTGTATGTTTTTTAATAGTGCACGCCTTTTGATAATGAAAAAGAAATTTTAATGAATTCCAAAAAGACTAAGACTTTTGCAGGTAGGTGGTGCACGTCTTTTATTGGCGGGAAATAAATTTCAATTAATGCCAAGAACACCAAGATTTTGTATGTCTTTCTTGGTGTTACCGGTAGAATTTCCAGGCATTATAAGTCTTGCTTAAAATTAGCAGCACCATAATTTTCCTCTAACTCTTTTTGGGGCTAATCATTTTGGGAGTTTTTCATTCATTAATCTCTATTGTATCTTTTCAAAATTGAGTTCAACAAAAGAAAAAGAAAAAAGAAAAGAGAAATAGGGGTGTGCAGCCGGATCGGATATACCTAGTTCTCGAACCAGCCCACCCGAAAAACAAGGTTAGGAACCGGTTCCCAAAATTCGGAACCGGTTTAAACCGGTTCGGGAGCAAGTTCCGAGTGATTACCCACTTAGAAACCGGTTCCCGAACCGGTTTTGTAAGTAGAGGTCCAAAACCCTTTTTTTTCCTCCCGATTTCTATTCTTACTCCTAAAATCACACAATATTTTTCCTCTTGACTCTCTCAAATACGCATGGCACTCCTTTGTCATTCTTCTTCCTCACTTGCTTCCCTCTCTCACTGGCTCCCTCTCACACCGTCTGATGGACGGACGGTGTTCGTTGCTGCCAAATTCTTATGTATCACATGAATTGGCTCGCCTAATTTCTCTTTTGTAGGATGAGTTATGCTTATAGAAATGAGTAGCTTTATGTAGTAGTTGTGGGAATAAGACTAATATTAGATCCATCTTTGTTGCTAATTCTTTGCCTTATGATTTTATTTATTATAATTAGGCCTATGGATCCTTAATTTTCCGTTTAGTCAAAAAGTTAATGTATTAATTTATTACTAGTGCTTAATATTTCAATATAAAGGAGGATTACGTTGTTTTCTCGCTTATTAATATAAAATTTGAAATCGTATAGGATATCAAGAAATTATAAATAGGTTCCAGTAGAAACAGGGTTGACTCTAGAACCATATCAGAAAAACAGGATGGGTCGGGTACATGGTCCAATACAAATAGGGTCGGGTATAGGGTCAGGAAAATGGGAACCAGGTTATAACGGGGTCGGGTACATAGTCCAGGTCTAAAACCTACTCATCCTAGACCGGATCACCCCTAAAGAGAAAGCCTAAAAGGAAGAAACAACAAAAAGTTAAAAAAGAAATAAAGAAAGAAAGGAGCAAGAAAGGGCACCATCAAAGCATGGCCATGGCTTTGTTGTTGCCACTAGCACGGTCACTACAGTGACCACTTCCAATTTTGCCACCTTACAGTGACGTTTGTAGATAACATTTTTCTTGAGATGCTTTTCTTTGTGCGGTTTAGAAGTCAAGGATAATGACATCAAAATTATCATAACTTTTGCTTAATTTACTATTGACTACCAAAGGTTTTCTTTTTTTAATTACGTACCTCATTTTTTTCAAATTTGATTCAATTTGAAGCATTCATTAAACGGAATTATCATGTCATATGATTTTGCTGACATGATTTGCTCACCATTAGAGATAATGTAAGACTAAGGTTAGGCACTGTGCAGGACTTAGACGATTGTAGCGTCTAATATATCTTAGCCATATATATCTCAATCGAGATATATTAGATGCTATATGTCAAAAAGATTGCAATGGCTATATATCAAACCTATTCAAAGACTAAAGTTCTCAATGTTGATTTCCTTTAGATATTCTGCAAACATTCGATCATAAAGCATTACTCTTGCCCCTTTTTCTTGGCCAATTCCATCGCTTTTCCTTTGATCTATTCACCCAAAACTAAAAAAGTATGTGCAAGTAGTTTGGCATAAATCAGCTTGAACCAGTTTGAAAATATACTGATTTTTAAAATTGGATCAACCTAGTTTTAGAGTCTGATGGGTACAGAACTGGGCTTTTGGCTACTGTTGCACATGGAGAGACTCAAGCACTGAACTCCACAGATAACTGGCACTTCACTTTACCACCAATATCAATTGAACAACATTACTTATCTATAATCATTTGCTCATGACATCCTCACTGATTCACCAACCTCTTGGACCACAGACCGGCAACCTAACCAATTCTCTGACCGGCCAGGAATTGAAAACATTGGTGCAAAATTCCAATCTCTTCTTAAAACAAGTAGGTATGACTATCTAATATGAATTGAGCCATAATGCACGCAATACTTTTGCCATGTTACAGAAGATGATAGCTAAGTAATTATAACTGATAAAAATTGATGCTCCTCTTTCTCCTTGATCGTATGAGATCTAGAAACCTTCGTAGTGCACAAATGAGGTTGATGCTCAACCTCCATGGTACATTACTCCTGTCGCTGCTCTAGTTGGAGATATGACTGGTGCTTGACCTTTCCCTTAAAAAAATTCCGTGTCCAACGGCGAGTCTTTGCTTTGGCATCTCCAATGTTGAGTCTTTGCTTTGGCATCACACAGACTTTGATTTTATATGCTAATAAATCTTAGTCAAGAGGGAAAGCAAATAATCTACCGCTCTTGGGAACCTTATGTGCTTTTAGAAAATTAGTCGAGCATAGCAAGCTATCGAGGCGTTGGAGGACTTTGTCAGGCTTGAGAAGAGATCTAATTGCAGCAATCAAAAGAAATGAAATCTATCAACCATTGGATTTTGTTATAAGCAAAAACCAGAAAATGATGCAGTGCAATATATTTAGCTACACAGTGGCAATTTAATTTGTCACATACAGTTTTCGATATCATGATTTTTATGAGCACAAGAAGAAATCTAATCGCAACATTTGGAGGTGAATTACTCAACGTCATCTCCAGTAAGTTTGCTAAGAATTTTCTTTTGATAAGCAAAAGCAATTTATTGCACGATGGCGTCAAGCAGATGCTAACCCATGTGACAAATCATAAAGGCAATTCATGCTATGAGGTATAAGCAAGAATGCACGTTAGTAATGTCATTTTCACACAACCAAAACCTGTAGAAAACCGTCCATCGTTCAAATTTAAAAACTAGGCCTGCTATTTTCAAAGGCTCTCCTATTTCTTTCTTCAAAACGAAACAGTAAGCTAATGAAATGAATCAACCATAAACACAGCCCCACATAGAGAAGGAGTAATAAAAACTACTTACTGTTTGATGTTAGGTTCTAAAATCCAACAAAAGAAGGTTCTCTTGTAGAACCCGAAAACAGGAGTTTGCCATAGTTTCATGGAGATTTTGAACAGAAATTGCAAGACCTATGGAACAGGAAAGCAAATGAAAATACGTTGCAGAAGGCAGTCTCAGATATTGTGGACCTGAATATCCATGCACAGTGATGAACAAGGAATTACTGCAGGGTGAGCTCGGCATCTAATTTGTAACAACAAGAGAGAGAATGTCGATCATTGTAGCAGCAGAGGCTATGTTCTTCATAATAGCTACTACCCAATCATCTCTTTGACCCAACAATTGAGATTCATATGCAGGGTGGCAAGTTCATCTTCATAATAGCAAATTAGTACAGCCACACTCATTAAGTCAGACCAATAACTGAGAATGAACCAGTCACCGTAAATAGACTGCTTCTGATGTCCTTGATGGCACCAAGGCGAGCTAAGAGTTGCCAAAAGCATTATCCGCACATTCTTTCTGAAGCATTGATTTCAGGAGTTCCAGTGGCAATGTTTAGGACTAACAAGGAATGAGATGGATCAGTCCGCTATTAATTAACTTGGTTTATAGATGTAAGCAGAGTTTGTCTAATTAAATCTGCACAAAAACTCGAAACATTGAACTTATGAAGAAGACTGGAAAGCAAGTTATCTTGACGACTTGAATAAGAACATATGACCTTAAAATAAATCACGAGGCTTGTATTTATCGTCAATTTCATGTATATCCATGAAGGAGCTGTCTCCAACTGCAATATCCTCCAATTCACTGATGGCTTCTGTTTGGTTAAGTTGCATAGCAATGCCTCCATCCTCAAAGCTACCCTCTAGAAAATCATTATCTTCCGTATCTAATAAGTCCATAAATTTTTTTTTTCTTCCTCCCTGTATAAAAAATAAGGCTTAGGGCCTTTTCCTTCCAAATAACCAGCGGACATTTCTGAATCAGCTCCGCACCTTCATAAGCTCCTGTCAAGAACACACTAAACCTCTTCCCCTCTCAGAGACATAGCAAACGCCATAATGTTTCAACAGAAGTCTCATCAGCTTCTGAGGCATCACAAATTCTTGTGGAAAGTGCACGAGGTGATTGGTTACCAACCTCTTTTCCATTGTGAAGCTAAGAGGTGATCGGTTACCAACCTCATTTCCATTGTGAAGCTAAGTAACTCGTGCATTGCTGCAATGGCTCTCTTATTGAATTCTTTCAATCCAGCTTGAAGGCCACATGCATCAGCATAAGGAGATAAGTAAGACATTTTCTGAAAGTGCTCAATTTTTCCTCCTTATCTATACACCTTCTTATGACTGGCAGGAAACTTCAAGGGGAAAGTAGGGAAAGCAACCCTGGAGTATGAAAGGCTTTCTCCAACTCGGTGATAGCCCAAGCAGGATTCCACTCTACAAGCTTGAGATAATCAACTTCATCTGGAGATTCAACCACTTTGAAGTGCTGTGGATACTTGTGTACCCACTTGCCCCTAAAATCAACTGGCAAACCAAACTCTCTCCTGAAATGAGCAATTTTATCCACAGGAAGCCATTTATCGACTGACATCATCAACATCCTAGTCATGTATTCAACAGCCATGCCAGAGTGTCCACTAATCAATCTCTCCTCTTCCTCTGATCTTCCTCTAAGAAGTCTTCAGCTTCTTTAGTCAATTCCAAACCACAATACCGCCTTCTGATCCCTATACAACTCAAACAGTTTTGGTGACTTCCGAATAAAATCCACTATACCGTTTGGCCTGGGTATAGATCCAGCGACCTCACAGGGATTATCATCTCGGGTTCCTTCTATAACATTTCCATCAAAATCTCACTAAAACTCCAGTTGTCCTTGCTCTTATCTTGCACTCTCTTGCTGGTGGTCATGAATCCACGCTGCGACCAGTTAAGTAAAATCTCACTAAAACTCCAGTTTCCTCTCAGGGTAGGTAAATGCACTAGCGAGGTGACAAGTAACCAAACTCTCTTGCCGCACTCCATTCATCAGAGGAAGCTACGGTTTTACTAACGATTTGAAGACGGGTCATGTCAAGATGGTAATGCATCGCTCCAAATTCAAGAAACAAAGCACAAGAAAAGCTAATGCCTCTCACTCAGGACAAACATCAAACGGCTTACGTGCAATGGAACTGGGAACAACAAGAGCCCAAGACAAAAACATTCGAGAAGATCGCCGTAAATGCGCGATTACCACCTCTCTTGGATCACTCGATCAGCATCAGTCTCGACTTCGACAGAAGCTGGTTGGGATTTCAGGCGGGGTTTGTGCGGAGAACGAAGAAGAAGAAGAAGAAGCAGCGAGGCACGAAGAAGAGGGAACGGGCGGTAGAGACAGAACGGATTGTCGTTTTGGTTTTTGCGTTTCTCGTCGCGAGAGAGATGAAATTTTGATTTAAATAATTAAAAGAGCTCGAGGGTCTTATAAATGGTGATATTCTTGTGTTTTTTTTTAAAAAAAAAGTATAGACATAAAAAATCAGAGTTAAAATCATAATCAAGTTTAATAATAAAAATTGAATCGTATCAAAACCAAACATTGTATCTCGTAGACAATTGAACGTCTTCTCTCATTATACATACGTTTAAAAGCTTACATAAAAGAACAAATTTTTTAAGAAAAATATGAGGAAAAATATGTCAGATATTACTAATGGTTCTATATTTGACACAACGACAATGACTTTGGTGGCTCTACCAACTACAATAGAAGCACTTGTATCTAAATAATGAGTTTCGGGAGGCAATCGATGTTGATTTAGGGTGCACATGGTAAAATTTCTGAAACAGAAATTGATTTCTGGCCAGAAATCAATTTCTCAATTTCTATTCCCCGGACGAGTTTTTGAGCAAAGAAACCCATTTGATAACGACTCAAAATTTCTATTTCTGAGGAGAGAAAAGGAGTCGACGTGTTTGCTGAAGAAGAGGGGGGTGAATAGAAAAACAATTTCTATTTCTACTTGAGAAATAGAGAAGCTAAAATTTTTAGCTTCGATTTCTCACCAAAAACAATTTCTGAAACAGATTTCTATTCCGGGGAACAGAGAAATCAATTTGCGTTACCAAACGGATTTCTGTTCCAAACCTGTTCCGGGGAACAGAGAAATTGAGAAATTGAGAAACATAAATTTTACCATGCGCAGCCTTAGTGATTTCTAAGGGTGAGCACCGATTTAGGATCAACTCCAGACCAACCCTAGACCGGCCCAATCTGGTTGGTCTTGGGCCAGTTCCCAAGGGGGATGGGATAGCCCCAAACAAACCCAAACTAACCATGTATATTATATATATAACATATCCAATATATTATATGTTTTTATTTTCTCTAAACCCTAGAATTTCATCTTGTGTTCTCTTCCTTCTTATGCAATTTAGTTTGCCGTATAAATTAGAAGTAGAAAGAAATAGCCCTAATTCGATTAAAAAAAGTAGAAGCCCTCTTCGCTAGCCTCGACCTTGTGGCTCGACTCTATTCACTCACCTCTGTTTACTCACCTCTAGTCTCTCCCCGCTTACCTCACCTGTTCTTTTTATGGTTTGTCATTTTTAGTAAGTGTGGATGTTCTATTGTTATATTATCTTATATTAATGTTTGCTATGTACTGGAGTTCATAATTTGATCGTTCAATGTCATATTGTTGATGGATTTGTTATGTGAAATAGTATATTTGCTCTTTCAATAAATCTAAAGGATGAAATAATAAAATCGATTTGTCATGGATTGATCCTAAAATTGGACCGAACTGATAGCGTCAGTTTGGGCCTTGGTCCTAGTCTCAACAGAATCGGTCTTTACTCTTAAAAATTGTGAATCAATATTGTGCAAATTGATCCGGCCCTTAGGTTAGGTGCTAGACCAGCTCATCCCAAACCATGGTCGTCCATAGTAATTTCCCAAGATTAAAAGCTTTAGAAAGAGTAGGAGGTGCTCATGTGCAAGACCTATCTCGAGTGCTCAGGCTCTGAAGCTCATCGAGAGCTTCCATAAAAAGGCATAGGGCCTGTTTGGTTGGGCATTTGGAAATGGCTTTTGGACTCTTAAGTCCCTTTGCCAAATACAAACACGTTTGATTCGATTTTTTGGGTGACTTTGGCAAGATGCAATTGTATCTCCAAGTGGCTCTAAAGGCCTTCAGCCAAATGGAGGTCCGGAGGTGCTTTGGGAAGTTGGGCCTATTTGGTTGGGCATTTGGAAATGGCTTTTGGACTCTAAAGTCCCTTGGCCAAATACAAACGCGTTTGATTCGATTTTTTGGGTGACTTTGGTAAGATGCAATTGCATCTCCAAGTGGCTCTAAGGGCCTTTAGCCAAATGGAGGTCCGGAGGTGCTTTGGTTCTATCTTAGAAACAAGTGCTAGAACATTGGACTCTTCTCTTCCTTTGGATCTAGTGCGAATTCCTTCATCAATGTTGCCAATGATGAGTTCTTTGGGATGACTTGACTTGTGTTTCCAGCTATTGTTTGGTTTGAGAGTCCATTGATCCTCTACTTCGGTTGAATCTTCTTGATCTGCTTATTGCTATTCTCCAGAAGTCTAAACCTCTTTGGGGGAAGTAGACTTTGTAAAGTCTGGAACGGGTTTAGACTCTTCAAGTTGAGTCTGATCTGGTTGATTTTGCACATAATCTTGAAACTTGATGTTCATAGATTCTTCCACAAGTTGAATCTTTTTGTAAAAGACCCGGTAAGCTTTGCTTGAAGTCGAATAGCCTAGGAAGATTCCTTTGTCTAATTTGGCCTCGAATTTTCCAAATTGATCGTTTGCATTCTTCAGAATAAAACATTTACAATCAAATACATGAAAGTAAGAAACATTAGGCTTCTTTCCTTTGCATATTTCATAAGGAGTTTTTATTTTTATTTTTATTTTATTTTTTTTTCTAGAATAAGCCTCAATAATACTCTATTGATAATATAACAAGCAGTGGAAACTACTTCTGCCCAAAATCGAGAGGAAATTTTGCTTTCTATCAAAAGAGTTCTGGCCATTGTAAGGATCTATTATTCCTTTTCACAATCCCATTTTGTTCTGGAGTGTATGGGAAAGAGAAAACATGCTCAAAACCAAATTCATCACAGAACTTCACAAAGTTTTGATCTTCAAACTCACCTCCATGGTCAGTTTGTATGCTTGAAATAACATATCATTTTTCATTCTGAACCTTCTTTGCAAACTTTGACAAATAAGAGAAAGCTTCAAATTTACTTGCCAGAAAGTATACCCAAGTGAAGTGAGAGTAATCATCCACGATTACTAGGTAATATTTCTTTCCACCAATTTCTGAGTTTTGGTTGGTCCAAAAAGGTCCATATGAAGAAGCTGCAGAGAAACTTGATTCACAGGTTTAAAGGAACTTTTAACCTGTTTTTCCAAGATACCGGGAGTGCATAACTCATTTTTTTGGTAAGCTAGATTAGGAAGTCCTTGAACAAGCTTCTTAGAAGCAATTTTGGCAATATGTTTTATATTAACATGACCAAGCTTTCGATGCCACATGCTTGCTTCATCTTGAATAGAAATAAGACATTGAGAGCTTTCTAGGTTTATATCCAAAAGGTAAATGTTGTCATGCTTTCGACTAGTAAAAGATTGAGAAAAGTCTTGGCTTGTTCCAGAACAAATGCATTCTTGGAAGTTTATTCTAAAACCAGTATCGCAAAGTTGACTTATACTCAGCAAATTGCAGTTCAAACCTTCTATCAAGGAAACATTGTTGATAGTTAGGCTTCCAATCTTCACGGTTTCACAACTTACAATTTTCCTTTTGCTATTTCCTCGAAAAGACACTTTTCCACCATTTAATCTAACAAGCTTTATGAAGCAGCTTGAGTCTCCTATCATATGCCTCAAACAACCACTATTCAAATACCATTTGATCTTTCTTTTAACAGTGACTTGTAATCAAAAGAAAAATTCAAACTTTCTTTAGTACCAAGGTTTTCTTGGTCCAAGAGAGTTAGTATTGAAAACATTCTTAGCCTAGTCCATCTTAATTGATCTCTAAACCTTGGGACATTCTTTCTCGAAATGTTCTGACCTATTATGCTTCGAACATTTGAGTGCACTACGGTTAACAGGTTTTACAAAAACTCTTTGAAAGTGACTTTTGTAAAATTTCTTTGCAAGTCTTTGTTTAATTCTTTCTTTTATTCTGGGAAAGTCAATTAATGGAACAATTTCTGAAGTCATACCCAAACCAAATTTGTTAAAATAAGGTATATGAGCCGAAAGAATTTTCTCCATTTTTTTAGATCCTTTTGAAAATCTTTTGTAATATTGGAAATATTTCTTTTCAAAATGGTGTTTTCCTTTGAAAGAGAATCAAAATTATCTTTCAAATTGTCAAAACTTGTTTTCAGATCTTCAAATTTTTCTTTTAAATAAGCTTCCTGTTACTTGAGCTTAGAATTCTCCCATTTTAATTCGAAAATCCTTTTAAGAGAAGATTTAAAATTGAGACAGAGTTCATCTATGTACTTAGAGACTTTGATAGAAACTTTTAGATTACTAACCTCCATTTCTTTGTCTAAATCTGAATTAGAATCGTTTCGATTTTGAGTCTGAGTCGGAATGAGCCATTAGACATATGTTGGCATATTTTTCATCGCTTTCTTCACACTCTGTGTCACTCCAAGTTTCTACTTTGAGTGCCATTTTGTACTTCTTTGTTTTTTCTTTCCTCTTCTTTAACAGAGGATAGTTAGGTTTGATATGCCCATTCTTCTTGCATTCGAAGCATATAACATCCTTGCTAGTTTCATTTTCTTCTGTTGGTTTCTTTTGGAAATTTTGCGAGCTCTATTTCTTCCAATTGAATCTTCTTCTCTTTCTATTAAGCTTTCTGAATCTTTTGATCATAAGCACTAGCTCCTCATCATCTGAATCTGTATCATCAGAATCAATGTTAGATTTTAAAGCAATTGATTTCTTATCTTTAGGATCTTCCTCATCATTTATCTGCTCCACTTCGTACGACTGAAGTGTGCCTATTCATTCATTTACTGATAGAGGCATAATCCTTTAAGTCTCTCTAATTGAAGTCTTTACATGATTCCATTCCTTTGATAGTCCATGCAGTAGTTTATTGACTTTTAGTGGTCTAGAAATTGGTTGTCCTTGATAAGCTAGGCCATTCACAATCTCTATAAAGCGACTGAATATATTAGTGATGGATTCTCTAGGCTTCATTATAAAGGCTTCATATTGTCCACGCTGAATATTTATTTTAGTTTCCTTCACACGGTCAATTCCTTTGTAGGTAACATGTAATCTGTCCCAAACTTCTTTTGCTATTTCACAAGAAGAAATTCAGTTATACTCGGTGGGAGATAAGGCACAATAAAAAGAGTAGATAACTTTAGCATCAAGAGCTTCTCTCTTAGTGATTTCAGCTTGTGTTGTTTCGTCAACATCTACAACTTCTTTCCCTCTGTCTGAGGTTGATGTTGCTTTAGAATTGATCCATTTTTCAACAACATCCCATTTCAGAGGATCTCTTGATCTCGAGAAATGCCTTCATCTTGTTCTTCCACACGTTGTACTCATTTCCATCGAAGTAAGGAGGTTTGGTATTGTGCTGACTTTCAACCAAACCTAGAGCCAAAATACTAGCCATAAAGGATCTTTAGCTTAGAAGTAAAATACTTCAATAATTAAGCACATGAGCTCTATTACAAATTAAAAATGCTAGTGTGAACACCTAGAGGGGGTTGAATAGGTGTGAAGAAAATTTTCACGTAAAGTAGTAAAATTATTTTGCTTTTGAAACTGAGTTCTGAAGAACAACAAACTTTGAGCAAGTTTGGACTTTAACAATTGAATGGAACTACGAGCAAAGTAAAGGAGTTTAGGGAAGAGAATAAGAACACATAATTTATAGTGGTTTGGCTTAGATCAAGCCTACGTCCACTCTCCTACGCTGACAACCTTCGGGCCGGATTCTACTATGAATCAAAAGAGAATTTACAATTTTGTGATTTTGACTTCACAGTGAAAAGTTTCTACTACTCTCTCACAAAGTCACACTGTAAGTTTCTCTCTCTTTTGAGTACAAGCTGAAGCACAGTATATGGAATAACAAGAAACTGGGAAGCTTCAAACTTTAGAATTTCTTTTTCACGAACTTTATCAAATGACTAGAGATGTCTCCTTAAATACTCCTTCATACCTTCTCGAGGAGATCTTCAAGCCGTTTGAAGATTGTGCTGAAAGCCTGTCAATTTTGTTCGCCCATACAATCACGATCTTAGTTTCCATAAGTAGATTACTTCCAAAATTACTTGTCTTCCAAAGAGATTTGATGTATTGAAATTGATTCCAATAAAGATAACCAATCTCGTAGGTGTTGAACCCAGCCAGTAAGCCATGTATATCTTGTAACAAACCAAAGCTTTGAAGATAATCTTGAGTCTGACTTCATTTGTTCATCACTTTCAGTTTGGAATTCATTAGTGTGGGCAGACTTCTGATGTAGAACAGATTTTGACACAAAAGTCTGGAGATCTTCAAAATATCAAAGGAGTTTTCTCCAACACAAGGAAGTGAACATAGTTGTGACAAGTCCACAATCCGATCCCATTAGGGAAGGGATAGAGTCCTTGCTCCCATTGTTAGATCAAGAATTGAAAATTAATGTAGATGGGGCATGAAAAATAACAAAGGAGCCCTTGTTATCATTGCACGATTGGCTAGCGGTTCAATTGTCCAAGCTTGGACAAGGAAAGGATGTTGGAACTCATCGATGAAAGTGGGAGTAGCAGCTCTCCTTCTTGCTTGTAATTATGCTCAATCCCCCAACTTCCAAAAAGCGATTTTTG
Source organism: Eucalyptus decipiens (assembly GCA_014182575.1). Lineage (NCBI taxonomy): Eukaryota > Viridiplantae > Streptophyta > Magnoliopsida > Myrtales > Myrtaceae > Eucalyptus > Eucalyptus decipiens. The sequence goes on along the minus strand of CM024610.1, from coordinate 11,676,658 downwards.
AAAGTGATTATAAAACTTTAATTGATGCCATTCAACAAAAGGGTTTTTCCCCTTGGAGCATTCAGCCTTTTGTTGTAGATACTCACTTCCTACTTAAGCTCAATCCAAGTTGGAGCTTGACTTGGACTTGTAGAACTAAAAATGGAACTACATGTGCTTGCAACATGGGCTTTAAATCAAATAGGCACTGCATCCTCTTTTCTTTTCTAAGATCTCTTGTCTAGAAGTTAAAAATATTATATTAGTCTAGTGTTCTTTTATTTATCATTGTAATGTAGGCATTGCATCCATTTTGTAATGTTATGTTTTAAAATGAAACGTTTATTTATAGTAAAAAAAAAAAAAAAATCGAAACATTACTTTTTGGCTCTCATTGATAACTTAAGCAATTTACCTACATTTGGGTCTAATTGATAAGATGCCTCAATATAAGCAGATTATTATTCATGATTGATCTTATTGGCTATCAATTATAATTGAATCACTAGAAAAATTGCAGTATCTTTCAAAAGTTATTGACATGTGAATACATAACATGAGATTTGGTTGTATGTGGAAATTATTGATAATCTATTAACATTGTTAATCTGATGATTAAGTTATTACTAATAAATTACTAATCAAACTGATTATTTTTATGTGAAATTTAGATGTGATTATCAATGTTGCTAAGTTAAGTGCATTTCTGCTAGGATAATCATCTACTACTCACTTCTATTTATAACTTTTACCCTTGAAATTTGAAAAGAAAAAAAAAAGAATTATTGAAGTTACCAAAAAGTTATTATATGATTCTGCATGTCAATATTTGAATAAATAGGAAGATTTCAAGTTAAATGAAAACCAAAGCTGAGTTTTGCAATTTTTTAAAAAGAATTAAAAGATAAAAATTAGGTAATAAGTTTTCTTATACGATGGAAAATTAGAATATAGCATATAAAGAGAATTACTAATGTTGATTTTTTTGGTTGGATTTTACAATTTTTTTTTTTTTTTTTGGCAGAAGAATTTTACTAATGTTGATTAGTAACCGCCTCTATCACAAAATGAAGTCACGTTTGTAGAGGGAACTAGTGTACTTGCCCATGTTTTGCGAGGTTTTATATTTAAAATTTGTTGAAAACTTTATAACTAAATTAAACTCCTTCTCTACTTGATTATATGAATATATAATATTTTTTCAATGTTAAAAGAGTGACCGAAACATTAAATTTCGATGATTGAAGAAAATATTACGCAAAAACAATATATATTGTTTACTATATGATCAAATACTGTAGGTCAATTTATCGAATATTTTATAAATGAATTTATCATGCCCTGTTTTTAGATAAAAAAATCATGCCCTATTTGTAATTCTAATTTGATACCATTGTGAATGTAAAGTGATTGCTATTTTTTAATTGAGTGAAATTAACTCTAACATTGTATTTTACTACATTTTGTATATGCTTAAACCAAAGTAATTTTATTTTATAGTGTTACTTCATGTTAATAATTATTAATTATCTATGTTTTCTCTATCACATTATAAAATGCGTATGGTATCATCAATACTATCATAGTTTTTTTTTTAATTTTTATTTCCCATTCTTGATAAATTGTTTCACATGGCATCAACTCTAATTTGCTACAAATTTCATTACAAGCACAAAATCAAGTTTTCACTAATTTATATCGTTGGCTTTCTACCACAACGCTCTTAAAGAAGTCAATGTTACTTATGTTTTAAGCTTATTATTTTCCCATTCTCATGGAGTTTACTTTTAGGACTTATTACTTAAATATTATTAGATATATAAATGATACTTATGACTACATTGATTTTTTTGGCATATCATTCTCCTAAACTTTTCTTGGAGAAAAAATATTTATCTCTACCACAAAATTGTTGTAGATAAGAAATAAACGAAGGATTTCAAGAAACCAAGCTCGACATAACATCAACGCTAGGAGAGATCAGCATCAACTAAAGTAAGCAAATCTCGAAATAAAAATTCTGCATGATACAACAACTGAAGACAATCTCTCCATATATCTTCGATCCATCAGACTCAATTGATGTTAAACTCCATGATTAGTTTACAAATCACGGACAGGATCATGTTCCATCTACCATGTAAATTATAAGATCTTACTAAAGTGATAGCACGGAATGTAGGGTAATGTAGATGGTGAGACTAGTTGATGACGAAATAATTCCCCGTATAAAGGCTTTAACCCACTTTATTCTCGGAGGATACATCAAACCGACCTATTCGACACCCCTAGGCTTCTGAGAATGGCGGTGACGATACACATTTAAATGTATGTAAGCCCAAGCATCGATTGCATGGCGCAGTGAATCGTGATAGATTCTAGACCTCCCATGAAACTCATCGATCTTTTTACTGGTTGATGGAAAAGAAAAGTACATCCCATCTTCTACACCAAATGGCCAAAAAGTCTTTCAATGCTCTGAAATGTGAGGAAGCAAACAATAGTATACCCAAAACAGTCTCCAAAGTAATCAAAAAATGAAGTCAAGTACTCTCGAAGATAATCGAGTTCAATCTGTAAAATAATAAACACACCCATATTTAATCCCAATCGCTCAATTGTAGAATCTTGAAAATCAGTAGAAACAGAATACTTGGGTTGATAAGTTGTATTTTGTTAGACAATAGATGTAATAGCTAAATAGATAACGATGATCAATCCTCAACCACTTAAAATCAAACCTTAAGCAATATTGTAGAAGTTGTATGTTTATTAGATTAAGTATATGTCTGAAGGCCTCACCTTGAGAGTTTTATGTCCCTTATCTCCACCATGTTTAGGGCTCCGAAACATAGACCCTTCCTTATGATACTCAACAGTAAAGGAGTTGTCACGCCCCGATCCTCGGGCGCGCGCCCATCCCTTACTTGGTCGATTTATTTGTGACATCCCAGGAAGGTTGCCGACCCATTCATTTATATGCGCATGCGGAAGCTTAATAAAACCCCCCAGACAGTCAAGCGATGGGATATATAAGTAGGACTAGAAAATTGAACCTGAAAACCAACACCCTTATGTACATCTATAGTGACTCAGTCATACATGTACATATACAAACCATGCTAAAAAGGTTGGTTTCTACTCAATTAGATTCTATAGCACCAGTCATCAGGATCCTACTCTGGATCATCCTCGGGGTTCTCCTTTAGATACTCCTCTTCGAGTTCTTTCTCCTCAGGTTCTTCATCAAGGTCCTGAAATGTTTTTCCCCAAACCGGGATGAGAATATGTCTTAGCAAGTTCTATCCCACTAAGACCCAATTAGGAAGCCAATATGCCATAAGGGCTGCTTAAGCACAACATAGGTCAAAGGGCTTACCTTGACATCAGTTCCTTCCTGCACATCGGTTCAATTAATAATATTTATAACTACAGCAAACAATCACATTCCACCAATCAGATCGACTCAGCGATCAAACGACTTAATCGATTACATGTCACCACGACCTTTCCCTAGTCAATAAATTCAATACTATCTATAAAGTCCGACCATAGTCTAGGACCGCTCACCCAAAGCTGATAGATATAGTATACTATGTATATGCTCACCCAAAACTGATAGATTATGGCCCACAGGCCAAGTTCCAGTATACTATATATGCTCGCCCAAAGCTGATAGATTAGAGCTCTCAGGCCAATTTAGTATACTATATGTGTGTGCTCGCCCAAAGCTGATAATAAGGTATACTGCTCACCCAAAACTGACATATCGCCCATAGACTGATATAGTATACCGGTATACTGCTCACCCAAAGCTGACATATCGCCCGTAGGTCGATATAGTATACCGTTCTCTCATACAATCAATTCCATCTTTTATCATTTTCGATAAATAGCCGTGTGTGGGTACAAGATTGGCCTTAGCCAAAATATAATAATTTTACTTACAAATACCCACCAATTTCAACAGACTATTAAATATTTTTAGTGTTGTAAACCGACGCCCGATTATTTTTCCGTTAATAACCAAAATCAGATAATTTAGGAATAAATCCTAAATTCCCAATTAATTCGATTCAGCACAATTTAACACTCAAATAAATAAACGGACTACACTACGATAATCAGCAGGGAATTTTGGTCGTTGGCCATCTCAATCTTGATTTCTGAAATTTAATTAATTAATTAATTAATTTCCAAAATTAATAATTAATTACAATAAATTCAATTTAGCTCAAATCGGAACTCAATTAAATAAACAGACTTCACCACGATCATCAGTATAAAATTCCGGTCATCGGTTATCCCGGTCAAAATTTTCAGAAAATAATAAATAATTAAATTTATTCCAAAAATTAAATATAATAATATTATATTATATTATTATTATAGTACAAATTCGAATTAATTATTCAATTTAAAATAATTAACTAAGGCTTAAACAAGATTACTTTAATCCAAACCTTTACTTAGCCTTAATTAATCATCCACTAAACTAATCGCATCCCTTAATCCACTTAACATTTAAATAAATTAATCTAATCACTTAAACCTACTTAGCTTAATCTAAACATACCCTAAACATGATTAACTTACTAAGCAGGGATTAATGAATTAAACTCACCCAATTAACGATCCGAGCGACTCAAATTGACGAGGACGACGAGAGGATCGATTCACTCCAAGGCGGGCCTAGCTTCCGGGGTCAGGAAGCCGGCCAAAATAGGCCACGAAGCCGTTGCCATACCCATTTTTGCACTCTCTGTGCGCTACTGGTGTCACGCCCCGATCCTCGGGCACCCGCACATCCTTCAAACTTGGTCGATTTTATAATGCGATATCCCAGGACTATGTATCGCTGACCCTTTCGTTTTATTAAGCACATGCGGAAGTAGTTAAAATCCCCAGACAATAAAACGATGGGATAGAAAAGCAGGGCCATATTTTTCATATTGAAATTTATAACCAAACTTTTATACAAAACACGGACCACTTCATAACTATTCACATAAAAATGGAGATCTCAAAAGAAGATAGAAACTTAGACGAATGGGCCGTACTCAAGACCCCTCTCAGGATTGTCTTCTCCTTCCAAAAATCTTTCTCCTTAAGATTCGCCTCCGAGTTCTCCTTCTCGGATTCCTCCTCCTCAGCTCTTCAGCGGGGTCCTGAAATGGTTTCCCCAAACTGGGATGAGACTACGTCTCAGCGAGTTCTACCCCACTAAGCCCGATTAGTAAACCATTATACTAAAGGCTGCCTAAACACGCACGGGCGAGAGGACTTACCTTGGCCTTAGATCCCACCGCAAGTCAGTACAATTCACAATAGGCACCCATTTACTTCAAACAAATCGAACCGATTACATGGTTCGATTACATGTTATACAAATCAATCCCCCTTTGTGGGATATTTAAAAGCTAGGCCACGTGCATTCTCCAGGAAGACATTCCAGGTCTCCGAGTTCACGTGCCTCGAACCTTGGGCCCACGTGCATTCTCTAAGGAGACCTTTTCGCCAAAGTGATACATCAAGTCACCGAGTCCACGTGCCCTTTTAGATGCCTGGGCCCACGTGCATTCTCTTAGGTGCTATCTCACCAAAGTGATGCATCAAATCACCGAGCCCACGTGCCCTGTTAGATGCTTGGGCCCACGTGCATTCTCTTAGGTGCTATCTCACCAAAGTGATGCATCAAATCACCGAGCCCACGTGCCCTTTTAGATGCTTGCACTTAGTCACAGAGCTCCATCAATGCTCTCGGGCGTCGATTCGCCAAGGTGACGTACAGTGAACACTTTACTATGCTCTCGGGCGTCCTTTTCGCCAAGGTGATACACTGATCACAGAGCCAACATAAATAATTCAATATGCTCTCGGGCGTCTTTTTTTGCCAAGGTGATATATTCATCATAGAGCCAACATAAACAAGGTGATATATTCAACCACTGAACTCACGTGCATTCTTTCAAGTGATTACCAATCTACTTTCAATACCGACAACCAATGCCCAATGATTTCTCAATCAAATAATTAAATCAACTCAACAAAGCATTATAAATGCTGAATAACATACTTGGCCATTTACCAATCAACAATTCAATCTCAATCAATTTCAATCAATTTAGGGTAAATCCCTAAAATATCACAATTTATTCAATTCCATACAACGTAGAGCTCAAATAAATAAACGGACTGTGCCACGACGATCAGCACGAGATTTTGGTCGTCGGCCATCAAAATCTTAATTTCCGAAAAATAATTAATTAATTAATTAATTTCGAAAATTAAATAATTAATATTAAAAAATTCAATTTAGCTCAAAATAAAGCCCGATCAAATAAACATACTTCACCACGGTCATCAGCATAATTTTCCGGTTCCAGACCATCTCAATTGAATTTTCTGAAAATAAATAATTATTTAATTTAATTCCGAAAATTAATATTTAAATGCTAAAAATTCCACTTATGCCTAAAAAGCCTAATTGGAGCCCACTAAGGGTCGGGAAAAATCCCGAGGCACTTCCAATAATTAGTAGACCACGTCTACTTGCTAATTACGCAATCAATTTATCTAAATCACATCACAATTGACTAATAATTGCTAATTAATTCTAATCTAACAACCTAAACATAATTAATTAAATATAAACCAACCCTAAGCATAATTAGCCAACTAATCAGGGATTAGTGAGATTACTCACCAAATCGCACGTAAATCGGATCAATCCGACGGCGGCGACGCGAGGAACAACAAACTCCAAAGCACCGCTCGGGTTCGAGGCTCGGAACCGGCCCAAAAGCGGGCCTAAAGCCGCTGGAAACCCACTTTGTGGGTCTGCTGGACGGAGCTGATTGGGGCCGCTCCGGCAGCTAAAACGGCGAGGGAAGGCCGGCGGAGGGTGAGGGGAGCTCCGGCGGGGCTGGGCGGTGGCCGGAGGTGGCCGGACGGGGGCTGGTCGGTGCGGAACAGGGGTGAAACAGGGCTGATTCGCACGGAGGGAGGAGCGGCATGTAGCATCCCAAAATTCAAGACATCCTCTAGAGAAATTAAAGCCTATAATTAGGTAATGAAATTACCTATGGTCTATGTGTTAGCCATTAGTTTTCTTAAGGCTAGGTGTTATTGTGCTTGTGTTTATGAATTTTGAATTTAGGACTATAGGATAAATTAATAATCTATGCTTGGCCATGCACTTTATAAATTAAATCAATAAATGAAATGTCATAAGACTTTGGCCATGTGGAATTTAAAATTTAAAGTTTATAGAAGAAATTATAAAAAGGAAAATTTTAATTTTATTTAGGTTTGGGCCTTTGGCCCAAAAGGGGGGATTTTTGGAGGCCCAATGGAGGCCCACGAATGGGCTGCCGTCGGCCCAAAAAGAGGCCCAAGAAAAAGAAGGCCCAAGCCCATGCATGTGTTGTGACAAGTGGCGTGGAGGCTGTGCAAGGTGTGGCTGCCCCCATTGGCCATCTTGGGCGGCCACATGCAATATAAAATACAACCAAAAGAGAGAGAGAGAGGGAGAGAGAGAGAGTATTCGGCCAAAGAGAGAGATTGTGCGAGAGAGAGGGAGAGTGGCCGAGGGAGGAGAAGCCGAGAGGAAGGAATCGTGCACCGTCCGCTCGTGCTGTTCGCGAGGCAAGTTGGGAATCCACTTTCTACTCTTGCACCAATGTTTTCGCATGAACTGTTTGGAGTCAGAAACTTGTTTGAGCTTGCATGTGTGTTTAGAGTCCGATTTTGGCTTCGATGTCTTCATGAAAGTTGTAGCTAACATCTTGAAATATAACATAATAAAATTTGATGGAAAATTATGGAGATTTGCTGGGTCAAACTCTCATCTTACGGAGGTGTCAGATCTGGAATGTTTTTGCATGAATCCGCTCGAGTCAGAATGTTGTGAGAGCTTACATTCATGTTTATAATTCGATTTTGGCTTCGATATCTGATAAAATTTGTAGCTAACATCTTGAACTACAACATACTAAAATTTCGTGGAAAATTATGGAGATATGAGGGGTCAAAGTCCTATTCTATGGAGACCCCAGATCTGTGAAGTTTTCACTGACCTCTTGTTGAATTCTTGGTTGCATGTTGGTTTGTGATGAAAATATGACTTCGTTGTCTTCTTGAAAGTTGTAGGTAACATCTTAAAATACAAAATAATCAAATTTGAAGAGAAATGAAGAAGTGTAGCCTAGTTAATCGGCTAGATCTTGGAGATGATTGATTCTGGTGAGGTGTACCGAGACACCCGAGACTTCAAGGACTTAAAAGACGACTCTAATTTGGTTATTTGGCCTAGATCTCTTCATGAAACTTGTAAAGGACATCTTGATACATAACATATATAAATTTCAGAGGAAACGAAAGAGAATAGATGGGTGAAATCTTAGTATTTCGGAGATATGCATTCTGGACGATGCGGTAGAGATTCCAGAAGTTTCGTGAGGTTATATAAAATAATCCATAAAGAATTTGACTTGAAGTTCTTCATGAAAAGGGTACGAAAATGTCTTGGAAATTACCCTGTAAAATTTCGTAATTTTTGGAGACCGAATGGATATTTTAATTGAATTTATTCGGAAACTGTGTAATTGGTTTAAATCCGAGAATTATAGGATGTTTTGGGAAAATTGTGGAATTTGGTAGAAATTTAAATTGGCCACAAATCTTGCAAGAGAATATCATCCTATGGGTTTGTATAATGATTTCTTGGATTTTTGTAATTTTGGGAATTTATTGGTATTAAATAATAAAATAAATAAATTAAATAAAATAATAAAATAATAATAAAATAAAATGGATTTTATTTGGCCATGGATTCAATTGTATTTGTGTGGCATATGTGTGATGAGGTCTTTGCACATGTATTTGATTGAGATGTATATGTGATAAAGTCTTGATAAGCCTATGACATGGTCCTTGTACATGTATTGAATTGAAATGCATATGTGATGGAGCTTTGGCATGTGTATGACATGTGAATTGAAATGCAAGTGTGATTTGTTTGATGCCATGCCAATTGCCATGTTAAATTGAGATAAAGAAATGGTAAATGTGGATAATGGTAAATGAGAAGATGATTGTGGCGGATGATGATGTTCGGTGGCCTAGTGGCATAATTCCGGAGATTCCCCGAGAGTTTCGGGATGCCCGGTGGTATACGGTATGTAATTCCAGGGGAGGCCTGGTGGTATGTTGGTACATAATTCCGGAAGCCCTGTCGGAGGTCTTTGCCCGAAGGGAATGCCTCGCGATGCCAGGATTTGGGTGCGAGATGCTTGGCTAGAAGGGTAAAGGCCAGAAGTCCGGTTGTATCTTGGATACATGCCCGGAGGTTCCTCGTGATGCTAGTTGGGATGCGAGATGCCCGGAATGTGGGGGGCCGGATGCCCGGTTGTATCTTGGATACATGCCCGGAGGTTTTTCTCGCATGGGATGTGAGTGTAAAATATGAGATGAAATTGATGTATTGAGGAAGGGTGATGTGGTGATCAAATTTAAAGATAAAGATGAAAGTTAACTCATGGCATGATATGCATGATGATATGCATGATGATGGTGATGATATGTGATATGATATGATGATCACCCATGGTATGATATGCCCCATGGTATGATATGCATGATGATATGCATGATGACGGTGATGATATGTGATGTGATGATGTCATGATAAGGATGACATGTATGATATAATGATGCCATGATGATGATTATGATGATGACAGTATGATGATATGATATGCATGATGATAAGGCATGATGATGCATGATAGTATTGCGCATGGCTGCAAGGTAAGTTACGCCTGCAATGCATGTATGATTTGTATGATGCATTGAGTTGTTATTGGATTCCTTTACCTGCTGAGTGGTTGTACTCACCCCTTTTGGGGACCAACATTTCAGATTAGTAGATGGATTGAGCGGTTGGATATGACCGTAAGAAGGAGGATAGCAAAGGAGGGAACTTTTGGACGCCGACACTAATCGATGGACTCTAAAGTATACGATTGTTGGAAGAGATATCAGTCATCTTTTGAAGTATAGCCTAGTATAGAAAACTATGGCATTTTGATGTACCGACTAAAAATGTCCATCCGCTCTATGTAAATAAACATGTTCGGTTTTAACTTATATAAGATGTTTAGTAGGTGTGCATCAATTTTTGAATGTAGGGAAGGGAATTGTTAGATATGCTTCCGTTATGTAAATTGCGCAAGCGACCGTTAATAAAAGATGTAAACCCCCATGGTTGTATGGACCCGCTGCAACTGAAAAAAATGGTATCAGAGTGACACGTTGTTTGGGTAAGAAAAAGGAAAAAGCGAACTGTGGTAACCCTAGCAGATCGGGGGCCATCGAGGGGTGTCACACGGCAGCGATGACGAACGCGGGCGGAGCGCACGGCGGCGAGCGGCGCGCGCACGAGCGCGGGCGCAGGCGGCGGTGTGGCGGCGGGACGGTGGCGACGACGAGCTACGTTGCTTTTGCTCCGGGCTTCTGGTTTGCACGCGAAGAAAAGAAGGAGAAGAAAGAAGGGGTTCGGTTGTGCGAAGGGGAAAAAGAAGAAGAAAGAGAGAGAGAGAGAGAGAGAGAGAGAGAGAGAGAGAGAGAGAAAGTAGGCGGTGGGGAAAAAGAAAGCTGTCCACACGTTGGGGAGGGGAGAGGAGAGAGAAGAGAGAGAAAAGAAAGAAAAAGAAAGAAAAGAAAAGAAAAGAGAGGGAGAGAGAGAAAAGAAATAAAACAATGGCCTTAATTTTCTTTTCTTTTCTCTTCCCTTTCTATTTCTTTTCGGGCTTCAATTTTTCTTCCGATAATTTCTTTATTGAAATTTCGGACTCGTCAACAATTTGACAGACAATGAGACATGATCCTAAAAATAAGAATTCTGACGCGCTTAAAATTCGATTCCCGAAATCGAGTTCAATTTCGTGGTTAAAAATCGATCAGACGTGATTTTAGCCAAATCCAACAAATTAGGTAGCTTTTAGGGATTTTACAGCTGATACATCCCTTAATGGCTTTACCTAATAGGTTAGTTAACTAGTGAGTGATCAGCTCAGAGAAAAAGGGCCATAGGCACGTCGACGAAATGCCCATTTCACTTTATTGAGACGGGACCCAATTTCAGGATGTCACAACTGGTTGGGGGCGAATTCGGCGTTGAGGCGGCCAAGGGCGGCTAGGGCCAAGCGGAGCTCCGACGGGTCGAGATGGAGGTGTACGGCGGCCGGAGCGGCTGAGCCGTGGCCTGTGCTGCCAAACGGAGCTAGACAGTAGCTCTGAGACAGCGAGTTGAGCGAGATGGAGACTAAGACGGACGGAGCAGCGGTGAGGAGACGGCGGTAGCACGGTGGCAAATGGCGGAGGGCGGCAACGTCGCGAGCAGTCGCTGGCTGCTCCAGCGTCCATCCCAGATTTGCTGGGGCGTCGGACAGCACCCAGGGAGAAGAAGAAGAAGCCGACACCAGCAGAAGGGGGAGAGGAAGGCGGAGGCCGTGTAGGCAGTCGCGGAGCTGTGACGACGTGCGGCGTGAGGCGACGAGGACGACGGCCTTGGCTCCGGCTTCGTTGGTTCTTCGGCTTGCTGGGTTTCGAAGAAGAAGATGAAGATGGAGGGGAGGCTCGACGGAGGAGAGAGGGGAGAAAGGAAGAGAGAGGAGAGAGAGAACAAAGGGGGGGAACCACTTTTATTTTATTTTTAATCCTTCCAACATGGCCTATCATGACATCACTTGATGATGTCATGCTCCACTATCCCCAATCTCCCATAATCTTAGTCCAATGGGTTCAACTTCTTTTTCCGCCGTGGCATGAAATTTTGTACACTTAATTCAATCAATTCTCAATCAATTCCATCCAATTGAAGTTCAATTAAATTAACCCATGTGTCCTCAACCTTCTTATGACTTTTCTCTATCAAAGGATCCAACTTGTATCTCCAAGATTCAATTAAAAGCGGTTCTCTAACAATCCCGAACATAAACGGCCTTACTTTGCTTTTCCGCCAAAAATCTCGATTTTAGAAAAACTTCTGAGGATGAGTTGACCTTCTTAAAATGAATTGTGACTTGACAGAACTCTCAATTTCTGAATTCGGGTTTGATTTCATGGTTAATTTCACTCCGACACGTTTTTAGCGTGACCTAGGCTACTAGGTAATTTTCAGAACTTTTTAGGACAAATAACCCATGGTCGATTTTCTTCGAGCCACAGTGAACCCACTCGACACAATGGCTACTCTTGATTGTCGTGAAAATTTCAAGGATTCAAATACAGACACAGGGTACCAAAACGACAGTAAAATCAAATTAATGCCGGTCGACGAGAGTTTTCCAATTTAGTGGAGTCACCTACGATCGGTCACTCATCTCAGTCAAACTGACCTATCTCTGATATTAATTCGATTTTATATTGTGTCGCAATGGCTTCTAAAAATAGTCATGGTCAAGAACTCGGTCATTGATCGAATTCTCAAGTCTATTTGTCTTATAGTCCTTGATGGTTTACCCAGCTAGTCTAGTTATCTCGTGAATGGCTAATTCAGAGAAAAACATTGTAGTCGCGTTGATGAAATGCCCAATTTATTTAATCGAAATCAGGATCCGAAAATCTGGATGTCACAGGAGTCAATAGCCAATCCCCCTTTAAAAGTATTTTTTCACACCCGTGCTATTTTCATCATCCCAAGGACTGCCACCTTGACATCCAAATGGCCCAATGGTTTTCAAGAAGCAGAGATCAGAAATTGGCTCAGAGTAGACTCCTAGCGCATCAAGCTTGACCCACCAGACTTTCTGTGAAAGCCATATCTTGTTGCTTGTCAATGCCCAGCTAAAAGACCTTCCTTTTCCTCTACCAAAGGGTCCGTGCCTTCTTATATTGCTTCTGAACGTGAGTGATTGAATAAAATGATAATTATGTCCGATATAACCTGATACCGAGGCCAAGAACTACGAGAATTGTCCAAGTCAATCAGCAGAATTAGCAAGTATTTATTGGATTTGCTTGTCATATTGGTTTATATCAATATGATAGATAGACTACAGTGCCCTAAGCAAACACCTAATCCACATACAACCTAGAAGTTGATCCTGACCCAAGAATATTTTTAAAAAAACTAATGTATAAGTGGACTACTATTCTTACATCATACCTTTAGGGTCACCAATCGAAGATGATAGACCATTAGGTCTATTGGTCTATATCTCAGGAGCACTTTGCTGATTCGCTTCATCTAGCATTAAAAAAACTTACCATACAAGGTCACTCTCATGGACTCCATCTCTTGTCATAACAAGAAAACTTCCATTTAATTACAGGATGGTTATATCAGAAGATGTTGCATTCTCGAATTCTATCTCGGATAGAGATATAACAAAACATCAAGCAGGGCATAAAAACTAATTACTACTTACAAATAATTAGAAAAGAAAGCTGCAGGATAGAATAATACGAAAGGACATAGAAATTGTCTTTGACGTAATTTTAATGTAAATATTCCCAATCATCCCCTCATTCCAACAGGGAACTTGACCTAAACCATCTCTAGCATGATAGATCACCCATTCAGACAAGCAAGTGGTGCTGTTTAGAAATAGCTCAGCTGTCGTCCTCCATGAAACAGGTTCAGTTGAACCACTAATGATGAATAATTCACGCTTCTTCCAGATATGCATAAATGTCCCCTGAAACATGTTTAGACCCTGAATTCAAAGCAAGAATTTCAAAATCAGGCAAAGGTCTTTTATGCCAAATCAACTTACAATTAAACTGGGTCAGGCACCAAAGCATCTACCAAACTATTTAATTTTTTTTTTTAAAAATATATGTAAGAGCATCTCATCAAATCATCCCCACCTCATACTGCTTTTTCAATCTTCCACCGTGATTTCTAGAACGTCAGGATGTGAATCATATAAAAAAGAAAAGCAAAACAATAAAGATGAATTCTAGAGACATACTATTATCAAAAGAAAACTGCACATCTCCTAACCATTCAAATTATAATAGGCCAAACAACCAGGTTTCAGAACTTCACAAGCCAAAGAGATTCCCAGAGCGAATAGAGACGAACTACTATATTATATTTCCATGAACGTACATAAGACATCACATTAAACAATGCTCAACTACATCGAACATGCATTGCAGAGTAAGCAAATAATTCACTCCTTCGATGTCATGAAACTCTATAGAAATAGCATTTGAGATAATGAGCATTACTATGTTCATTTCCACCAAAGGAATTTCTACCACATCGGATAAGCCCATCATCTATAAAAATGAAGTTTTGAAGTCAAAGAAATGAGTGTGTCCAAATTTGTCCACTTATTTTCTAGAAAGCAGTTTCATGGCGTTCATGCATCTTAAGATCCAGAGCAATTTTAACATACAGATGAAGAGGACTTCTTCCATCATTATCTGGTGCATCATAATCAGCATGATGCCTTGCAACAATGTGATTTAAGAAAGTCGTCTGGCCATGTTGGGCAGCAACATGAACTACCTGCAGTGCAGAGGCTAGCAAATGAAGAACTGTCATTCAAAAAAAAAAAAAAAAAGAATAAAAGAATGACACTGGAGGACTTTTATTGACCCTTCTCACTGAACGAAATGAGAAATATAGTCAAACACAATAAATCATGACTTCAGAAGATGAAATTCCATGATCTTTAACAGAAATAGTTTCATAAAATGGAGATGACCACTATAGCTAGTGCCTGGTTGTATCACATGTCGCTGTTTATCAGTGCAGCATAAAAGTCACATATAAATCGCTCAAAATCCCTTTTAATTGAAGATGAAACCTAGCACGCCAATGCCACAATTACCAAATTCGTTCTTTACTCAAATAGGCATGCCAATGCTGTAATTCCGTAACTACGGTAAGTAACTAACTGAGAATAACAATATATCAATAGCAAAGTGAGAACGAGTAAGTACTCGATTCCCAATTATATCAGACGCCTCTATCCAAGCTGTATTTTGCAAAAGCATAACCGCAACAGCAACGGATCCACGAGCAGCGGCTCAATGCAGTGCAGTCTGCTTCAGGTTGTCCGTCGCATTCACTTTATACTCCCATTCTTCAACGGCCATTTTAAAAACAATTCATCATCCAACACCGACATACATAAAGAACAATAGTAATTAGTACATCAAGACGGTACCATGTAGGCAGCAACTTTACACACCCAAATTCAGGACTATGTCGCGAGAAATGCATAATTGGCGCACAGAATCTTTCACGAAGGCGAAGGGAGAAGAAGCGAGCGACGAAAAGCAAATACCTCGATGATGGACTGAACGATGCCGGCGAAGTTGTTGAGAGCAGCCCATTGGAGAGCGTTGGTACCCAATTGCATCGGGAGTCGAGAGAGCGGCTCCTTCTTGCTCCACGAACTTGCTCAATTTCTCCAAATCGCCGCACGCAGAGGCACAGGACACATCGATGACGGCCTCTTCGTTAGGAGGGTTTTGGGTGTTCGACGCTCCAGACGATGCGGTGACTTCGATCTCCGACGAAGCCACGCGAGTGTCACCGCATGCGATCACTGCGTCAAAAGATTGAACGAGGATTGCACAAATTGCGGCTTAGTGGGGGTTCATACCTTAGAACCTGCTCCCAGCTTTGATTTCTGAGAAAATATTAGGTGGAACTAGTTTGACACGCCATCTGTAAATCGATCCACTCACTGATCGCCACGTGTGCAAGTGGGCCCGCTCTTAAGGATTTCTTCTCTCCTCCGTTGCCTGCCCTCTCTTCAATCTCTTCTCTTCTACTTCCTTATGCTCCACAGCATTGGTGTAACTGTCCAACTATGATGCAGAATCCAGTTCCAGCAGCTTCAGGTCTAGCCACTAGGGGTGTGCATGGTCCAGGCAGGCGGTTCTCGACCTAGAACCGGGAACCGCCCGCTAAGGACCGGTTCCGAAAAATTGGAACCGGGATCCACCCGTTTGTTGCATGGATCCACTTGGGAAATGAACCGCCGATTCGGTTCCAGGGTGGATCCATGGAACCGATCTTGACGCGAAGGTGAGCTGTGGCATCGTGGTGATGGGAGAGCGGGTGAAGGGAGCTCGTGGCTGCTAGCGCGATGGTCGGCGCGGAGGCGAGCTGTGGCATCGCGAGTCATTGCTAGGCGGAGCAAAGGCTGTGGCAGTTGGCACGAGGGGGCGGACAGTAGCGGCGGCAGCGTCGATGCTCGGGGAGGAATCGAAATGGCTGCAGGGATCGCGCGGAGGGGCGGTAGAGCAGCGACGGAAGTGCAGCAAATTTACTAACAATCAGACATACAAAAAATCAAAAAACAAAACAAAAGGGAAAAGCAACTCAGGATTCTGCAAATTCAAGCATGAGCACCGTTGAAGACAAAGCACTAAGATAAACAGCGATCAATTCCTAAAACAAAGACTTGAACTTGATGCACGTTCCGACCTATTGGGTAATCAAACCGAAGTACAAGTTCACAAGCAAACAATGAATCAAGAGGCAAGCTAGAAGCCGATGATCGTACCTTGCTGAGTGACGGAAAAGGGGGCTCGATCGAGATGGACAGCAGAGGCGGAGGAGCAGTGGCTATGGCGGGTGTGACCGGCGCAAGGAGATGAACAGCAGCGGTGGAGGAGCAGCGGCGGCAGCGTCGACGCTTGGGGAGGAATCGAAGACAAAGAGATTGAGCGAGGGGGCGGATAGCAAAGGCAAAGGAGCATCGGCTGTGGCGGGTGGCAACCGGCACAAGGGGGCGGACAACGGCGGTGGAGGAGCAGTAGTGGCGGTGTCAACGCTTGGGAAGGAATCAAAGACAAAGGGACTAAGGAAGAGATAGAGAGAGAGAACCGAAGACGAAGAGACCGAAGACGAAGAGATGAGACGCGAGATGTAGGGTTTCTTTTAGTATTATTATTATTTTAATATTAAAAAGGTTCCGGTCCGGTTCGGGTGGGCAGGCGAGCGGATCCGCCCATGGAACCAAGAACCGGACCGGTTCCCTCAAGAACCACCGGTTCCAGGCAATCTAGGCGGTTCCCGGGTATTTTGCACACCCCTACTAGCCACGACGGGCTCGTCCATGGCTGTGATTGGCGAGGTCAAGATTTTGACGGCCATGAGAAGCTGTGACGGGCAACTACTGTAAGTTCAAATTTTGGGGTTTCATAAATCTATGTATAGGTAAAATTAACAAAAAAAAACGTAGTGTAAACAAAAATGATATTTTATACATGATTCTTCGAATGCGTTGTTCGTGAGTTTTAATAATAAAAAAAAAAAATCTGAATATAAAAATAGAGTTAAATGAATTACCTCTCGAAGCGCACTTTATATGAATTGGTTCGGATGTTCTTTAGTTCGAGTCTCGCAAATGTCGGACCTCTAGTTCAAACACACCAATAATGGATGTCGAATGAAAAAGGGAACTTTCGGATAATCACCACTATGATCGTGCTAGCAATCTCGTGGAGACAATCCGCCGTATCCTTGTTGTTTTTAGTCATGGCCCGAACGAAAGAATCCCTCTTCTTTCTCGCATTTCGAAAAAAAAAAAAAAAAAAACACAAGAACACATAAAAACCACACAAACAAGCACACATTTTTTTTTTTTTTTAATCTCTATTTTAGCAACTCTTTTTGCGGACTTTCGGATAGTATTTCATGAATCAGCAATGATTGCTGATCGTGGGATCAGCAATTGTTGCTGATCCTCACTTTCATTCTCTCAAAGCACGATTGTGCACGATCGTGCAAGCATGGACAGTCAGCAATCATGCACGATTTTGTGCAAATCATGCATGTGCACGAATTTGTGCACATGCACGCTTTAATTTTTTTTTATTCAAAATAAAAACACGCACAAGATGTGCATTGCACACATGCACCTTAATTAATTAGTTAAATGAAAAATAATTAATCAAATCCCTTTTTATTTATATGTATAAATAAAAATAAAGGACATAATCTTTACATTTGCATTTGGAATACATTAACATATATTCACTTTGGG
Source organism: Eucalyptus decipiens (assembly GCA_014182575.1). Taxonomy (NCBI): domain Eukaryota; kingdom Viridiplantae; phylum Streptophyta; class Magnoliopsida; order Myrtales; family Myrtaceae; genus Eucalyptus; species Eucalyptus decipiens. Next base: position 11,658,656 of record CM024610.1, on the reverse strand, counting down.
CATGCGTGTGCATCATATGCAAGTAGGCTCGTGATTATAATACAAATTAAATTAAATATTATTTAATTTAATTTCAAGTGGACACAATTTGATTGCAGTGATTGCAAACACATTTGCAATATTATTTCTCTCTTGGTCCATGTTATTCTAATTGTTTATTGTGTGTGACATCCCTAGGTTCATCACTAAACTGATAGTAAGACTTGTACTAACAAATTAGTACTCCCAAAAGAATTAATTGTCCCAATTAATATTTATGTCTTATACAATATATCATGACTACCCAGATAGTGTGAATATTTTAAGAACATAATGAACCTATCGGTTTTGGCTACATTGCAATTCAATCCCCCTATCTTACTATCGTTGGAGAAAACTTTCTTATCTGTTTTGAAGTTGACAAAACATTTCCATTAGTCCAGTCTAAAGACTTGCAGACTCTGTCGTCAAAGTCAGAAGACCTCCAGACTCGAGATTCAAAGTCTACTCTCACTGATAGTTTCTAGACCGTTGAAGAAAAGATTTATCCGATGAAGAAGACTTATCCAAATACAAGTATATCTTTAAGAATTTGGTTCGTACGGTTGAAAGAGATCTCACGGCTGGAGATAGCATCTCATGATCAATTATTCTTATTGAAATCAATTTGGATAATTAGATCCGTTGATTGGCGGAGTATACTTGGAAGGTTCTACTTACGGAAACCTAGATTCTGATTGTATGGGTGAGTAGGATTGGTGGGCTATCATCACATTCCTTAAATAACTCGAGATCTTCCTAATTGACTTTGTCCAATGGGTATATTGGAAGAACTCCTTTGGAAGGTGCCAATGATTATGAAAGCATGATGGAGTATATAAGGAAGATGCTCAGGTTATTCGATGGGGTGCATGAAAGAAAATTTTCAATGTCTGAAACTCTTAGTTCTTTGTTGTTACAATTTGTCGAGCTTAAACTATACTCAACAGAGAGATAAAATTCTTGTGAGACCTTGAGGAAGTGTAGTAGAGTCTCTACACTATGAAATTAAAGACGTGGTACTGTAAAATCTCTTTTGATTCATATTGGAATCCGGTCGGTGGGCTGTCAGTGCGGGAGAGTGGACGTAGGCTTGGTCTAAGTTGAACCATTATAAACTTTGTGTCTCAATTCTCTTTCCCTTATCTCTTTACCTTGAAATTGCAACTTCATATATCTACTTATAGTTCTTTACGCCTTCAGTTTATTATGCTTAAAGATTAATTTTTTAAAAATTTACAAAAATTTCTTTGGTCACTTATTCACTCCCCTCCAAGTGCTCGTACTAGCCCTATCAATTGGTATCAAAGCTCGTGTACTCATTTGTTTGAAGTGTTTTTACTTTAGGGTTAAGGATCCATGGCTAGTATGTTGGCTCTAGGTTTGGTTGAACATCAAAGCAACACCAGACCACCTTATTTCGATGTAAAGGAATACAACATATGGAAAAACAAGATAAATACATTCCTAAGATCGAAAGACCCTCTAGAATGGGATGTGGTAGAAAAAGGAATCATTCCTAAAGTTACATCAGTCTTAGAGAGGGGAAAAAAAGTTGCAAAGGCTAGCGAGATGACTTAAGAAGAAATAACCAAGAGATAAACTCTTGATACAAAAGCAATTTATTCTTTATACCGTGCATTATCTTCTACTAAGTATAACAAAATATCTTTTTGTGAAACAGCTAAAGAAGTCTAGGATAGGTTACACATTACCTATGACGAAACTAATCGAGTGAAAGAAACAATGATCAATATTCTACTTGGACAGTATGAAGCCTTCAAGATGAAGCTAGGAGAATCTATTACTAACATGTTTAGTCGTTTTACAGAAATTATAAATGGTCTAGAGTATCAGGGACAACCAATCTCAAGACCCATGAAGGTTAACAAGTTGCTGCTTGGACTCTCCAAGGACTAGAATCACGTAAAGACTTCGATAAGGGAAACACAAAGGATGATGCCATTTTCTGTAGACGAATTGGTTGGCACACTTCAATCCTATGAAGTGGAGCAAATCAATGAAGAAGAAGATCCCAAATGTAAGAAATCGATTGCCTTGAGATTTAACGATGATTCTGATGTTATAGACTTTGAAGATGACATGGATGATGAAGAGCTAACCCTTATGATAAAAAGGTTCAGAAATTGAACAAAAAGGGAGGAAGATTCAATTGGAAGAAACAAAGCACTCAAAAGTCTTAAAACAAATCAACTGAGGATGATGAATCCAATAAAGATGTGATCTGTTTTGAATGTAAGAAAAATGGACACATTAGACCCAATTGTCCCATGTTGAAGAAAAAAAAAGGAAAAGCTAAGAAATACAGGAAGGCTCTCAAGGCAGAGACATTGAGTGATACTGAATGTGAAAAAAGTGACGAAGATTATGCCGATATTTGTCTTATGGCAACATCAGAATAAGACTCACACTCCGAAATAGATACAAACTTAGACTCATATAGTGAAATCGAGATCACTATCAATAAAAAATGTTAAATGGTATTTGGATAGTGTATGTTCAAGGCATATGACTGGAAATTCAAGCTGTTTTATTATGCAAGTTAATGGTGGAAAAGTCTCTTTTGATGGAAATAGCAAAGGAAAAATTGTTGGATGTGGAACAGTAAAAATTGGAAGTCTCACAATCAATAATATTTCCTTAGTAGAAGGACTCAACTACAATTTGCTTAGTATTAGTCAATTGTGCGACACTGGATTCAAGATCAATTTTCAAGAAGGAATATGTTCGAGAACTAGTAAAGATCTTTCATAATCTTTCACTGGACAAAGACATGGGAACATCTATCGTCTGGATAAAAAACCAGAGAAGTCTCAATGTCTAATGTCAATTCAAGATGAAGCAAATCTTTGGCATCGAAAGCTTGGCCATGTCAATATGGAACAGATTGCCAAGATCTCTTCTAAGAATCTCGTTCGAGGATTGCCAAACCTGAAGTTTCAAAAATCTGATTTATGCACACCATGTGTATTAGGAAAACAAGTTAGAAATTCTTTTAAACTAATAAATCAGGTTTCTACTAATCGTGTTTTGCAGGTTTTGCATATGGATCTTTTTAGGCCAACCAGAATCAAAAGCATAAGCGGAAAGAGATACTGTTCGGTAATCATTGATGACTATTCACGATTCATTTGGGTTTACTTTCTGGCAAATAAGTCTGATGCATTTACTTTTCAAAATTTGCTAAGAAAGTTCAGAACGAGAAAGGATATGTTATTTCAAGCATACGGACAAATCATGGAGGTGAGTTTGAAAATCAAGACTTTGCAAAATTTTGTGATGAAACGGGTTTTCAGCATGCTTTTTCTTCTCCATACACTCCAGAACATAATAGAGTTGTGGAAAGAAAGAATAGATCTTTGCAGGAGATGGCAAGAACTCTTTTAATAGAAAGTAGTATCTCTTCTCTTTTTTTGGCTGAAGCAATTTCTACATCATGTTATATTATTAACAGAGTTTTTAAAGGCCTATTCTGGAAAAAACTCTTTATGAGTTATTCAAAGGAAAGAAGCCAATTATTTCTTACTTTCATGTATTTGGTTGTAAATGTTTTGTTATGAAAAATGTAAATGATCGAACTAGTAAGTTTGAAAAGAAATCAGACGAAAGAATCTTCCTTGGATATTCAACCAGCATCAAAGCCTATAGAGTATTCAACAAGAAGACTCAGTTTGTTAAAGAGTCAATGAATGTCAAATTTCAAGACTCCTCACAAAATCAGCTGATTTAGACTCATCCTGAAGAATTTGAACCCGCTCTAAACTCTACAAAGTCTACCTCCACTGAAGCAGCTCAAACCTCTGAAAATCAGCAAAAGGAAGTTGAAGATTCAACTGAAGTAGAAGAACAGCTTCCTACCAAACCATCAAGCAACTGGAAGTACAAATCTAGTCATCTCAAAGAACTCACCATTGGTGATATTGATGAAGGGATTCTCACCAGATCCAAAAGGCAAGAAAAGTCTAGCGTCGTGGCACTTATTTCTGAAATAGAACCCAAAAACATAGAAGAAGCTTTAGCTGACGAAAGTTGAATTGAAGCAATGCAAGAAGAACTCAAACAATTCAGCATTATCAATGTATGGGAGTTAACTCCTAAACCAAAAGGTAAATCCATTATTGGAGCTAAATGGGTTTTTAGGAACAAGTTTGATGAAAAAGGAAAAGTGATCAGGAACAAAGCAAGACTCGTGGCCAAATGATATACACAAGAAGAAGGGATATATTATGATGAAACTTATGTTCCAGTAGCCAGGTTAGAAACAATTAGATTATTACTTACTTTTGCCTGTTATAAAAATTTCAGGTTATTCCAAATGGACGTCAAGAGTGCATTCCTAAATGGATTTATCCAAGAAGAAGTCTATGTGGAACAACCTTATGGATTTGAAGATCCAAAGAGACCAGACTCAGTATTCAAACTGAAAAAGGCTCTCTATGGTTTAAAACAAACACCTCGAGTATGGTACGACATGTTAAGTAAGTTGTTAATGCAAAATGTTTTTGTCAAAGGAAAAGTGGATATTATCTTGTTTATTAAAAAGGAAGGTAAAAACTTTCTATTTGTTTAAATTTATGTTGATGATATTATATTTGGATCATCTAACAAAAAGCTGTGTAAGAATTTTTCTAAGTCTATGCAGGATGAATTTGAGATGAGCATGATGGGTGAATTATCCTTCTTTCTCGGATTACAAGTAAAACAATTGAAGGAAGAAATCTTCATTCACTAAGAAAAATATGCGAAAGAACTTGTTAAAAAGTTCGGATTGGAGAATTGCAAAAAGACAAAGATACCAATGTCTAAATCTTCGAAGCTGGATAAAGATGAAGGAGGAAAGAAACTTGACCAGAAATTTTATAGGAGTATTATTGGTTCACTTCTTCATCTTACTGCTTTTAGACCTGACATTTTGTTTAGTGTTTGCATTTGTGCTAGATTTCAATCTGATCCAAAAGAGTCTCATCTAAGCGCCACAAAATGCATCATCAAATACATTGCAACTACTTCAAATTTAGGTTTGTGGTATCCTAAAGAATGAGACTTTAACCTCCTTAGATATTCAAACGCATATTTAGCAGGTTGTAGAGTTGATAGAAAGAGTACATCCGTTACATGCCAAGTGCTGGGAAACAGGTTAGTATCTTGGTTCTCAAGGAAGCAAGGCATTGTAGCTCTTTCAACAGTAGAAGTAGAGTATGTGGCTCTTGGAAATTGCTGTTCTCAAATCTTATAGATAAAACAACAACTGAGAGACCTTGGAATCAAAGACTCTTGCATGTGACAACACTAGCGCAATTAACCTCACAAAGAATCAAATTCTTCATTCAAGAGTAAACCATATAGAGATTCAACATCACTTTATTAGAGATCATGTTCAAAATGGAGAAGTCATGATTCAATTCATTGACTCAAAGAATCAACCGGCGGATATATTTACAAAACCTCTAGAGAAAAACCTATTTGAGTCTATTCGCACCAGACTGAACATCACATCTCTTATGCAGTAAAGGTTGGACGTGCTCAAGACTCAAAGGTAAAGTCTGAAGGTATTCAGACTCAGAAGATCAAGAGTTACGATTGTAAGTTGTCTCTATTTCAATAATTTAAACTTGAAAATGTACAGTTACTTATTAATTGCTAATTGATTGAAATTATCTTTCGAAGTTTTTCTTTTTCAAAAAAGCAGTTATCAATTTTGAAAATACAGTTTTTTCAAAAAAGGGAAGTTACTCGTTTTGAAAAAGGTATTTTTATATTTCCTTTTACGACGTTTCGTTTATCTGGGTTCACTTGCTTTATATACGGCCGAGACTCGTCTTCTTCGCTTTTACACAGAAACCCTAGAATACAAAATTCCTATTTGCTTTCACTTTCACTCTTGATCTATCTAAAAGTTTTCACCTTTTTCGAGCAAGTTGGTGAATTCCTCCCTTGAAGCGAGAATGTCTTGAAGAAAGTCTTCAAGGATTGTAAGCAGGGGACCACGACATATGCCTAAGGGTCCTACGCATTTTGACTTAACCGAGGAAGAAGATTCTTCTCCACCACTACGTCTGAGTCAGCAACAATCTTCTCAGCAATGCCAATCTTCTCCACCGACTCAACCAGACGATGAAGTTATAGAGGAGGCTGAACTTGTAAGAATGCTAACTCCCAAGGTTGCTTTTAAACTTTACTCTAATCTGAAGAATGGAGGAATGCCCATGTCTTTAATCGATGAATTCTTAAAAGATAGAGGATACAAGAATGAAACTATGTTCTTGCAGGAGTTGGAAAGGTTAGGAGTTATAGAGAAAGGAACCGCTAAAAGGACTTTTGCGAATTTCCCGAGTGACCCATTCTATGACATTGCAAATCAACCACAACTTTTGGACGATGATGAACGGATGTTTACTCATTTTCAGCCTAGAACGGGAGTGGCTAGGCTGCAAATATTGTTGATGGTTCCAATCTATTTAGATCGATGAATTACAAGAGGGTTTATTCGGATCTTATGAAGAGAGGGGTTATGAACCCTAGCACTATTGACTTTGATTTCCTTGATTCGATAAAAGCCAATTTGTGGGAAAAGTTTGCTCTACTGCAATTGGAACAGTTCTATTCTAAATCCACTACTGCTTATCCAAAACTCACTGCATATTTTTACTCGAACTTATCTTTCTTGGATGCAAACAGTTTTATCTTCACTGTGAAGGACAAGGAATTTTTGGTGAATATAGACACGTTGGCTGATATAATTGGAATGGAAAGAACAAGTTTCCAACCAATTAGCATGTCCGTTGCTCATACTATTCTGTCGTTGGTAAGAGACAGGGATGCTGAATGCAAGATTTCCTACACAAGAATGAGTGCTTCTAACATATTGCTGCACAAGATTGTGATCAATTGCATTCATCCCAAGTCGACATCCAAGACTGATGTCTCTCGATCTGAAGCGAAATTGATGTGTGCCATTAATATTGGCTTTAAATTCTCTTTGCCTCACACCATCTTGTTCCATATGTATCGATCTGTGGTGAAAAATAAGGGACAACTCCCTTATTCTACTCTTATCACGCGTCTTTTCAGACACTTTAAAATTCACATCCTTGCACCATTGTGTTTGACAACCTTTTCTCCAATGGTGATTGGTTTTAAAATGGTCATAAAGATGCGCTTGAAAGAGTTGAACAAAGTGTTGGAACGTGTGAAGGAGAAGTCTCCATCAAAACAAAACTACTCTGCTGCAGCAAAGAGGAAAGGCAAGGAGCCCAAGGTTGCTCCAGTGAAGAGGAAAATAATTCTCATCTTGCAAGATAAAGAGGATAAGGATGAAATGACTCTTTCAGCCTTACGCAATTTGAAGAGTTTTGTTAGTTTTGAAGAGACTCAAGTAGAGCCAGCAGAAGGAGAAAAAGAGAGAGAAGAGACAAAGAAGAAAGATGATGAACGGAGGAGGACAGAGGAAGAAGAAGAAGAGAACAAGAAGAAGAGAACAAAAGAGAAGATGAAGAAGAAGCAGAAAGACGGGAAGAAAGAGGATAGGAAGAAGAAAAAGACCAAGGTCATGAAGACTCTTTTGAACCAACCTTAGCTGTTTCCTTGTCCAGTGCATCTGAAATGGCTGGAACTGGAACTGGTGACACTGATCACTCTAAAGCTAAAGACGGTTAATAAGAAATCTTACCTACTTCACCTAAAGGCAACCAAACATGGGGAGCTATTAGACCAAAAGGTATTTCTTCACCTTTATTTGCTAATGATGTAAGTCGTTTTGCAGCAGACCCAGAGGATGTGTATGCCTCGCATTACCCAGAAGACAGTCATGGTGGTTAATCTACTAAAGTTCCATCCATTCTCAAAATCCATGGAATTGACTTAGCTGGTCCTATTTCTGCGACAGCTCAGATAGCAAACTTTTCAAGATTGTTGGAAATTCTATTGGACGTTAGGAAATGGTAATATGCTATGGGATATGAGATGCATGATCTCAAGAATGCTTTTAAAGCCACTTCAGTGTCTTTGGATGACCAGTTGAATGCCCTAAAGACTCAAGTTTAGTCCACTGTGCAGGGTGAAGACTTTCAATCACTGAAGCAGAATTTTGAAAGGCTTGAGAAGACAATGCATTCTATGGGAGAATTCGAGCTTATTCGCCTTCCCAAAAAGCCCTGATTTTGACTCCATTTTCAACCAACTCTTTTTCAATTGTTCTCCAATTTTTGCTGTTGACAAAAAGGGGGAGAGGTTTTATGCAGATTTGATGATTTTTTGGACTCTTTTGGACTTTATCTTCTGTTTGGTGTGGTTATGACTTGGACTGGTTTGGACTGACGATGCTTGCAAGTAACTTAAGCTATGTTATTGATTACGATAATGATAGTTTCTTTTATAGGACTACATATTTTCCGTGTTTGCAAAATCGCTACTATCCTTATCCTAATCTAATCATCTTTTATAAGAAATCTTGGTTTGCTTAAGTGTTGTTTCACAGGGTAAAGTGTCCAAATCTGCAAGAAATTTTTGTCATCATAAAAAAATGGGAGATTGTTGGAGAAAATTTTCTTATCTATTTTGAAGTTGACAACACATTTCCATCAGTCTAGTTTGAAGACTTGCAGACTCTATCATCAAAATCTAAAGACTTCCAGACTTAAGATTTAAAATCTACTCTTACCGATAGTTTCCAGACTGTAAAAAAAAAAAAAAAAAAGATTTATCCGATGAAGAAGACTTATCCAGATACAATTATATCTTTAAGGATTTGGTTCGTGTGGTTGAAGGAGATCTTGTGGCACCCCTCGACACGGCCCTCGATCCACTAGGATCGCCACAGATCGGTCCATGCAACTTGGGGGTTTACATTTCAATTGTAAACCTGGGGGTCCATGCAACCTAGGGGTTTACATCCTTTAGATCGGTCCCAACGCAGTTCATATAATGGAAGCATACTCATTATCTCCCTAACCCTTGCTCCAACCAAATAATATAATGCAATACACACAAACTACAACCTTTCATATATGTATGCATTTTAGGGCCAAATAACTTTTATTTACATAACTAAGATGGATTTTACAAGTCAGTACAACAAAAGGTCAAGACTTTAAGTAAGCTTGGCTAAATCCAAAAAGAACCCGACTATACATCAGACGTGTACATCTATCCATCAGCTAGTGTCGGCCATCCCAAAAAGTGTCAACCTCCACCAGTCACACGCTCCCATCACATCTAGCCTAGTGCATCGGTCGGTGGCGGCGATAGCATCCCCATCATCCTCCCATCTCGACGTACATGGATAGACAAGAACTCCTGAACTACAGGGCCATCAGATCGGCCCACATCGTACATGACCAACACACGGACACGAATAAACACCAAACCATGAAGACCAGCGCAAGGGTGCTCCGTGCACTCGACCTCAACATCGGACGGTAAGCCATAGAACGTACCACATGTGATAGGTGCTAGAGGCATCTTTCAATCTGAAATGTTAGTCTCAAAAAGGGGTGAGTATAACCACTCAGTAGTAAAAATCCATCAAACTACACAATGTAACAAGCAAAACAATCAAGATATCACGAGTAAAACACATGTCATCCATACTATCGAGCATACATCACCATGCGGTCGTGCATGTATCGCCATACAGTCATGCATATCTCACCATGCTATCGTGCATATACCACCATGCAGTCATGCTTGTATTTCCATGAGGATCATCCCATGCCATATGCACATACATACGCATGATTCATATCATCCATACAACCATGTATACATCCCCATGAGATCCATTCAAGCATTCATGATTACATTCTCAATGTCAAATAGTATCAATTTACTTTCATAAATAGATTATGCATCATGCCATATGCACACATCCATGCACATGATTTAATTTCCCGTTTTATCTTTCAAAAGGATCTCATCATTTTTCATCCAAGACCAATGTTTGCATCCCTCATTTATCGCTCGCACCCAACCTGGCGTAACGAGGAACCTCCGGCACACACCTCCAAGCATCCAGCACAAACCTCCAGACATCTCGCATCCCACTTGGCATCACGAGGAATCCCCCTGGCACAAACCTCCAGGGCTTCCAGGGTTATGTACTGACATACCACCAGGCATTCCCCTTGGAATTACGTACTGTATAACACCGGGCATCTCGAAACTCCCGAGGACCCTCCGGCACAAACCTCCGGGCATCCGGCACACACACTCCCAGCATCTTGACACTCCCGGGGCATCGTCGGCTCACACCTCTGACGGGATTATCATCATCACAATGCATATTCCCATATATATCTCTATCATTTTCAATTTAACACTTGATGCAACAATGTAGAGGTCTAAACCAGCCTTTTTGATGTCATATGATATGCTAAATGTCACCATATATGTAGTACACATAACACCCACAACATCGCATCTCATAAGACAATTCATTTGTTCTTGAAAATAAGACAATCTTCAAATAAAACAGAATGCATTCCTTTAATTAAAATTCTGGAAAAATTAGTAACCATTCTCAATAAATTCTGAAAATTTAACATGATGTAAAAAAGATCCAGAGGAAGATATTTTGTGAAGAACACCATGTCAAGAAAGTTTCACATCAATCACATAGATCCATACATCACAGCAAAAGAAATTCCAGCGGCACTTTTGCATAGTATCGGAAATGCTTTCTATTAAGTCATTAAATGAACTCAAAAAATTCTGAGATTTTAATATGTTATATCTGAGACCTGGAGCTAAAATTCCTAAGAAGAAATAGAAGTCTAATTCCTTCTGTATTAAAATCTATAATTTTTATAACTCTCCCTAATTCTCGGTTCATTGTCCAGATTTATCCTTTTCAAAGAAAGTCATTTTCCCCGATCAATACTTGTCATTTTATTATCAAATTTTAGTATGTTACTACTCAAGATGTCGCCTACAAATTTCATCAAGAACACAAGATAAAATTTCAACCGCGTAATTTTATAAAATTCACAAAATCGCACTAGGTCAACATAACTGTTTCCAGATCTACTTTCTCAAAGAAAAAAAATGGTTTCACCGACCTATACTTGTTCATTTTCTCTCAAATTTTGATATGTTACTCTCCAAAAGTCCTCTATAACTTTCATCAAGAAGTCGAAGTGAGATTCCAACTAGAACTTTGCATGCAGCTCACGAAATCACCAAAGGTCGGACTGTTTCTACATGCAACAACTCACTTGGAACACTACCACCATTCATTCGAGTTTCCAGCATTCAACATTACAGCTCAAGCATTTCCAGCATTCAACATCACAACCACAGCAAGCAAAGGGTAGATCAATGGACTCTACTTGCCTCTAATCCAAAGAGAATCACAGCAAACAAGAACGGCGGGGCAAGTCGGCTCAACGGCAGGACTAGGCGGACGCACAGCAGCAGCAGGTCTTCTTCTTTCCTTCCTCTCTCTCACGCGACATCTCTCTCTCTCTCTCTCTCTCTCTCTCTTTCTCTCTCTCTCTCTCAGTCAAAAACCCTCTCATCAATCCGCCTCTCCTCTTTTCTTTCACTTCAATGATTTGCAATCATTTGATTTGCATGGCAAATGCCACTTGGCTCTAAGGGAAAAGCACTTGGCTCTAAGGGAAAAGCACTTGGCAAGCTCCTCTTGTCACTTGTTTAATTTCATGCAGGTTGATGGGCCATCCTTGGGCCAAGCCTCTCACCCTTCGATCGACGACAGCCCCTCCCTTTGGGCTTCGCGGGCCAATGTATCAATATCAATGAATATATATATATATATATATATATATATATATATATATATATATATTCATCCCCTCATATGATTGTCACACCCACTATCAACCACTCATTTACTTATCATTTGTTGCTTGACCTGATTAGAATGTATTGTCTTCACATTCGTTTTTGTCAACATGGGTGTAATTTGTTTTCAAGCGATAATCTTTATTCTATGAGGCTGTATTTTTGACAAAAGCGGCATTGTCGTTTATTTCTAAACAAGCTATCTTTCTCCAAATAATTAGTTTTCTTGCAATGACGTGACCCTTCCAAAGGATCATCACCTAGTGGTTAGCTAATGGATTATTAAATCTAAACTTAACTCAGGCTTTCCCAAGTACGTACCAATTCACAATTTAAGTTCAAGTTTTTAACATGAAAGGATTTTTATCTAGAAGTTGACACTAAAATATTATTGGTGAGTCGATTAGGTGCTCAAGTAAAGTATTGCATAAATTACTTTACTTCTACGAACCAGAGCTAAAAGCTAGACCTTGCTATTTTAACAGCGAAGAAGCACAAAAAGCAGAAATAAGGGACTCACCAAGCAACAAGGAAGTTATATTTCCGTAGGCGGGATCGAGTTTTAGATCATAAGATGATGAAATGACTGCACCAATGAATCAAGCTGAAAACATGCTTGATCCACTCTACAAACCGAAAGCGTGATCTTGCAAAACAACCACGCAAGGCTCAAATCTGCAATAATGGCGTTGTAGGGAAGGGGATCAGCGCTATGATCGCTTTGAGTTCTGCAATGATTGTGAATGGATTTGCTATTTGGCCTTCGATGGGGTTCTTCCTTCGAACTCCGCGAGTTGGCTTTCGAAATGTAAGTCAAGCTAGTCTAAAGTAGACTGAGGATCAGGGCAGAGGGTGGGATTGGATGGTTCTTCCTTCCAACCACTGAATTAACGAACACATCTATTCAGACAATGTGGCTATCCTAGAGATTAATGGATCTCTCTCGAAATTTATGAAAGAACTGTATAAGGGGTTGCCATTGCCTCTCCCTCGGACCATGTGATTACACAACTTCTGATACCTCGTCCAAATCTATTCCTTTTCTGCCACCAAAAACGTGCATCTTTCCATTTCCTGGTCCTATCGAACCAGGCACTTCATACCTCTTACGTAAGGTCGAGCTACTTCCTTCTCTCTAACTTGACTCTAGTAAAGTATTCTATTCGTTGTCACTTTTCCACTCTATCTACACGCTAAGTATGTAGCAAGTTCATTAAAAGTATTCCACTTCTTCCCTATTTTCCACCTTCTTCATTCCTGTAACTCGAGGCTAAGAGGAAAGACAATAGGGGAGCAAAGCAAGAGGGACATGTTCAGTTTGTTTCAAAAATAAAGAAGATTTTTTATAGGTAGTAAGATCATCCCCAGTGTTATAATTGAGTAAGAATAGAAATAAAATATGTCCCATTACCAACATAAACTTGATCCTTGCTTCCAAATGAAGTAGCTTTGAGTGGTGTGGCTAAAAAATGTAACAACTTGTTTTAAAACAAGCTGGCAGGGATTAAACACCTCTAATTCCCTTCTTCATTAATTAGTAAATGTGGATGTGCATATCAGAGGGCTTCTCGCTTCAATAGCATAACAGGGACTAAGAACCTAGAATTTTTGCAACCTATTGAGAGTGTGGGTCAGGAGTTCCGAATCGGGGATAGGCTTTCTAACGGCTGCAACTTTATCATTAAGACCTTTCAAAAAGCAAGATAAGATTGTCTTCAGCTAAAAGAGTACCACGATGGGTTGGGTGGAAGCCGTGAAAAAAGAAAGAAAGACAGGTTTTTTCTTGCTTTTCAGAGTCTCAGTGTAGCCTAAAAGAGTTTTTAGGTTTATAAACCAAACCAAGAAGACCATTGGTGTGACATTCAGATTTTTCAACCCTGTCTTCTACTGAATAAATCGGGCATTTTATTGAAGTGTCTATAGGGCTATTCTCAGAACTGATCATTCTTGAGATAATTAGACTATCTGGGGAAATTATTAGGAATTTTAAGGCAATTAGACTTGAGAACTCGATCATGAATCAGCTTCTCGACTATGTCCATCTTTAGAGGTCACTATGGCACAGTTAAAAATCGATTTGAAATCAGAGATAGACTGGTTTGACAGATATGTGTGGCTAATCGTGGGTGATACCACTAAATTGGAAAATTCATGTCGACCGGCACTAGACTGATTTTCTTATTGTTTTGGTACCCTGTGTCCGTATTTGGATCCTCGAGATTTTCACGACAATCGAGAGTCGCCATTGAGTCGAATGGATTCATAGTGGTTCGAAGAAAATCGACCACGGGTCATTTGCCTAAAAAATTCTGAAAACCATTTGATAGCCCAGGTCACGCTAAAAACGCGCCAAATGGAAATTAACCACGAATTCAAGTCCGATTTCAGAAATTGAAGTTTTTGTCGTGTCACAATAAATTCTAGGAGTATCGACTCAGTCTCAAAAGATTTTTCTGACACCTAACACTTTTTGGGAAAAAGTCGTCGCCGGACCGTTTTTGTGCAATTGAAGTCGGGGATTTAATTTTGGTTACAAAATTGAGATGGAAAGTGGATTCAAAGATGAGGAAAAATACTGAGATGGTCTATGGATGACCAATTGAAATTATTGAGGCCGGTGTGGCTAAATCAAGTGAATGTGATGGTCCGTCGGAGGAGATGGCTTACAAATTCGTAACCCCCATAAGCTCAAGCAAGATCGGACCAATGAAAAGTCATTTGAGGTGTTGGTGTAGTCTTTGTAAAGCCAAAGGATTAATGCTTGGCTAAGAGTGGTTCTTGGAAGATATTTTACAAAAATATCATACCAAAGGGCCCCCACCTCTCCCTCATCCTCTCCATCTTGCTGCCGTGAGCTGCTTCCCTTCAATCATTCCCATTTCGTGCGACACCCTCATCAGCAGCACGGAAGAAGAGCACCGAGCGAAGCAGTTTTTGCCTTGTTGCTGCCCCTTCGTCCGTTCTCCTTCAACGCCAGCGAAGAAGGCCATCTCCACGCGTCCAACAGCAGCGGAAGTTCATTCCACCGAAGACCCATCATTCCTCCACGCTGCCACCTGCCGATCTCTCAGCCCTCTTCGGTCGACCATTCCTTCAATTTTTTCTGCCATTGAAACCCACCGAAATTTCCACCGGCGTTGGTTTCATTGACTGCCCAGTATCCACCGAACCTTCATCCGCTGCCACGTCCGTGAAGAACAAATTCTACCGAAGCCACTTGCCAGTCAACTCCAACGCCTACGGAAGACCACTGATTCAACCAAATCTTCGTCCGCGAGATCCACCGAGGATCCTCACGCCGCCACCACATCGGTCAAATCCAGCAACTCGCCCCACTGATTGTTGACTAGAGCAGCTGCCAGCGTCCCAACCTCCATCCATTTTCAACGCCATCAACGGCTTCGATTGGTCAAGCTGCACGAAGCCTCGTGCGCCTTCCCTCAGCTCCAGCGACGTCCATCGAAGCAGCAACTAGCATCTCCGTGGATTGAACCCAGCAATTCGGGCCCAGCAGTCCAGCGAAGACCGAAGCAGCCCACACAAATTTCTCTTCGTGGATTGCAGCCCAACAGCGGCCTTTGTTGCTTCTCTCACCAGGCCAGATCTGCAGCCCACGTGACCTTCAATTCAACAAACCAGCCGAAGACAAGCCCTGCAGCAAGCCCAGCCCGTGAGTTTCAATCCTTTGGGCCACCGAATTCAGCACAAGACCAGCAAGCCCAGTTCAGCTAGCGCACTTGGTTCAGTCCAATTCAGCAGGCCCAACCCAACTTGGGTCCAGCACAAAAGCAAGAACAAACCTTAATTGGGCTGAGATTTGTTGGGCCAAGGTCGAGGCCCGGACCAAGTCCGGCGGTGTTGTCGAAAGTCCAATTTCGGCCGCCGTCGCGTCGCCGTTGCAGTGATTCGATCTCCGCTTTTAGCAAGTGAGTTTTACTCACTAATGCTTTATTAGTTTGCTAATTATTCTTATGGTTGGTTAGATTTAATTAAGTGCAATTAGGTGGTTAGATCAGGTTAGAACAATTAAATTAGTGACTTAATGATGCATGTTAGGTGGTTAGACTTAGTCATTAGCAAGTAAAGAGCCTCTAGTATTTGTTGAATGCATCTCGGAATTTTTCTCAACCCGTTTCGGGCTCCAATTAGGCAATACGGGTCTAAATTGGATTTTTAATATTTATTTATTTAATTTTCGAAATTTATTATTTAATTAATTATTTTTCTGGAAATTCAACCGGGATGGCCAGTGACTAGAATTTCGTGCTGATTATCATGGTGCAGTATGTTTATTTAATTGAGCTTCAATTTATATGGAATTGATGTAAATTGTGAAATTTGAGGATTTGTCCTAAATTGTTTGTTATTGAATATTTGATTGATAGATGGCCGAGTATGGGTATATAGCGCCAGTTACGTTGATGGGCTATATAGTAGAGAGAATGGTGAGAGCTAATCGAGAATGTTATTGGCCGAGACCAATCGGTACGATATTATTAGACATACGTGGTTCGGTGATTGGAAGTATCACTGGCGAAAATGGTGCCTTAAAGAACGCATGTGAATGACTTATAGACAAACGTGGTTTGGTGATTAAGGAAATATCACCGGTGAAAACGACGCCTTAAAGAACTCACGATGTTGTCTATTATCGATGGCACCTTGGCGAAAACGGCGCCCTAGAAAGGACACGTGGTTCGGTGATTGAGAATATCACTGGTGAAAACGGCGCCTTGAAGAACGCACGATGTTGGTAATCGGTATGTCATTGGCGAAAACGACGCCCGAGAAACACATGTGATTTGGTGAAGGAGTACACCATTGGGAAATCATGGTATAAGTGGGAATGACCTAAAGATGGTCTGACTGACATGTAATCGACTAAGTCGATTGATCAATGCTTGATTGAATGTCGTGAATTGTTTGAATATCTATGTTTAACCTTGAATTACAGGTTGGAACTGAGACCAAGGTAAGTCCTCTAACTCGTGTTGTGCTTAGACAACCGTTTGGCGTATTAGTTTACTAATCGGGTCTTAGGAGGTAGGACTCGCTGAGACGTGGTCTTATTGGTTATTGAATAACCATTTCAAGACCTTGAGGAGAAGCTGAGGAGGAGAAACTTGAAGGGGAGAAGGACTTTTAAAGAAGAAGATGATCCAAGGGGGATCTTGAGTATAACCCGGATGTGGATCTTGAGTATAACCCGGATGTAGGACTCGTTGAGACGTGGTTTCATTGGCTATATTAATTGTTAATGTGCTTACACCACAACACTGAATTACGGGAGAGAGATGAGTAGTTATCCTTTTGCAGCCTGTCATCAATGAACCTGATTTATCTAGCGGCATAATTGATTGATTGCACATAGTATCGGCCGTCGCTGATGTATTGAATAATGCAATTATCTTAACAAGCTCCATTTCTGAGTTAACACATTCTTTCGGGTCACTTGTTAGTCAAAATGGATAGCTTATATTGTGAATATCACCGCTAGATGAAGGAACGCACCGCTGCTTATCCGGCTCTACATTGCTTGTCATAGCCAGAAATAAAACCTGAATGAATAGCAACACTGGACAGATATTCATAGAGAGAGAGCATTAATCATGCCTCTGTTTGTCTTTGGACAAAGAGAAATTGGTAGAGAACTGGTTTGTGGCGGTGTGGAGGAGGCGCAATGTAAAAATATTGGAAAAAGACTGGACGATTATTTTTTGATTTGAGACTTGAAGTTGCCTAGTCTTATAGAGAAGCCCAAGTCAGTCAACTCAACAAATGGATGGAAGTCGAGAAATTAAAGAGGCGGACCCAAACTTAGGTTCCACTATTAGTGGAACGGCAGATGGCCATCCCCATTCGAGAGCTCCCTTTAATCACATAAAGAATTCAAAGAATCTTCTTTCACATTGATCTTTCCTTCTCCACTATCTGCACTTCGCCTCCACTTTGTCCGCGTGATTCTGGGGTCTGCATTCCATCAACAAACAAGTCCATTTCCTCCTGTACACTCTCTTTCATCAACAAACAAGTCCACTTCCTTTTGTACACTCACTTTCTTCTTATTTTCTTCTCCGTTCCCTCTTCCCTTCTTCTTCTCCACCGTTGAAATTTTTCTCTTCCATCGTCAGTGCTTAATCACTTGATATGTATTCCATATTTGCTAATTAAGTCACAAACTTTAGATGTAATTCTGATTTCTTATGCGATCAAATCGTTTCATGAAATAAATACTCTATAAGAAAAACATCTTATATGATAATGATATATTGCATGGCATCATCGTCGGTCTACTCATGAATGACTACGTGTTTTGTTATGTAAATCCAAAAAGATCCTTATATGAAGTTATATTGTATAAATTTGCAATAGTTTAGGTGCATAGTAATTATACAATATACCCTCTCCTGTACTCCGCTCAAAAGTAGAATCATATATGACCCGTACTATAATAGTATTCCTATAATGCACGAGGCAAGAACGACAGTAGTTGCTAATACAGCAATACAAAGATGGGATTAACGTAGGGACAATCTGAAGCAATAGTGGGTCCTAGTGACTTTGTACATCATATAGACTTTACATCTCCTCTGTTGAAAATTTTCGAAACCTAATGATGGACGGGGTAGATAAGGGGGATATCGTTCTTAGCCAGAATCATAAGGGAGACATGCTTCTAGAATCATTGAAGACACCCTGATAACCTTTGATGTGGGTTGGAGATTAGTGCGTGCAATCAGTCCTATCACTTCAAACCGGCGATATCTCTTTTGATCACTACTTCTATTTAATTCTAGTGGATTGATGCAATGAGCCAATTTTGTTTAAAAAAGCTATATAGATGCGGAAGAGAACTTCGGTTTGACTATTAATAAGATTTGATAGTGTCGACACCAAAAAGCGGCTTTCACGGGCGGCCCTTGGCCGATAAGGCACACCAAGCTCCGCTAGGTGATCGGGCCACATGTCTGAAGGAGATTCGTATATAACTATAGTTGCGGCTACTGATGGTTCGGCATCAGGCATGATTCGAGAGACAATAAGATAAGAAATGGACAAGTTATCAAAATCTTGTTGACACCTAAATTTTGTTCGACGCATCACTAAACATAAAAACTTAAAATTAAGGTTTCTGATTGCAACAGAACGCGTTTCTCTAGCAAACAGTGTTGTTTTTCATTTTTTTAAAAGGAAAGTTGAAAGAGTTGTTCCGTTCCCTTAAGAAAACCAATTCTGTCGATCAAACAAAGATTCCATCTATAAAGCAGACTCGCCAAAGGAATAGCAGTAAAAAAGGAAAATCACAGATTGCGATACTAGGCTTCGACATGGAGTAAGAATCACAGGTACGTACCCATTGGCGTCTTTATTCAACTCGTAACCCGGAATCCCCTCAACCTTTGCTAGGGCACGCCTCCATTCTTTCTCCTTCACATCTCTCTTGTTCGGAGGTAAGCCGTTTAGAGCTTGCTTGATTTTGCCTTTTTGCCACGACTTTGGAACCTTGGCCAGGTCCATGCCATGAAAGAGGGGAATAACCATGAGGCTAGGGTACTTGGTATTCCCTCTGCGAAGGAGGATCTCGACCAGGTCGTCCAGGCACTGGCTGGAGTCAGCGTAGCTCGCAGGGAACATGACAAGGGCGAACGTCGCCTGGCGGATTGCTTTGAAGAGGTTATTATTGGAGCTGTCTCAGTGCTGCTGCTGATGTTTTGTCATTTTAGTTTCTTATTATTCAATCAAGTTTGTTTGTTAGGTAGTTGGTTTGTTAGCTATTTTCTAGGAAGTGGAACAAGTCTGTTTTGTACGTTTGTGTGCGGTTCCAAAAGGTTCTTATTTAACTTGTACTTAACAGTTTTTTTTTTTTTTTTTTTTAGAATGAATGAAGTTCAATGTTCTTTTTGATTCCTTCCCTCTCAATGTAACTAGAAGTTCATGAGTATTAGTTGATTATTTCAGCAATAACAGCGGTATCAAAGCCTCTGTGGTATCTTAAGGGACTGTGAAGTGAGGGTAAGTGAGTGAAGACTGCTTCCAATCTGCAAAGAAAAAGCTGATGGAGGCAGGATCGCGTGGATTTTCTGCAATGGCTACTCTAGTCTTTACTGGGGAAAATTATCAAGCTTAGACTATCAAGATGACAGCATTCTTGAGGGTCATGATCTATGGGAGGCTGTGAAGAATGATTATGAGGTTGCTCCACTTCCAAACAATCCGACCTTGAATCAAATAAAGTACCATAAAGAGAGAATCACAAGAAAGGACAAGGCAAAGTCTTGCATGTATGCTGTTGTCTCACCCCCTATCTTCATAAGGATCATGAGATGTGATTCTGCAAAGGCAATATGGGATTTCTTGAAAGATGAATATGAGGGAGATGAGAAGATAATGAGCATGAAGGTGCTAAATTTCTTGAGGGAGTTTGAGAGACGGCAGATGAAGGATTCGGAGTCAGTGAATGAATATTCTAATAGGCTGATTGAGATAGCTGAAAAAATCAGAGTCTTAGGGACTGACTTGAAGGATGAAAGGCTAGTTCAGAAGATCATGGTGTCTCTTCCAAAGAAGTTTGAAGCCACCATAGCTTCTTTGGAAAATACAAAAGAGTTAGCTGACATAAAGCTTGCAGAATTGTTAAGTGCCCTATAGGCATAGGAGCATCGAAGACTAATGAGAAGAGAAGAGCTTGTAGAGGGTGCACTACAAGCTAAAGTGATGTCCAATAATGGAGGCAAAGGGAAGAAATGGAATCAGTTCAAAGGAAATGCAGGTGATTCCAAGTTTGTAGCAAAAGAAGGAAGTTCTAGTGGGTCTGGCAAATGGAAGAAGAACAAGAAGCCTTGTCAACACTATGGTGGAACTAATCATCAGTCCTTTAGATGCTGGAGGAAGCCTGATGCTAAATGCAAAAGATGTCACAAGGTTGGTCACATGGAAGCTATCTACAAAGAGAACAATCACCAGCAATCAGGAGAAGCACAAATAGCAGTGAATGAGACTAAGGAAAAACACTTGTTTGTAGCTTCCTATTCTGGCTCTTCTGTTGAGAATGAAGCATGGCTGGTGGATGCTAGCTATACCAATCATATGACTGGCAATTTGAAGTTGTTTAGGAGTATAGACAGGTCAGTCAGGTCCAAAGTCAGAATTGGCAATAGACAGTATATCGAAGTGCAAGGGAAGGGTATGGTGGCTATTGAAGGAAATCAGGAGGTGAAGCTAATCAGTGATGTTCTCTTTGTGCCAAAAGTTGACTAGAATCTATTAAGTGTTGGTCAATTAGTTGAGAATGGCTATAAGGTGAAGTTTAAAGGGAAGGAATGCCTTATTGATAATGTAGATAGCAAACAAGTGCTAAGAATGCCAATAAGGGACAAGAGCTTCATGTTCAAGCCACAAGAAATGCAACAAATGGCTTTAAAGTGTAAAGAAGAAAATGCAAAGCTATGGCATAAAAGGCTTGGGCATGTTCACAGGAAGAACATGTTGTTTATGTAGAGGAATAACTTAGCAGATGACTTGCCAAGTTTGAAGGAGGAATTTTTATAGTACAAAACTTGTCTTCTTGGCAAGCAAGCCAGATTTCTTTTCGAAGAAAGAGGCTGGAGAGCATGTGAGAAGCTGCAATTAGCCTACACAGACTTATATGGACCTATGTCTGAGTCATTTCTCAGTGGTAGCAGGTATTTCATTACTTTCACAGATGATATGACTAGGATGAGCTGGATTTATTTTCTGCAAGCCAAGTCTGAAGTTGCCAATGTGTTTGTAAAGTTCAAAGCCTTAGTTGAGAATCAAAGTGGGAAGAAAATTAAAATGCCTAGGTCTAATAATGGTTCGAGTATAGTGCTCACAAGTTTAAGTTAAAGCGTGAGCAAGGTGTATTGTGCAATGACTCACCGCTCCCTATTCATCTCAACAGAATGGGGTTAGTGAGAGGAAAAACAGAAGCATTATGGAGATGGTGTTGACACCTAAATTTTGGTATCTCAGTTATTTATTTATTAAAAATTAAAAATTAGGGATTAATTTTATCCCTGAAAAAATTAGAATACATAACATATAATTTTAGGTGCATTTATTTAGTTGATATTATTTATTTTTACTGCATTTGCATTGGACCAATAACAGATGGACTTAACTTATTGGCCTTGAGTTTTATTGAGACCGCGAGTTCGGACAAGCCGATGAATGGGAATCACATTGATATCGATTTTATCCATATGAGAGAATGAAAGAAATATCTTGTCTAACGAAAATAAGCAGGAGCAACATCACTACACTTGAATGGCTTGTCCCTAGAGAATATATGTTTAGCCATTGAAAATTCGGTCAAGTCATCCAAAGATTTGACCGAATATCTCTGCTAAAGGAAAAAAAGGGCAAGATGGGATTTTGATAAAAGGATAATGCCTCGTGTGGGGTATATATTTGATCTCATTATTCTGGTAATATATCCTTTTGACAATGTTATTGTTCGTGAGGAAGGAATGTCTGCAAATATCATCTCTTTCGATATTTCTACATGAAGAAATGATACAAAGAGAGGATTGGTAGACGTGGGTCATGTATTTAGTGAATATATTCCTGTTTTAAGGCAAGAAATTGCGTGCTGTCAAGGTAGATTTCAAGTGTCCAGAAGAGGAAATGAAATATGTTTTTCTTTCTTGATGAGTTCGAACCCTCTCCCTATAAAAGGGACCTTTCGCAGACAAAAAAGGGGAATTCTTCTTGTCGGCAACTAGAGTCTTCCCACGTATACTACACACACGAGAGGATTAGAGAGATAGAGAGGGAAGGTCTCAACCAACCCTTGGCGGGGACCTTGCCAAACACAACTCGAGACTTGACGTGGGTCACCCTCCCAACGACGTTGTTGCTGATCCATCACAACGAGCCGCCCTTCGTACGGTGCCGATCACTCACCTGCTACCCGGCGATATGTCTTGGTCCGCTGATCCACTCACAATCGTTTGTGTCACTGCCGAGGCTCGTTAATACTCGACCAATTCTGAATCCACTTGCTGGTCGAGTTTGCTTTGCTTTCCTCTTCCTTGGGTCCAACGAAGTCAGCAGAATTCGTTGGGTCCAATTTGGATTATTTGCAGATTTCTTTAATTTTGTTGAGAAGTACCAAGTTCCTGGAGCCAGAATCCATTGACGGTGGACGTCCATCATCGTTATTCATCGCAAGCTAACCCACTACCGATGTACCACCCATTGATTGTGGTTCACAAGGCCGAATTTGAGAGCTGATATTTGAATTAGAGCCCATTGTGATGATCCACTGCTGAATGCAACACGGTCTTCCAATCCCAAGCATCAGCTAACGAGCATCCAGCATCCTCGGCGAGTCTCCTTGAAGGTTACGGGTTCCTGTCGAAGGTGCCATTGTCCCGTGGTTTATGATCCTATCCAGCCACCATCCAACGCGTTCTAACTTGGAAGCATTATCCCCGTGATACTGTGAATCATGTAGGAATTTTGATTAATTCGTTATTGTTGCCCAATCTGTAGAATTGTGATGTTGGAATATTTGATCAATATTGCCATATCCAAGAGATTTCTTGATCCCTCATAAATTAGGAAATTTTCCTGATTTCGCAATGTACATATGATTGACGGTCCAATTTCATGCTCGAAATACGACCCGCAATTGTACGGAAAAATCACTAATCCAATCTCACGCTCGAGATATAATTCGTGATTTTATTTAAAAATTGGCCAATCCGATCTCATGCATGAGATACGATTCGTCAATTTATTTCCCAAAATTAAATGGACATGGATGATATCTTGCTTGATTTGTTGCCGTGCTGTTCTTGATGCCTTTATTCGTTTACTCTTGTAAAATTTTTTGAGTTAGATTAGATGCATGTTAGGATATTACTTGTTTTAGGTTATTTTGCATGTCTAGAATAAGAAATTTATTTATTTCGAATTTCTTAAATAAAAAATACCAAAATCATAAATTTAGGATGTTAGATTTTTGTTTCACTAGTTTAAATTGCATGTTTAATTATTTGGTAATTATTAATTTCGAAAATTAAAAAATGAGGAAAAAATAAAAAAATAAAAAATCATCATACATATGTCATATAGAATTAGGGTATCTTTTTGGATGTTATTGCATATCAAGGTAAGATTGTATGTTTAATTTTACTTTCTAACTAATCTTAAGTTTAGATAGATTTTTTAGATAGATTGCATTTTAGGATTATTTGGGTTAAGATAATATTTTTGTTTAAATTAGGATTTGGCTCAATCTAATTCATAATATAAATTGAATAAGATCTTAATCTAGCTAGGTAATTTTCACATTTTACCTAATTTTGAATTTCATAAAAAAATACAAAAAATGGCTTAGAATAAATTAGTTTTATTCTCTAGGACAAATTGCATTCTTTTAGGAAAGAGAAAAGAAAAAGAAGAAGAAGAAAAATATCATATGCACGTCATTAGGATTAGATTCATTGAAATGCATGTCATAGAGTAGTTGTTGCTAGGTCTATTCAATTAGAAATTACATGTCATTAGAATTAGGTCATTTAGTTAACATTGCATCGTATATTGCATGATTGTCATTAAATAAGTGAAAAAAAAATTGTGTGTTAATTAGAAATCATATATATGACTGTTGATGTGAATTCTAATCTAACAATGCAGATCTTTCGTTGCTATGAGGTAAGTCCTACAATTTATTTGCTGTTTTACTTGGGTGTTAAATTCGTGGTTTGCACACCTGCATGATCACCTCACATGTTAGGGAAATAGATTTAAAATTAATCAAAGCTGCTTGCAAAAATATTTTTATTTTAAATAAAAGAAACGATACCGAAAGGGCATTAGAGAAATCTAGTATAACCAAGTCCCCGTACTCATAGTCTCTGGTTCGTAGGAGTAAGTAAAACTCTCATTACTTTACTTGGGTTTCTAATCGACCCACTAAAAGATAGATTAGTGGCTAAAAATCAATTACATGTTAAAAATTTAAACCTAAGTCGCAAATTGGTATGGGCTCGGGAGAGCCCGAGTTAAGTCTAGGTTTAACAATCCATTAGCCAAATCATAAGTGGTTCACACCCAAAAATTAGGTCGCGACGAGATGGCCGAGATGTATGATGCTAGAGAAGATGTTACCTAAGAAGTTCTGGGCTGAGGTAGCTAATACTGCAGTGTTCTTGTTAAACACCTTTGGAAGTCTGGTATGGTGTTAGACCTTCTGTGAATAATTTGAAGGTTTTGGGTGTTTGTGTTATACTCATGTTCCTCAGGTTAAGAGGAACAAGCTAGATCAAAGAGCCAAGTTTGGAGTCTTCATTGGGTATAGTCTCTAATCAAAGGCTTACAGGATTTTTCAGCCTATGACAGGGAAGGTGACTATGAGCAAAGATGTTTTTCTAAAGGAAGATGAGTGGAATTGGATGGAAGAAAAGAATGCATGACAACAGCAATCTGCAAAACAACAACTTGCAAAAATTGTAGAGGTTGATGAAATTGTGGATGGATTGGAAGATAGTATGGATGATTTGCCAGTAAGAGGCACAAGGTCACTTGCTGAAATCTATTAAAGAAGCAATGTAGCAGTGCTTGAACCATCTAACTTTGTGGAAGCTAAGGAGGATCAGAGGTGGATTGCAGCAATGCAAGAGGAGTTTGCAATGATTAAGAAAAACCACACATGGGAGCTTGTTGGCGAGACCATCCGATAAGAATGTGATTGGGGTTAAGTGGGTGTTCAAAACAAAACTTAATCCTGATGTTTCTATCAGTAAACACAAAGCCAGACTGGTTGTGAAAGGCTATGCTCAAATATGGAGAGCAGACTATTCTAAGACATTTGCTCATGTTGCAAGGTTTGATATAATCGGGCTACTATTAGCTGTTGTAGCAAAGAAGGGGTAGCCTATATTTCAGTTAGATGTCAAGTCTGCATTTCTGAATGAGGAGCTCAAGGAGGAGATTTTTGTTGAACAACCCGAAGGCTTCAGTATCAAAGGGCAAGAAGAGAAGTCATACAGATTGAGGAACGCTCTATATGGACTGAAGTAGGCTTCAAGAGCTTGGTATGGTAAGATAGACCGATATTTGCAGGATTTTGGCTTTGTAAGAAGCTTGGGTGAGTTCACTCTTTATGTCAAGAGGGTGAATCACAATGTTGTAATTCTGTCACTCTATGTAAATGATTTATTGGTGACGGGGAATGATGTGGAACTGATAGAGAGGGTGAAGCAAGGTCTATTGGCAGGTTTTGAGATGTCAGACTTGGGAAAGATGGCTTATTTCTTGAGTCAGGAAGTCAAACAAGCTTCATATGAGATCTTCATCTACTAGAAAAAACACATGAAGGAAATTCTGAAGAAGTTTCATATGGAAGATTGTAAAAGTGTAAGCACTCCTATGGCTACTAAGGAGAAGCTGTGGAGGAATAATGGAACAAATGCAAAGTAGATGCTTCTATGTATAGAAACTTGATTGGATGTCTCATGTATCTTATAGCAACTAGACCATATATTCTATTTGCTGTGAGTGTTCTATCTAGGTTCATGAGTAGTCCTAGTCAATTACATTTGGTTGCTGCAAAAATGGTCTTGAGATACCTCAAATGAACATTGTTCTTTGGTGTGAAGTTGAGGAAAGGTCAAAAGTTTAAGTTGCAGGGCTTTTCTGATAGTGACTGGGCTAGTTCAGTGGATGACATGAAAGGTACATCTGGATACTGCTTCACTCTTGGTTCTGCTTGTTTCTCCCAGTGTTCCAAAAAGTAAGAGATTGTAGCTTAGTCTACCGCAAAGGCTGAGTTTATAGCAGCTACTTTAGTTGCAAATCAAGCTTTGTGGCTGAAAAAGATAATGAAGGATTTGTGGTTGAATTCTGGTGATTGCATTGAAGTTAATATGGACAATCAGGCTACATTAGCAATACCATAGAATTCAGTTTTCCATGGCAAAACCAAGCATTTTAAAGGCAAATTCTTCTTTCTGCGTGAAGTGCAACAAAGTGGTGAAGTTAAGTTGGTCTATTACAGATATGAAGATCAGCTTGCAGACATGTTCACAAAGCCACTTCAGGCTGGAAGATTTGAGCTGTTAAGAGAGAACAACTAAGCCAAAGAGGAGTTTGTTGGAGCTGTGTCTTAGTGCTGTTGCTCATGTTCTGTCGTTTTAGTTTTTTATTATTCAGTAAAGTTTGTTTGTTAGGCGGTTGGTTTGTTAGCTATTTTCTAGAAAGTTGAACAAGTCTGTTTTGCACATTTGTGTGCGGTTCCAAAAACGTTCTTATTTAACTTGTACTTGATAGTTCTTTTTTTTTTTTAGAATGAATGAAGTTCATTGTTCTTTTTCATTGTTTCTCTCAGTGTCACTAGAAGTTCGTGAGTAGTAGTTGATTATATCAGCAATAATAGTTATTGCTCCTTTCGTGGGAGTCTCTGGAACCAATCCCCGCCTGCTTCAGCTTTGCAAAGAGGATTGATGTGAAGCAGGTCACCTTGTTGTCATTGTCTTCGTAACTCACGAATACGCCGGGTGTCCATCGACGAGAATTAGAAGAAGGCATGGTTTTTGTCTTGTTGATGCGTGGTATGGAAACTTTGATTGAGAGGCCGTATGTGTATTTGGTTTGAAAGACATTAAGAGGAAAAACCATGCCTTTTTACGCTTGAACGTGCGTGTCTCATCGTACAATAATTTACCAGGTACAAAAAATGATTGGTGGGATGCAACTCTTTCACCGAGAATGTCAGTCGACTTAATCAGAGACTTGTCCGTGATTGGTTTTAGGATGAAACTTGGATTTACATGGAAAATTTTCCCAGTTCTCACTAACATTTGAAAACGAAAATGGATTAAATGGCAGAAGCAGAAATCTCTTTCTCCGAAGATTCTATGTTCAACTTTGTAGCATGCAGAACCTGATATAAAATATTTGCACGCAAATTGAAAAAGCTGATGGTTTTATGTGATGGGGCCTAAGTTGGCCCGTCCGCTCATGTCGGGCTTAAAAGCCCGGCCCACAAGAGTGGGGCCCATGGATGAAGAGGCACAATTATTTGTTTTTGGAGAGACATATATAAGGGAGGAGAGAGAGGGAGAACGCACCTCTTGGCATTAACATAGGTACGTCTCCCTCTCTTTCTAATGTTCTCTCTCTCTCTCCAAAAAGAACAGTAAGCAAAAAGAAGCGACGCCATCTTCCTTCCAAGCGAATTGACGTCATCGGATCGAATAGGATCGGATTTCTCTTCCTCTTATCGGCATTGGTGTTTAATCTGTGGCTAACAAGGTACGCTCGAATCCGTGGTGTGCTTTAAGATCGGTGATACGTGATTTTCCCGGGCTTATCTTCCGCATTGGTTTAAGAGTTCGATTTGAGTGACGAATCCGGTTTTTTAGGGATCCGTTATTCCCAATATTGGTATCAGAGCCCTAGTTCACGTTTTCCCGACCCTTTTTCGTGTTTTCTTATTGTTTTTTCGCGAAGCAATTCAACCGACACGGATTGAGGCGCAAAATCCCGACACCCGAGTGTTGTTCGTCCTTTTTCTCGACTTTTTGTAAGTCCAAATCAAATTCTGAAGGCATAAGGCGAAAGGGCTCGTTGAGACGAGTCCGGCAATATGTCGTGCACCGCCGGGCGACGCCGGAGCGCCCGAAGCGCTGGCATCAGCCAGTGCGTGCGCCACACACGCCGGTGGCGAACCGGCACGTGGGCTGGCGGCCGGCGAATTGGCACGCGCCGGTCGTCGAACCGGCGCATGCTGACGTTACCGTGACGTCACGATAACCACTGGGATGACGCCATCGATGACATCATCGCCGACGACCGTCGACCGGCCGATCACTGGCCGGCAACCCGACCCGACGGAGACCCGACCCGACCCGCGCAGAAGCCCGGCACGCGCGTGGCACGTGCCAGCTGACGTTTGCGTGATGTCAAGCCGCGCACGCGAGCGGCACGTGCGTTTGGTTTGTCCGAACCGGCCCGACCGGCGCGACCGGTCCGACCGGCTCGACCAGTCCACCCGGTCCGACGACCCGCCTCCGTTGACCCGTTGACCGTTGACAGTTGACTTTGGCCGTTGACTTTGACCATTGACCATTGACCCAAAAAAAAAAAGG
Source organism: Eucalyptus decipiens (assembly GCA_014182575.1). Lineage (NCBI taxonomy): Eukaryota > Viridiplantae > Streptophyta > Magnoliopsida > Myrtales > Myrtaceae > Eucalyptus > Eucalyptus decipiens. Next base: position 11,629,698 of record CM024610.1, on the reverse strand, counting down.
AATTTGTTTCTTTTTCATGTATGCCTATGTGGTTTATATGTAATCTACTATTTATTCTGCATTTGTTGCATGAATTTTGAAAAATTATGTATTTTCCCTTATGTAAATTATGGATTATGTGTAATCCATTTTTAGTTCTGCATTTGTTGTAGGAACTATGATGCATTATGCACAGATACCTGCAATCCCGAAAACGGACGAGGGAAATGCATGACTTAAAAGGTTGATGTCAGATTTAGCTAATTATCGATGGCATAACGGTGATTTAGTATCACATGTGGTCACTGTCAATCAAATGATACAGGAAATCATCAGGAATGGTTATCTTATGCCGGATTTTGAGAAGGTGTTGGCTTTGATTAACACTCTTCCACCTTAATGGCAAGCAATGTTAGATCGGCTATGGGAGGTCAACGTGGTCCCGGGTTATAGGATGTTGGTAGAAACTTTTGTAAGAGAGTACTATAGGATTGAGTTGGCCAAAACTTCAACCCTTAGATTGAGCGCCACATGGCGCAGAGTGAATGCGCCTTGGTGGCGATATGAAAACTCTCCAAAAGTTTTTCCATGGTTGGCAAATGTGCCTTCAGTTTTCTCAAATGTTTTGACTGATAGATTAGAAGGGACATTCCCTATTTATTTCTTAGATTAATAATGTAATTTTTACTACCTGACTATTGTTGATGTAGCAACCGATATGTTAGTTGCATTATGTGAAAGCATTATTGTTTTATTGGATGTCAATTATTATTTGCTTTCTATTATTGCTAGTTGTTGTGGGTAGTTAGCTGTGGGTAGTAATAGAAGTTTTTGTAACTTCATAAAATTTATTTGCATAAAAAAATTATATTAATAATAATTTTGAGTTAGGATTTTTGGAGGATGATTGGAAACATAGTGACATTTTGATTCTGAAGCCTTACTTGAAATTATTAATTAATATGATGGGTATGTGCAAATAGGGATGCATAAATGATAGGCATTAATTATTCGTGCATGTATGTCTGATGTGTTCAGATCAATGGTTTCAGCAAATAAAAATGTAATTGCTGATATGAATGGCAACAATTATGAAATATTGAATATGAAGATTCAATATGTGCTGGAAAAGCAAGAAGCACTAGAAGCTCTTGACCATATTATGGAAGATCTTGAGGGTGTCGTGCGCCACCTTGAGCTAGCAGAGGACTGCCTAACGGCATTTGAACCGAAAGTAGATATTTGCAATGCTCGTTCTAGCTTAGAAAGGGCTTTGAGCTCTAAGCGCAAGCGTATTGATTCGTTCAATATGTGAGAATGCAAAAGATCAAGTCCTTATTGCAAGAAATCAAGAGTTAACCAACACAAGAGAGGAAAACGTCCTCAAATGAAGAAAATGTCAAGGGTGAGGTGTTACAATTGTGACAAGAGAGGTCACTATGCTCGCGACTATTGTGAGCCAAAGAATGTATACACCTCTTGTACATTTGAGAACTTTGCTTTTGTGTCAAGTTCTGCTTTATTGACTGAATTCAATCCTTTGTGGACTGTAGATTCAGGAGTGACAGACCATGTAGCTAAGGATAGAGAATCCTTCGTGGAATTCCGACGAGTACCAACTGGAACTAAGTGGATCTATGTAGGAAATAACTCCAGAGATGAAGTTAAAGGGATTGGCACCAGCCAATTGAACATGCGTGGTGGACGCACCTTGTTCCTAGATGATGTTCTATATGCTCCGGAGATTCGTTGAAATTTAGTGTCTGTTTTGGTGTTGGTTAAACTTGGTTTTAGTGTGAACTTCATAATAAAAGTGTAGATTTGTATTTGAATACAAACTACTATGGTTGTGGTCACTTTCTGGATGGTTTTATTGTATTAGATGTTGACTGTGGTGATGTCAATATTGTTATTCCATTGTTTCACGTCTTCTACTTCATATGATAATGATGTGATTATGTGGCATGCTAGGCTTGGTCATATTAGCCAACAACATATGAATAGACTAGCCAAAGAGGGCTTGTTGTGCGACATTGAAAAAGTCGATTTGTCTATATGTGAGCATTGCCTAGTAGGAAAAACAACAAGGAAACCATTTGGAAAAGGTAAAAGAGCTGAATTTCCTCTGCATTTAATCCATTCGGACGTATGTGGTTCAATGAATGGGAGAGGAAGGCATGGGGCTGTTTATTTCATCACTTTCATAGATGATTATACTCGATTCGGATATGTCTATTTGATTTCTCATAAATCTAAAGCATTATGTTGTTTCAAAAGGTTTATGAACTTAGTAGAAAATCAATTAGACAAGAAAATAAAAGCATTGAGATCCGATCGGGGTTGAGAATATTTACCTGATGAGTGCAGAAAATTATGTGATGAAAAAGGAATAGAAAGACAGTTGTCTATTCCATATACTTCTCAACAAAATGGTGTTGCAGAGATAATGAAATAGAACCCTACTGGAATGGTTAGGTCCATGATGGTGCATGCTAACTTACCTATTACTTTTTGGAGTGATGCATTGTTAACTGCTGCCTATAATCAGTTACTTCCACTCCATATGAGTTATGGATAGGTAGAAAATCGGACTTAAGTTTTCTTAAGCCATGAGGTTGTGCTGCCTATATTCATGAGTCCTCTCACAAGTTTGGGAAATTGGGTCCCAAAGTAAATAAAAGTATTTTCATGAGATACTGCGAACACTTGAAAGGGTATGTGTTCATAGGTGAGCAAGAAAGTGGGAGTATAACTGAATTTGAATCAAGGGATGTCACATTCTTAGAGGATGAATTTCCTAAGAAGGGCGAAATAGGGGAAGATTAGTCCACATTTGAAACCTTGGATTAAGATAATGATATTAGTGGAGTTCGTCCAAGTGGGAGTAATATGAGAAGTGATGAATTTAATTCAACTCATTCTCAATTAAAACCACATGATAAGACGACATCATCATTATCTAATCCAAGTGGGAGCATAATGGGGAATGATGTGCTAAGTGTACAATCTCCCATACGGTGAACAAGTCGTCAAAGTATTCCCCGTTGACATTTTGACATTGAAGGGGAAATTTTTATGATTGCTCCACAAGATGAGGATGAGCCAAGAAATATTAATAAGGCTCTGAGTTGCCCTAATAAGGAAAAATGGATTCATGCAATGGAAGAGGAAATGGAGTCAATGAAATCAAATCAAGTCTGGGAACTGGTTGATTTTCAAAAGGGACACAAAGCTATTGAGAACAAGTGGGTTCTCAAAATAAAGCGAAAGGCTGATGGCTCGATAGAAAGGCATAAGGTTCGTCTTGTGGTGAAGGGATATAATCAACAGGAATGAATTGATTATGAAGGATTATTTTCTCCTATAGTGAGATTTACCTCAATTCGCATTATTCTGGCAACAGTAATTAGTATGGATCTTGAAGTACATCAAATGGATGTAAAGACTGCTTTTCTCAATGAAGAATTAGAGGAAGAAATATGTAGAATAACTTGCTGGTTTCATAGTGGAAGGCCAAGAAGGTAAGGTATGTCGACTTTTGAGATCGATATATGGCCTTAAGCAGTCATCGAGATAATGATATATACGTTTTCATAATGTCATAATGGCATATGATTTTACAATGATAGATGAGGATCATTGTGTATATATCAAAAGATCCAGAGATCAATTTGTGATCATATCATTATATGTTGATGATATACTAATTGCCATAAGCAATATGGAGTTTGTTAATACTGTCAAGAGTTGGTTGTCTTCCAACTTTGAGATGAAGGATATGGGTGAGGCTGCATACATTCTTGGAATTAAGATTTCAAGAGATCGTTCGAAGAGATCGTTATCTCTTTCGCAAGAAACATATATAAATAAGGTTCTTGAACGAGTTCGTATGCAAGATTGTAAACCCATAGACACTCCTATTGCAAAAAGTGAAGGATTGAGCCATAGACTGTGTCCAAGGACTCCATAAGAGAATGAACAAATGAAACATGTTCCTTATGCTAGTGCTGTTGGGAGCTTGATGTACGCTAACTTGGGATATGTTTTGCAGTTGGAATGGTGAGTAGATACCAATCCAATCCAGGTCCAGCACAAAGGAAAGCCATTAAAAGAATACTGAGGTATCTAAAGGGGACTGCTGATTATACGCTGAGTTATTAAGGAAAGGATCTGCAACTCTAAGGCTATTCTGATGCTGATTGGGGAGGAGATTAGATGAAAGAAAATCTACCTTTGGGTTTGTTTTCTTACCGAATAATGGCACCATATGTTGGAGCAGTAACAAACAAAAGTTTATAGCCTTGTCCACGATGGAAACTAAGTTCGTGGCATTATCAACAGCAATATAAGAAGGTGTTTGGCTTAAAAGATTATTGGATCATTTAGGTGTTATTGGAAGTACTGCAGATTTGTTATTGGTTAACTGTGATAGCCAAGCAGCGAAAGCGTACATCAAAAATCCAAAATATCATGGCAAGACCAAACATATACATACCAAGTATAATTTTGTCAAAGATATGATTGCACGAAAGGATGTGAACTTACAGTACATGTCTACGCATAGAATGGTAGCAAATCCCATGACAAAGCCAATATCTAGAGATGTGTTTTGTGGTCATATGAAAACTCTAGGATTGCGTAGAGTCTGATGTACTGGATTGTAATTTCCCTGAAGTGTTAACATATGATGAATTTGTGTTTTTTTATCATTAATGTCTATGAATCTTTGTTTGATCTTTATGCATCTTAATGCTCAGTGCATTATTTTAAGTTAAGAAAGTATGTCGGACAGATATAAGATTAGCTCACTCACACGGGTAATCACCTCTATTTTCTGTGTGATAAATAGAGATGAGACTATTTTTAAGCTTATTATCTAGGTGATAATCGAGAGCTCAAGCTTAAAACACGTATGTCGCCTTAACTGGGTGTTAAGATGAGGACATAATACTTACTATGTCCGAAAGTAAAATACCCCACATATTTTACTTTATATGTCTATGATACCAGATGTGAGTTCTGATGAGTTTTATGAATGAGTAGATACGTGAACTCAAGTTAGACATTGGGTATGTCTGAACTATCATCTGTACGGTATTGAAAGGTGTAGACATACGCTCCATGGGAAATGAGTTAATACCGTAATACGTATTTCATACTACGTATGCATGAGTCGACCAATAAAAGTGACAAAAGTTTGATCTCAACTTTTTATGTCATGTGAGACTCTTGAGGAATAGAGTTCCTCAATTTTTTAGTCCCCTCATGACTCTTACTTATTCTCAAGATTTCTATTTAAAGTTTGCTATCTTAGGATGTTGCCAATGGTCATGAGTTCGATTCGATCTAATTGGACATTTCTAGAAAAGCAAGCTGAACTGAAATTGAGAGTTTGAAGGAAAGAGGAAGATCGAATTTGGAGAATCACATTATAGTTTTGTATTCACCGGTTAACCAATAATGACTGTCTTTGTGATAATCATAAATGTGAATACAATATATATATATATATATATATATATATATATATATATATATATTGTTTGAAAGAGATCAAGAAAGATATAAATATGATCGATCGATCTAGGGTACTGCATACTAAATCTACTCAGGATGTGATGCCCATTATGAGCTGCTATATATTCTTAAAAGATGTATAGCAACAAGCTCTCAAAGTATGCTGGTCGCACGGATTATTCACCGGGATAAATGTTGAAGAGAAGTAAAGAGAATCTTGTTCAGCCCATCATGTGCGAGTGGGAGATGATGGTTTTATGTGATGGGGCCTAAGTTGGCCCGTCTGCCCATGTTGGGCTTAAAAGCCCGGCCCACAAGAGTGGGGCCCATGGATGAAGAGGCACGATTATTTGTTTTTGGAGGGACATATATAAGGGAGGAGAGGGAGGGAGAACGCACCGTATGTCTCCCTCTCTTTCCAACGTTCTCTCTCTCTCTCCAAAAAGAACAATAAGCAAAAAGAAGCGACGCCATTTTCCTTCCAAGCGAATTGACGTCATCGGATCAAACAGGATCAGATTTCTCTTCCTCTTATCAGCATTTGATGTTTAATCTGTGGCTAACAAGGTACGCTCGAATCCGTGGTGTGCTTTAGAATCGGTGATACGTGATTTTCCCGGGCTTATCTTCTGCATTGGTTTAAGGGTTCGATTTGAGTGTCGAATCCGGTTTTTTGGGGATCCGTTATTCCCAACAAAAGCAAACTCACATTAAGCAGAAAACGTGATCGAAATTGAATCATAGAGGCCGTTAATGATAACGGAATATGAATACAGAAGGTCACGGTAATAAGTCACGCTTTCTTCCTAAGATCACGGAAAAATTTGTTTAGATCTAGACTTGATTTATATGGATGGTTGATTATGTGAATCTTTTATTTAGGCCCATGTGAGGCACAACAACTGGGTCCAGCTCCCCATCCATTCGCCAATAAGGATCTACGACCTTGTAGATAGAAAATAATCACATTTGCACTAATCACACCCAAATTTTTCACATGCAATTCTTAACGTAACGTAGGCAACTTTAAGTGTAAATTGGATTAAAATAAATGGAAAATGAAAAAAAACCAAAAACAGATATCGATAAGGGGGCGTCCAAGAATAGAAACGGAATTAGCTACAGCATGAGGGTATCACAAACAAAACCGGGGGTGCTCTGCATAAGACATCTACTTCTCCAAAATTAGGGGGCAATACGGCAAAGAACGTCAAGCGATGTGGCGATGACCAATTATATATGCTAGCATATTCTAACAACGACAAAGGATGTGCACTTGAAAGGGCATGCACCAGCAAAGTATACGTGACATCCACGAGCACAGGCACACATGGTCAGCTCTCAATAATAGCGTCCTATATGCCTAGCAATTCGAGAAGTGTTCCAGACCCTCCATGAAATCCAAAGGTCTTCCATAATTTTTTTTTGTTGCTCTGAAATATGGCGGAGCAAAGAACAAGTGATCCGAAATCATCCCTCAAGTTTAATCTGCAAAAAAGAAAAAATTGGAGGCATTTTAATCACAAGCTCTCCCACCTACAAACAGAACCCCCCTGCTTAACCGAGTTAGACTAACGAGGCATGAGATTGCAACGGAACATTTCAGTGCACAAAGCGGTCCAATCTTGTGTGAGAGTTTTTAACATTGAGACACCTTTGTTGTACAAGTTAACTGCAAGTTGCGACATTGCAAAATAGTTTGATGTTAAACCATATGCAGTCAATTAACATCTGCGAAAAATTAAAAATGACAGTGCAACAGACCGGGATGGCAAAACTCATCATGTCTTACCTTATACCGTCATCATGTTGTACCTGAGCAAACCGGTTCACCATTCTTGTCATAATAAAAAGAAAATGCAACGGTTGATATCGCCGTGCATGATCTCAATATCCCTCACACCACTGAAATTACCATCATTCCCACCTAGGCCTCCAAACGGTACAATTTATTTAATCGGGTAAAGATGAGAGGTTGGCTCAGAAAATATTCCGATTGGGTCAAGAAGGTCGCCACCTCTTTCAGAAAAGCCAATTATTTTGCCACCAGTTGTAGGCGATGAGAAGTAGGCTCTGTTTTCATTGGAGAATGGTGATTGAAGGAACTGAGGTTTAGTTGGGGCTTTATAGCTTATGACTAGCACCTGCTTGCTGGTCTGGGTCGCTTTTAAGGTCGAACCCGAACTTATCCTTCTTTTTCTTTCCTTCCCCTAACACCTTTATATATAATTTTGTGTAAGAAAAGAAGATGAGCCGGTTTTTGGCAAAAAAGAGAAATAGAAGAAGAGCAGTTTTTTTTTTTTTTTTTTTTTTAATGGGCTTGGATTGAGAATTCATTTTCTAAAGGTGCCAAAAGAGAATCACACATTTGGTTCACATCCGGTCCGAGGATTCTTTTGCACGACCATAGAAACCGGCACCTCTAGCTTGCAAAATCGAATAAGATAAGAATGGAATAACTATTCTACAAGAATAGAACAGGGCACATGAATAAGAATGAAATATCCACCAAGTTTGGTTTGCCAAATATGCATCTATGTGAATATATAATAGTTATGTCTTTCCTGAGAATTGCTACATGGGACTCTCATTTGCAAAGAATAAATTATTCTCCTCACAAATGTTTTTTTTTTTTTTTTTTTTCACACTTTCCACTCATTTTATATCATATTAGATTTGTGCTTGGCTCATTCGATCCCGTGAGTTTTGTAAATGAAAAATTACCACAGTTTATAAATTATTCCAATATACATGTGTAGTAGTGATTCGAAAATAAATGTTCTTTTATTAATTAGATATATCAATAGTTATATAAATTATTTTCAAAGTTATATTGTGTGAGCTAATAAGCTGAAACTAATAATATTCCTTAAATTCTATAAGTCCCTGAAGGTAATCATAATCATTATTCATAAAAATCTAATGTAGCTTGATATTTTTAAACTAAATAGTTGATAACAAATGATGACATATTATTTTTTTCAATGGGTGATCAATGATAACAATAATGATGTAATAATGACGTAATAATCATAAATTAGTTATCAATTCACAATTATTTAATTGTCTTTGGTTACCCGATCCATAAATTAGCCTTAGAGCTGTGAATAGAAATGGATAGTAAATTTATATTTCTGACAAGAAGCTACTAAAACTATAATAGTAATTTTATTTCTGTACAGATTTATTACCCTATACTTTACTTTATAGATTACAAATGGTTAGTGCAGGAGTGGGCCAAGCCTATTCCATCCTTGTTTGCACGTAACTCTTGGATTATTAACCAATCGACAATATTAAGTATTAAGACGAAATATCTTTAGACAATAAATTAATTAGTTTGAAGAGTTGACGAACTATGTCCAAGTGGATTATCACGGATGTGAATTGTGTACGGAAAATGATTATGCATGTTGTATTTATATATGCATCTCATGTGTCTAATCCAGAAACAGTTCTCGGATAACTGTTATTGTTCTTTTTTTTTTTTTTTTTGAGTAGCAACTGTTATTGTTCCAAACGCACTCTGATAGAATCAAGTAGTGGTGAGCAGCGGTCTAGGGTCGACCCTGGACCAACCCTGGACCGGCCCAACCCTGCCGGTCCTGGTCCGGTTCCCAAAGGGACTGGGTCGGTCATTGGTTCTGAAATTCCAGGACCAACACTGTGCGAGTTGGTCCTCGGTCCTAAGAGTTTTTGGTCGGTCCAATCCTGGACCAATCTTGTATATTATATTATATTATATTATATTATATTATATTATATTATATTATATTATAATTCTTTTATATATTCAAACCTAAGTAAAATTTATGTTATATTATATTATATTGAGATGTTCTATCAATAGTACTAATAGTAATTTCAATTTAAAACTTTTGTTGAGTATTAATTATGTGTTGTTTGTTTTGTTTTTAGGTGTTTAAAAAGTTCAAGTGAATTAAGAAGATGTGGAGTTATATATTCATGGTTTATATTAAGTATTTTGAACTTTTTATGATTTAATTATATTTTACTAATGAATTTCAGCTGCACTTTGCTTTTCAATTTGTGTCAAAGGGCAGAAGTTTTTGAAGAGTAGAGTATATTGTAGTTGTTACAGTGATTTGCTAGTCAAGTGCTATGAAGCTCATTTTTTGGTTGAGTGGACTCTACATGATCAAATGTAGGAATATGAATATTAAAGATAGATTATTACAAGAATTTTCCATCTTGTCCCATATCTCGATGAGTGGTTAGCAGGTACGAAATTTCTATTATTGTGTCATCTTAAATTTGCTAAATATGTATCAATATTTATAGTTTAGTTGCACAATGCCACATTGTCGATGAATGTGTAATTTGAATTTGTATATTTGCTTTTATAGGGAATATAAAAAATAAGACGAAAAAAATTATCGATCGGTCCCAAGTTGACCCTGGAACCGGACCGAACCCATCGGGTCGGTCCGGTCCTTGGTCCTAGGCTCAATAGGGTCGGTCCTCGGTCCTAAAAATTGAGGACCGACACTGTACGGGTTAGTCCTAGGGTTAGGGGGTGGCCTAGACCAACCTGGACCATGCTCACCCCTAGAATCAAGACATGATCCCGCCCTTCGGAAAAAGCCAACGATCCTACCACCACCTGATGCCGGCGGGATACGAAATTCCGCTGACCTTCCAAGAGCATCTCTATCCGAATGGCCCGTAAGTGGTCTCCGTCGTATGTATTTTCAGGATCTGGACGATAGTCTGTGGAGAATTTCCATTTCCGTTCATCCAACCTGATATCGCAACTAGACGCACCTCGGGATAATCCAGACCGACATGCGAGAATAGCAGAGAGAAACGGGTTTTACTTGGATTCGAGATGTGAGATGCCAAAAGAAGTGCCTCAGTCTTTGTCGAAAAGAAACCGTGCCACATGAAGCTAAGAACATTGTAAAAAGCAACCTGTATATACGAACGACTTCCGGACGGAAAAAGAGAAAAAAAAAAAAAAAAACACAGAAGGGAGAGAGAGGGATTGAGATATGGACTAACCAAGGTGTCTTGCGCCCGTCTTGGCCATGTCGAGAGCAGATGGAACCATTGCTAACGTACCCAATCCCGATGGAGTGAATTACGTCGCTGGCAATGACACGAAAGTCCCTCACATTCCTGTTCATCAGTAAAGGACAAAAGTCACCCATGAATAGCTCAAAATCCTTTCTTAACTCAAGACAAAACCTAATAATTATCAAATTCGCTCCTTACCTCATGCCAATGCTATAATTCTTGAGTGAAGGTTAGGGGCATCCAATTATTAGCCTTGTACATATGTTTTGTTATACATAAATAAAGATTAACCGTAAAGAGAAGGCATATGTGGTTCATTGGAACCATAAACATATTCTCTAGTGGCACGAATTTTTTTGACACTTAAAGTAAGAGAATGGTGACTTACAAATGGGACTATTTATGAGAGATGTTACGGGTCTGCATGACAACGTTTCTGTTTCTCATGGTTTCTCTTTTTTTGTTCCCCTCGGAACAAAAAAGAACAAAAACCTGTTTGGTAAAACATTTGTTCCCGGGAACAATTTCTCAATTTTTTGTTCCCGTTTTGTTCCCGGGAACGGTTTTGAGAAGCAAAAAAAAGTTGCTTCTTGTTCCCGGGAACAATTTCTAGAAGTAAGCTGATTTTCTTTTTTAATTTTATTTTCTTGCCGCGACCGCCGTCAACCGCTCGGAGCCCCGCCCACCGCTACCGCCGCCACCGGTCGCCGCCCGCCGCCGCCGCCGCCACCGCCGCCGGTCGCCGCTTGCCGCGGCCACCGCCGCGGCCACCGGTCGCCGCCCGCCGCCGCCGCCGCCGTCGCCGTCGCCGGCCGCCGCGCCGCCGTCGCTGGTCGCCGGTCGCCGGCCGCGATCTCGGCCGGGCGGCAGCGATCCGTCGGCAAAAATAAAAAATGAATAAATACAAAAAAGAAATTATTGCGTTATCAAACGCATTTCTATTCTTTTTCTATTCCAGGAGTAGAAATTTTGTGTCGTTATCAAACGGGGTTCTTTACTCGAAATTGTTCCGGAGCAGAAATAGAAAAGAACTATTTCTGAAAAAAAAACTCTTCCCGGGAACAGAAGCGTTGTCATACTGCCATATTGAATTCATATCAATAAAATTGAAAACATTCATGACCATGGAAGGTTTTGTGTGTATACATATAGTTACTGCAATGATTCGGTGTTTGAAATTTTATAGGATGTGATTGACTATTAACAATTGTCTCTAGACTAAGGTGTAGACATACAGTACAATTTCAATTAATATAGCCCAAGTGGGAGAATGTAAGGATTTTCCTAATGTGGACTACATTAATTGATATTATAATTTACTGTTTTACAAAGTTAATCTAAGGTGAGATAGAAGGTTTCTTAATTAGTTTAATATGGGACTGGCTAGTGTGGGCTGAGTTGAGCCTGTCCTGTATTGATAGGGCCTAGTATTTTTTTTTTTTTTTAACCAGGAGAGGGCCTAGTTGGAAACTCTAAAAATAGTGCTCAAGTATTTCCTCTAACCCTAATTTTCACAATTATCATTACAAAGGAGCCTTTATATAGCACTAAAGGGTAAGGGGGCCATCTCATTCAGCTGATGATACAGAGGATAATAGAGGAGAATGACTTACGAGTGGATTATCGCTTTTCCACTTTCGTATCAAGAATGATGGATTCTAAAACATTTGCATTAATCTTTCTACTCGACTATCTGTGTTCTTATTCTAGTTATAGAGATCATGGGATTGCACGTTTTGCATCTTACATGTGATATCAGAGCAACCATAACCTAGAACTCGAATGCATAAATTTTTGCCCTACTTTTCGTGATTTTCATTGTTTTTTGTTCAATAAAAATCAAATTTAATTTTACATTTGGATTGGGCTCGTTAAGACGAGCAAAACTGAGGGCGGCACATCACCAAGGGAGGCCCCACGCGCCCCCATGCAACGCCACGCGCCAACAGGGCGTTGAGCGTGCACCCCACATGCGATCATGCGCCCTCACACGCTCTCACACACGGGGCGCCGCTCATGCGTACGTCGCATGGGGCTGACGTCACGATGATGTCAGCAACCCTTAGGGCCTAACCCGACCTGAGATGGCGACCCTATCGACTTGTTGACCCACCTGAATCGGTCAACTGTGGATCAAACCGGTCAACTAGTCGAACCGGATGGTGGAGCCGAGAATTGGTTGAATCGGATTTGAGGGGTTAGCTCGTTCATGCGTATGCTCCACATGCTGTGCACTCAAGCGACGCGTGCAAGTGCATGAAGCCTCCGTTTGGCATGTGGTTAGCAGCTACAGGTTCGTATGATCATTCTCTATGTTGTGATGTATTTAGTTTACATGTTTAATGATTTTATGGATGTGAAAATACGTATGGAACCCTAAATACGTGTATTTTAGGTATATTTTTGCGTATTTTTATGTGGTTTTGGAAATATAGATGTTAGCTTACAGGTATATTATCACATAAATATTATAAAAGTGTGATTCATTAATAATATATATAAATTTTAACTTTTACTAATGAATAAAGCAGTGTAATTAGCACGATATGTGATTTTAGTGATATATTGCCCTCATCACTAAAGTTAAAATCACATGTATATGGTGTATGTGAGAAGAAAACTTTATATCTTTGGTATAAGAGAGTTTCAATGATTTAATTGAGTTATGATCGCCAAAATATCACACTTGTTTGGGTTTGAGAAATATCGGTATTGTATAATGATTGGAATGTCTCCCAGTTTAATGCGCGGTCATACTTCCAAAGGAGATGATTATGTATTAATTCATAGAGCGATACATGATGGTGTGGTAAATGAGTGGCTAATCCTAGTGGTTTATATGTTCAGTGATAAATTCACAAAAGTTAGAATATATTCTCATAATCGCTATCATGTGAAGAGTGTACAATTGTATGTTATGTATTCTGCTTAAAGGTGATTATATGATTTTGTAAATAACTCTCTAGATGTGTACTTATACGTCAAGTTATACAATGCTCACATGATGCTAATTATATACATTGCTTATTTTTCAGTCACTTTTTCTATAAATGGTAACTTCGTCATTATTAAGGTTCTTGCTAGTTCAAACTTTAAGAGATGGAGATAAAAAATTTTATATGCTATAAAGATGGCAAATGTTCATATGGCTCTTACTGTCGATCAACTAGCAGATTTTACTACCGAGAGTACAGAAGCTCAAAAAGTACATTTTGCTGCTTGGGAAAAGAGCAATCAAATTTACTTACTGTCCATGAAGTTTTCCTTCAGGAACATTTGAAAAGTGATTTGTCGGCGGACTACACTGCTAGGCAAATGATGGAAGCCTTGGTAGCTAGAAACCATGCCTCGTCTAATGCTGAGATAGGGACACACCTGCAAACATTATTTAATATGAAGTATGATGGTTCTAGTGGTGGTTCTAGTGGAGTTAGAGTTATGTTTTGAGGATGGTAGATTTGCAGACAAAATTTCAAGCTCTCAATGTTGTTATTCCTACTACTTGTATTATGCATCAAGTTCTAAATACTCTTCCTCTTGATTTTGGAATTATCAAGACCAATTATAGTTCCCAAGATGAGTCCTGATCAATTAATAACTTGATTGCAAGGGTAATGGCAGAGGAAGAAAAATGGAAGAAAGATAAAGGGCACATTGCCCTTTATATTTCTAGGTTTGGTAGTAACAAGGGTAAGAAGTTGAAAAAATTATACATAAGGGCAATTCTGAAGCTGCTAGTCCTTCCAACTATAAAGGAAATTCTGAAGCTACTGGTCCTTCTAATAGTTTTGATCCTAAGAAAGCATTCTTTAAGAAGGATTGTATTATTTGTGACTTTTGTAGGGAGAGAGAACACGTAAAGAAACACTGTAATAAGTATAAAGCTTGGTTGTCCAAAAGAACCAAGAGTAAGTCTAAAGGTAATGATTCTTTAGCATTTATTTGTGACTTCAATCTATCTGAAGTCTCGACCGGTTCTTGGTGGCTAGATAGTGGTACAATTTATCATGTTGCATTTATCATACAAGGGTTCATAAACCGAATGACGCCAAATCAGGATGAACCAAAGCTCATTGTGGGAAACAACATTAAAGTTGACGTCAAGTCCGTGGAAGATTTTACTTTAATTTTAGATTTTTCTTTTAGGATGATGCTGAGAAACACTTTTTTGTGTACCTTCTTTTAGGCAAAATTTAGTTTTTGTATCTTGTTTGAATATGTGTTGTCACGCCCCAATCATTAATCGCGTGCCCATCCCTCACCTAATCTATTAATAGAGACATCCTAGGATGCATCGCCGACCCCTTTCTTTTTAATACACATGCGAAAGTAGACAAAAATCCCCATACAATAAAACATTGGAATAGAAAAGTATGCCATAATTTTCGTAACATGAAAACACATAACCACACTTTTATACAAGGCATACTATATGGTATAATACCATACTATTTGCAAGTCTGATTTACTATACGTCCAATCAAACTTATAGTTTGCAAAACAAGAGTGAGGTTTCAATCCTCCACTCAGTCTTCATTTGGATTCTCCTTTTGCTTCATGATCTTTTTTCCTTCCATGCTTCCATTGGAATCTACCGTAGGGTACTCAGATGATCCTGGGCCTTCAAAGACGGGAACCACTGGATTAATTACCTCTCCACCTCTAGATTCTGCAATGCCCTCCCCATACGCTACTTCCAAAGCATACACAGGCACCTCAAATTCCGGTATCAGGCCTTCTCTTCGCCCATCGCTATAACAGTGATACCATGCCCGATATTGATAGGGCATCCTTTGGGTTCTATCCACATCCACTCAGATGATGGATTTCACCATTTCCTACTCCAGGCCTTAAGCATGCCCAGGCATCGGCACATGGAACTTCTCCTTGGTGATTTCCTTCGATAACCCAGAACACAAGGGAGGAGGTAGGGGTGCTGCCATCTACAAACCTGAAATAGTTATACAATAACCATTGAGACAACGTCTCAACAAGTTTAACCCCCTAAGACTCGATTAGTAAATCAATATGCTAATTGGGCAACCTATGCACGCATGAGTCAGAGGACTTACATTAGGCTCAGATGCCATCTGCATATTAGCACAGTTCAATAGGCACCCTATTAGCACAGTTCAATAGGCACCCGAGCAATCACATTATCGATCGGTATCTTGATCAATCAACTTAGTCGATTACATGTCAATTAGACCATTCACTGGTCATTTCCATTCAATCAATCAATTCACGACATCAGATCAAAGCAATGATCAATTGACCTAGTCGATTACATGTCAGTTGGACCCTCTCTAGGTCAGTTCCAATAGTATGCCTAGTCACCAAATCACTCGTACACTCTCGGGCACCGTTTTCGCCAACTGACATACCATCACTGACCCCATGCATTCTTTAAGGTGCCGTTTTCACCAGTGATATCCTCAATCACCGAATCATGTATCTTTTCTAGGGCATCGTTTTCGCCAAGGTGATGTATATAATAAACAGCACTCGTGTGTTCTTTAAGGCATCATTTTCACCAGTGATATCCTTAATCACCGAACCACGTATACCTATAAGTTACGTACATTCTTTCTCTTCGGTGTTGTTTTTGCCAACGTGACATACCTTTATATTCGTTCTTTAAGGCGCCGTTTTCGCCAGTGATACTCCTAATCACCAAACCACATACCTGATTAGTCTCAACCAAGAATATTCCCAGCTCACTCTCACAATTCCCCCTTTTTATTTAGCTCATCAACGCACTATTGACGCTAAACAACCACACTCGGTCATTTACCAATCAATCACCCAATTTCAATTAATTTAGGATAAATTCCTAAAATATCGCAATCAATTCAATTCCACGCAACATAGAGCTCAAATAAATAAACGAACTGCATCATGACAATCAGCATAAAATTTTGGTCGTCGACTATCCCAACCTTATTTTCGAAAAATAATTAATTAATTAAATAATTTCAAAATTTAATAAATAATTACAATAAATCCAATTTAGGCCCATAATGCCTAATTGGAGCCCAAAACGGGATGCATCCAATAAATAGTAGTACATGTCTACTCGTCAATTGCACAATTCAATTACCTAATATGCATCACGATTAACTAATAATCATTCATCTACTCTAATCTAACCACCTAATCCTAATTAATTAACACTAATCAACACTTAAGCATAGGTAGCAACTAAGCAAGGATTAGTGAGTAAAACTCACCAGAATAACGCACGAGTCGGATCAAACCGACGGGAATGACGTGGGAAACACTTTTCTTTAAAGCGAGCCTAAGAACCAAGGCCCGGAACACTCCAAAAGCGGGCCTAGAAGTGGCTGGAAACCCACTCTCAAAACCTGCTGACCTTGGCTGGAAATTGAAGAAAAACCACTCGGTTTAGCATGGTAAGGCTCGGGAATGAGAGATTTGACCAAGCCAAGCCTAGAGGACTTATGGGGCTCAAACAAGCTCAAAACAACCTTGGCTAAGCCTCCACAAACCAAGAACAACAGCTGGACAGCAAGTTAGCGAGAGAGAGAGATGGCCAAGAGGATGACGGCGTGCGGCAGGGCGGCGGCGAGCGGTGGCTCGCGAATCGGCGACGGCGGTGGCGTCCAAGTGGCGATTGTTGCTGCTCTCTCTTCCTTGCTGGCTAGTCGCATGAAATGTGGAGGGAATGGTGGAGTGTGGCCGACCAAGAGGGGTGAGAGAGAGAGAGATAAGGATAAGGGAGAGATGGAGGGCTCCACCAAGTTTTGATTTTTTTCCACATCTTGTTCTCCAAGATTCATCGTAGGCCATGCATCCATACTTGGCCTCCATTAGGCCACCATTACACTCCTGATGACTTCTCAATTGGTCCATTTTGGGCTAAGGGAAGGGGAGCTACGAATTTTGACATCAATCGACTTCAATTCAACACTTCTCTTCACTTGACTTAATTTCAATTGGCATCTCAGTTATCAACTTTATAATTTTCTTCACCCATGAATCCATCTTGCATCCCAAATTTGCGATCGAAAATAATCCCCGGTCTTTTCTGCACAAAATGGTCATAAACCGACTTTTTCCCAAAAAGTCTCGGTTGCTAGAAAAATCTTTTGAGACTGAGTGAATACTTCTATAAATTATTGTGACATGACATAATCTTCAATTTTTGTAATCGGACTTAAATTCGCGGTTAATTTCCATTTGGCGCATTTTTAGCGTAACCTAAACTATCGGATAGTTTTCAGTACTTTTTAAGGCAAATAACCCGTGGTCAATTTCCTTCAAGTCATTATGAATCCACTCAACTCATTGACGACTCTCAATTGTTGTGAAAATCTCAAGGATTCAATTATGGACACAGGGTACCAAAACAACAGTAAAATCATATTAGGATTGGTCGACAAGAATTTTCCAATTTAGTGGAGTCACCCACGATCGGCCACACATCTCAGTCAAATAGACCTATCTCTAATCTCAAATCGATTTTATACTGTACCGTAATGGCCTCTAAAGATGAGCACGGTCGAAAAGTCAATTCCTGGTCAAATGCTCAAGTTTATTGCCTTAAAATTCCTTAATGGCTTCCCTGGATAGTTTAGTTATCTCGAGAGTGATCAGTTCTGAAAATAACTCTATAGACGCATCAATAAAATGCCCGATTTATTCAGTAGAAAACAAAACTGAAAATTTGGAATATCACATATGTGGATACTCTTTTGAAATAAAGAGTAATAGTATTTCTATATTTTATAATTTAAATAAGATTAGATGTCGCAATTTATCCAATGGATCGTATCAATTGTGTTTATCTCCCAACGATATGTACGTTGCTTATTTAGCCGAAAATGTTGTTTTCAAAAAGCCTTTACTTAAGGAATAGTCTTATGCATTATGGCATACACGTCTTGGTCACATCTCTAGAGAAAAAGTAGAAAGGCTTATAAAGGCTGACATCCTACCTACTCTTAAAAGTGATTTAGAGGCTTATGTAGACTGTTGTGGAGGTCAGATTACTAAGATAAGGAAGAAATCCGCAGTACGAAGTTCTAATTTGTCGAAGGTTATTCACATTAATATTAGTGGACTTTACACAGCTACTTTGTGCAGAAATTTTTATTTTATCACATTTATTGACGACTATTCTTGATATGGATACTTATACTTGATTAAAGAAAAGTCCTAGTTTTTTTATAAATTCAAGATTTTTCGAATTGAAGTAGAGAAACAATTGAGAAAAGTTATAAATATTATCAGATCTAAATGTGGTGGTGAATATTTTGATAGGCATGGTGATGTTGGACAACTTAAAAGGTCGTTTACTAAATATTTAGATGATTCTGGGATAATAGCTCAATTACTATGCCTGAAAGTCCTAAACAAAATGGTATAAGTGAAAGGCGCAATTTCACTCTCATGGACATGATGAGAAGTATGATTAGTATGATCAATTTATCTAGTTTTTTGTAAGGTGAAACTTTGAAAACAACGCTTTATATTGTAAATTGTATTCCTACTAAAGCAGTTCCATTGACTCATTTTGAGTTGTGGACTGGACGTAAACCTAACTTGAATCATTTTAAAGTTTGGGAATGTCCTGTAGAAATGAAGTTGTATAATCCAACATTGAGTAAGTTGGATTCTAAAATTACTCGATATTACTTCGTATACTACCCAGATCATTTAAAGGGGTATCGATTTTATAACCCTAATGGAGGTACGAGAATTGTGGAATCTCAGACAGCAAAATTTTTTGAATGTGATGTAGCTAAAAAAGGTAGCTACTCATAAACTATTAAAGATGACAATATGGTGAGGATTACTGGATCCCTTTCTCATCTTGTGCAGATGATTATAGAGCCTCATACGCCACAAACTGAGCCTATTGTGGCTCAGGATCCTATTGTTGAGGCAATTTCTAGTGAAATTCCTCAAGCCTCTTAAATTTAAAATGAGGTTATGGTAGCTCCATTCAAAAGATCAACTAAGGAAAGATATTCGGTTATATCACCAAATTATGTAATCTACCTAGGAGAGCATGATTATGATATTAGTTGTGTTGTTGACCTTGTGACTTATACGGATGCTATTTCATGTCATCAATTAGATTTATGCCTAGACACGATGAAAAATGAGATGCAATTTATGAAACACAATAATGTTTGGGAGCTTATTGCATTGCCTGAAGGTTGTAAGCTTATCGGCTACAAATAGGTATACAAGACTAAAAGGGACTTCAAAGGAAAGATTTAAATGTTTAAAGCTAGATGGTAACTAAGGGTTTCACTCAAAAAGAAGGAATATATTATGAAGTAATTTTTTCTCCAGTTTTTGCTAAAGATTCTTTTAGAATGATTTTGGCATTGATAGCTCATTTTGATATGGAGTTACATCAGATGGATGTTAAGACTGTTTTTCTAAATGGAGACCTTAATGAAGAGGTTTATATGATGTAGCCTGAAGGTTTTGTAGCAGATGATTTAGGTAAGCTTGTATGTAGATTAAAAAGTATATTTATGGCCTTAAGCAAGCTTCTAGACGGTGGTATTTAAAGTTTCATAGTGTTGTCACTTCATTCGGATTTATTAAGAATAAAGTAGATCAATATATATATATATATATATATATTGATTGCAAGGTCAATGGGAGGAAATATATTTTTCTCATACTTTATATAGATGATATCTTACTTGCAAGTAGTGACATTGGATTACTGTATAAGACAAAGTGGATGTTAGCAAAAAATTTTAACATGAAAAACCTTGGAGATGTGTCTTTTGTTCTTGACATTGAGGTCCATTAGGATTGTTCTTGTTGTTCATTGGATTTGTCTCAAAGGGCATACATTAATCGTATTTTAAAAAGATTCAATATACAGTATTGCAATCCAACAAATACTCATGTATTAAAGGTTATAAATTGAGTCTTTTACAATACCCTAATTCATATTTTAAGAAAGCTCAAATGAAGGATATACTTTATGCTAGTGTGCTTGGAAGTATCATGTATGCTCAAGTTTGCACTAAACCAAATATTGACTTTGCGACATGACTTCTAGACAAATATCAGTTAAATCTAGGATGCTATCACTAGGTTACTGTCAAGAAGATTTTAAGGTACTTAAAGAGGATAAGAAATTATATGCTGATTTATAGACATGTTCCGGACTTACAACTAATAGGGTATTCAGATGTAGATTTTGCTAGTTGTCAAGATAATAAGAAGTCAACGACAATATGTATATTTATGTTGGCAAGAGATGTAGTATCATGGAAGAGTGAGAAATAGAAATCTATATCTTCTTCTACCATGTAAGCGAAATTTGTAACATGTTTTTCAGTTGCTACTCAAGTTATTTGGCTCCAGAACCTCATTAAGGAATTAACAATTTTTGATTTTGTGGGTAGGCTTATAATGTTATATTGTAACAATAACTATGCAATGTTGTTTATTAATAATAACAGAAGTCTCAAGGAGTCTAAGTACATGAAGGTCAAGTTTTTTACCATAAATGTATCGGTATAGAATGGTGACGTTGTAATAGATCATATTCTTACAGATGATATGGTTGCAAATCCATTAACTAAAGGTCTATGCTCTTGTGTGTTTGAGTGATATATCATTAGCATAGACTTAGAAGTATCTTGGGATACTTGATATTATTATTTAGTGGGAGTTATTTTTACTTTTCCTCTAATAAAGTTTGCATTTGTATTTATTACATTTAGTAACATTTTGATATATGAACTTTTACATTTAATAAAATATTCTTTGAATGAATTGTTACTATATTGAATATGTATTTGATAAAAGTTTCAAGGTATTGTATACATTTTGAGTGAAGATTAGGGGCATCCGGTTATTAGCCTTGTGTATATGTTTTGTTATGCATAAAAAAAGAAAAAATGTTAACCGTAAAAACAAGGCATATGTGGGTTCATTGGAATCATAAACACATTCTCTAGTGGCACAAGTTTTTTGTGACACTTAAGGTAAAAGAATGGTACCTGACAAATGAGATTCCTCTATGAGAGCTATTATCCATTTATCATACTCTCATATTAAATTCATATCAATATAGTTGAAAACACTTGAGACCATGGAATGCTGCATGTGTATATATACAGTTACTGCCATGATTCAGTGTTTAAGACTTTATAAGATAGGGTTGATTATTAAGAATTGTCTCTAGGCCAAGGTGCGCACATACAGTATAATTTCAATTAATATAGCCCAAGTGGGACAATGTAAGAGTCTTCATAATATGGACTACATTAATTGATATTATAATTTACTGCTTTACGAGGTTAGTCTATAGTAAGATGGAAGATTTTTTAATTAATCTAATATGGGTTGGTTAGTATGGGCCGAGTTGAGCATGACTTGTAATGAGAGAGTTTAGTTGGAAACTCTAAAAATAATATTCAAGTCTCTCTTTTAAACTCTAAAAATTGTTTTTCCGCTTCCGTATCAAGAACGATGGATTTCAAAACAGATGCATTAATCTTTATATGTGACACCCCTCGACGGCCCCCGATCCGCTAGGGTTACAACAGTTTGCTTTTTCCTTTTTCTTACCCAAACAACGTGTCACTCTGATACCATTTTTTTTCAGTTGCAGCGGGTCCATACAACCATGGGGGTTTACATCTTTTATTAACGGTCCCTTGCGCAATTTACATAACGGAAGCATATCTAACAATTCCCTTCCTTACATTCAAAAATTGATGCACACCTACTAAACATCTTATATAAGTTAAAACCGAACATGTTTATTTACATAGAGCAGATGGACATTTTTAGTCGGTACATCAAAATGCCATAGTTTTCTATACTAGGCTATACTTCAAAAGATGACCGACATCTCTTCCAACAGTCGTATACTTTAGAGTCCATCAATTAGTGTCGGTGTCCAAAAGTTCCCTCCTTTGCTATCCTCCTTCTTATGATCATATCCAACCGCTCAATCCATCTACTAATCTGAAATGTTGGTCCCCAAAAGGGGTGAGTACAACCACTCAGCAGGTAAAGATCCAATAAAAACTCAATGCATCATACAAATCATACATGCATTGCAGGCGTAACTTACCTTGCAGCCATGCGCAATACTATCATGCATCATCATGCCTTATCATCATGCATATCATATCATCATATGTCATCATCATAATCATCATCATGGCATCATTATATCATACATGTCATCCTTATCATGACATCATCACATCACATATTATCATCATCATCATGCATATCATCATGCATATCATACCATGGGTGATCGTCATATCACATCACATATCATCATCATCATCATGCATATCATCATGCATATCATACCATGGGTGATCATCACATCACATCACATATCATTATCATCATCATGCATATCATCATGCCATGGGTTAATTTTTCATCTTTATCTTTCAATTTTGATCACCACATCACCCATTTCTCAAATCATCAATCTCATCATCAACCCTTCGGGCAGAAACCTCCGACAGGGCTCATCATCCCACATTTTATACTCGCATCCCATGCGAGAAAAACCCTCCGGGCATGTATCCAAGATACAACCGGGCATCCGGCCCCCCACATTCCGGGCATCTCGCATCCCAACTAGCATCACGAGGAACCTCCGGGCATGTATCCAAGATACAACCGGACCTCTGGCCTTTACCCTTCTAGCTAGGCATCTCGCACCCAAATCCTGGCATCGCGAGGCATTCCCTTCGGGCAAAGACCTTCGATAGGGCTTCCGGAATTATGTACCGACATACCACCAGGCCTCCCCTGGAATTACATACCGTATACCACCGGGCATCTCGACACTCCCGGGGAATCTTCGGAATTATGCCCCTAGGCCACCGAACATCATCATCCACCACAACCATCTCTTCATTTACCATTATCCACATTTACCATTTCTTTATCTCAATTTAACATGGCAATTGGCATGGCATCAAACAAATCACACTTGACATGGAATTCACACTTGCATCTCAATTCATATGTCATACACATGCCAAAACCATATCCCATGCACATCTCAATTCAATACATGTACAAGGACCATGTCATAGGCATATCAAGACTTTATCACATATACATCTCAATCAAATACATGTGCAAAGACCTCATCACACATATGCCAACCAAATACAATTGAATCCATGGCCAAATAAAAATCCATTTTATTTTATTATTATATTATTATTATTTTTATTTTTTATTAATTTATTTATTTATTTATTTTATTATTTAACATCAATAAATTCTCAAAAATCCAAGAAGTATCTAACAAACCCATTGGATGATATTTTCTTGCAAAATTCGTGGCCAATTTAAATTTTTACCAAATTCCTCAATTTTCCCAAAACATCCTATAATTCTCGGATTTAAACTCATTTACACAGTTTCCGAATAAATTCAATTAAAATATCCATTCGGCCTCCAAAAATTACGAAATTTTACAGGGTGATATCCAAGACATTTTCATACCCTTTTCATGAAGAACTCCACGTCAAATTCTTTTTAGATTAATTTATACAATCTCACGAAGATTCTGGAACCCTTACCCCCTCGTCCAGAATGCATATTTCCGAATTACTAAGATTTCACCCGTCTATTCTCTTTCTTTTCCTCTGAAATTTAGATATGTTATGCATAAAGGTGTCATTTACAAGTTTCATGAAGAGATCTAGGCCAAATAACCAAAGTAGAGTCGTCTTTTAAGTCCTTGAAGTCTCGGGTGTCTCGGTACACCTCACCAGAATCAATCATCTCCAAGATCTAGCCGATTAACTAGGCTACACTCCTTCATTTCTCTTAAAATTTGAGTATGTTGTAGTTTAAGATGTTACCTAAAACTTTCAAGAAGACAACGAAGTGATATCTCCAACAGAAATCAACATGCAATCAAGAATCCAACAAAAAGTCAGTGAAAACATCACAGATCTGGGGTCTCCGTAAGATGAAGCTTTAACCCCTTAAATCTCCATCATTTTCCACGAAATTTCAGTATGTTATGTTTCAAGATGTTAGCTACAACTTACATGAAGACATCGAAGCCAAAATCGAACTCCAAACATGCATGCAAGCTCACACAACATTCTGACTCGAGCGGATTCATGCGAAAACATTCCAGATCTGACATCTCCGTAAGGTGAGAGTTTGACCCAGAAAATCTCCATCATTTTCCACCAAATTTTAGTATGTTATATTTCAAGATGTTAGCTACAACTTTCATGAAGAAATCGAAGCCAAAATCGGACTCTAAACACACATACAAGCTCAAACAAGTTTCTGACTCCAAACAGTTCATGCGAAAACATTGGTGCAAGAGTAGAAAGTGGATTCCCAACTTGCCTCACGAACAGCACGAGCGGACGGCGCACGACTCCTTCCTCTCGGCTTCTCCTCCCTCGGCCACTCTCCCTCTCTCTCGCACAATCTCTCTCTCTTTGGCCGAATACTCTCTCTCTCTCTCCCTCTCTCTCTCTTTTTGGTTGTATTTTATATTGCATGTGGCCGCCCAAGATGGCCAATGGGGGCAGCCACACCTTGCACAGCCTCCACGCCACTTGTCACAACACATGCATGGGCTTGGGCCTTCTTTTTCTTGGGCCTCTTTTTGGGCAGACGGCAGTCCATTTGTGGGCCTCCATTGGGCCTCCAAAAATCCCCCCTTTTGGGCCAAAGGCCCAAACCTAAATAAAATTAAAATTTTCCTTTTTATAATTTCTTCTATAAAATTTAAATTTTAAATTCCACATGGCCAAAGTCTTATGACATTTCATTTATTGAAATTTAATTTATAAAGTGCATGGCCAAGCATAGATTATTAATTTATCCTATAGTCCTAAATTCAAAATTCATAAACACAAGCACAATAACACCTAGCCTTAAGAAAACTAATGGCTAACACATAGACCATAGGTAATTTCATTACCTAATTATAGGCTTTAATTTCTCTAGAGGATGACTTGAATTTTGGGATGCTACATTAGACTTGACTATTTATGTTCTTATTCTAGTTATGGAGATCATGGGATTGCACTTTTTGTATCTCACAATAATCCCTCTAACTACGGGGAGTAAATAAATAAGAATAACAATTATCTCAAAAGTAAAATGTGGAGAATGAACAAGTACCCAATACCCATTTGTATCAGCCGCCTCTACCCAAGCTCCATTTTGCAAAAGCACATCTGCAACCGCAACAGATCCCCAAACGGCGGCCCAATGCAGTGCAGTCTGCTTCAAGTTGTCCGTCGCATTCTCATTATCCCCATTCTTCGATGGCAATTTCAAAAGCAATTCATTATCCAACGCCGACATACGAAAAGAACTAGCACGTCAAGACAGAAACAAGTAGACAAGTAGGAAGCAAATGCTCCAAGCAGCAACTTCACACGCACACACACACCAAATTCAGGACTACGTCGCGAGAAATGCGCAATTGGCGTGCAAAACCATTCACGTAGGCGGAAGGAAGAAGAAGTGAGCGACAGAAATGCGCAATACCTCGATGATGTACTGGACGATGTCGGCGAAGTTGTTGAGAGCGGTCCACTGGAGAGCGTAGTACCCGTTAGCATCAGGGGTAGAGAGGGAGGCTTCTCCTTGCTCCACGAACCTCCTCAATTTCTCCAAATGGCCGTATGCAGAGGCAGGGAGCACATCGATGACGGCTGTTGTTGCCGCCTAAGTAGCACCGACATTGACACATAATACGCGACACGACATGTCAATATGTTGTTTAAAAAAAAATTCCGACACGTTGGGACACGTTATATATAAATATATATATTTTCATATATACATAATAAATTATCATTTTTATGATTATTTCAATCAAATTAATTTGAACCACATTCATAAATAAATAAATGATTAAAAAAGCCTCTAATGAATATACACTAAAAACATTAATCCATCATTTATTAATATCATTCACTATTTTAATTTGACAAATTCAACTATATTTCAATAATTCATAAAACTTGGAGAAAAAACAAGCGATCCATATTCTGGCCTTACATGTTAAATATGTTAGAAGATGAGAAAAAAACTTAAGGGGTGAATTATGTATCAAAGGAAGTGGGAGTCAGAAGAGAAGAGAAGACTACGTTTTTCTTCTTTCTCAATTTATTATTTTTATTAATGTGTTTTATTTTATATATATAGACCTCTCATTTATTGAATTTTTAAAATTGATCTTGATATTGAAATCACGTGTCGAAAACTTATATATCAAAATTCCAACTCAAGTGTCAGAGAGTGTCGAAAAAATTGACCGGGTATTGGATTTTTTGGCACGTGTTGACCAAGTGTCGGAGAGTGTTCGAAAGTGTCGAAGTGTCCGACACGACACGAAAGCTTTTGAAGAGTGTCGGTGCTTCATAAGCTACCACTTCACCAGGAGGGTCTTCGGCGGTCGCCGCTCCATAGGGCTCGGTGACTTCGATCTCCGAGGAAGCCATACGAGCGTCGCCGCATGCAATCATTGCCTGAAAATATTGAATGGGGGATTTGAAGGAATCGTGGTTTTTTTTATTTTATATATATATATTTTAGGGGGGGTGTTTGGGTTTATGCCCGCCTTGCTCACTGGGGTGTTCCGGTTCGAACCCGAACCTATCCTTCATCTTTTTCTTTATTGCTCTTTTCCTTTTAAACCCTACAGAATTAATTCCTAAATTTTGGCTAAATATACAATATCATCTTTGAATAATTAATATGTTCAATGTAATCTATGAATTTTAACTCAACGTGCATAATTTGTTTAATACAGTCTTTAGACTTTTGGTACATATTCAATTTAGTCATTAAATTATATGAAAATGATTAATGTTGTTTCTAAACTTGAATTAGTGGTAGCATGTAACATATTCATATAGTTCAGCAATTTAATCGAACGTGTATCAAAATTTAGGAATTACATCGAACAAATTAAAAGTATGAGAATCACATTACTTATTGGGCTAAAATTTAGAAACTATATATAAAGTTCAGAGATCACATTGTACATTGAATTAAAGTTTAAGAATCATTTGCGTTATCATCCCTTCGAGAATATTTTGGAGAAAAAAAAAAAAAAAGAGAAGAGCAAATTTAGGAACTACATTGTATATTGAATTGAGGTTCAAAAATCATTTGTGTTATTATTCCTTTGAGGAGATTTTGGGGAAAAAAAAAAGAAAAAGAAAAAGAAGAGCAGATTCTTTTACATGGTTTTGGAATTCAAAATTCATTTTATAAAGGTGCCAAAAGAAAATTACGCATTTGCTTCAGATTTGATCCAAGCATTCCTTTGCACGACCATAGAAATCAAAACCTTTTAGCTTGCAAAAATTGAATAAGATAAAAATAGAATACTTATTTCATGAAAATAGAATAGAGCATGAATAGGAATCGGATATCTGCCAGACCGGTTTGCAAAATCTTTATCTATGTAAATATATAATAGCCACGCCTTTTCTAGGAGTTGCCATGAAGGTTGACACATGGGACTGTGATTTGTAAGAGTTTGATTATTCTTCTTATAAAGAGTGCCTTCTTACATTTTGCACTCGTTTTACTTCAGTCTAGAACATGTGCTTTCGATTCCATGAATTTTGTTAGAGAACAAATGGTTTTAATGAGCTTTAACGTTGCAAATTAGTTTTTACTAGACATTTCGACATTTCCTGTACCTCTTCTTTCTAAATTTTTCCTTCGAAGTTTTGTACTATCTTCATCGATGTAACAATAATACATTTAATTACATATAAGATTTCCCTGAAGTAACGCGTGTCAACTATTTAACGGATTTCTTTTTTGATTTTTTTTCAAGTATATACATGCTCCCTGTGTTTCATATTTAGATATTTCCACTCTTTTCACATTTGATCCAAATTTCAAATATTCTAAAAATTATGCAAACCCTAGATTTCATTGATTATTCCGTAGAAACTAATCTTATAAATACATACATGCATGAGCTATAGATAAT
Organism: Eucalyptus decipiens; assembly: GCA_014182575.1. Lineage (NCBI taxonomy): Eukaryota > Viridiplantae > Streptophyta > Magnoliopsida > Myrtales > Myrtaceae > Eucalyptus > Eucalyptus decipiens. The sequence goes on along the minus strand of CM024610.1, from coordinate 11,601,173 downwards.
TAAGCATATTAGATATTTCATTGGTTGTATTCTTTTCTCTCTTTTAGTTACCCAACTTTGAAATCTTTCATTTTTTTTTTCGTTGGTTAGTGAGAGATTCTCATTTTCATTATTTGATTGAGCTCTAATGCATGACGAAAAAAATTTGGTCAACAAAAGGCTGATGACAATCGCACTTGCATCTATAGTGAGCTTTAGTAATGGAGTTCTAATTTTTTATTGTCTTCTTTACAATTTCATTTTCATATTAAGTCTATTAGTTAGAGATTTGTATTTTCTTTATTTGGTTAATTGATAATTTATTAGACTTATAGGTTGATAAGTTATTTTACTTTTACAAGAAGAAGGTGATTGGCACTAAAGCATAAAGATGGAAAAATTACCAAAACAGTCATAAATTTATTATACTTTTTCCAATTTAGCTCTAAACCTTTTTTTTTTTTTTGCCAATTCAATCCTAATATTAATGTGTTAATTTTTAATTTTTTTTGTTTTGTTTTCTTGTCTTCTTCCTCTAGCCAGTTGTCAAACCAACTAGAGGCTAGGGCTAGTGAGGTTGAGCTTCCCTAGATCTGGTGAGTGCGAGCCTTGCCATGGTTGGGTAAGACCTCACCAAGAGTCAAAACGACGAGAGTGAGAGCTAGCCTCAGGCTTGCTAGATTTGGGCAAAGGCGAGCCTCACCATTGCTGCTAAGTCAACCTCACCTAGCAACAAAGAGGCTAGCCCTTGCCCTCACTGTTGCAACACCAGGCAAGCTTGACCTCACCCTCACCAACCGTAACCTCTGGCTGGTCTAGTGGTGGGCCAAAGAAAGAAGACAAAAGAAAGAAAAAAAATATTAAAAAATTGACATGTTAATGTCAGCTGGACAAACTAAATTGGAACAAATGTAAAAGGTTTAGACTAAATTGGCCAAAAAAAAAAGGTTTAGAATTGAATTGGAAATATTGTGATAGTCTAGGATTGTCATTTGATAGAGTGCGTGAAAGAGAAATTTCAAATTCTGAAACTTTCCAGTTTTTTGTTATTCGATATTGTGAGCTGAAAATTGTACTCAAAAGAGAGAGAGAGAGACTTACACTGTGACTTTGTGAGAGAGCAGCAAACTCTTTACCGTGAAGTCGAGATCACAAGATTATAATTTCTCTTTTGATTCATAATGGAATCCAGCCCGAAGATTGCCAATGTGGGAGAATGGATGTAGGTTTGTTCTAAGCCGTGCCACTATAAATTATGTGTTCTTATTCTCTTTTCTGAACTCCTCTGTTTTGTTCGTAATTCTATTAAATTGATAAAGTCTGAATTTGCTTAAAGTCTGTTATTATTCAAATTCAGTTTCAAAAGCAAAATAACTTTACTACTTTACGCGAAAATTTTCTTTATACTTATTCACCCCCTCTAGGTGTTCATACTAGAACTATCAATTGGTATCATAGCTTGTGTGCTTATTTATTGAAGTGTTTTTACTTCTAAGATAAATATTTATAGTTAGTATTTTGGCTCCAAGACTGGTTGAAGGTTAAAGCAACACCAGACCATCTTACTTTGATGGAAAGGAGTACAATGTGTGGAAAAACAAGATGAAGGCATTTCTTAGATCGAGAGATCCTCTGTAATGGGATGTTGTTGAAAAATGGATCAATCCCAAGGCTATATCAACCTCAAACAAAGGAAGAAGTTATAGATGCTGGCAAAACAACACAAGCAGAAATAACCAAGAGACAAGCTCTTGATGTTAAAGCTATTTACTCTTTATACCGTGCCTTATCTTCCACTAAGTATAACCAAATTTCTTCTTGTGAAACAACAAAAGAAGTTTGGAACAAATTGCATGTTACCTACGAAGGGACTGATCAAGTAAAGGAAACAAAGATCAATATTCTACTCAAATAGTATGAAGCCTTCATAATGAAGCCTGGAGAATCCATTATTGATATGTTCAGTCGCTTCACTGAAATCATGAATGGATTGGCTTATCAAGGTCAACCTATCTCAGGACCAATGAAAGTCAATAAAATGCTGCGTGGACTCTCTATAGAATGGAATCATGTGAAGACATTAATTAGAGAAACTCAGAGGATATGCCTTTTTTTAGTAGACGAACTAGTAGGCACAATTCAATCATATAAAGTGGAGCAAATCAATGATGAAGAAGATCCAAGAGGTGAGAAATCAATTGTTTTAAAATCTAACGATGATTCTGATGATACAAATTTAGAAGATGACATGGACAATGAGGACCTAGTGCTTATAATTAAGAAGTTCAGAAAGTTGAATAGGAAGGGAAGAAGGTTCAACTGGAAAAAGCAGAGCACATAGAATCTCCAGAAAAGACCAACAGAGGCAAATGAAACCAATAAGGATGTAATATGCTTTGAGTGCAAGAAAAAAGGGGCATACCAAACCTAACTATCCTTTGTTGAAGGAAAAAAAAAAAGAAGGAATAACTGAAAAATACGAAAAGGCTCTCAAAGCCGAAACTTAGAGTGACGCTGAGTGCGAGGAAAGTGAAGAAAAATATGCCAACGTATGTCTGATGGCCCATTCGGGAATCGATTCGGATTATGAAACGGACTACGATTCAAACTTAGACAAAGAAGTTGAGGTTAGTAATTTAAAAATTCCTGTTAAAATCTCGAACTATATAGATGAACTCTGTCTTAGTCTCAAAACCTCTCTTAAAAGGATTTCTGAACTAAAAATGAAGAATTCTAAGCTCAGGCAACAGAAAGTTTCTTGGAAAGAAGATTTAAAAATCTAAAAACAAGTTTTGATAATTTGAAAGAAAATTCTAATTCTCTTTCAAAGGAAAACACCAATTTGAAAAATGACATTTCAAATATTACAAAAAGATTTTTAAAATGATCTGAAAAAGCGAAGAAAATTCTTTCGGCTCAAATACCCTACTTTAAAAAATCTGGTTTGGGTATGACTTCAGAAATTATTCGGCATAAGAACGCTTCAAGTGCCTTAACTTTGCACAAAGGAATGACTTAAGCCATAACTTACAAAAGGTACACTTAAGTGCCAAAATCGGAGTAAAATGGATCACTGAGCCAATCCGGCCAAAAATCGACCAAAACGCGACGTGTCAATTTTCCGGCAAAACGAATACGAAACGGCGCCGTTTTAATGCCGCGTGGCCAAAAGTTTAATATAAAAAATAATTTAAAGCTAAATTTATTTAAATATTTAAAAAATATTAAAATATTAAAAAATGTTAAATTATTAAAAATTTTGAAAATTTTAAAAAATTTTAAAATATTTTAAAAATTTTGAAAAATATAAAAAATTTTAGAAATTTTAGAAAATTTTAGAAAATTTTAAAAAATTTTGTAAAAATATTAAAAATTTTGTAAAAATTTGTAAAAATTTAGAAAATTTTAAAAAATTTGTAAAAAATTTGTAAAAATTTTATAAAAATTTATAAACTTCTATAAAAATTTATAAAATATTAAATAAATTAAATAAATTAAAAATAGATTAAAATTTAAAAAATAAAAAAATTCAAAAATTTTAGAAAATTTTAAAAAATATAAGAAAATTTTTAAAACATTTTAAAAAATTAAAACTTTTAAAATTTTTAAAACATTTTTAAAAATTTTTAAGAAAAGGAGGCGGGCCCGGCCAACCCTCCCCCACCTTCCGGCGATGGCGGGGAGGCGGCAGCAACAAGGGCTCCACCCTCAGCCGTTGGCTGCCTTTCTCCTCCTCCTCCTACATTTTTTAAAAATAAAAATAAATTATATTATTGTTTTGTTTTAAATTTAATTTAATTAATATTTCTATTATATTAAAATTCAACTTATACCAAAACAACGTTGTTTTGGCCAATTTAAGTGCTCTAATCTGGCCAACACCCCAAACGACGTTAATTTGGTGATGACATGGTAAAAAATTTAATATATAAATTAATTAATTTTAATATAAAAATAAATTTATTTTAAATTTTTAAAAATAAATTTTTAAAAATTAAAAAATTTTGCAAAATTGAAAAAGTTACAAAAAAATAATTTAAAAAAAAAAAAAAGGGAGGCGGTGAGGGCTGAAATTTTTGTAACTTTTTAAGTTTTGTAAATTTCGTAAATTTTTAAATTTTTATAAATTTTTTTGAATTTTTCGAATTTTTTTTTTTTTTTTAAATTTTATGTAAATTTTGTAAATTTTTGTAACTTTCTAAAAAATTTTGCAAATTTTTAAATTTTTGTAAACTTTTAATTTTTTAAAAATTTTTAAAATTGTTTAAATTTTTTCTAAATTTTTTAAATTTTATGTAATATTTGTAAATTTTTTATAAATTTTATAAATTTTTTTGTAACTTTCTAAATTTTTTTGTAAATGTTGTAAAATTTTTGTAAATTTTGTAAATTTTTTGCAAATTTGTAAATTTTTTTGTAATTTTTTGTAATTTTTTTATTTTTTAATGTTTTAAAGTTTCTAAATTTTTTAAAATTTTTAAAATGTTGTAAATAAATTTATTTTAAATTTAATTTAAATAATTTTATATTACTATAAAATTCAAATGTTGTCAAACGACGTCAGTTTGGCCGGGTCGGCGACTCGGCTCTCCGCGGGACACATCGGCAAGAAATATTAATATTTTAATGCCACGTATGATTTCCGGCCAACTTCGCCGAAGATGACATTTAAGTGTCCCTTTTTTTTTTAAAATGTGGCACTTAAGTGTACTTTTCGTAAGTTATGGCACTTAAGTGTCCCTTTGGCCAAAGTTATGGCACTCCAGGGGTCCGCACACCGAAATTATTCCATTAATTGACTTTCCCAAAGTTAAAGAAAGAATTAAACAAAGACCTACAATAACATTTTACAAAAGTCATTTTCAAAAGATTTTCGTAAAACCTGTTGACCGAAGTGCACTCAAATGTTCAAAATGTAATAGCTCAGAACATTTCGAGAAAGATTGTCCCAAGGCTTGGAAACCTATTAAGAAAGACTAGGCAAGGACCACATACTAACTCTCATAGACCCAAGAAAATCTAGGTATCAAATAAAGTTCGAGTTTATCTTTTGATTACAGGTCACTATTAAAAGAAAGATCAAATGGTATTTGGATAGTGGTTGTTCGAGGCATATGACAGGAGACTCAAGGTGCTTCATAAAGCTTGTTAGACTGAATGGAAGAAAAGTTTCTTTTGGAGGAAACAACAAAGGAAGAATTGTAGGTTGTGGAACTGTAAAGATTGGAAGCCTAACCATCAATAATGTTTCATTGGTTTAAAGAAACTTCTAACATGTTTTCCCAATACACATGAAGTACATAACTCATTCATTTGGTAAGCCAGATTAGGAAGTCCTCAAACAAGCTTCTTAAAAGAAATTTTGGCAATCTACTTCATGTTAACATGACCAAACTTTAGATGCCAGAGACTTGTTTCGTCTTGAATAGAAATAAGACACTGAGAACTTTTTGGGTTTACATCCAGAAGGTATATGTTGCCATGCCTTCATCCAGTAAAAGATCTTGACTCGCTCTAGAACAAAATCAACCTTTGTGAAAAATACAAATAGGAGATGTCTGGAAAGCTCTAACAATGATGTTATTCATGACATGCAACAAAATTGAGGGGTTTACCCACTTATCAGCACAAATTCACAGGCAGCAGAATCTACCCCCGACACCACTCCACGCACACGCGGGGGGTTGTTGGGGGCGGGGGGAGGATGGGCTAGGAAGGAGAGCCCGAATTGAATCTGGGGAATCTGGGGAAAAATCAAAAGAAAAAAATCCCTTATGGATTGGCAAACGTATCAATTTTTTCTCTATCTCTCTCTTCACCCAGTTTGCAGCACTTCATTTTGCTTGATCAAGCATGAATTATTGTTATCATAATTCCTTTGGGAGGAAGGCGGGTTTCAAACAACCCCACTTGTTTTGTTACTTGCAAAATGACATACAACGAACTGATATAAACCCTCTAGCCCATCACATGGACTAATCAAATACTGATAAGCACAAGCCCTATCAAACAAAGCACAAAGCATCCTTAAGTCAGGGACTGCACTTGCACGTATTTGCCTGGTGTGGCTTGAAGAGTATTTTGTTTACAAAAAAAAAAAAAGCATCACCTGAGTATGACCACTCAAAGATCTAAGTAAATTACGATCCTTTTGACCCGCCTCTTAAATACAACTACTCTAGGAACACAAAGCAAGGCATGCAGAGCATGCACAACACCAAGAGTCGGACAGCCTCACAATCTCCGCAGCTCATGCTGTTTGATGATGGATTTATGAGATGGGCTTAAGGCCCATCCGCTCAAGTTGGGCCCAAAAGGGCCCGACCTATGGGAATAGGGCCCGTGGATGGGGAACGTATAAAAGGGATGAGAGAGAGAGAGGACACACCTGTTGAAACAGAAGTTACGTACGTTCTCCCCTCTCCCGCGTGCGCTCTCTCTCTCCGAAAAGGACAGTAAGGCAAACGGCACTGTCTTCCCTTCGATTAACATTATCGGATCAGAATTTCTTCTTCTTCTTCAGCATTGGTGTTTAATCTATGGCTAACAAGGTACGCTCGAATCCGTGGTGTGCTTTACGATGGATGATATGTGAATTTCCTGGGCTTCGCTTCCGCATTTGATTTAGGGGTTCGATTTAGTGTCGAATCCGATTTTCGGGGATCCGTTATTCCCAACATTGGTATCAGAACCCGCTTTCATCTTTTCCCGATCTTTTTCGTGCTTTCTAGTTGATTTTTCGCGAAAAACTTTCGATCGTACGGATCTGGGCGAGAAATCCCAACACCCGAGCGTTGTTCGGCCATTTTTCTGAGTTTTCGTAAGTCCAAATAAAATTCTGAAGGCACTGGGTGAAAGGCGACGTCGAGACGAGTCCGGGGATAGGTCGAACGCCGCCGGGCAACGCCGCACGCGCCCACACGCGCTGCCGGAAGGCGTTGCGCGTGGGCGTGACGCGCCCGGGAGCGTTGGCTCGCCCAGCACGTGCGGCACACGCCCTGGTCGGTGAACCGGCGCGTGCACGCCGCCGGTAGGCGAATCGGCACGCGCCGGTCCGCGGACCGACGCGTGCTAACGTCACACGATGACGTCATCGTGACGTCATCCAACGGTCGGTAACCGCTCGGATAACGTCACCAATGACGTCATCGCCGACAACGTTCTGCCGGGCGGTCACCGGCCGGCGACCCGACCCGACCGGCGACCCAACCCGACTCGCGGACGCAGGCACGGGCCCGGCATGTGCCAGATGACGTCTGCGTGATGTCATTCCCAACACACGCGAGGCACGTGCGGTCGGTCCGCGCGAGCGGTCCGACCGGCCCGATCGGCTCGTCCGATCCGACCGGTTCGACGGTTGCGACCGGTCCGACCGATCTGACCGGTCCGCGTCCGACGACCGGCGACCCGTTGACCGTTGACGACCGTTGACTGTTGACGACCGTTGACTGTTGACCCAAAACAAAAAAACAAAAAAAACAAAAAAAACAAAAAAAAACAGAAAAAAAAAAAAAAGGAATTTGTTTCTTTTTCATATATGCCTATGTGGTTTATATGTAACCCATTTTTTTTTATTATGCATGTGTTGCATGAATTATGGAAAATTGTGTATTTTCCTTATATAAAATTGTGGATTATAAGTGATCCATTTTTAGTTCTGCATTTGTTGCAAGAATTATGATACGTCATGCACGGATACCTGCAATCTCGAGAACGGATGAGAGAAATGCAAGGCTTAAAAGGCTGATGACAGAGTTAGCTGATTATCGGTGGCATGACAGTGATTTAGTATCACATGTGGTCAAGGTCAATCGAGATGATACAGAAATCATCTGGAATGGTTATCTTATGCCGGATTTTGAGAATGTGCCGGCTTTGATGAACACTCTTCCACCTGAATGGCAAGCAGTGTTAGATCGGTTATGGGAGGTCAACGTGGTCTCGGGTTATAGGAGGCTAGTGGAAGCTTTTGTAAGAGAAAACTATAGGATTGAGTTAAAACTAAAACTCCAACCCTTAGTTTAAGCGCCACAGGGCACATAGTAAATGCGCCTTGGTGGCGACATGAAAGCTCTCCAAAAATTTTTTCCCTGGTTGAAAATTGTGCTTTCAATTTTCTAAAATATTTTGACTGATATATTATTTTTTTTTTGAGATGTTTTTATGATGAATCTCTTTCTATGCTTTCTCTGTATATATTGCTTAGTGTAATATGTTAGTTGTATTATGTTGAAGTATAATTGATTTATTGTATGTCAATTAGTATTTGCTTTCTATTACTGCTGATTGTTGTGGGTAGTAAAAGAAGTTTTTATAACTTCATAGAATATATTTGCATAAGACAATTATATTAATAATAATTTTGAGTTAGGACTTTGGAGGATGATTGGAAACATAGTGACCTTTTGATTCTGAAGTCTTACTTGAAATTATTCATTAATATGATGGGTCTGTGCAAATAAGGATGCATAAATGATAGGCATTAATTATTCGTGCATGTATGTCTGATGTGTTTAGATCGATGTTTTTCAGCAACTAAGAATGTGATTGTTGATATGAACGGCAACAAATATGAAATATTGAATATGAAGATTCAATATGTGCTGGAAAAGCAAGAAGCACTAGAAGCTCTTGACCATATTATGGAAGATCTTGAGGGTGCCGTGCGTCACCTTGAGCTGGCTGAGGACCGCCTAACAACATTTGAGCTAAAAATAGATATTTTCTATGTTGGTTCTAGCTCAGAAAGGCTTTGAGCTCTAAGCGCAAGCGTATTAATTCGTTCAATATGTGGGAATGCAAAGGATCAAGTCCTTTATTGCAAGAAATCAAGAGTTAACCAACACAAGAGAGGAAAATGTCCTCAAATAAAGAAAATGTCAAGGGTAAGGTATTACAAATGTGACAAAAGAGGTCACTATGCTCGCCATTGTCGTGAGCCAAAGAAAGTATACAACCCATGTACATTTGAGAACTTTGCTTATGTGTTAAGTTCTGAATTATTGCCTGAATCCAATCCTTTGTGGACTGTAGATTCAGATACGACAGACTATGTAGCGAAGGATAGAGAATTCTTCGTGGAATTTTGACGAGTACCAACTAGAACTAAGTGGATCTATGTAGGAGATAACTCCAGAGATGAAGTTAAAAGAGATTGGCACCTGCCAATTGAACATGCATGGTGGACGCAACTTGTTCCTACATCATGATCTATATGCTCCGGAGATTCGTCGAAATTTAAAGTGTCTGTTTTGGTGTTGGTTAAGCTTGGTTTTAGTGTGAACTTCCATAATAGAGGTGTAGATTTGTATTTGGATACGAACTACTATGATTGTGGTCACTTTCTGGATGGTTTTATTGTAATGTTGACTGTTGTGATGTCAATATGTTATTCCCTTATTTCACGTCTTCTATTTTATATGATAATGATGTGAATATGGTGGCATGCTAGACTTGGTCATATGGGCCAACAACATATGCAAAGACTAGCCAAAGAGGGCTTGTTGGGCAATATTGAAAAAGTCGATTTGCCCATATGTAAGCATTGCCTAGAAGGGAAAACGACAAGAAAACCATTTGGAAAAGAAAAAAGAGCTGAATTTCCTCTGCATTTAATCCATTCTGACGTCTGTGGTTCAATGAATGTGAGAGGAAGGCATGGGGCCGTTTATTTCATCACTTTTATAGATGTTAATACTCGATTCAGATATGTCTATTTGATTTCTTATAAATTTGAAGCATAAGTTGTTTCAAAAGGTTTATGAACCTTGCAGAAAATCAATTAGACAAGAAAATAAAAGTATTGAGATCCGATCGAGGTCGAGAATATTTATCTGATAAGTTCCTTACGATTTTTCGAACAAAATATCAATCTGTGTTTGAGTTCGGATTTTTATTTGGGTTCAATTGAGGAGTAAAGTAAGTCTACTTTTTTTTATTTATTTATGGTTCTAAGACCAGTAGCTCCGGCGGTCGACTCGCTTCTTTCAAATTGTTTCTCATTATTAAGAAAAGGTAACAAAGATAAAATACGAGCTTGTTTTATAGCAATAGTAATTAATCGTTGTTGTTTTAAGGTTAATCTATTTACCCGTCTAGATAATATTTTTCCTTGTTCACTAATAAATCGACTAATTAAACTCATGTTTCTATAATCAATTCGATCCCCGATTGGATCGGGGGCAAACGCCTACGAAAAGATCGCTTGGATTTAAGAAAGAGTCGCTTGGATTTTTCCATGGTTTGTTTATTCCTTATCCTCAAAATCCTATTTCAATTTGATCCAAAAAGATTTCAAATTCAAAAGAAAATTATGTGATGAAAAAGGAATAGAAAGACAGTTGTTTATTCCATATACTCCTCAACAAAATGGTGTTGCAGAGAGAAGAAATAGAACCCTACTGAAAATGGTTAGGTCCATGATGGTGCATGCTAACTTACCTATTACTTTTTGGAGTAATGCGTTGTTAACTGCTGCCTATGTACTTAACCGAGTGCCTTCCAAATCAGTTAATTCCACTCCATATGAGTTATGGATAGGTAAAAAACCGAACTTAAGTTTTCTTAAGCCATGTGGTTGTGCTGCCTATACTCATGAGTCCTCTCACAAGTTTAGAAAATTGGGTCCCAGAGGAAAGAAGAGTATTTTCATAAGGTACTCAGAACACTCAAAATGGTATGTGTTCATAGGTGAGCGGGAAAGTGGGAGTATAACTGAATTTGAATCACGAGATGTCACATCCTTAGTGGATGAATTTCCTAAGAGGGGCGAAATAGGGGAGATTACTTCCTATTTGAAATCTTGGATTAAGATAATGATATTAGTGGAGTTCATCCAAGTGGGAGTAATATGAGAAGTGATGAATTGAATTCAACTCATTCTCAATTACACCCACATAATGAGACGACATCATCATTATCTAATCCTGGTGGGAGCATTATGGGGAATGATGTGCTAAGTGTAAAATCTCCCATATGGTGAACAAAGTCGCCAGAGTTTTCCCCATCGACGTTTTGACATTGAAGGGGAAACTTTTATGATTGCTTCACAAGATGAGGATGAGCCAAGAAATATTAATGAGCCTCTGAATTGCCCTAATAAGGAAAAATGGATTCATGCAATGAAAGAGGAAATTGAGTCAATGAAATCAAACCAAGTCTAGGAACTGGTTGATCTTCAAAAAGGACACAAAGCTATTTGGGAATAAGTGGGTTCTCAAAATAAAGCGAAAGGCTGATGGCTCGATAGAAAGGCATAAGGCTCGCCTTGTGGCGAATGGGTATAATCAACATGAAGGAATTGATTATGAAGGATTATTTTCTCCTGTAGTGAGATTTACCTTGATTCGCAATATTCTGGCAATAGTGGCTAGTATAGATCTTGGGTTACATCAGACGGATGTAAAGATTGCTTTCCTCAATAGAGAATTAGAGGAATAAATATATATGGAACAACATACTGGTTTCATAGTGAAATGCCAAGAATAAAATGTATGTTGACTTTGGAGGTCAATATATGGCCTTTAGCAGTCATCGAGACAATGATATATACGTTTTTCATAATGCCATAATGGCATATGTCTTTACAATGATAGATGATAATCATTGTGTATATATCAAAGGATCCAATGATCAATTTGTGATCATATCATTATATGTTGATGATATACTGATTGCTGGAAGTAATATGGAGTTTGTTCATACTGTCAAGAGTTGGTTGTCTTCTAACTATGAGATGAAAGATATGAGTGATGTTGCATACATTCTTGGAGTTAAGATTTCAAGATTGCAAACCCATAGACACTCCTATTGCAAAGGGTGAAGGATTGAGCTATAGACTGTGTCCAAGGACTCCACAAGATAAGGAACAGATGAAACATGTTCCTTATGCTAGTGCTGTTGGAAGCTTGATGTATGCTATGATGTGTACAAGACCTGGCATATATTTTGTAGTTGGAATGGTGAGTAGATACCAATCCAATCCAGGTCAAGCACGTTGGAAAGCCGTTAAGAGAATACTGAGGTATCTAAAGGGGACTGCTGATTATACGCTGAGTCATTAAGAAAATGATCTGCGACTCTGAGGTTATACTGATGATGATTGAGGAGGAGATTTAGATGAAAGAAAATCTATCTCTGAGTTTGTTTTCTTACCGAAAAATGGCACCATATGTTGGAGCAGTAAGAAACAACAGTGTATAGCCTTGTCCACGATGGAACCGAGTCCGTGGCATTATCAGCAGCGAAGTATATGAGAATGTTTGGCTTAAGAGATTATTGGATCATTTAGGTGTTATTGGAAGTGCTGCAGATTCGTTATTGGTTAACGATGATAGCCACGCAGCAAAAGGGTACACCAAAGATCCAAAATATCAAGGCAAGACCAAACAAATAGATACCAAGTATAATTTTGTTAAAAATATGGTTGCACGAAAGGATGTGAACTTACAGTACATATTTACGCATAGAATGGTAGCAGATCCTATGACAAAGCCAATACCTAGAGATGTGTTTTGTGGCTATGTGAAATCTCTAGGATTGCGTAGAGGCTGATGTACTGAATATTGAAATTTCCCTGAAGCATTCACATATGATGAATTTGTGTTTTTCATCATTAATGCCTATGAATCTATGTGTGATCTTTGTGCATCTTAATGCTTAGTGCATTACTTTAAGTTGAGAAAGTATGTTGGAAAGATATAAGATTAGCCCACTCACACGGGTAATCGCCTCTATTTACTGTGTGATAAATAGAGATGAGACTGTTTTTAAGCTTATTATCTAGGTGATAATCGAGCTCAAGCTTAAAACACGTATGTCGCCTTAAGCGTGTGTTAAGATGAGGACATAATACTTGCTATGTTTGAAAGTAAAATACCCCACATATTTTACTTTATCTCGTTTATGATGCCGGATGTGAGTTCGATGAATTTTGTCAATGAGTAGATACGTGAACTCAAGTTAGACATTGGGTATGTCTGAACTATCATCTGTACGGTATTGAAGGTGTAGACATACGCTCCATGGGAAATGAGTTAATATCGTAATACGTATTTCATACTACATATGCATGAGACGACCAATAAGAGTGGCAAAAGTTTGATCTCAACTTTTATGTCGTGTGAGACTCTTGAGGAAAAAGAGTTCCTCAATTTTTTAGTCCCCTCAGGACTCTTACTTATTCTCAAGATTTCTATTTAGTGTTTGCTATCTTAGGATGTTGCCAATGGTCATGAGTTTGATTCGATCTAATGGGACATTTCTAGAAAAGCAAGCTGAACTGAAATTGAGAGTTTGAAGGAAAGAGGAAGATCGATTTTGGAGAATCACATTGAAGTTTTGTATTCACCGGTTAACCAATTATGACTGTCTCTGTGATAATCATAAGTGTGAATACAATATATATATATATATATATATATATATATATATATATATATATCATTGTTTAAAGGAGATCAAGAGAGATATAAATGTGATCGATCGATGTAGGGTACTACATACTAAATCTACTCAAGAAGTGATGCTCATTCTGAGCTGCTATATATTCCTAACAGATGTATGGCAACGAGCTCTCAAAGTATGCTGGTCGCACGGATTATTCACCGGTATGAATGTTGAAGAGAGGAAAAGAGGATTCTGTTCAGCCCACCATGTTAAGTGAGAGTCTATGATGGATTATTCTCTGATGGGACTAGGTAGGGCCTATCTGCCCATGTTGATTTTGGACCACCATGTGCGAGTGGGAGATGATGGATTTATGAGATGGGCTTAAGGCCCATCCGCTCAAGTTGGGCCCAAAAGGGCCCGGCCCATGGGAATAGGGCCCGTGGATGGGGGAACGTATAAAAGGGATGAGAGAGAGAGAGGACGCACCTGTTGGAAGGACATTACATACGTTTCTTTTTCCCGCGCTCCTTCTCTCTCTCCAAGAACAAAAAGAAAAACAGTAAGCGTTTTTCTTCCCTTGAAGGCGCCATCAGATCGAACAGGGCCAGATTCTCTTCCTCTTCGGCATTGGTGTCTAATCTGTGGCTAACAAGGTACGCTCGAATCCATGGTGTGCTTTACGATCGGTGATACGTGTTTTCCCGGGCTTCGTCTTCCGCATTGATTTAGGGGTTCGATTCAGTGTCAAATCCGGTTTTCGGGGATCCGTTATTCCCAACAGATTAGTACACACATTTCAGGATGTGCAAGGGGATCAAGACACTGGCTCTACACCTGCACCCGGCCCGAGGATTTAGTTTACACCTTTTTACAAACGCAAAGACTAGTGGTACTGGTTATGCTTGAATAACCTGCTGTATACTCCTCTACATTTACTTTTCAATTATGTAACAACCGAGTAAGGTTACAGCGTAATAGATATAAAAAGTGTAGAACTTTTCACGGTGCAGAAGACATGGAAGCTACCAAATGCTATCATTTTCTTAATTCTAATACTTCTCGAAAAGCAATTACAACAGCAGCTGAACACTGTAGCATGATGCTCTCCACTCTTATATGGGAGTTCAAAAAAAATATTTCATCTCTCACTTCCATTTCCTCTTCTATGTACAACAATCGCAATACAGCAGGCTCAACTACAATCAATTCATACGCCATCAAAATCCTACAACCCCTCAAAGTCTCACAAAATCCCATACTAAATGACCAACCACACAAGTGACAAATGCTCACGATGAACCCATCATCGAAAAAACCCAAAACCCTCTTGAAGACAAGGAAATGTCGAAAGAGAAGACAATGCGATTCTATTCAATCACCTTCAACCGATTCGAGTAAGGCGTGAATCTCTCCCTCTCTCTCTCCCTCCCCCAAAGATAATTTTATTTACCCCCCTAAAAAGAGAAGGAAGCGAGCAAAATTTTATTCACCTCCCTTCCCTAGTTTCATGTTTGTTTCTTCAATGACTTTGCTCTTTTTTGAGATGGAGCAAAGTAGCTTCAATCCTTGTCGCTTGACCATCTACTTGCAATAGAATCACCCAAAACACCTTATCATAACCAGTCAATTTGTGTCGTTCTAAGATTTAACCCACCAGGCAAGAAGCTACGCAAACTTGATCACTTATTCTTCAGCATTTCTCGTTGCTCAGACACTACTATAAATTAACTATCCGGACTTCGGTTAGCTGATGCAACATGAACATAGTTAACAATTTCATGTGACCATTGCTCTATAGTAAATAGTAAATGCCCTAAAATGAAATGTCGTCATGCGCTGCAATGAACTTCCTCACACCATGATGATGAGAGAGAACTCAAGGGGGGCCGGATTGGGCCAAATCCAACCTCGGCCCAACTTGCCTTTCCCCTTTTTCTTCTCTTGCACACTCTGGCCTGGCCCAACTTCCGTTCCCTATGCTGCCTGGCCAGCTTCTTCCTCCTCCTTCCATCTTCGAGCACAAGACCGGGGGAAGAAAAAAAAAAAGAAAAAGTGGCAACAACCGTACAAGGGGGAGAGACAGGAGAGAGAGGGAGCGGAGAGGCGGGGGAACCCCAAAACAGCGAGAGACAAGAGAGAGCGAGAGAGAGAGAGAGAGAGAGAGAGAGAGAAATTTTGGGGGCGAGGGGGGGAGGAGGACTGCAACCGAGGACAGAGGAGGCCTCGCCGCCTCAACCTAATGCCGTCTAAGCTATCGCCGCCTCCGTCCCAGCCAAACCACTGCCGTCACCGCCCACTCTGCTGCGCCGAAGCGCTAACCCCTAAGCCACTACCACCTGCAATCCTATCCGTGTTGCCACTGCTGCCCAAGAGCCACAAAGCTTCTGCAACTCGTGCTGTCACTCGCCCGTCCAAACCTCCACCTGCAGCCACGACAACCGCCACGCTAGCAGCTGAGCCTGCTGTCCTCCACGACGACTGCCCATGTTTCCACTCCACTGGTCTCCATCCACCGCCTCACCTAAAAGCTTCCACCATCGCAGCACCAGTCTAGCCCCATCACAGCATCGACCGGTTGTGTAGCATCCCAAAATTCAAGTCATCCTCTAGAGAAATTAAAGCCTATAATTAGGTAATGAAAATTACCTATGGTCTATGTGTTAGCCATTAGTTTTCTTAAGGCTAGGTGTTATTGTGCTTGTGTTTATGAATTTTGAATTTAGGACTATAAGATAAATTAATAATCTATGCTTGGCCGTGCACTTTATAAATTAAATTTCAATAAATGAAATGTCATAAGACTTTGGCCATGTGGAAAATTTAAAGTTTAAAATATTTATAAAAGAAATTCAAAAAAAAAAGGAAAAGGTCAATTTTTAGGTTGGGCCTTAGGCCCATTGGCCTAAGCTTTTAATGGGCCAAGTTGGCCGGCCCAATAGAGGCCCACGAGGAGTGGTCAACCAGCCCAACTCCAAGGCCCATGATGCATGCAATAGGACAAGTGGCATGGAGGAGGTGAAGCATGGTGGACACTTGTCTTCCTCCACAATTACACTTGTCCCTCATGCAAACCTAGAGTGCATGCAAATATATACAACCAAAAAGAGAGAGAGAGAGAGAGAGAGAGAGAGAGAGTGGCTTGTTCGGCCAAGAGAGTGAGCCAAGAGAGTGGGAGGCTGAGAGAGGAGGAGCTCACCCGTTCGCCGCCGTGTGCCGTCCGCTCGTGCTGTTCGTGAGGTCTAGAGGCGAGTTGGGAATCCACTTTCTACTCTTGCACCAATGTTTTCGCATGAACTGTTTGGAGTCAGAAACTTGCTTGAGCTTGCATGTGTGTTTAGAGTCCGATTTTGCCTTTTATTTCTTCATGAAAGTTGTAGCTAACATCTTAAACTACAACATACTAAAATTTTATGGAAAATTATGGAGATTTTCAGGGTCAAAATCTAATCTTACGGAGGTGTCAGATCTGGAATGTTTTCGCATGAATCCGCTCGAGTCAGAATGTTGTGAGAGCTTGCATGCATATTTATAGTTCTATTTTGGCTTCGATCTCTTGATGAAAGTTGTATCTAACATCTTTAAATACAACATAATAAAATTTCGTGAAAAATGATGGAGATATAAGGGGTCAAAGTCCTATTCTATGGAGACCCCAGATCTGTGAAGTTTTCACTGACCTCTTGTTGGATTCTTGGTTGCATGTTGGTTTGTGATGAAAATCTGACTTCTATTTCTTCATGAAATTTGTAGGTAACATCTTAAAATACAACATACTCAAATTTGAAGAGAAATAAACCAGTATAGCCTAGTAAATCGGCTAGATCTTGGAGACGATGGTTCTGGTGATGTGTTCCGAGACACCCGAGACTTCATGGACTTAAATGGTGACCATACTTGGGTTATTTGACCTAGATCTCTTCATGAAACTTGTAGAGGACACCTTTATAAATAACATACTCAAATTTCAGAGGAAACGAAAGAGAATAGATGGGTGAAACCTTAATATTTCGGAGATGTGTATTCTGGACGATGCGGTAATGGTTCCAGAAGCTTCGTGAGGTCGTGTAAAATAATATAAAAAGAATCTGGCTTTGAGTTCTGCATGAAAGTTGTACGAAAATGTCTTGGCTATCACCCTGTAAAATTTCGTAATTTTTGGAGGCCGTATGAGTATTTTAATCGAATTTATTTGGAAACTGTGCATTCTGGTCATTATCCGAATATCATGTGCTATTTTGTGGAAATTGTGAAATTGTGTGAAATTCAATTTGGCCATGAATTTTATATGAAATTGTCATTCCATTGGTTGTTTAATGATTGTTGGAATATTATGATTTTGGGAAAATCATAGATATTAAATTTAATATTTATTTATGAAAATAAATAAATATAATAATAAAAATAATAAAAATGGATTATTTTATTGGCCATGAATTCCATTGAATTTATTATGCATTGTTATATGACATTGGTGTATGTATGATCATGAATTGTGATGCATGTGTGAATCATATGCCATGTAATAATGAGATTAAAATAGATTATGAATGTGGAAAATGGACATGTGAGTAAGAGGTTGTGGTGGAGGATGATGCCCGGAATGTATAGAGATACATTGCCTAGATTCCCCGGGAGTGTCGGGATGCCCGGTGGTATACGGTACGTAATTCCAGGGGAGGCCTGGTGGTATGTCGGTACATAATTCCGGAAGCCCTATCGGAGGTCTTTGCCCGAAGGGAATGCCTCGCGATGCCAGGATTGGGGTGCGAGATGCCTGGCTAGAAGGGTAAAGGCCGAAAGCCCTGTCGAAGGTTTCTGCCTGAAGGGAATGCCTCGTGATGCTAGTTGGGATGCGAGATACCCGGAATGTGGGGGGCCGGATGCCCGGTGGCCATGGGATGGCTGAATGCCAGAAGCCTTGGAGGTCTTTGGCCGAGGGGATGATGAGATTGATGATTTGAGAAATGGGTGATGTGGTGATCAAATTTAAAGATAAAGATGAAAATTAACTCATGGCATGATATGCATGATGATATGCATGATGATGGTGATGATATGTGATGTGATATGATGATCACCTATGGCATGATATGCATGATGATATGCATGATGACGATGATGATGTCATGATAAGGACGACATGTATGATATAATGATACCATGATGATAAGGCATGATGATGCATGATATTATGCGCATGGCTGCAAGGTAAGTTATGCCTACAATGCATGTATGATATGCATGATGCATTGAGTTGTTATTGGATTCCTTTACCTGCTGAGTGGTTGTACTCACCCCTTTTGGGGACTAACATTTCAGATTAGTAGATGGATTAAGCGGTTGGATATGACCGCGAGGAGAAGGATAGCAAAGAAGGGAACCTTTGGACGCCGACACTGATCGATGGACCTTAAGTATACGATTGGGAGACGAGATGTCGGTCATCTTTTGAAGTATAGTCTAGTATAGAAAACTATGGCATTTTGATGTACCGATGAATGATGTCCATCTGCTCTATGTAAATAAACGTGTTCGGTTTTAACTTTTATAAGATGTTTAGTTGGTGTGCATCGTTTTATGAATGTAGGGAAGGGAGTTATAGGTTATGCTTTCGTTATATGAATTGCGCAAGGGACCGATTTAAAAGATGTAAACCCCTATGGTTGTATGGACCCGCTGCAATTGAAATGGTATCAGAGTGACATGTTTAGGAAAAAGAATGAATGGTAAGCGAACTGTGGCGACCCTAATCGGATCGGGGGCCGTTGAGGGGTGCCACACGTTGCCACCGCCACCTGCTACGTTGCCACCGCCACCCGCTGCGTCGTCACAGCCACCCATCACGCCGCCGCTGCCGTCAACACGGAACCACCACTCGGTGTCTTGGCCATCCTCCTTCGACGCCGCAAAATAGTAGGAGAGAGAGGAGGCATGAATCGAGTCTTTGCCGGGTCGGGTGAAAGCCCCATCGGGTAGGATTTTAAGCAATCCAGGCCTGGTATTTCAAGGCCAGATTTAGTCTGTTTTAGTACATTGGGCTTGTGGGCTTGGGCTAGTTTAGTGTGGGATTTGTTTTAAAAAAATTAGACCAGACTGGGCTTGCATATCGAGGCCCAGCCCGGCAAGTTTCTTTGTCTTCGATCGCACGGCCAGGTTCGGTCCGAGCTCGGGTCGTCCGGCTCGATCCAGTCCGGGCTTGGGCTGTCTTTTCAATGTACCGGGTCGGATTCAACCCGAGGATCCAACCTGGGTCATTTTTAATATATTATAATATTCTACTATATTATAATAATATTTTCAAAAATATATTTTAAAAAAATTAAATTATTAAAATTTTTGAAAATTAAAAAATGTTGGATTTGGTTAGGAATTGTCATGTCTTGCCTTTTTACCGTAATTGGGCCTTTATTTTCTTGCACCTTGATTATATTGCATGTTTAATTCGCATATTTGATTATGTTTGTAGATGTTTATTTGTATGTGCTCAATTTTACTGCAATTAAGATCTTAGTAGCTATAATTGTTATTATAATGATTGCGCATTTGCGAGAATGTTAGTGGATAGGTATAAAATCAATCTAAACTACTTGACAAAAATCTTTTTTTTCTAAAATGAACAAGATTATGTACTGAAGGGGCACTAATTGGTCAATTAGTGTAATTAAGTCCCCAATCCTAAATTCTCTGGTTACATAGGAAGTGTAACATATTCTCATGCCTCGCTTGGTTTTTAGCCGACCCCAATAGGCTAGTGACGACTCATTTTTGCGTAATTTTTAAGAATACCCAATGTCACGCAATATATGGGCTTGGAAGATCCCGCGCCTAATCATGAACCTTAGGTCTGTCATTTAAGCAATATTCCTAAACATATTCCCTCCCCTCAAGGGTAAGTTGCGACAGTATATGACAGTATTTGTCCTCCTAACCCACAAGCTATACAGGGTATATTAGTCAGCTTTTCAACTGAAGTTTGATTACCCATTTAAAGTTTTACTTTGCGTCCATCGTCATGCTATGCATGCGAAGTCAGAAAACCACTTAGGTTTAGCTGCTCAGGTCATAAAATGCAAATCAAATATAGAGAAATCAAACCATTATGTGCAGAAATTTCCACAATCACATATATTAATGGCCCTGCATTTCGAAAAAAAGAATGTCCACATGTGAACATGCACTAAGAATAAAAAAAACACAAGTTTCTTGAAATATTAAATCACATGTTTCCTCATTCTTATGTATTCATTGGCTTCATTAATGTTTTCCCCAATTGCTGCCATCAAAGCCTTTTCCTTCTCTCTCGATTCTTTTAACTAGTGTTGATAACTTTTCCTTTTCCTCTTCAAATTTAATGAAAGCATCTATGGAAAGATAAGTACATTACCGAAGTAACCAAATGAGTCATGACACTGACTAAGAACTTTATAATAGGAAAAACTTACCCAACTAACGTACCTCTAGATTTGTCTAGGTAATTGTTAATCTCCTCGTAGATTTTTCCAAGCTTCTTATTCTCATCTTTCAAACTATTTTTATACTACATATCACATCAAATCAAGTTAAATTGGACAAAATCACATTGTCGATATCAATAATACTATAGGTTCCTCACTTACTTCTTCAGATCTTTCTTTCAGTGTATCTACCAAATTTTTTCTAGAGAAAGAAAAAATTCATTAGATAAAATCATTGTACTCAAGCATAGGTTAACATTATTGCACGTGCAACTTATTAATTTACCCATTTGCCTCAGATCTGACCGTAGTTGATCTATGCTCAAGTTCATTTCAGTCATCTCCCTGTAAAACAAGAATACAATATAAAAAAGAATAAAGTTTAATATATATAAAAGAAAAAGAAGTTGAATTACCTCTGTAGTTAGTCATCGATTATTATAATGTACTGCACACTGTTATCTCTTTGGGACTATGCTTGACCACACGATTCGTGAGATAAAAAATGAAAATAAAAAATTATTTCCCTTCATGAACAATTTTTTTTCTTTTGCTCGCTTTACAGCTTTGGACATTGTGCACACCGAAAGAGAAGACGACGCGATTCTATTCAATTACTTTCAAACGATTCAAGTAAAAAAAAACGTGCACAATATCCAAAGCCGATTGAAATTCACGTCGGACACTCGTTGAGTGGCTGATCGTCAATAGGGCCTTGATTAATTTGTCGTTATGTATACTTATGAGAAGAGAAAATTCCGGGGAAAGTGATAGCTGAAGGCCGAAAAGCTACGTAAGAGATAGAGAGAGAGGGAGAGATGGAAAATGGAGGGGCGGGCGTGCGGCAGTCGTATGACATTTTGTCTAAAATGAAGTTGTGATGTGATTTAATCCCAGAAAAAAAAAAAGTTGTGATGTGATTGGTGTGGGGTGCTGACTAGTCGGAGACGGTATCTTTTGTCTTTGTTTTTGACGCGCCACGTGGCATGGTTTCTTTTCGGTAAAGAAATCTCACTCGGAATCAGGAGACTGCCATAATTATATCATAGATCAGATACAGGGTGAATCTCAACCACGTAAACAGGTTCAAATGCGTAAATCATCGGGTTGCACGAGAAATTGAACCATTGTCGTACGAACGAAATTTTGGCACAATTTCTTCTTCGATATCGAATTATATAAATTTTGATCTTCCATTCATTTTCTTATACATGCCATGTGTACGCGTGGGTGTCATTTATCAATTATCAGCCATATATTGAAAGTGGGCGGGCCATCTCTTCCTTTGCACCTCTACTTTCGCAATGAAGGTTGTTAACACTTCAATAAAGGGGCCCGCTTTTTACTCTGATAAGTAAAACAAGGCCCGCCCCCAAAGAATTTTGGTTTTTCAACATATATTTAGTAGAACAAGAATTTAGCTTTTTGACGAAGTGTAAAAATATAAGAATGATTTTCCTATATTTCGATTATATTGTTGTTAAAAAAAAAAAACACACCCACACACAATGTAATAAAAACAATCGAGTTATATAACTAGAAACTCCTATGATCGCGTTTCATCATCGAAATAAAATTTCTAATAAGGTAAGATTGCATTGAATAACATATCGAATTGAAAAATTGTGCTAGCTTATTTCTTGGATTAGCAGAAGAAAGAAGTCTCATTCTTTTTTCAATAAAGCCTGTAATTTGCTATAAGGTCTTTGCTAATACTGCAGAGGATCAGACTTCTTGCCTGATAGTTTCCTGATCTATATCCAGGGAAGTATGCAAACGCAAGAGCTACATCAGCAGTAGCTGGAGCAGTTACAGTAAAAGTTTCTTGCGCTTGGCTTCAATATCAAAGGGTCTACTGAGTACCGCTATGTCAAAACCGGCATTAACTGTTTGTTGATACTACTATCAAGTTTTTTAAATGCGCGAAACTTTTTTATCATTTCTATGGAGTTTGCCAGATGACGACGTCTAGATAATTACTGAAGCCTATTCTAAATGCACTAACAATTTTTGGCTTAGGACGTTTTGATATGTGTTCATGTTGCTTCGCTTATAAAATCTTCATGTTTCTGCCGCACATTATCTTCATGGGCTAGTTCTAATATTGAAGAAGTTGCTTCCACTGGAGTTGGTAACCTTTTTTTTTATTTTTTTTATAACCAAGGAATCCACCTGAGCCCCCTTACGGGATCACAAGGCCCTACAACGCATGGAACGCCTAGTACCAACGACTATACCTTGGGGGTGACTAGCACAATAGCACAGGACCCCATCATCATGGCCCTCCACTTACAACGCTTCAGCAACTGTGAGTTTCGAACCCTCGACCTTGACGATGAGGGAGAAACTCTCAACCAGCGCAGCTACCCACAGTTGGGTTGATAACCCTATTTTTTTCCTTCCTATTTTATGTAAGGTGAATATGCACTCCTCCAAGTCCTAATAGATCCAGGTTGATCTGGCTCTTTAAAGATTTGAGTAGACTAAAAGCTAACCAGTGATCTTCGTGTTCAGGAAATGAGGTTAACAGAGACAGTGATATAGTAGCTCATCTTATGAGGAGGATTGAAGAAAGAGCTCGTAAAAACAGCCATTTCGCTCACTGTTGACACCCCAAGGCTTGGTCTTAGAGAAGCTGACGTGAAGAACATGCGCATCCATAAACTGGCCACATTAGAAACCAGTTGCTCGTTGTTTAGTTCGGTGTGTCTTTCGTTAATCCCACGGTGAAGAAAGACTTCAATGGATCTGATGGATTTATGAGATGGGCTTAAGGCCCGTCCGCCCAAGCTGGGCCAGAAAGCCCGGCCCACGGGAATAGGGCCCGTGGATGGGGGTAGGTATAAAAGGGAGGAGAGAGAGAGAGATGGCACCCGTTGGAAATACAATCAACGTACGTTCCTTTTTCCCGCGCTCTCTTTCTCTCAAAACGCTCACGGCGACGCACAACTCCCTTCAAGGCCAAACGGATCGAATCAATCAGAATTTCTTCCTCTTCTTCGGCGTCGGTGTCTAATCTCGTGGCTAACAAGGTACGCTCGAATCCGTGGTGTGCTTTACGATCGGTGATACGTGCAATTCCCGGGCTTCGTCTTCCGCATTTGATTTAGGAGTTCGATTCAGTGTCGAATCCTGTTTTCCGGGGATCCGTTATTCCCAACATTGGTATCAGAGCCCTAGTTCACGTTTTCCCGATCTGGTTTTGATGTTTTTGATTGAATTTTCGCAAAAAACGTTCGGCCGTACGGATTGGGCGTGAAATCTCGACACCCGAGCACTGTACGTCGTTTTTTCTGTGTTTGCGTATGTCGAAATCGAAATCTGAAAGCACTGGGTGAAAGGCGACGTCGAGACGAGTCCGGGGAGTGGTCGACCGCCACCGGGAGACGCCGCACGCGCCCACACGCGCGGCCGGGAGGCGCTGCGCGTGGGCGCGACGCGCCCGGAAGCGCTGGCAATGGCCAGCGCGTGCGCCACACGCGCCGGCGACGAACCGGCACGTGCGCGCCGGCGACCGGCGAAACGGCACGCGCCGGTCCGCGGACCGACGCGTGCGGCGTCACGCAATGCGTCATCGTGACGTCATCCAACGGTCGGTAACCGCTCGGATGACGTCACCGATGACGTCATCGCCGGCGACGAGTGGCCGGGCGGTCACCGGCCGGCGACCCGACCCGACGGCGACCCGACCCGACCCGATTGCCTGGCGCATGCCGCGCACGTGCGGGCGCGCCCGAGTGACGCGCACGCTCACGCGCGCGGCACGTGCGGGCGCACGCGCTCGGCACTTGCGGCGGCGCACGCGCGCGGCACGTGCGGACGCGCACGCGCGCGGCACGTGCGGCCGGGCGCACGCGCTCGGCACTTCCGGCCGGGCGCACGCGCGCGCACGCACGTGCGGGCGCGCACGCGCGGCACGTGCGGCCGTCGCACGCGCGCGGCACGTGCGGCCGTCGCACGTGCGTCTGTCCGCGCAAGCGGCCCGACCGGCTCGACCGGTTCGGCCGGTCCGAGCGGTCCGACGACCCGCGCCCGTTGACCCGTAGACTTGACCGTTGACTGACCGTTGACTTTGACCGTTGACCCGAAAAAAAAAAAAAAAAAAAAAAAAAAAGGAATTTTTTTTTTTTTTTCATGTATGCCTATGTGGTTTATATGTAATCCATTTTTTTTTTATGCATGTGTTGCTTGATTTTTGGAAAATTATGTATTTTCCTTAATATACATTATGGATTATAAGTGATCCATTTTTAGTTCTGCATTTGTTGCAGGAACTATGATGCGTTATGCATGGATACCTGCAATCCCGAGAACAGACGAGGGAAATGCAAGGTTTAAAAGGCTGATGTCAGATTTAGCTGATTATCGGTGACATAACGGTGATTTAGTATCACATGTGGTCAAGGTCAATCAGATGATACAGGAAATCATCTTGAATGGTTATCTTATGCCGGATTTTGAGAAGGTGCCGGCTTTGATGAACACTCTTCCACCTGAATGGCAAGCAGTGTTAGATCGGCTATGGGAGGTCAACGTGGTTCCGGGTTATAGAATGCTAGTGGAAGCTTTTTGTAAGAGAGTACTATATGATTGAGTTGGCCAAAACTTCAACCTTTAGTTTAAGCGTCATAGGGCGCAGAGTAAATGCGCCTTGGTGGCGACATGAAAGCTCTCCAAAAAGTTTTTTCCATGGTTGACAATTGTGCTTTCAGTTTTCTAAGATATTTTGACTGATATATTAATTTTGAGATATTTTTTTTATGATATTTATCTCTTTCCATGTTAATATATTTCTCTGTATATATTGCTTAGTGTAATGTATAGTTGTATTATGTTGAAAGCATGATTATTTTGTTGGATGTAAGATAATATTTGATTTCTGTTACTGCTGATTGCTGTGGGTAACAAGCTGTGGGTAGTTTTAGGAGCTTTTGTAGCTTCATAGAATTAATTTTGCATATGACAATCATATTAATGATAGTTTTAAGTTAGGATTTTTGGAGGATGATTGGAAACATAGTGACCTTTTGATTCTGAAACCTTACTCAAAATTGTTTATTGATATGATGGGTCTGTGCAAAAGTAGATGCATAAGAGATAGGCATTAATTGTTCGTGCATGTATGTCTGATGTGTTCAGATCGATGCTTTCAGCAACTAAGAACGTAATTGCTGATATGAACGGCAACAATTGTGAAATATTGAATATGTGGATTCAATATGTGCTGGAAAAGCAAGAAGCACTTGAAGCTCTTGACCATATTATGGAAGATCTTGAGGATGCTATGCGCCACCTTGAGCTAATAGAGGACTGCCTATCGGCATTTGAGTCGATAATAGATATTTGCAATGCTGGTTCTAGCTCATAAAGGGCTTTGTGCTCTAAGCGCAAACGTATTGATTCGTTCAATATGTGGACATGCAAAGGATCAAGTCCTTATTGCAAGAAATCAAGAGTTAACCAACATAAGAGAGGAAAACGTCCTCAAGTGAAGAAAATGTCAAGAGTAAGGTATTACAAATGTGACAAGAGATGTCACTATGCTCGCGACTGTCGTGAGCCAAAGAAAGTAATACACCTCTTGTACATTTAAGAACTTTGCTTATGTGTCAAGTTCTATATGATTGGTTGAATCTAATCCTTTGTGGACTGTAGATTCAGGAGAGACAGACTATGTAAGGAAGGATAGAGGATCCTTTGTGGAACTTTGGCGAGTACCAACTGGAACTAAGTGGACCTATGTGGAAACATCTCCAGAGCTGAAGTTAAAGAGATTGGCACCTGCCAACTGAATATGCGTGGTGGATGCACCTTGTTTCTACAAGATGTTCCAATGCTCCGGAGATTCGTCAAAATTTAAGTGTCTGTTTTGATGTTGGTTAAGCTTGGTCTTAGTGTGAACTTCCATAATAGAGGTGTAGATTTGTATTTGGATACAAACTACTATGGTTGTGGTCACTTTCTAGATGGTTTTATTGTACTATATGTTGACTGTAGTGATGTCAATATTTGTCATTCCCTTATTTCACGTTTTCTATTTCATATGATAGTGATGTGAATATGGTGGCATGCTAGACTTGGTCATATGGGCCAACAACATATGAATAGACTAGCCAAAGAGGGCTTGTTGGGCAACATTGAAAAAGTCGATTTGCCTAGATGTGAGCATTGCCTAGTAGGGAAAATGACAAGGAAACCATTTGGATAAGATAAAAGAGCTGAATTTCCTTTGCATTTAATCCATTATGATGTCTGTGGTTCAATGGATGTGAGAGGAAGGCATGGGGCTGTTTATTTCATCACTTTTGTAGATGATTCTACTCGATTCGGATATGTCTATTTGATTTTTCATAAATCTGAAGCATAAGTTGTTTCAAAAGGTTTATGAACCTGGTATAGAATCAATTAGATAAGAAAATAAAAGTATTGAGATCCGATCGAGGTCAAGAATATTTATCTGATGAGTTCAGAAAATTATGTGATGAAAAAAAGGAATAGAAAGACAGTTGTCTATTCCATATACTCCTCAACAAAATGGTGTTGTAGAGAGAAGAAACAGAACCCTACTGATAAGGTTAGGTCAATGATGGGGCATGCTAACTTACCTATCACTTTTTGGAGTGATGCGTTGTTAGCTGCAGCCTATATACTTAACCGGATGCCTTCCAAATCAGTTGCTTCCACTCCATATAAGTTATGGACAGGTAGAAAACCGGACTCAAGTTTTCTTATGTCATAAGGTTGTGCTGCCTATACTCATGAGTCCTCTCATAAGTTTGGGAAATTGGGTCCCAAAGGAAATAAGAGTATTTTCATGAGATACTCAGAACACTCGAAAGAGTATGTGTTCATAGGTGAGCAGGAAAGTGGGAGTATAACTGAATTTGAATCACAGGATGTCACATTCTTAGTGGATGAATTTCCTAAGAAGGGCAAAATGGGAGAAGATTTTTCCTATTTGAGACCTTGGATCAGGATAATGATGTTAGTGGAGTTCGTCCAAGTGGGAGTAATATGAGAAGTGATGAATTGAATTCAACTCATTCTCAATTATAACCATATGATGAGATGACATCATCATTATCTAATCCTAGTGGGAGCATAATGGGGAATGATGTGCTAAGTGTGCAATCTCCCATATGGTGAACAAGTCGCCAAAGTATTCCCCGTCGACGTTTTTTGACATTGAAGGGGAAACTTTTGTGGTTGCTCCACGAGATGAGGATGAGCCAAGAAATATTAATGAGGCTCTAGATTGCCCTAATAAGGAAAAATGGATTAATGCAATGAAAGAGGAAATGGAGTCAATGAAGTCAAACCATGTTTAGCAACTGGTTGATCTTCCAAAAGGATGCAAAGCTATTGGGAACAAGTGGGTTCTCAAAATAAAGCAAGAGGCTGATGGCTCGATAGAAAGGCATAAGGCTCGCCTTGTGGCGAAGGGGTATAATCAACAGGAAGGAATTGATTATGAAAGTACATTTTCTCCCTGTAGTGTGATTTACCTTGATTCGCATAGTTCTGGCAATAGTGGTTAGTATGGATCTTGAGTTACATCATATGGATGTAAAGACTGCTTTTCCTCAGTGGTAAATTAGAGGAAGAAATATATATGGAACAATCTGCTGGTTTCATAGTGTAAGGCCAAGAAGAAAAGGTATGTCGACTTTGGGGGTCGATATATGGTCTTAAGCAGTTGTCAAGACAATGGTATATACATTTTCATAATGCCATAATGGCATATGATTTTACAATAATAGATGAGGATTATTGTGTATATATCAAAAGATCCAAGGATCAATTTGTGATCATATTATTATATGTTGATGATATACTAATTGTCGGAAGTAATAAGGAGTTATGTTAATGCTGTAAAGAATTTGTTATCTTCCAACTTTGATATAAAGGATATGGGTGAGGTTGCATACATTCTTGAAGTTAAGATTTCAAGATTGCAAACCCATAAACACTCCTATTACAAAAGGTGAATGATTGAGCTATAGACTGTGTCCAAGGACTCTATAAGAGAAGGAACAAATGAAGTATGTTCCTTATGCTAGTGCTGTTGGAAGCTTGATGTACGCTATGATGTGTACAAGACCTGACATATGTTTTGCAGTTGGAATGGTGAGTAGATACCAATCCAATTCAGGTTAAGCACATTTAAAGCCGTTAAAAGAATACTGAGGTATCTAAAAGGGACTGCTGATTATACGATGAGTTATTAAGGAAATGATCTGCGACTCTAAGGCTATTATGATAATTGATTGGGGATGAGATTTAAATGAAAGAAAATCTACCTCTGGGTTTGTTTTCTTACCGAATAATGGCACCATATGTTGGAGCAGTAAGAAACAAAACTGTATAGCCTTGTCCACGATAGAAGTTAAATTCGTGGGATTATCAGCAGCAGTATAAGAAGGTGTTTGGCTTAAGAGATTTTTTTTGGATCATTTAGGTGTTATTGGAAGTGCTGCAGATTCGTTATTGGTTAACGATGATAGCCAAGCAGCAAAAGTGTACGCCAAATATCCAAAATATCATGGCAAGACCAAACATGTAGATACCAAGTATAACCTTGTCAAGGATATGATTGCACGAAAAGATGTGAACTTAGAGTACATACTACGCATGGAATGGTAGCAGATCCTATGACAAAGCCAATACCTAGAGATGTGTTTTGTGGCCATTTGAAATCTCTAGGGTTGCGTAGAGGGTGATGTACTGAATATAGTAATTTCCCTAAGTGTTCACAATTTGATGAATTTGTGTTTTCATCATTAATGCCTATGAATCTTTGTGTGATCTTTATGCATCTTAATGCTCAGTGCATTACTTTAAGTTAAGAAGTATGTCGGACAGATATAAGATTAGCCCACTCACACGGGTAATCGCCTACATTTCTTGTGTGATAAATAGAGATGAGACTGTTTTTAAGCTTATTATCTAGGTGATAATCGAGAGCTCAAGCTTAAAACACGTATGTCGCCTTAACTGAGTGTTAAGATGAGGACATAATTCTTACGATGTCCGAAAGTAAAATACCCCACATATTTTACTTTATCCGTCTAAGATGCCGGATGTGAGTTCGATGAATTTTGTGAATGAGTAGATACGTGAACTCAAGTTAGACATTGGGTATGTCTGAACTATCATCTGTACGGTATTGAAAGGTGTAGACATACGCTCCATGGGAAAGAAGTTAATACCGTAATACGTATTTCATACTACGTATGCATAAGACGACCAATAAGAGTGGCAAAAAGTTTGATATCAACTTTTATGCGTGTGAGGCTCTTGAGGGAATGAGTTCCTCAATTTTTAGTCCCCTCATGACTCTTACTTATTCTCAAGATTTCTATTTAGTGTTTGCTATCTTAGGATGTTGCCAATGGTCATGTGTTTGATTCGATCTAATGGGGCATTTCTAGAAAAGCAAGCTGAACTTAAATTGAGAGTTTGAAGGAAAGAGGAAGATCGAATCTGGAGAATCGCATTGTAGTTTTGTATTCACCGGTTAACCAATTATGACTGTCTTTGTGATAATTATAATTGTGAATACAATATATATGTCATTGTTTAAAAGAGATCAAGAGAGATATAAATGTGATCGATCGATCTAGGGTACTGCATACTAAATCTACTCGGAGTGTGATGCCCATTATGAGCTGCTATATATTCCTAACAGATGTATAGCAAAGAGCTCTCAAAGTATGCTGGTTGCACGGATTATTCACCAGTATGAATGTTGAAGAGAGGAAAAGAGGATTCTGTTCGGCCCACCATGTTAAGTGAGAGTCTATGATGGATTTTTCTCTAATGGGAATGAGTTGGGCCTGTCCGCCCATGTTGGTTTTGTACCACCATGTGCGAGTGGGAGATGATGGATTTATGAGATGGGCTTAAGGCCCGTCCGCCCAAGCTGGGCCAGAAAGCCCGGCCCACGGGAATAGGGCCCGTGGATGGGGGTAGGTATAAAAGGGAGGAGAGAGAGAGAGATGGCACCGTTGGAAATACAATCAACGTACGTTCCTTTTTCCCGCGCTCTCTTTCTCTCAAAACGCTCACGGCGACGCACAACTCCCTTCAAGGCCAAACGGATCGAATCAATCAGAATTTCTTCCTCTTCTTCGGCGTCGGTGTCTAATCTGTGGCTAACAAGGTACGCTCGAATCCGTGGTGTGCTTTACGATCGGTGATACGTGCAATTCCCGGGCTTTGTCTTCCGCATTTGATTTAGGGGTTCGATTTAGTGTCGAATCCGGTTTTCGGGGATCCGTTATTCCCAACAGGATCATATGGATTTCTGATTGGCTCCTTACAGGTTCACCTTGCAGTCGTTGTCGACATTGAAGAACCTTGAAGGTCTGGAGCACACAAAGATGGACAAAGTGAGTGTTAAGTCTCGTTCGGCTACACTATAATTGGCAAAAGTATCTTTTCACTTATGATTTGCATATCTTTTTGGGTTTATTTCGATGTTAGTTTTGCCCTCCCAGACTAATGATCCCAGTACAGACCAAAGAAAAAAGACCATTGATTCTGAACTTGCTTCATATGTCGCCGGACAAATCAATTGCGATCTGAGACGGGAGGTAAGTTAGCCTTTGAAATTGCGTATAGCCTTTTTCCTTCGAAAGTCGTCCACTACCGTGTTGTGGTATTTAATTGGTCATGACAACCTCATTCAAAAAAACAAATTCAGCTCAAACTCTATTTATGGAGTCAAACAAAACATAGAATAGAAGATACTATCGTCTTCTCCGTCCATTCCAGAATGTTGCCTGAGCTGAGAAATGGATGCTGGTTACTTCTTGATCCATCTTTTGCCAGAAAAGCAAATATCAGTTACATCCATGCAAGGTTGCGATTTTGCTATGTCGAATATCAATGATATGCAATGAGAATTAGTATGAACTGGGTTTCAACTGAAGTTTCTTGCGTTGTATGATTATTGGGCAAAAGCGACTGCGTCTGGGAAACTTTCGAGGAAGCCAGCAGGGTAAAAGCACATAGATCTAGCGACCATACTTAGTGAACTCCATGCATACGGATGGTGATTGATCTCTTCAAGAGTACGAAGGGACAATAGGTAAGGTTAAATATTTTGGTATTCGTAGTTTGGGAACATATATTCTCGTGGAAAGGAAAATCTATTGATACTGTGTCGAAGCTCCACATTTTCATTTTCATCTCTAGCTTGGACCAGTGAAGTACAGACAGAGACGGTGCTACTCGACTGGCATGCAGTAATTTTAAAAGCCAATGATTGCCTGTTTAAGCTCTGAAGAAAAAATATGGTGAATTGGTTCGATTGCTACTTGACTGGCACGCAGTAATTTTAAAAGCTAATGCTTGCCTGTTTAAGCTCTGAAAAAAAAAAAAATATGGTGAATTGGTTCGATTGACGCGTTGCCTTATTTACAGGAATTGAGCAGGAAATGTTCTACATCTTGTGCACTTGATGGGTTTCTGCACTATTAAAAACCTGTTTGGATGAGTAATTTGTGGAGTCGTGCTGTCTTCTGTCTTTTGGTGTTTGCTAATTGGTTTTGGGAAGGTTTTGGATTTAGTTGGTGAAAAAAGGTTCTTCGATTACGAGTTCACCGCGGGCGGTTTGTCTATTGACACGTCTTGTGGGTGATTTAGCATGTGAGTTTAGGAGACTTTGAGGAGCTGAAGGATTTTGATGGCCTATGAATTGGCTGTTGCTGATTATGCTATATTGCGACTGTTGTACAAATTAAAGGAAAAGGAAATATCTTTTTTCTGAACTCCCATTTGGGAGTACATGGCATCAAACTAGAGTATTTAGCTGCTGTTATGATCGCTTTTGGAGAAGTATAGAATCGAGAGAATGATAACGTTTCGCAGCTTCAATCTTTTCTCCGCGGTAAGAAAGAAAAAAGCGGACGCCTTCTTAATCTCTTGCGATGTGCCTTTGCTTGGTTACAGAAATAAAAAGTTAATGTAGATGAGTATAGAGCAGATTATTCAAGCTTTATCAGCACGTCTAGCGTTTGCGTTTGTAAAAGTTACGAAAATAATTCCTCGGGCTTGGGGCTGCGGAAGAGCTGGTGTCTTGTTCCCCTTAGGAATCTCGAAATATGTGTACTGATCGAACAGCTTCGGTTGGGGAGATTACGAGACTGTCCTGTTCTTTCAGTTTCTGATCATGTATATGCTCAGGTAATCTTGGGATAGTGCATGCTCTGCTTCTTTGTGTTGTGGAGATTGTATGGCTGTCCTTGATTTGCTTCTTATTGTTCCCAAAGTAGTCTCATTCAAGAGGCAGGTCAATAGGATCACAACTTAGTCCAGATCTCTAAGAAGTCATGCACTCAGGCAATGCTTGTGCCCATGCGATAGTTGAAGTTCTTGGTTTGCTTCTTATTGTTGCAGCTAGGCCTCCTGTGATATAGGTGACCGATAAATTCAGGTGATGCTTGCGATTTATATGCTATAATGATGATAAATTTGTGCTGAGAATGTGATGCAAAAACATTATTGTTAAGAGATTTTGCAAACAACTTTTATTTGCATTTCTCACGAAGGTTGGCTTTTGACTCATTCAATTCCAAAATGTTTCGACCAATTGAACTGCTCTTTAGTCATGCTTCCATTGAACGTGAGAAGTGACCTAAATGACCGAAGGTCGTGGATTCACATCTACTAAATGCCCTTAGATAAGTGACCACATTATTCTCCTGCCAGGAGACAAAATTGCTTCCCAAATTGTTCTCTCACCTCATTTCTCCTCTATTCTCGGTCCCTACGTTTCGCAAAATTGTCCCCATCTCTGTTTCTAACGACGAAATGTGCTGTGTGTATGTGAAATAGAGTGTGTTCAATAATAATTGGTGATTGTATTAAATTCGGCATTCCCCCTAGACATCATCACACGACGGGAAACTGAAGTCCCCAACGGAAAATGTAGTCCTTTGTTTGCATTGGTTGGAGGCTGCTAAAGACGACATTATGAGGAGAGAAGCAACACAGAAAACTGGACTTCCTCAAATTATCAAATCAGACGTGGCTTTGAAGCTGGTAAAGGGATTTTGATAAGTCGTGGCCGATGAAGCTCGAGTGTTGTGAATATTATACTAGCTCATTGCGAGTCTCGGTTTACCACCTAATTTCCTATGGTGATTATTAGTTTCATGAAATGTTTGATGATTGCCAAAGCGGTTCATCAGAAATAAAGCTATTATGGAGTTCAAAATTTAATCATCACACCATGGTCACATAATCCCAACAAGCTAATAATGTATCGTCCTGTTTTACTTCCGATAGACCATTAGGAATTTGATGATGCTGGTTATATTATGATTGTCGGTTTTCTCTTCACTTTTAACGCATTCTAAAGCCCATGCTTGTCATTCGATTTCCACCATCTGCCATTGCTGGAAACATGCTTATGTACGATATGATTGAAGTTGCTCAAGACGAGCAAAGAGAGGCAAAACCGTCTAGGTCAGTGAAGGCTATCTTCTTAATCTTCCCAATGTGATATTTTCCTAGATGTAGCAACGTTAAATCGAATTCAAATCTTTCTATAGACTCGGTCCTGGCGAGTTTTCGCGTCAAATGAGACTGGGACCTTCAAATGACCTCGTTTATAGAAAATTGTATGCCCACTTGCAGTCAGAAAAAAGGAAAAGCTGCGAAAGATGCTGAGGAGTCCAACTTAGCTGCAAAAGATCCGGGTGGTGATAGAGATAACGATGGCCGGTTAGAAAGCAGAACGAGTATTTTTTTTCGCAAAGAATAGAGTATTTACTCCATCTGTCTCTTTAACAATGAAGAGGAAACGTAGATAACCCCGGAAAAGTTCAATTTTCTTTTTTGGTCGCGGAAAGGACAACCTAGACCGCTGAAGTTCGGTGTTAGTTCTTCCAGAAGATAATTTCCCTAGTCTGCTGAGATGGAAAAAACAGTAGGAATTCTTCATTTCCCCTACATCACCATGGGAGCGGTCCACTTATTCAATGCGTTTCCAATGTGTCGGCCAAGTGAGGCTTGATACGCTAGCTAATATTTTGTGTTACTAGTTTTAATCTTCTTATCGTGGGTCTTGTGTAACATTTAATAATTTGTTACCTTTTTCCAAGCAAAGAAAGATCATAACCATAATGAAATCGAAACGCGTGTCCATAGCTAGGGACAAGCTATCAGCAAAAAACGTGGCGAAACAAGTAGGCCTAATCAGTTACTTCGCAGCTGAAAGTACCTGGGCTAACCCTTGTTTAAGTACCTTTTTTCAAAAGCAGGTGGTTCCCCTATAACCACCCCCCTTCTCTCCAAGTTTGTGTAATATTGCGAGGCAAATTTTGCACATTTGATTCGGCTTTTAGGGAATGCATTTATAAAAATACAAATATCTTTGGGTGAATGGAGTTTTCCAAAATGAAAATATCGTTTGATAAAATTTGCATTGAGATACAACTTTGGTCAAAATATCGTTTGGTAAAATTTGCATTTGTAAATGACTTTTACTAAATTAAAAAAACAAAAAAAATTGTATTGTTTTTTTTTTGAAGTTCGGTCACTGGACCACCGGATCTGGCGGCCGGAAGGCTAGATTTGGCTCTCGGACGACTGCTAGAGGTCGGGTGACCTCAGGCGATGGCCGCCGAAGGTCAGTCAACCCCAAGCGACGGTCACTGGGGTCGTGCGACCTCAGGCAGCTCGTGACCCAGGCGACGGTGGCTTGGGGTCGCGCAACCCAGGCGACTGTCACTTGGGGTCGCTCGACCTCGATGACCATCACTTGGGGTCGCCTGACCTCGGCGACCGTTGCCTAGGTCACGTGATTCAAGCCATCAATCGCCTGGGTCGCATGACCTAGGCATCACCTGAGGTTCGGCGACGGTTGCCGGGGTTGGGCGACCCTCAGGTGTCGGTCGCCGGTGCCTCACCGATGCGCGGGACCCCTCGACCGGCGATCGTCGGCCTCCGTGCGATGGTTTTCCTTGAAGAAAAACAGTACCCAAACTTGCATTCTCAAAATACAACGGGCTTGTTTGGTTAGGCATTTGGAAAGGGCTTTTGGACTCTAAAGTCCCTTGGCCAAATGCAAACGCGTTTAGTTCGATTTTTGGGTGACTTTGGCAAGATACAATTGCATCTCCAAGTAGTTCTAAGGGCCTTTAGCCAAATGGAGGTTCGGAGATGCCTTGGGAAGTTGTATTTTGAGAATGCAAGTTTGGGTATTGTTCATCTTCGAGGAAAACCACTGCACGGAGGCCGATGACCGCCGATCGAGGAGTCCCGCGCACTGGCAAGGTGCCGGCAATAGCCGCCTGAGGGCGCCTGACCCCGGTGACCGTCGCCGGACCTCAAGCGACGCCTGGGTCACGCTATCCAAGCGACTGATGGACTGAATCGCGCTACCCAGGCAGCTGCCGGAGGTTGGGCAACCCCAAGCGACGGTCGCCGAGGTCAAGTGACCCCAGCCGACGGTCACCTGGGTCGCGAGCTACCTGAGGTCACGTCGCTTGGGTTGCGCGACCTTAGGCAGCCGTCGCTTGGGTCGCGCGACCCAGTGTAGCGATCGCCGAGGTCGCGCGACCCATGCGACCGTGGCCTAGGGTCACCCGACCTCCGGCGGCCCTCACCTAGGGTCGCCCGACCTCCGACGGCCATCCGAGGGCAAGATTTGGCCTTTCGGCCGCCAAACTTGGCCGTCCGATGGCCGAACTTCAAAAAAAAAAAAAAAATACAAATATTGTTTTTGTTTTTTAATTTAGTAAAAGTCATTTACAAATGCAAATTTTACTAAGCGGTTTTTTAGCCAAAGTTGTTTCTCGATGCAAATTTTACCAAACGATATTTGCATTTCAGAATACCCTATTCACCCAAAAATATTTCCCCAAAAGCCGAACCAAACAGGCCCAACTTCCCAAAGCACCTCCGGACCTCCATTTGGCTAAAGGCCCTTAGAGCCACTTGGAGATGCAATTGCATTTTGCCAAAGTCACCCAAAAAATTGAATGAAACGCGTTTGTATTTGGCCAAGAGACTTTAGAGTTCAAAAGCCATTTCCAAATGCCCAACCAAACAGGCCCAACTTCCCAAAGCACCTCCGGACGTCTATTTGGCTAAAGGCCCTTAGAGCCACTTGGAGATGCAATTGCATCTTGCCAAAGTCACCCAAAAAAATCGAATCAAACGAGTTTGTATTTGGCCAAGGGACTTTAGAGTCCAAAAGCCATTTCCAAATGTCCAACCAAACAAGCCCCATGCCTTTTTATGGAAGCTCTCGATGAGCTTCAGAGCCTGAGCACTCGAGATAGGTCTTGCACATGAGCACCTCCTACTCTTTCTAAAGCTTTCAATCTTGGGAAATTACTAGGGACGACCATGGTTTGGGATGAGCTGGTCTAGCACCTAACCTAAGGGCTGGATCAATTTGCACAATATTGATTCTCAATTTTTAAGAGTAAAGACCGATTCTGTTGAGACTAGGACCAAGGCCCAAACTGACCCTATCGGTTCGGTCCGATTTTAGGATCAATCTATGACAAATCGATTTTATTATTTCATCCTTTATATTTATTGAAAGAGCAAATATACTATTTCACATAACAAATCCATCAACAATATGACATTGAACAACCAAATTATGAACTTCAGTATATATCAAACATTAATATGAGATAATATAACAACAGAATATCCGCACTTACTAAAAGTGACAAACCATAAAAAGAACAGGTGAGGCCAATGAGGAGAGACCATAGGTGAGTAAACAGAGGTGAGTGAATAGAGTCGAGCCACAAGGCTGAGGCTATCGAAGAGGGCTTCTACTTTTTTAATCGAATTAGGGCTATTTCTTTCTACTTCTAATTTATACGGCAAACTAAATTGCATAAGAAGGAAGAGAACACAAGATGAAATTCTAGGGTTTAGAGAAAATAAAAACATATAATATATTGGATATATTATATATATAATATACAGAGTTAGTTTGGGTTTGTTTGGGGTTATCCCATCCCCCTTAGGAACCGGCCCAAGACCAACCAGATTGGGCCAATCTAGGGTCGGTCCGGAGTTGATCCTAAATCGGTGCTCACCCTTAGAAATCACTAAATCAACATCGATTGCCTCCCGAAACTCATTATTTAGATACAAGTGCTTCTATTGTAGTTGGTAGAGCCACCAAAGTCATTGTCATTGTGTCAAATATAGAACCATTAGTAATATCGACATATTTTTCCTCATATTTTTCCAAAAAATATTGTTCTTTTATGTAAGCTTTTAAACGTATGTATAATGAGAGAAGACGTTCAATTGTCTAGGAGATACAATGTTTGGTTTTGATATGATTCAATTTTTTATTATTAAACTTTATTATGATTTTAACTCGGATTTTTTATGTTTATACTTTTTAAAAAAAAAAAAAAAAAAAAAAACACAAGAATATCACCATTTATAAGACCCTCGGGCTCTTTTAATTATTTAAATCAAAATATCATCTCTCTCGCGACGAGAAACGCAA
Organism: Eucalyptus decipiens; assembly: GCA_014182575.1. Lineage (NCBI taxonomy): Eukaryota > Viridiplantae > Streptophyta > Magnoliopsida > Myrtales > Myrtaceae > Eucalyptus > Eucalyptus decipiens. The sequence continues at coordinate 11,562,851 of CM024610.1, read as the reverse complement.
AAACCAAAACGACAATCCGTTCCGTCTCTATCGCCCGTTCCCTCTTCTTTGTGCCTCGCTGCTTCTTCTTCTTCTTCTTCGTTCTCCGCACAAACCCCGCCTGAAATCCCAACCAGCTTCTGTCGAAGTCGAGACTGATGCTGATCGAGTGATCCAAGAGAGGTGGTAATCGCGCATTTACGGCGATCTTCTTGAATGTTTTTGTCTTGGGCTCTTGTTGTTCCCAGTTCCATTGCACGTAAGCCGTTTGATGTTTGTCCTGAGGGAGAGGCATTAGCTTTTATTGTGCTTGTTTCTTGAATTTGGAGCGACGCATTACCATCTTGACATGACCCGTCTTCAAATCATTAGTAAAACCGTAGCTTCCTCCGATGAATGGAGTGCGGCAAGAGAGTTTGGTTACTTGTCACCTCGCTAGTGCATTTACCTACCCTGAGAGGAAACTGGAGTTTTAGTGACATTTTACTTAACTGGTCGCAGCGTGGATTCATGACCACCAGCAAGAGAGTGCAAGATAGGAGCAAGGACAACTGGAGTTTTAGTGAGATTTTGATGGAAATGTTGTAGAAGGAACCCGAGATGATAATCCCTGTGAGGTCGCTGGATCTATACCCAGGCCAAACGGTATAGTGGATTTTATTCGGAAGTCACCAAAACTATTTGAGTTGTATAGGGATCAGAAGGCGGTATTGTGGTTTGGAATTGACTAAAGAAGCTGAAGACTTCTTAGAGGAAGATCAGAGGAAGAGGAGAGATTGATTAGTGGACACTCTGGCATGGCTGTTGAATACATGACTAGGATGTTGATGATGTCGGTCGATAAATGGCTTCTGTGGATAAAATTGCTCATTTCGGGAGAGAGTTTGGTTTGCCAGCTGATTTTAGGGGCAAGTGGGTACACAAGTATCCGCAGCACTTCAAAGTGGTTAAATCTCCAGATGAAGTTGATTATCTCAAGCTCGTAGAGTGGTATCCTGCTTGGGCTATCACCGAGTTGGAGAAAGCCTTTCATACTCCAGGGTTGCTTTCCCTACTTTCCCCTTGAAGTTTCCTGCCAGTCATAAGAAGGTGTATAGATAAGGAGGGAAAATTGAGCTCTTTCAGAAAATGTCTTACTTATCTCCTTGTGCTGATGCATGTGGCCTTCAAGCTGGATTGAAAGAATTCAGTAAGAGAGCCATTGCAGCAATGCACGAGTTACTTAGCTTCACAATGGAAATGAGGTTGGTAACCGATCACCTCTTAGCTTCACAATGGAAAGAGGTTGGTAACCAATCACCTCGTGCACTTTCCACAAGAATTTGCGATGCCTCAGAAGCTGATGAGACTTCTGATGAAACATTATGGCGTTTGCTATGTCTCTGAGAGGGGGAAGAGGTTTAGTACAGGGAGGAAGAAAAAGAAACTTTTATGGACTTATCAGATACGGAAGATAATGATTTTCTAGAGGGTAGCTCGAGGATGGAGGCATTGCTATGCAACTTAACCAAACGAAGCCATCGGTGAATTGGAGGATATTGCGGTTGGAGATAGCTCCTTCATGGATATACATGAAATTGACGATAAATACAAGCCTCATGATTTATTTTAAGGTCATATGTTCTTATTCAAGTCGTCAAGATAACTTGCTTTCCAGTCTTCTTCATAAGTTCAATGTTTCGAGTTTTTGTGCAGATTTAATTAGACAAACTCTGCTTACATCTATAAACCAAGTTAATTAATAGCGGACTGATCCATCTCGTTCCTTGTTAGTCCTAAACATTGCCACCGGAACTCCTAAAATCAATGCTTGAGAAAGAATGTGCGGATAATGCTTTTGGCAACTCTCGGCTTGCCTTGGTGCCATCAAGGACATCGAAAGCGAGTCTATTTACGATGATTGGTTCATTCTCGTTATTGGTCGACTTAATGAGTGTGGCTGTACTAATTTGCTATTCTGAAGATGAACTTGCCACCCTGCATATGAATCTCAATTGTTGGGTCAAAGAGATGATTGGGTAGTAGCTATTATGAAGAACATAGCCTCTGCTGCTACAATGGTTGACATTCTCTCTCTTGTTGTTACAAATTAGATGCCGAGCTCACCCTGCAGTAATTCCTTGTTCATCCTTTGTGCATGGATATTCAGGTCCACAATATCGAGCGCGCTTACTCGCAACGTATTTTCATTTGCTTTCCTATTCCATAGGTCTTGTAATTTCTGTTCAAAATCTCCATTAAACTATGGCAAACTCCTGTTTTCGGGTTCTACAAGAGAACCTTCTTTTGTTGGATTTTAGAACCCAACATCAAACAGTAAGTAGTTTTTATTACTCCTTGTCTATGTGGGGCTGTGTTTATGGTTGATTCATTTCATTAGCTTACTGTTTTGTTTTGAAGAAAGAAATAGGAGAGCCTTTGAAAATAGCAGGCCTAGTTTTTAAATTTGAACGATGGACGGTTTTCTGCAGGTTTTGGTTGTGTGAAAATGACATTACTAACGTGCATTCTTGCTTATACCTCATAGCATGAATTGCCTTTATGATTTGTCACATGGGCTAGCATCTGCTTGACGCCATTGTGCAATAAATTGCTTTTGCTTATCAAAAGAAAATTCTTAGCAAACTTACTGGAGATGACGTTGAGTAATTCACCTCCAAATGTTGCGATTAGATTTCTACTTGTGCTCATAAAAACCATGATATCCAAAATTGTATGTGACAAATTAAATTGCCACTGTGTAGCTAAATATATTGCACTGCATCATTTTCTGGTTTTTGCTTATAACAAAATCCAATGGTTGATAGATTTCATTTCTTTTGATTGCTGCAATTAGATCTCTTCTCAAGCCTGACAAAGTCCTCCAACGCCTCGATAGCATGCCATGCTTGAATAATTTTCTAAAAGCACATAAGGTTCCCAAGAGCGGTAGATTATTTGCTTTCCCTCTTGACTAAGATTTATTAGCATATAAAATCAAAGTCTGTGCGATGCCAAAGCAAAGACTCACCATTGGAGATGCCAAAGCAAAGACTTGCCGTTGGACACGAAATTTTTTTAAGGGAAAGGTCAAGCACCAGTCATATCTCCAATTAGAGCAGAGACAGGAGTAATGTACCATGGAGGTTGAGCATCAACCTCATTTGGTGCACTACGAAGGTTTCTAGATCTCATAAGATCAAGGAGAAAGAGAAGCATCAATTTTTATCAGTTATAATTACTTAGCTATCATCTTCCGTAACATGGCAAAAGTATTGTGTGCATTATGGCTCAATTCATATTAGATAGTCATACCTACTTGTTTTAAGAAGAGATTGGAATTTTGCACCAATGTTTTCAATTCCGGGCCGGTCAGAGAACTGGTTAGGTTGCCGGTCTGTGGTCCAAGAGGTTGGTGAATCAGTGAGGATGTCATGAGCAAATGATTATAGATAAGTAATGTTGTCAAATTGATGTTGGTGGTAAAGTGAAGTGCCAGTTATCCGTGGAGTTCAGTGCTTGAGTCTCTCCATGTGCAACGGTAGCCAAAAGCCCAGTTCTGTACCTGTCAGACTCTAAAACTAGGTTGATCCAATTTTAAAAATCAGTATATTTTCAAACTGGTTCAAGCTGATTTATGCCAAACTACCTGCACATACTTTTTTTAGTTTTGGGTGAATAGATCAAAGGAAAAGCGATGGAATTGGCCAAGAAAGAGGGACAAGAGTAATGCTTTATGATCGAATGATTGCAGAAAATCTAAAGGAAATCAACATTGAGAACTTTAGTCTTTGAATAGGTTTGATATATAGCCATTGCAATCTTTTTGACATATAGCATCTAATATATCTCGATTGAGATATATATGGCTAAGATATATTAGACGCTACAATCGTCTAAGTCCCGCATGATACCTAACCTTACTCTTACATTATCTCTAATGGTGAGCAAATCATGTCAGCAAAATCATATGACATGATAATTCCATTTAATGAATGCTTCAAATTGAATCAAATTTGAAAAAAATGAGGTACGTAATTAAAAAAAGAAAACCTTTGGTAGTCAATAGTAAATTAAGCAAAAGTTATGATAATTTTGATGTCATTAACCTTGACTTCTAAACCGCACGAAGAAAAGCATCTCAAGAAAAATGTTATCTACAAATGTCACTATAAGGTGGCAAAATTGGAAATAGTCACTGTAGTGACTGTGCTAGTGGCCACAACAAAGCCATGGCCGTGCTTTGATGGTGCCCTTTCTTGCTCCTTTCCTTCTTTATTTCTTTTTTAACTTTTTGTTGTTTCTTCCTTTTAGGCTTTCTCTTTAGGGGTGATCGGGTCTAGGGTGAGTAGGGTTTAGACCTGGACTATGTACCCGACCCTGTTATAACCGGTTCCCATTTTCTGGACCCTATACCCAACCCTATTTGTATTGGACCATGTACCCGACCCATCCTGTTTTTCTGATCTGGTTCTAGAGTCAATCCTATTTTCTACTGGAACCTGTTTTACAATTTCTTGATATCCTATACGATTTCGAATTTTATATTAATAAGCGAGAAAATAACGTAATCCTCATTTATATTGAAATATTAAGCACTAGTAATAAATTAATACACTAACTTTTTGACTAAACAGAAAATTAAGGATCCATAGGGCTAATTATAATAAATAAAATCATAAGGCAAAGAATTAGCAACAAACATGGATCTAATATTAGTCTTATTCCCACAACTACTACATAAAGCTACTCATTTATATAAGCATAACTCCTCCTACAAAAGAGAAATTAGGCGATCCAATTCATGTGATACATAAGAATTTGGCAGCAACGAACACCGTCCGTCCATCAGACGGTGCGAGAGAGAGCCAGTGAGGGAGGGAAGCAAGTGAGGAAGAAGAATGACAAAGGAGTGCCATGCGTATTTGAGAGAGTCAAGAGGAAAAATATTGTGTGATTTTAGGAGTAAGAATAGAAATCGAGAGGAAAAAAAAAAGGTTTTGGACCTCTAATTACAAAACATGTTCGGGAACCGGTTTCTAAGTGGGTAATCACTCGGAACTTGCTCCCAAACCGGTTTAAACCGGTTCCGAATTTTGGGAACCGGTTCCTGACCTTGTTTTTCGGGTGGGCCGGTCCGAGAACTGGGTATATCCGATCCGGCTGCACACCCCTATTTCTCTTTTCTTTTTTCTTTTTCTTTTGTTGAACTCAAATTTGAAAAGATACAATAGAGATTAATGAATGAAAAAATCCCAAAATGATTAGACCCAAAAAGAGTTAGAGGAAAATTATGGCGCTGCTAATTTTAAGCAAGACTTATAATGCCTGGATATTCTATCGGTAACACCAAGAAAGACATACAAAATCTTGGTGTTCTTGGCATTAATTGAAATTTATTTCCCGCCAATAAAAGACCTGCACCACCTATGTGCAAAAGTCTTAGTCTTTCTGGAATTCATTAAAAATTTCTTTTTCATTATCAAAAGACGTGCACTATTAAAAAACATACAGAAGTCTTAGACTTTTTGGAATTTATTAATTTTTTTTCTCACAATCAAATGACCTAACGTGTAAAGTATTGATCTTTTTGAAAACTATTAAATTTTTTTCCCACCATCAAAAGGTGAGCCAAAGTCTTATCCTTCCTAAATTCTATTAAAGTTTCTCCCCCACCATTGCTTTTTTAGTTTTGCTGCACTTTGGGCAAAAAAAGAAAATGATATATTTAGTAGGTGAAAGTCATTGTCTGAAAATGATATCTTTAATAGGTAAAAGTCATGATCTTCTTGAACTTTTATGGTTCTCTCTCCATTAGCTTCTCATTATTTTGCTTCGCCATAACTCCTACAATGGAGTAACTCGCTCATGGCCATTGGAGAGATCTTTCTTGATTCCTTCTTTTGGGTTCTCTTCAACAAATTTGAGTTATCTAGCATTGGACTATGTGTACATCAATATTTTGTTATATTCTCTTATGTAATTCAATTTTAATATTTTTGAATTTTTTCTATCTTCTAAATTTTTTTACCAATTCAAACTTGATATGTTTCTCTTTCCACGTAAACGTATATAGATACAATTTCCTCATATTGTGTAAATAACTTTTTATGAATCAATAATTTGAATTTTACACACAACTAGTATGCACTTTTGCTAATTTTATTAAATAAAGCTATCTTCTTATTCATTTATATGAAAATGGTCAATGTCGTTCTTCCATTAATTCAAGTTTAGAGATAATCCAATGACTAAATTAAATATTTGCAAAAAGTTTAGGGATCAAATAAAATAAATCAAAAGTTTATGGATGACATTGCTTATTAGGCTAAAGTTCAGAGATTACATTGCATATTGAACTAAACTTCATAGACAATTTGTATCATTTTCTTAATAAAATATAGCTAATATGTCTACTAATGAACATTGTTATGACATGTTTCAGCCTCTTGAGAGAGCACTCCAAAAAAGTGAGAATGACTTGGATACAGCTATCAATGGGGATCTGCTGATCATTATTTCTGAATGTTGCCGTATCACTGCAACATCACATTTGTTTCGTGAAATGCTCTAGCAAATAAGCAGAAGCAACATCAGTACTTGACATATTTGGTATAGCTTCGCTATAAGGAAGATCCTCCTCCGTTGGAACAAAAGGTCACAGGTTTAGGATTGCATCAGTTATCTTCCTTGTACCATTAGTAATGATACATTCGTTGATTCTACCCGAGGTAAGGCGAACAAAATATGTTTCGCCAAGAGGTCCAGCACTGTTTCTCGCTTCATCTCAAAGGAAAGGTAATGTAAATACAATGCTGGCTCGGAAGCATCTACCGCCGAGGAACTTTAGCCCTGTTTATCTGGTTGGGTTGCTTTTGCTGTGTAGATGGAAAGACTCCATTCGCAATTCTAATGCAAAAAAGTGCGACATTATTCCAAATTTTGGGTCCCCTTCCTCACCTTCTCCATCTCCATCAAGCTTGCACGCTTCACCTTTATTTTGTATTCTTCTTATCTTCTTCTACTAATAATGGCAGACAAGGGGCCCATTTCTTTTTCTAAATACTTTAAAGTTGTTCTACCGACACTAAAGCAAAGTGGGTTGATCAACAAAACTGTGTCTTTGGAGCCGAAGGGGGGAAAAAGGCTTGAGCTTTGCGATCAGCCCTTCTGCTGCTAAAGTTGAGCCCCTCGCTGAAATTTCCAGTGACGAGCTTGAACATTGTGACATGCCCGTCATTGATGAAGCCAACTCTTGTTCTAAATAAGATGGAGCGAAAAGATAGAAAAAATTCAATTAGTTCTGGAAATTTCCAATTATTGCTCATGAATTCCTAAAATGAAAGATTAATTTTAAAAGTACATGCACAATGAGCATAAGCCCATGCATAAATGGGATCAGGCACGCTCATTAATAAGCCCTATTAATTAATGAGGCCGAGAGAGAAAGGGGACCGATAATGCATGTAACGGCCGAATTAAGTGTTTAGTCCATGTTTTACAAATTATTCAAAATATATATGTGTGTGTGTGTGAATGAAAAGTAAATATTCATCATCGTGCATGCCCACTATGAGAAAGTAAATGATACGATAGAGAGATAGAGAGAACAGAGATGGCAAAAAATATATTCAAAGTCACCACCTAAAAGAAGTGAAATGTTTAGACCCAAAAAAAATTCGTATGGTTAAACAGATAAATGTGGCTCTAACCTCCTTGTGAATTTTTCATTATGATGTTATCAAATTGTGGAAAACTTGTCATTTTTTCTTAATCGTAGATCAATGAAAGACAAAGAGAAAAGAGGAACATGTGCTTTCACCTGCGGTAAACAGAAAAAACATTACTAGGAGCAACCTTCTTGTTCTTCGTACCAATCATAATCATCAAATTACCATTGCCTATGAACAAGGGCACGTGAATTCTGGGTGAAATGCACATCTTTCCAAACTATTCCCAATACAAAATGTTTAATGAATGCATTCCGTTGTTGCACAAAAAGATCTAAGATAAACAAATGAAAAGGTTAAATGGAGAGAACATGCTTTCTGGGTGTAAGCACATGGTTTTTGAACGATTCCCGAATACACTGTCTGATGAACAAGTCTTCCTAGGTGAGTTGTCTATTGATTAATCCAATCTTAAAAGTTATTGTGATTTGGAGTAGTGCAATGCATTTCTTCTCGTTTCGATGGACCTAGCCCTCTAAGTCAAGCCATTATCACCGACCAAAAAACAAAAAAGACAATGTCATTGGGTTATGCCTATCATGGACAAAAAGAAAATGGCTATGTGTGCCCTCTTCCCAAGGCCAATCTTCGATGGAGAGCACATGCGTCATGGTGGAGAGCACGTGATCTTTGAATGATTACGAATCCCGTGATTATTAATGAAAAGAAGATGCCTTCTTGCTGCAACAAAAGATGTAGATAAACAAATGAGAAGACTAGATGGAAAGCGCAAGCTTTCTGGGTGGAGAGCACACGCTCTTTAAAAGATTCCCCTCTTTGATCGCATATTTTGTATTCGATTAATGTAGGCTTTAAGTAGTAGTTACAATGCCGAAGATTTGCATCAAGTTGGGCGGCAATGATTTGTTGGAGGGTGCTGAGGTAGTAGTAAATGATCGGGAGTTGTTTGAAGGGAGAATCATGGTCCTTTTAAACAATTTTTTTCTGTTCATTAGTGTGATGTGTAAAGTATAATTTCCACTAGATTTTATATTGTTGTTCGGTATTGTTTTACTGGTTCACTATTTCTAGAGCAAAATAAAGCAACTTGTATTGTGGATTTGTTGGTATGCTTAACCCGCCCTTTTTTTTTTAATTAGCCCAAAGCACATGCTTTGTCTTTCTTATTTAACAAACTAAAAGATAATCTTTAAACATTACGAGACAAGGACTTGTGGGCAAAAAAGGTATTTTATTTTGATTTCTCTAACCATTGATGTGCATCCATGAAAGTCTTGGTCTTTATTTAATGTTTTTGCTAGATGAAAGTGTTGGTCTTCCTAGACTTAAGTTTCCTCTTTCCTAACTCACCATCACTTTGCTTCATTATGACCCTTGTTCTCTACAGTGACTGATTCACCCATTTTCTCTCTCCATCAACTCATTATCACTTTGCTTCACCATAACCAGTGTTGTTCTCTACAGTTTGCGAATTCACCCATGGCCCTTGGGGAGATCCTTTTGAGTGCCTTCCTTCAAGTCTTGTTCGAGAAGTTGGCTTCTCTAGGATTGCACTATGCGCATAGGGAAGGAGCATCACCCTTCTCTGGAATTAGCATTGACCTGCTCAATAAGTGGGAAAAGATGCTGGTTACAATCAATGCAGTTCTAGCTGATGCAGAGGACAAGCAACTAAGCAATAAAGGTCCGATGAAGCTATGGTTAGATGATGTTAGGGATTTGGCCTACGACATGGAAGACTTGCTCGATGAGTTTGCTATTGAAGCCACCCAAGCCAAATTGAAGGCAGAATCCAGCACAAGCGGAGGTCAAATGAAATGGAAGTTCCCTTTAATTACCCAATATAAATCCTTGACATCAAATCCAAACCTGCGCTCACTCGTGTCTGAAGCTAAGGTACAAAAGATCTCTGACAAGTTGGAAGAGATTGTCAACAGGAAGACTCATTTAAGCTTGATAGAGAATGCTATGAACAGATCTGACTCCACTGACAAAAGGCTCCCTAGCAGTTCTCGGCCAAAGCCTCGATTTTTTGGGAGGGAAAATGAAGCAACATAAATATTTGAACTCTTGACTGGTGAAGCCGAAAATGTCGATACCACGTTGAACATAGTCTCCATAGTTGGGATGGGCGGTATTGGAAAGACGGCTTTGGCTCAACGATTGTATAATGATGTCAAAGTGAGTAGCTGCTTCGAAATGAGAGCATGGGTTTGTGTTTCAGATGTTTTTAAAGTTCTTGACATAACCAAGACTATTTTGCGGTCTATCGCTAAGGTGTCTAATGAGGGTGAAGATCTTAACACGCTTCAAGTAAAGTTGAAGGAGAGTCTATCAGGGAAAAAGTTTCTTGTGGTTTTAGATGATGTTTGGAATGAAAACTACGGAGAATGGACTACCCTCTTAAAGCCATTTGGAGCTGGGGCTAAAGGAAGTAAGATCATCATAGCAACTCGCAACTATACTGTTGTTTCCAAAACAGGAGCTTCGTCATATCCTTTGAAGGAGTTGTCCCTTGATAATTGTACAAGCTTACTAGCTTTTCATGCTCTTAAAGCGACAAATTTTGAGATGCACCCAGATCTTGAAACAATAGGCAAGAAAATAGCCAACAAATGTAAAGGTTCACCTTTGGCAGCAAAGGTATTGGGAGGTCTTCTACGTGATAAAGGGAATCCCGATCAATGGGAAGCTATCTTTAACGACAAAATGTGGGATCTTCCAACAAGAGAAAATGATGAGGTTACTCGAGTTTTGAAATTGAGCTATGTCCATCTTCCTTCTTATTTGAAGAGATTTTTTGTTTATTGTGCAATATTTCCCAAGGATTACGAAATTGAGAGGGATGAGCTAGTGCACTTATGGATAGCGGAGGGCTTTTTTAATGGAGGAAGATCAAAGGATAATATCTTGAAATGGGGACAAGCTCACTTCAATGAGTTAGTATCTAAATCATTTCTTCAACGATCAAGTGTCAACGCATCTAAATTTTCAATGCATGATCTTTTGAATGATCTAGCAAAGTCAATTGCGGATGGGACATGCTTTAATTCTGAGTCTGAGCTGGTAGATAATGAAGATGTTGCATCTCCCGAGAAAGTTCGTTATGCATCATTCACCTCATCGTGGCGTGTTTCATCAAAATGCATGGGAGCATATCATCCAATGAACATACTGAGAAGTTTAATATTATTGTCTAATAAACCTTATAAAGGTTACCGATTCCACATTTCCAACAAAGTGTTAATTGCTAACAAAATTGAAGTACTTAAGGGTGCTCTCCTTAAGTCATTGTTCCATCATAGAGGTCCCGGATTGTGTTGGTAATTTAAAATATCTTCGCTATCTCAATTTCTCGTACACAAATATAGAAAGACTACCTGAGTCAATCGGCAGCTTGTGCAAATTACAAGCTTTGATCTTAAAAGGTTGTCAAGAGCTTTCTTTATTGCCTCAAGGAATCATAAAATTGGTCAGCTTACAATTTCTTGATATTAGAGATACAATGAATCTAAAGGTGATGCCATTGAGTATCAGTAATTTGAAGAATCTTATGATCTTGTCCAAGTTTGTGGTAGGACCAGACAAAGGGTCACGGTTAAAGGAGTTAAAGAACTTGCCACACCTTCAAGGAGAATTGTTCATATTAGATTTGCAAAATGTGGAAGAATTCAGAGATGCAATTGATGCTAATTTAATTGGAAAGAAAGGCCTTAGCAAATTATTCTTGCAATGGGGTGAAAATTTTGGAAATTTGTGGAATGGGAAGCACGAAGCACTGGTGCTTCACAATTTGCGACCTCACATTAATCTTGAACATCTCTCTATCTCGCACTACGGTGGTGCAAGATTCCCTACATGGTTAGATGGTCCATCTTATTCTAAGATAGTTTCTTTATGCTTACGAGATTGTCCTAATGTCACATCGCTTCCGCCACTTGGACAACTGCCTTCACTTAGAGAATTATCTCTTGAAGGTCTACATGCAATAAGCATGATAGGTCCTGAATTTTACGGAGGTAAAAGGCTTTTTTCATCCTTAACAACTTTGAAGCTGGAAGAGATGTTGGCATGGAAGGATTGGTCTCGTTATGCTGGGGGTCAAGAAGAAGATGTCACATTCTCTTGTCTTCGGCATCTAGTTGTCCGGGGATGTCATTCGTTGGTTGGGACATTGCCTGGTCAACTGATCTTCTCAAGAAGCTAGAAATTTATTCAAGCCCGCATTTGAATAGTTCAACCAATGTGGTTTGTCTCCCATCTCTCTGTGAGTTATCCCTTGAGGATTGTAATGAGGAGATCTTAAAAATCTTTGTAAACCTAACTTCTTTGACCGTTCTCGAATTGAGAATCTTGCGGAGCTTATTTGCTTTGATCATGGGTTTACGAGCTACTTGGTTAAGCTAAAGGAGCTTTATGTAAGACGGTGTGACAAGCTAAACTACTTGTGGCAAAATGGAAATGAGATGCAAATTCTTGCTTGCCTTCAGAGTGTAGCCATCGATAGTTGTCCTCAATTCACATCTTTTGTGGCTGGAGACAGAGAAATGGAGCTATCGTGCAACCTTGAAAAGATGGAATTGAGAAATTGCACGAGTTTAGAAAAGCTTCCAAGCAAGATGTACACATTAAGACATTTGAATATCACAAATTGTCCAAAAATCATGGGACTAATAGTTTCTCAAGATGACCCTAGTAGCAATAACTCGATATCTCAACTTGAATTTCTCAACATAAGTGAATGTGATTCTTTGATACCATTTCTGTTTGCTAAGGGTAGACTTGCTTCTCTAAAGAAGCTTGCTATTCAAAAGTGTGAGGGGGTGGAGTCCCTCGAAGAGATCACAGCAGAATCGCTACATGTTTTGGCTATAGATAGATGTGAGAATTTGGTGAGTCTACCACGCTGTCTTCATACGCTCTCCCATCTCATTGGTTTAAAAATAAGTGACTATCCAACATTGGAGATAGAGGACTTCCCTCCCCTTCCGATCACCCTAGTGGCACTTGAACTTATTTCAGTTCGTAAGATGAAGTCTCTACCAAAGGAGTGGCATCGTCTTACGTCCCTCCAATGGCTACGAATTTCGGGGAGTGAAAATATCAAATGCTTGCCCGAAGGAGGTTTGCCTCCCGATTTGCATTCGTTTTTTATTTGGGAGTGCGAGAATATGAAGCAACCAGTGAGAGAATGGGGCTTACCCATGCTCACGTCTCTCGAGAAACTGTCCATTGATGGAAAGTGCATGGGAGGGAAGGGAGACAAGGTGGGGTTTCCATTAGAGAAAGACGACGAGAATGCCTGGAGTCTTCTCTTTCCTTCCTCTCTTACCACTTTTTACATTACGAATATGAGGAACATGAAAAGACTATCAAATGGCCTTCACAACCATCTCTCCTCTCTCCAATGGTTATGGATTCAAAATTGCCCGAAGTTGAGGGACTTGCCAGAGGATGGCCTCCCTCCCTCCCTCCTATCATTGTATATAATTAAATGCAAGAATCTGAAAGATCGATGCTCAAAACACACCGGCGACTATTGGCCTCTCATCCAAGAGATCCCTTTCATCAAGATTGATGATGTTCAGATCCAATAAATTAACCTGTCCATGTACGGTCAGTTTTCTTAGGGTTTGGGTAAGTTTATTGTCTTGAAGGCTTCGGTTTACTGTGGAGATGATCCGCATGTATATCCGGAAATCCAAGAAATCCTCGACATCCGCGTCGATTGGGTTCGCAGATCAGATGAAGTGGAATCGATCCACTTTCGCGTTCATTTGCTAACTGCCGCGATTCAATCCCTTCCATCGACGGCCAGATTTCTAAGGGTTCGGGTAAGTCCTTTCTTCTTGAATGCTTCCATTTCGTGTTTCTGTTCTTCATTTCGATGCTTAATTATGAAGCAATTTCTTCCAATGTGCGCAGATGTTTGCTTCTTGTGTTGAAGTACGACTGAAATTCAGAGCTGAAAAATTGATAATTAGCTGCTTGAATATCCAGCAAGGGCTTCCTTTAGTCTCCGATTGCACTGGCTTGCAAAAGTTGATGATGATGATATTCTCGTATGCCACAGCTGAAACCATCTTCACCAGTGCTTTGGGCCGGCTTTTCTCTTTAGCCACGGCAAGTAATTCTGCCTCCTCTGCGGGCAGCTATCTCCCCTGTTTCAGTTCTTGCCTCAATCCCAACAATTTTTGTTCATATATGGATGTGAGATTCTGAGAAATTGAGATGTTCGAATGTCACTGGTGACTATTGGCCCCTCATCCAAGAGATCTCTCTCATCAATATTGATAGCTGTCGGATGAAATGAAGTAAAATCGATCATGTCCAAGCCATGATAAAAGATTTGTCTCCATTGACTGCTTTTTATTAATCAAGTAATGCTTACAACTTCTTTTATACTTTTGCTTTCATTTGTTAACTGTCGGGATTCATTCGTTGATGCAATGTAAGCTTTCTAGGTCTGGGTAGGTTTTTGGTTTTGAAGGCATCATTTTGATTCTGCTCCCCCAATTTGATGCGTAATACACACTGATATATTCCCATGGAGGTGTTTCCAATTACCTTGTCATTGTCTTGCACTAATTGAACTTATCGGAATCTGGTCTTTACATCGAAAATACAATAGAACCATTCAGTAATCACAGCTACAGGGAGCCTCTGTCGTCATACATCTAACTTATAATGGAATGGAAACCAATGTGATTGTTCCAACTTGCAAAATATTGTAATAGAATAGTTACGCTAGCCTGAATTACAGAAATTTATAATACCAAGGATAGATGAGTATGATTTTGTGTATTTAATTATCCCCAACTGTAGGATTTGGATGCAGTTGAGGCACTCATTCAAGGTCTAGTCTTGTTTCAAGGAGGAATTCTGATGGTGAGATTGATTTTTCTTGCTAACAAACTTTAATTTGACCAATGATGGATCATCTTTACAGCTAACAACCATCTTTTCACATTGATTTGCAGGTTAGTCATGATGAGCATCTAATATCTGGACGTGTGGACGAGCTATGGGTGATTTCTCAAGGCAAGGTGGCGCCTTTCCATGGGAATTTTCAGGATCATAAGAAGATACTTCAGTCCTCATTGAATCAGGCGAGTTTAGCTGTGTCATCAACTGAGAGTGTTTCAACAGGATCACATCACATCACCTTACAAAACATAAAATGAGGCTTTGTTACAGAGAGAAAGCAAAAAAGGATGAAGGGAGGATTGCTGCTCATATACAGGATGTACTCACAGCTACAGCGGCCCTTGTTTGTCATTTTGATTAGGGCTCATGGAAGGACGAGTCTTAAGTTTTTGACATTGAATATGTAGTATCATTTGCCAGCAGCTTAAAAAACTGAGTCTGGATTGCAGTCCTCGTAATAATTTATGACCCTTTGCCCATTTTTATCTTAGCAACAGGTTCGTTTGTTGTGCCCCCGGAAGTTTGACACATAAGTGCTTTTTATTTTGAGTTAATATTAACTTTCATTTTCTTCATTTTTGTCCTTTTTTTTAATCCTAAACTCTTGAAACTTTCACACAAATTCACAATGTTGACATATGAATTCACATATTTATTTTCCATTTTTTTAACATTTTGGATAAGGTTGTTAATTTTGACATGAAAAGAAAAGTTTCTTTTACTTGAACTTAATTCTACACAACCGAGTTCTTCGATTTGCCGGAGCAACCTAGGGGATAATTCTTTTATCTGTGCTACATATTATATTCTTTTATTCTTTTACAACATACCACCTTTGTATTTCTTTGCATTTTCCCAGCATCTTTTTCCTTGTGCTCTTAGCTCATTTGCTGCAGTTGTTTTGCAGATACCATGGTGATCTGTATTGGCAAAATCTCTTGGGAGGATCACGTGCGAACGTTGCTGAGGTCAAATTAATATAGTCAATTATATGTCATTTTTCCAAATTAATAAACACGAAAAACAAGCTTTTAATACCACCGCCTGCGGTGGCCCAGTTGGATAAGGCTCCCATGACCCTATGCGGAGAGGGGAGGAGTTCGAATCCCGCT
Source organism: Eucalyptus decipiens (assembly GCA_014182575.1). Taxonomy (NCBI): domain Eukaryota; kingdom Viridiplantae; phylum Streptophyta; class Magnoliopsida; order Myrtales; family Myrtaceae; genus Eucalyptus; species Eucalyptus decipiens. Next base: position 11,547,163 of record CM024610.1, on the reverse strand, counting down.
GGCCGCACGGAATCTTAAGCGTGACGTCGGGGTGGTGGGTCCTCCGCTAGCGTCACCCCGGGTTTGCCTCGCTGGCTACCGGCTGTACAGGGGTTTCCGGGTCACCAAAAAAAAAAAAAGCTTTTAATTATCATTTGGTGCACTGATACATTCTGAATTATCTTCTAGTGAATATGATCTAAATAAGAATAATCTCTTTCGACATGCAGGTCAATATTCAAAATAAGAAGCTTTCTTTCTTCTGGTTATTGTATGGATATTTGACCTGTTACCCTCTGTGGCAGGATTGTTTGCTGTTGTGGATGACATCTTCTGCTTGTCTCAAGGACACCTAAAGGGTGTTGCTCTTCTCAAGCAGCAATATGGATTGAGCGAGACCACCAATGAAGTCATTACCATCATAGAAGCTTATAGAACTCTGAGAGATCGGAGGCCTTACGTTGCTGATCAAGTTATGAAAGACACCACTGGAAAGTTTTCGTCTGAGCTCTTGGATGGTCCTCTGGAAACCACTTTTCTGGCTGCTGTAAGTAATAACAATTTTCATGGTTTCATTCTGTGGATACTCTCTCTGTTTCTCCCTCCATATGCGATCTATCTCATCCTTTATGTCCTCTTAATCGTGCAGGATGTTGGTGGAAGTGTCCCTTTCTTCTGGGGAAGTGATTCTGAAGGCAATCTTTTTCCCTCGGAGGATGCAGAAGTTGTGAAGAAGAGCTATGGGAAACTGTTGCGCCATTCCCTAAAGGTAATTATCTTCACGGATCATAAATGCAGCGTCACTGGAGTTTACTCCAAGCATTGGAACATGAAAAGTAAGGATGGATGAGCTCTGCTGATAGGAGAATGTTATGTTGTTGGGCAACATTGTGTTGGAAAAATTGGTTCCAAACCTAAATTTATAATCTAAAGTGGTGTTCTTTACCTGTATGCATGTTTTGAAATGTGCATTTTAACCTACAATGTTGCTCTTCCAATGTTTTTCGAGCGCCAAATTGTCACCTTTTAACATTGCCTTCTTTTTTGAACTCAGGATGCTTCTTCATCAGCTCTGGAGGTTTGCGGAGTTATAGCACCCACCAAATAAGGTGACACTAGTTCCTGGGGTGGATAGCTTGGGCCAAGTGCACGGTGCCACATTCAAAGTGGTGCAGAGACTAAAGAGGAGTCTTAACATACCTAGAGTTGGGAGGGCTGCGAACTGGTCCTTGCACTACTTAGTCGCATGGTTTGTGGCCCTGTTTTGGCCAGGCCATTAGCTATTTAATGGCCTTCCGTTGCCTATGAGTCTATGACCCAGTCACCCTTTCTCATACATTCACAATTTTCAGCTCTAATGGTCGGTTGCTCCATGTTGAGAGTTTGAGATGACGTTGTTTTATGCAGCTATATTTGTTGCTTATAATCATGCAGAGTTCATTCAATGTAATGTTTTTTCACTTAGATGTCTATTATGTAATTGTAATCTACCAGTAATGCTTAGAAAAATTCTTGATATACAATTCTTTTTGTTTAATTCCTCTGCACAAAATTTGAGATATCTCAAGACCCTTTTTGCAGCAACCAAATGTAATTGACTAGGACTACTCATGAACCTAGATAGAACACTCACATCAAAAAGAATATCTGGTCTAGTTGCTATAAGATACATGAGACATCCAATCAAGTTTCTATACATAGAAGCATCTACTTTGCATTTGTTCCATTATTCTTCCACACCTTCTCCTTAGTAGCCACAGGAGTGCTTACACTTTTACAATCTTCCATCTGAAACTTCTTCAGAATTTCCTTCATGTGTTTTTTCTGGTAGATGAAGATCTCATATGAAGCTTATTTGACTTTCTGACTCAGGAAATAAGCCATCTTTCCCAAGTCTGACATCTCAAAACCTGCAAATAGACCTTGCTTCACCCTCTCTATCAGTTCCACATCATTCCCCGTCACCAATAAATTATTTACATAGAGTGACCGAATTACAACATTGTGATTCACCCTCTTGACATAAAGAGTGAACTCACCCAAGCTTCTTACAAAGCCAAAATCCTGCAAATATCGGTCTATCTTACCATACCAAGCTCTTGAAGCCTACTTCAGTCCATATAGAGCTTTCCTTAATCTATATGCCTTCTCTTCTTGCCCTTTGATACTGAAGCCTTCGGGTTGTTCAACAAAAATCTCCTCCTTGACCTCCTCATTCAGAAATGCAGACTTGACATCTAACTGAAATATATGCTACCCCTTCTCGCTACAATGCCTAATAGTAGCCCGATAATATCAAGCCTTGCAACATGAGCAAATGTCTTAGAATAGTCTGCTCTCCATATTTGAGCATAGCCTTTCACAACCAGTTTGGCTTTGTGTTTATTGATAGAAACATCAGGATTAAGTTTTATTTTGAACACCCACTTAACCCCACTCACATTCTTATCAGATGGTCTGCCAACAAGCTCTCATGTGTGGTTTTTCTTAATCATTGCAAACTCCTCTTGCATTGCTACAATCCACCTCTGATCCTCCTTAGCTTCCACAAAGTTAGATGGTTCAAGCACTGCTACATTGCTTCTTTCATAGATTTCAGCAAGTGACCTTGTGCCTCTTACTGGCAAATCATCCATACTATCTTCCAATCCATCCACAACTTCATCAACCTCTACAATTTTTGCAAGTTGTTGTTTTGCAGATTGCCGTTGTCATGCATTCTTTTCTTCCATCCAATTCCACTCATCTTCCTTTAGAAAAACAACATCTTTGCTCACAGTCACCTTCCCTGTCATAGGCTGAAAAATCCTATAAGCCTTTGATTAGAGACTATACCCAATGAAGACTCCAAACTTAGCTCTTTGATCTAGCTTAATCCTCTTACCTTGAGGAACATGAGTATAACACAAACACCCAAAACCTTCAAATTATTCATAGAAGGTCTAACACCATACCAAACTTCCAAAGGTGTTTAACAAGAACACTGCAGTATTAGCTACCTAAGCCCAGAACTTCTTAGGTAACATCTTCTCTAGCATCATACATCTGGCCATCTGTCGCAACCTAATTTTCGGGTGTGAACCACTTATGATTTAGCTAATGGATTGTTAAACCTAGACTTAACTCGGGCTCTCCCAAGACCATATCAATTTGCAACTTAGGTTTAAATTTTTAACATGTAAATGATTTTTAGCCACTAATCTATCTTTTGGTGGGTCGATTAGAAACCCAAGTAAAGTAATGAGAGTTTTAATTACTCCTGCGAACCAGAGACTATGAGTACGGGGACTTGGTTATACTAGATTTCTCTAATGCCATTTCGGTATCGTTTCTTTTATTTAAAATTTTTTTTTTGCAAGTAGCTTTGATTAATTTTAAATCTATTTCCCTAATATGTGAGGCGATCATGCAGGTGTGCAAACCACAAATTTAACACCCAAGTAAAACAGTAAATAAATTGTAGGACTTACCTCATAGCAACGAAAGCATCTGCATTGTTAGATTAGAATTCACATCAACAGTCATAGATATGATTTTTAATTAACACACAATTTTTTTTCACTTATTTAATGATAATCATGCAATATACGATGCAATGTTAACTAAATGACCTAATTCTAATGACATGTAGTTTCTAATTGAATAGACCTAGCAACAACTACTCTATGACATGCATTTCAATGAATCTAATCCTAATGACGTGCATATGACATTTTTCTTCTTCTTCTTTTTCTTTTCTCTTTCCTAAAAGAATGCAATTTGTTCTAGAGAATAAAACTAATTTATTCTAAGCCATTTTTTGTATTTTTTTATGAAATTCAAAACTAGGTAAAATGTGAAAATTACCTAGCTAGATTAAGATCTTATTCAATTTATATTAGGAATTAGATTGAGCCAAATCCTAATTTAAACTAAAATATTATCTTAACCCAAATAATCCTAAAATGCAATCTATCTAAAAATCTATCTAAACTTAAGATTAGTTAGAAAGTAAAATTAAACATACAATCTTACCCCGATATGCAATAACATCCAAAAGATACCCTAATTCTATATGACATATGCATGATATTTTTTAATTTTTAATTTTTCCTCATTTTTTAATTTTCGAAATTAATGATTACCAAATAATTAAACATGCAATTTAAACTAGTGAAACAAAAATCTAACATCCTAAATTTATGATTTTGGTAATTTTTTATTTAAGAAATTCGAAATAAATAAATTTCTTATTCTAGACATGCAAAATAACCTAAAACAAGTAATATCCTAACATGCATCTAATCTAACTCAAAAAATTTTCCTTTTACGAGAGCAAACAAATAAAGGCATCAAGAGCAGCACGGCAACAAATCAAGCAAGATATCGTCCATGTCCATTTAATTTTGGGAAATAAATTATCGAGTCGTATCTCATGCATGAGATTGGATTGGCCAATTTTTAAATAAAATCACGAATTATATCTCGAGCGTGAGATTGGATTAGTGATTTTTCCGTATGATTGCGGGTCGTATTTCGAGCGTGAAATTGGACCGTCAATCATATGTACGTTGCGAAATTAGGAAAATTTCCTAATATATGAGGGATCAAGAAATCTCTTGGATACGGTAATATTGATCAAATATTCCAACAACATCACAATTCTACGGATTGGGCAACAATAACGAATTAATCAAAATTCCTACATGATTCACAGTATCACGGGGATAATGCTTCCAAGTTAGAACGTGTTGGATGGTGGCTGGATAGGATCATAAACCACGGGACAATGGCACCTTCAACAGGAACCCGTAACCTTCAGGGAGACTTGCCGGGGATGCTGGATGCTCGTTAGCTGATGCTTGGGATTGGAAGACCGTGTTGCATTCAGCAGTGGATCGTCACAATGGGCTCTAATTCAAATATCAGCTCTCAAATTCGGCCTTGTGAACCATAATCAATGGGTGGTACATCAGTAGTGGGTTAGCTTGCGATGAATAACGATGATGGACGTCCACCATCGATGGATTCTGGCTCCAGGAATTTGGTACTTCTCAACAAAATTAAAGAAATCTGCAAATAATCCAAATTGGACCCAACGAATTTTGCTGACTTCGTTGGACCCAAGGAAGAGGAAAGCAAAGCAAACTCGACCAGCAGTGGATTCAGAATTGGTCGAGTATTAACGAGCCTTGGCAGTGACACAAACGATTGCGAGTGGATCAGCGGACCAAGACGTGTCGCCGGGTAGCAGGTGAGTGATCGGCATCGTACGAAGGGCCGCTCGTTGTGATGGATCAGCAACAACGTCGTTGGGAGGGTGACCCACATCAAGTCTCGAGTTGTGTTTGGCAAGGTCCCCGCCAAGGGTCGGTTGAGACCTTCCCTCTTTATCTCTCTAATCCTCTCGTGTGTGTAGTATGCGTGGGAAGACTCTAGTTGCCGACCAGAAGAATTCCCCTTTTTGTCTGCGAAAGGTCCCTTTTATAGGGAGAGGGTTCGAACTCATCAAGAAAGAAAAACATATTTCATTTCCTCTTCTGGACACTTGAAATCTTCCTTGACAGCACACAATTTCTTGCCTTAAAACAGGAATATATTCACTAAATATATGACCCACGTCTACCAATCCTCTCTTTGTATCATTTTTTCATGTAGAAATATCGAAAGAGATGATATTTGCAGACATTCCTTCCTCACGAACAATAACATTGTCAAAAGGATATATTACCAGAATAATGAGATCAAATATATACCCCACACGAGGCATTATCCTTTTATCAAAATCCCATCTTGCCCTTTTTTCCTTTAGCAGAGATATTCGGTCAAATCTTTGGATGACTTGACCGAATTTTCAATGGCTAAACATATATTCTCTAGGGACAAGCCATTCAAGTGTAGTGATGTTGCTCCTGCTTATTTTCGTTAGACAAGATATTTCTTTCATTCTCTCATATTGATAAAATCGATATCAACGTGATTCCCATTCATCGGCTTGTCCGAACTCGCGGTCTCAATAAAACTCAAGGCCAATAAGTTAAGTCCATCTGTTATTGGTCCAATGCAAATGCAGTAAAAATAAATAATATCAACTAAATAAATGCACCTAAAATTATATGTTATGTATTCTAATTTTTTTCAGGGATAAAATTAATCCCTAATTTTTAATTTTTAATAAATAAATAACGAGACACCAAAATTTAGGTGTCAACACCATCTCCATAATGCTTCTGTTTTTCCTCTCACTGACCCCATTCTGTTGAGATGAATAGGGAGCAGTGAACTGTTGCACAATACCTGCTTGCTCATAGTTTAACTTAAACTTGTGAGCACTATACGCAGAACCATTATTAGAGCTAAGCATTTTAATTTTCTTCCCACTTTGATTCTCAACTAAGGCTTTGAACTTTACAAACACATTGGCAACTTCAGACTTGGCTTGCAGAAAATAAATCTAGCTCATCCTAGTCATATCATCTGTGAAAGTAATGAAATACCTGCTACCACTGAGAAATGACTCAGTCATAGGTCCATATAAGTCCGTGTAGGCTAATTGCAGCTTCTCACATGCTCTCCAGCCTCTTTTTTCGAAAAGAAATCTGGATTGCTTGCCAAGAAGACAAGTTCTGTACTATAAAAATTCCTCCTTCAAACTTGGCAAGTCATCTACTAAGCTATTCCTCTACATAAACAACATGTTCTTCCTGTGAACATGCCCAAGCCTTTTATGCCATAGCTTTGCATTTTCTTCTTTGCACTTTAAAGCCATTTGTTGCATTTCTTGTGGCTTGAACATGAAGCTCTTGTTCCTCATTGGCATTCTTAGCACTTGTTTGCTATCTACATTATCAATAAGGGATTCCTTCCCTTTAAACTTCACCTTATAGCCATTCTCAACTAATTGACCAACACTTAATAGATTCTGGTCAACTTTTGGCACAAAGAGAACATCACTGATTAGCTTCACCTCCTGATTTCCTTCAATAGCCACCATACCCTTCCCTTGCACTTCGATATATTGTCTATTGCCAATTCTGACTTTGGACCTGACTGACCTGTCTATACTCCTAAACAGCTTCAAATTGCCAGTCATATGATTGGTATAGCTAGCATCCACCAGGCATGCTTCATTCTCAACAGAAGAGCCAGAATAGGAAGCTACAAACAAGTGTTCTTCCTTAGTCTCATTCACTGTTATTTGTGCTTCTCCTGATTGCTGGTGATTGTTCTCTTTGTAGATAGCTTCCATGTGACCAACCTTGTGACATCTTCTGCACTTAGCATCGGGCTTCCTCAAAGCATCTAAAGGACTCGATGATTAGTTCCACCATAGTGTTGACAAGGCTTCTTGTTCTTCTCCCATTTGCCGGACTCCACGGAACTTCCTTCTTTTGCTACAAACTTGGAGTCACCTGCATTTCCTTTGAACTGATTCCATTTCTTCCCTTTGCCTCCATTATTGGACATCACTTTAGCTTGTAGTGCACCCTCTACAAGCTCTTCTCTTCTCATCAGTCTTCGATGCTCCTGTGCCTATAGGGCACTTAACAATTCTGCAAGCTTTATGTCAGCTAACTCTTTTGTATTTTCCAGAGAAGCTATGGTGGCTTCAAACTTCTTTAGAAGAGACACCAGGATCTTCTGAACTAGCCTTTCATCCTTCAAGTCAGTCCCTAAGACTCTGATTTTTTCAGCTATCTCAATCAGCCTATTAGAATATTCATTCACTGACTCCGAATTCTTCATCTGCCGTCTCTCAAACTCCCTCAAGAAATTTAGCACCTTCATGCTCATTATCTTCTCATCTCCCTCATATTCATCTTTCAAGAAATCCCATATTGCCTTTGTAGAATTACATCTCATGATCCTTATGAAGATAGGGGTGAGACAAAGCAAAGCATACTGCAAGACTTTGCCTTGTCCTTTCTTGTGATTCTCTCTTTATGGTACTTTATTTGATTCAAGGTCGAATTGTTTGGAAGTGGAGCAACCTCATAATAATTCTTCACAGCCTCCCATAGATCATGACCCTCCAAGAATGCTGTCATCTTGATAGTCTAAGCTTGATAATTTTCCCCAGTAAAGACTAGAGTAGCCATTGCAGAGAATCCACGCGATCCTGCCTCCATTAGCTTTTTCTTTGCAGATTGGAAGCAGTCTTCACTCACTTACCCTCACTTCACAGTCCCTTAAGATACCACAGAGGCTTTGATACCGCTATTATTATTGAAATAATCAACTAATACTCACGAACTTCTAGTTACATTGAGAGGGAAGGAATCAAAAAGAACATTGAACTTCATTCATTCTAAAAAAAAAAAAAAAACTGTTAAGTACAAGTTAAATAAGAACCTTTTTGGAACCACACACAAACGTACAAAACAGACTTGTTCCACTTCCTAGAAAATAGCTAACAAACCAACTACCTAACAAACAAACTTGATTGAATAATAAGAAACTAAAATGACAAAACATCAGCAGCAGCACTGAGACAGCTCCAATAATAACCTCTTCAAAGCAATCCGCCAGGCGACGTTCGCCCTTGTCATGTTCCCTGCGAACTACGCTGACTCCAGCCACTGCCTGGACGACCTGGTCGAGAGCCTCCTTCGCAGAGGGAATACCAAGTACCCTAGCCTCATGGTTATTCCCCTCTTTCATGGCATGGACCTGGCCAAGGTTCCAAAGTCGAGGCAAAAAGGCAAAATCAAGCAAGCTCTAAACGGCTTACCTCCGAACAAGAGAGATGTGAAGGAGAAAGAATGGAGGCGTGCCCTAGCAAAGGTTGAGGGGATTCCGGGTTACGAGTTGAATAAAGACGCCAATGGGTACGTACCTGTGATTCTTACTCCATGTCGAAGCCTAGTATCGCAATCTGTGATTTTCCTTTTTTGCTGTTATTCCTTTGGCGAGTCTGCTTTATAGATGGAATCTTTGTTTGATCGACAGAATTGGTTTTCTTAAGGGAACGGAACAACTCTTTCAACTTTCCTTTTAAAAAAAAAATGAAAAACAACACTGTTTGCTAGAGAAACGCGTTCTGTTGCAATCAGAAACCTTAATTTTAAGTTTTTATGTTTAGTGACGCGTCGAACAAAATTTAGGTGTTAACAAGATTTTGATAACTTGTCCATTTCTTATCTTATTGTCTCTCGAATCACGCCTGATGCCGAACCATCAGTAGCCGCAACTATAGTTATATACGAATCTCCTTCAGACATGTGCCCCGATCACCTAGCGGAGCTTGGTGTGCCTTATCGGCCAAGGGCCGCCCATGAAGGCCGCTTTTAGGTGTCGACCCTATCAAATCTTATTAATAGTCAAACCGAAGTTCTCTTCCGCATCTATATAGCTTTTTTAAACAAAATTGGCTCATTGCATCAATCCACTAGAATTAAATAGAAGTAGTGATCAAAAGAGATATCGCTGGTTTGAAGTGATAGGACTAATTGCACGCACTAATCTCCAACCCACATCAAAGGTTATCAGGGTGTCTTCAATGATTCTAGAAGCATGTCTCCCTTATGATTCTGGCTAAGAACGGTATCCCCCTTATCTACCCCGTCCATCATTAGGTTTCGAAAATTTTCAACAGAGGAGATGTAAAGTCTATATGATGTACAAAGTCACTAGGACCCACTATTGCTTCAGATTGTCCCTACGTTAATCCCATCTTTGTATTGCTGTATTAGCAACTACTGTCGTTCTTGCCTCGTGCATTATAGGAATACTATTATAGTACGGGTCATATATGATTCTACTTTTAAGCGGAGTACAGGAGAGGGTATATTGTATAATTACTATGCACCTAAACTATTGCAAATTTATACAATATAACTTCATATAAGGATCTTTTGGATTTACATAACAAAACACGTAGTCATTCATGAGTAGACCGACGATGATGCCATGCAATATATCATTATCATATAAGATGTTTTTCTTATAGAGTATTTATTTCATGAAACGATTTGATCGCATAAGAAATCAGAATTACATCTAAAGTTTGTGACTTAATTAGCAAATACGGAATACATATCAAGTGATTAAGCACTGACGATGGAAGAGAAAAATTTCAACGGTGGAGAAGAAGAAGGGAAGAGGGAACGGAGAAGAAAATAAGAAGAAAGTGAGTGTACAAAAGGAAGTGGACTTGTTTGTTGATGAAAGCGAGTGTACAGGAGGAAATGGACTTGTTTGTTGATGGAATGCAGACCCCAGAATCACGCGGACAAAGTGGAGGCGAAGTGCAGATAGTGGAGAAGGAAAGATCAATGTGAAAGAAGATTCTTTGAATTCTTTATGTGATTAAAGGGAGCTCTCGAATGGGGATGGCCATCTGCCGTTCCACTAATAGTGGAACCTAAGTTTGGGTCCGCCTCTTTAATTTCTCGACTTCCATCCATTTGTTGAGTTGACTGACTTGGGCTTCTCTATAAGACTAGGCAACTTCAAGTCTCAAATCAAAAAATAATCGTCCAGTCTTTTTCCAATATTTTTACATTGCGCCTCCTCCACACCCCCACGAACCAGTTCTCTACCAATTTCTCTTTGTCCAAAGACAAACAGAGGCATGATTAATGCTCTCTCTCTATGAATATCTGTCAAGTGTTGCTATTCATTCAGGTTTTATTTCTGGCTATGACAAGCAATGTAGAGCTGGATAAGCAGCAGTGCGTTCCTTCATCTAGCGGTGATATTCGCAATATAAGCTATCCATTTCGACTAACAAGTGACCCGAAAGAATGTGTTAACTCAGAAATGGAGCTTGTTAAGATAATTGCATTATTCAATACATCAGCGACGGCCGATACTATGTGCAATCAATCAATTATGCCACTAGATAAATCAGGTTCATTGATGACGGGCTGCAAAAGGATAACTACTCATCTCTCCCCCGTAATTCAGTGTTGTGGTATGAGCACATTAACAATCAATATAATCATAGTAAATTGATTATTTTGAAATGCTCAAAGCCGGGTAGTTCTCCATTCTACATTTCTACTGGTCCATGCATTAAGGGGTCATCCTCTTCCTACACATCATCGAATTGGAACTTATATGCTTTGGTCAATCCAAAAGCATCGTATATCAGGGATTTTTGCACCATTCAAAATTGGACGTGGGCATCGTATAACTTTGGGGGTGAAGAGCAGATTAATAGTAGCTCCTACAGCTACGAGTGTATCCATAACATCATGGCCGATAGATTTGTTATCCCCTTTGATTATACTTCAAGAAAGACCACTTTCTTTTGTTACTTTGATTTATATCACTGCTTTAGATGCCATACTTTCAATGATTTCAATGGGATCTTCGAAGAAGGGGTCGGCACGTCCCAACTATACGTGGGCGGTAAGCATCAGTTGGCAATGATATTTAACCGTGATTCTGCGTGATTCTACACGCACTTCCACTAATTACTTTCTCTTCGAAGCTAAAAAATGACAAATATTTTAAATCCATGAAAATAATAACAAATGATAACGTTAATACACAGACATTTGTGTGTTTGAAAGATTTTGGGAGCTTCGCGTTATATATAAAAACCAAATTGTAGGAGTTGCAAGATTCCCGATTTTTTTATTTTATTTTTCTTGAAAAAAATGACAGTTGAAATCACCCATGAGTAGATCCATCATCTCATTTTTCGTGTGATAAAGCAAGCATGTCTCGTCTGACCAAAAAAAAAAGCAAGCATGTCTCTACTTGATTTGGATGAAGAGAATTTTATCTTCTGGCGTGATCCCTAGCGCTAGCGCCTTCTTTTGAATAATTTGCTTGGCTATGTAGATAGTTCTTCTCTTTCGTTCCTCCACCAAGGTCATGTAATAGATCAAAGCACTCAAAAATGAGATTTTCAATCCAGAGATTTGGATGAAAGAACTTTCTCTTGAATTGAGTTCTATCTTGGCAACTCTTTCACCAAGTACCAATTGTAACGCCCCGATCCTCGGGGACGCGCCCATCTTTCTAATTTATGTCAATTATTAAAGTGCGATATCCCAGGACTAAGTATCGCCGACCCTTTCTTTTTATTACGCATGCGGAAGCAGTTATAAATCCCCAGACAATAAAATAATGAGATAGAAAAGCATGCCATATTTTTCATATTGAAATTCACAACCATACTTTTATTAACAGCACAACTCATAGTATATTTACAATACTATTCACAACATACTTGTCTCACACCTATCTACACTAAGACAGGGTTTACAAAAGGGATGGGATCTCAATCCACATCCGGGTTATACTCAAGATCCCCCTCTGGATCATCTTCTTCTTCAAAAGTCCTTCTCCCCTTCAGGTTTCTCCTCCTTAGCTTCTCCTCAAGGTCTTGAAATGGTTATTCAATAACCAATGAGACCACGTCTCGGCCGAGTCCTACCTCCTAAGACCCGATTAGTAAACTAATACGCCAAACGGTTGTCTAAGCACAACACGAGTCAGAGGACTTACCTTGGTTTCAGTTCCAACCTGTAATTCAAAGTTAAACATAGATATTCAAACAATTAACGACATCCGATCAAGTATTGATCAATCGACTTAGTTGATTACATGTCAGTCAGACCATCTTTAGGTCATTCCCACTTATACCATGATTTCCCAATGGTGTACTCCTTCACCAAATCACATGTGTTTCTCGGGTGTCGTTTTCGCCAATGACATACCGATCACTAACATCGTGCGTTCTTTAAGGCGCCGTTTTTACCAGTGATATTCTCAATCACCGAACCACGTGTCCTTTCTAGGGCGCCGTTTTCGCCAAGGTGCCATCGATAATAGACAACATCGTGAGTTCTTTAAGGCGTCGTTTTCACTCGTGATATTTCCTTAATCACCGAACCACGTTTGTCTATAAGTCATTCACGTGCGTTCTTTAAGGCACCGTTTTCGCCAGTGATACTTCCAATCACCGAACCACGTATGTCTAATAATATCGTACTTGATTGGTCTCAGCCAATAACATTCTCAGTTAGCTCTCACCATTCTCTCTCCCATCAACGAATCGCGCCTATGATGCACGGACACGCCCCACATGCCTTCGTGTCGTGTCCGACACGTGTCGGACACGTCGACACGCTCCGACACGTTCGGACACGCTCCGACACGTGGACAAGGCGTTTCGAATTTGTCGACACGTGGTCAACTTTTCTCGACACGCGTGTCGAAAAGAGAATGGAGGGTGGAGGCGAGGGAAGTAGAGATGAGGCCGCGAGCGAAGGCGAGCCCGTGACGGCAAGAGACGGCCAGAGAAAGAGGGCGAGGGCCGTCAGGAGAAAGGTGCGCGTGGGGAGGGCGGTGTCGTCGAGTGGGGTGGCGGCGGGCGACGGCGGCGGCAGCGGCGGCAGAAGGGGAGGAGGAGGAGTTTGCGGCGGTGTGCTGGTGCTTTTCTTGATCGAGTCTTCGATGCTTTCGGAGATAGGCGTCGTGCGGCGAGGGGGAGGAGGCGAGGAGGAGGAGAAGAAGGCGCCGCGCTGCTAGGGTTTTGAACTTTTGAGAAGGAAAATAATAAAAAGGACGCGAGGAGGAGGAGAAGAAGGCGCCGTGCGCTGCTAGGGTTTTGAAAAGAATAAAAAAGACTTGGCGTGTTGGAGGGAGGGGAAAGTGACAGGAGGGAGGGGGAAGTGATGGGCTGTCAGGTGGGGGAGGGAAAAAAAGTGAAAAAGTTTGGGAGAAAGAGACGAGGGAACTTTGGGCGCATGGGTGGTTTTGAAAAATAAAAGTAAATTTGGGGGAGGGGAGGAATTTCGAAAAATAAATGTAAATTTGAGATAATGAAATTAAAAAAGTGTAATATTTATTAATATTATTAGTATAAATTTATTGTAAACTATTTATTTATTTATTTATAAATTTGAATCAAATTAATTAAAATTAAAAATATTTATTTAATATTTAACGTGTCGGAATGTGTCGAAATTCTCTACTTTTTGAAAAATGACGTGTCGCGTGTCGTGTCATGTCGTGTCACGTATCGTGTCGCCGTGTCTGTGCTACATAGATTGGCGCTATATACCCATACTCGGCCATCTATCAATCAAATATTCAATAACAAACAATTTAGGACAAATCCTCAAATTTCACAATTTACATTAATTCCGTATAAATTGAAGCTCGATTAAATAAACTGACCGCACCACGATAATCAGCGTGAAATTCCAGTCACCGGCCATCCTAGGTTGAATTTCCGGAAAAATAATTAATTAAATAATAAATTTCGAAAATTAAATAAATAAATATTAAAAATCCAATTTATGCCTGTATTGCCTAATTGGAGCCCGAAACGGGTCGAGAAAAATCCCGACATGCATTCAATAAATATTAGAGGCTCTCTACTTGCTAATGACTAAGTCTAACCACTTAACATACATCATTAAGTCGCTAATTTAATTGTTCTAACCTAATCCAACCACCTAATTGCACTTAATTAAATCTAACCAACCCTAAGCATTATTAGCAAACTAATAAAGCATTAGTGAGTAAAACTCACTTGGTAAAAGCGGAGATCGAATCACTGCAACGGCGACGCGACGGCGGCCGAAATCGGACTTTCGACAACACCGCCGGACTTGGTCCGGGCCTCGACCTTGGCCCAACAAATCTTAGCCCAATTGAGGTTTGTTCTTGCTTTTGGGCTGGACCCAAGTTGGGTTGGGCCTGCTGAATTGGACTGAACCAAGTGCGCTAGCTGAACTGGGCTTGTTGGTCTTGTGCTGAATTCGGTGGCCCAAAGGATTGAAACTCACGGGCTGGGCTTGCTGCAGGGCTTGTCTTCGGCTGGTTTGTTGAATTGAAGGTCACGTGGGCTGCAGATCTGGCCTGGTGAGAGAAGCAACAAAGGCCGCTGTTGGGCTGCAATCCACGAAGAGAAATTTGTGTGGGCTGCTTCGGTCTTCGCTGGACTGCTAGGCCCGAATTGCTGGGTTCAATCCACGGAGATGCTGGTTGCTGCTTCGATGGACGTCGCTGGAGCTGAGGGAAGACGCACGAGGCTTCGTGCAGCTTGACCAATCGAAGCCGTTGATGGCGTTGAAAATGGATGGAGGTTGGGACGCTGGCAGCTGCTCTAGTCAACAATCAGTGGGGCGAGTTGCTGGATTTGACCGATGTGGTGGCGGCGTGAGGATGCTCGGTGGATCTCGCGGACGAAGATTTGGTTGAATCAGTGGTCTTCCGTGGGCGTTGGAGTTGACTGGCAAGTGGCTTCGGTAGAATTTGTTCTTCACGGACGTGGCAGCGGATGAAGGTTCGGTGGATACTGGGCAGTCAATGAAACCAACGCCGGTGGAAATTTCGGTGGGTTTCAACGGCAGAAAAATTGAAGGAATGGTCGACCGAAGAGGGCCGAGAGATCGGCAGGTGGCAGCGTGGAGGAATGATGGGTCTTCGGTGGAATGAACTTCCGCTGCTGTTGGACGAGTGGAGATGGCCTTCTTCGCTGGCGTTGAAGGAGAACGGACGAAGGGGCAGCAACAAGGCAAAAACTGCGTCGCTCGGTGCTCTTCTTCCGTGCTGCTGCTGAGGGTGTCGCACGAAATGGGAATGATGGAAGGGAAGCAGCTCACAGCAGCAAGATGGAGAGGATGAGGGAGAGGTGGGGGCCCTTGGTATGATATTTTGCAAAATATCTTCCAAGAAACACTCTTAACTAAAAGATTAATCCTTGGCCACAAAGCGACTACACCAACACCCCAAATGACTTTTAATTGGTCACGTCTTGCTAGCCATGGGGGTTACATGAATTTGTGCCATCTCCTCCGATTGGACCATCACATTCACTTGATTTAGCCACAATTGGTATCAATAATTTCAATTGGTCATCCATAGACCATCTCAGGTATTTTTCCTCATCTTTGAATCCACTTTCCATCTCAATTTTGTAACCAAAATTAAATCCCCCGACTTCAATTGCACAAAACGGTCCGCGACGACTTTTCCCCAAAAAGTGTCGGTGTCGAGAAAAATCTTTTGGGCGAGTCCATACTCCTGAATTTATCAGAACACTACGTAAAACTTGATTTCGAAATCGGACTTGAATTCGCGGTTAATTTCCATTTGGCGCGTTTTTAGCGTGGCCTAGGCTATCGGATGGTTTTCAGAATTTTTTAGGCAAATGACTCGTGGTCGATTTTCTTCGAACCACTATGAATCAATTCGACTCAATGGCGACTCTCGATTGTCTTGAAAATCTCGATGATCCAAATACGGACACGAGACAAAAACAATAAGAAAATCGTCTAAGTGGAGTCGACATGAATTTTCCAATTTAGTGGTGTCACTCACGATTAGCCACACATATCTGTCAAACCAGTCTATCTCTGATTTTAAATCGATTTTTAACTGTGCCATAATGACCTCTAAAGATGGACACGGTCGAGAAGCTGATTCATGATTAAGTCTCAAGTCTAATTGCCTTAAAATTCTTAATAATTTCCCCAGATAGTCTAATTATCTCAAGAATGATCAGTTCTGAGAATAGTTGTATAAACACGTCAATAAAATGCCCGATTTATTCAGTAGAAGATAGGGTTGAAAAATCCGGATGTCACACCAATGGTCTTCTTGGTTTGGTTTATAAACGTAAAAACTCTTAGGCTACACCGAGACTCTAAAAAGCAAGAAAAAACCTGTCTTTCTTTCTTTTTTCATGACTTCCACCCAACCCATCATAGTACTCTTTTAGCTGAAGACAATTTTATCTTGCTTTTTGAAAGGTCTTAATGATAAAGTTGCAGCCGTTAGAAAGCCTATCCCCGATTCGGAACTCCTGACCCACACTCTCAATAGGTTGCAAAAATTCTAGGTTCTTAGTCCCTGTTATGCTATTGAAGCGAGAAGCCCTCTGATATGCACATCCACATTTACTAATTAATGAAGAAGGGAATTAGAGGTGTTTAATCCCTGCCTGCTTGTTTTAAAACAAGTTGTTACATTTTTAGCCACACCACTCAAAGCTACTTCATTTGGAAGCAAGGATCAAGTTTATGTTGGTAATGGGACATATTTTATTTCTATTCTTACTCAATTATAACACTGGGGATGATCTTACTACCTATAAAAAATCTTCTTTATTTTTGAAACAAACTGAACATATCCCTCTTGCTTTGCTCCCCTATTGTCTTTCCTCTTAGCCTCGAGTTACAGGAATGAAGAAGGTGGAAAGTAGGGAAGAAGTGGAATACTTTTAATGAACTTGCTACATACTTAGCGTGTAGATAGAGTGGAAAAGTGACAACAAATAGAATACTTTACTAGAGTCAAGTTAGAGAGAAGGAAGTAACTCGACCTTACGTAAGAGGTATGAAGTGCCTGGTTCGATAGGACCAGGAAATGGAAGGATGCACGTTTTTGGTGGCAGAAAAGGAATAGATATGGACGAGGTATCAGAAGTTGTGTAATCACATGGTCCGAGGGAGAGGCAATGGCAACCCCTTATACAGTTCTTTCATAAATTTCGAGAGAGATCCATTAATCTCTAGGATAGCCACATTGTCTGAATAGATGGGTTCGTTAATTTAGTGGTTGGAAGGAAGAACCATCCAATCCCACCCTCTGCCCTGATCCTCAGTCTACTTTAGACTAGCTTGACTTACATTTCGAAAGCCAACTCGCGGAGTTCGAAGGAAGAACCCCATCAAAGGCCAAATAGCAAATCCATTCATAATCATTGCAGAACTCAAAGCGATCATAGCGCTGATCCCCTTCCCTACAACGCCATTATTGCAGATTCGAGCCTTGCGTGGTTGTTTTGCAAGATCACGCTTTCGGTTTGTAGAGTGGATCAAGCATGTTTGTCATCGTTTGTTCTCACTATTAACTAGATGCCCATTTGTCGTTGTTGGTTGCTACCATCGTCCATTGTCCACGATTGCTAGTCACCGCCGCTCTCCGCTGCTACAACTCGCCATTCACCGGTGTGGGTTGCTGTCCGCCGCCGCTGCCCAGGAGGGAAAAATTTTGTATCATTATCAAACAAATTTTTATTCTTGAAGTATAAGTTTCGTATCGTTATCAAACAAGTATTTTCACTTAGAAACTCATCCAAGAGTTATAATTTGCTCCTTAGCTTCTACAATCTAATGTTGCATCCCACCAATCATTTTTTTTTCCTGGTAAACTATTGTATCACGATGAGACGCAAGTTCAAGTATAAATAGACATGGTTTTCCTCTTAATGTCTTTCAAACCAAACACACATACGGCCTCTCAATCAAAGTTTCTATACCACGCATCAACAAGACAAAAAGCATGTCTTCTTCTTATTCTCGTCAATGGACACCCGACGTACTCGTGAGTTTCCAAGACGATGACAACGCGGTGAAGGGCTTCACATCGACCCTCTTCACACAGCTGAAGGAGGTGGGGATCGGCTTCTTCAGCCATAGAGAGGACGTTGACCTCAGTAAAATCCACCAGGCGAGGTTCGCTCTTGTCGTGTTCACCGCGAACTATGTCAAGTCCAGAAGTTGCCTGGACGAGCTGGTCAAGATCCTCCTTCGCAGAGGGGTCGTAGTTATTCCCATCTTTCATGGCATGGACCCGGCCGAGGTTAGCAAATTCGAGAAAGATCTCGACAGATTGCATAGGAAAGAGGGAGACGAGAAGAAGAAAGAATGGAGGCGCGCCCTTGCAAAGGTTGAGGGGATTTCAGGTTACAAGTTGTACAAAGACCCCGGTGGGTACGTACCTGTGATTCTTACTCCATGTCGAACCCTAGTATCGCAATCCGTGATTTTTCTTTTTACGTACCACTGTCTGCTCAATGGTCATGACTCAGTTGGGGTCGTGGTGGTTAGTGGTGGGTGGTGACAGCGCGGCATGCATCAACAAAGCCGGGAGGGGAGGGGTTGAACTGTGGATGGATTAGGGTGCTAGGCAAGTAAATTTCATCGCGCGTGAATTTGAAATGGTGAAAGGTGCAAAATTGGAAGGAAAATGAGAAATTTGTTGATAGGATTAGATGTTAGATGCAATTGGTATGCTAATTGTAAGTTTGCAAAACTTAAGGAACAAATTGACGCAAAGTTGAAATTTGAAGATGCTTTTTTTTATATTTTGATTATTCCCCAGGTTCAATAGCGAGCATTTTTAAAAATTGGGAAACAAAAATGAAAACCCTAAAGTGAGAGAAATGCAAACAAGATAGATACTAGGTTTGAATTAGTTCAATTCAGAAAGTGTATAATAGGGTAAACTTTTTATCTTCCGGTACGAGTTCTTGAGCTTTCATTCATACCTTTTGTGGCCCAATTTTTTGGGGTCTCATAGTTAGATACATGATAACATAATAGCAATTGGGAAAAGCATCGACGATGCACTCTTTTTACTTAATATTTACTGTTTTTACGGCCTCGGTGAGAAATGCGTCGTTTCTTGGTATGCGTGGTACGGCGCACCCTCCTCAGCCATAGGATGAGTTTACTATTGAAAGGAGCATGGTTAATCACCATTTCTTTGTTACAGATGCCAATGTCTATAGTGATTTAGTCAAGCTCGATCTTTTTTCTATTCATATTTCATATACCCACATAGAAATTTGCGCACAATGTTTGTCGTATTTCGTCTCTTGGGGTATAATGTGTATGTTTATGTTCATCTTGTCATACACATCGCTCATAAAAATTTTTGTGCTAACTCTTTACATCAGCGTTGAATGGCCGCTCATTCCAACAATAGTCGAGCGCCTTGTCAATGAGATTCAGTCTCTATATTCCCATAAAGTTTTCGGGCCTTTTGGAGTGAGCGGTAAGACACCCTGGCATTCTGACAAAATAAATGGGATTGATGTTGTCTACGCGGAATTCGTTAAGTCCCTTATTTTTAAAGTCCCCGATGACACCAGCGACGGACCGATGATCACGGAGAATACTTACAAGGTTGTATCTGGACTCTTTCCTTTTCTCTTTTTCCGTTTCTACTTGAATGTCATAAGTTCATTTTCTCTAGCTTAATCATAACATCAGTCAATTACGGAATCATGAACCTGAGATTCTTAACGATTGCTTCACAGATGGACATGACATTCTCGTACCGGCGATACATGAGGATCGGTATGATTGTTAGAAAACCAACTGAAAAAACAATAACTTCACCTTATTAATTCTAAACTTTGGCAAAGACAAACCTAGCCATGAAACAAAAAGTAAATTAACTTTTGATTTTCAAAATGAAATGTAATCAAGCGATTGGAAATTACACAAATCTCAGGATATATAACTTATTGTATAGATCCGAATTGTATTTCATAAGAGATTTACCAGTTTATTTTCCTCACCAAATGAGCAACATAGAGTCGCTCACGACATGTCTGTTTGTGGCCTGGATGCAGGTTAAATTGAGAGAGGAGAGCACATAACTTCTTTTTCTGGACGTTTCAAAAGGCAAAGGGTGGAGGTCCCATTGGAATCAACGCCCTCACATTTCGAACAAACCAAAGAAAGTTGACACCTATTGATAGAAGGGAAGGGAGCGCTTTGCCGTACCATTATCGTCAGGAGCTGGGAAAGTCATCGAGTTTTTCGGGAGTTTCAGGGAAGAAACGAGATTAATTTTCTCACATCTATTGGAGCACGTGTCGAGCTACTACTCCCCAAGAAGTTCTGTCCGGTGGGATTATTCGGGAGTAGAAGAGGGTCAAGATGGGATGATGGCAATCGGCATACCACTGTAAAGGAATCAGGGTTGGACTTGATTCAAGTAGAAATCGCATCCGATCAATCGCATTTCAGTATGAAGGAGTACGGTCGCCGTGGAAAGAACATGGTAGCGATGCAGAATGGCACGAGGAGGTATGTCCCACACATATATATGCTTTGTGAAATCCGTGGGCACCTTGCACTGCATGCGTTTGCAGGGGACTTTGTGAGATTTATTAAATATTGAGTTTGATGGTTATGTCTATCATTGCAGTTTATAATAAATGATGGAGATGAGTATCTGTCTTCAATATCCGGGTATTGTACTTACGACGGCATCACATCTCTCACGTTTCTGACTAACAAAAAAAACACCAAAATTATTGGTGATGGAAAGGGAACCCACTTCTCATCTCCCGCAACAGGTTGCAAGATTGTTGGATTTTACGGGTGGAGAGATGAACATCTTCATGGAATTGGAGCATATTATAAACCCACCCCGAATCTCAGCCCTATTAAATCATTCAGGCCATTTGGACGTGCAAAAGCTTGGGATGACGGGAAATTCAAAGGTGTGAAGAAAATTTACATAGCTATTGAAGATTATATCCGTCACATTAAGATTGTTTATGAAGACAGTGATCAAAACGATCACACAGTTATTCACGGTGATTGCACTGGAGAATTCGCCAAGAAAGAACGAGAGGTAAGTGTTTTTTTTTTCCCCTTTTTTACATTTATCTCATCAGCCAAGATGATCTTGGTATGTGTCCGCTCACGTGTATAATAAATTGAACTTGACAAATAGGTCTTGATTACACCACTCGTCCAACTTTAAGAGATACTTTTGAGATTGCGCAGGTTCTACTCTATTATCCAAGGGAATACTTGATATCGATCTCCGGTTACATGCAAGAGGATGGTTCTATCCGGTCGCTCATATTTGACAGCAATGAAAGAAGATATGGTCCCTTTGGCATGACGGAAGGGGAGTACTTTTGGTATCCATCGAACGAGACTAGAATCATTGGCTTTTATGGAACATGGGGCAAGACTCTCGACTCCATAGGAGTGTATGCGAAGCCAATACCGCGGCATGCTTTTGACCGCCCCTTCAGATCCTTCGAAGGCTCTGGCGGGACCGATTGGGATGATGGAAAGCACTCTAATGTGATAGGATATCGTGTGACTGACATCGTAGACCGCAAAGGAAGGGTAAAAATTGAGTCCATCACTTTTATGTACGATAACAATGGTTCCTTGGTCGAAGGCTCTCGACATGGCGGAGGACACGCAGGCAGATGGGTTCGTCCATACCTCTCAATCCCCCTCCCCCTCTCTCCCTCTGTCCTTTTTCTCTTGTCTCTTTCATGTATGCATGTTGCTTTTCAATAATGTTGGGAGCTTCATGGAGTGGGTTTCTTTTGATCGAAGACTGAGGCACTTCTTTTGGCATCCTATATCTATGAGTTTAAGATCCGGACCTTCATCTGTTCTCACAAGTACAACTACATGTTTCGCTTTGCTATTCTCGCAGGTCATGCTGGATTTTCCCGAGGAGCGTCTAACTTGGATAACGGGGCATTGGCGCCAAGAAGCTGGTCAAACTATCATCCACGACCTGACGATAAATACCTCGCATAAGACGAAGCCTCCGTTGCCGTACGCAGCGAGAGAGAGGCAGAGTTAAACACGTCAAATTATTTTTCTATCCCGGAAGAAAATAAAGATAGGAGGATCATTGGCTTTGTCGGAAAGGCGCACACATGTCTTAATTCTATTGGAGCGTATTTCCAACCATATGATGATTAGACCTCCTCCCTTCCGCAGCCTCTTTTTCGTTTCCTCTCTTTGGCTTGTGCTTTGCAAGAATCTTCCTCTTTTATTTCTCTTTCGAAATGAGGATGAAATGACTCCCAATTCGTCGGCACGCTGGTTGCTGATTTCCCGATTCGGTTGGTAGTGTTCTCCAACGTTCTTCAAAGGAGGCTGCAAGCATTTAATGAAGAAGAGCTAGTGAAGCATGAAGACAGAATGCCAACAAAGATCATC
Organism: Eucalyptus decipiens; assembly: GCA_014182575.1. NCBI lineage: Eukaryota > Viridiplantae > Streptophyta > Magnoliopsida > Myrtales > Myrtaceae > Eucalyptus > Eucalyptus decipiens. The sequence continues at coordinate 11,524,511 of CM024610.1, read as the reverse complement.
GAAGTGTTCTACACGGATTGTTATGCTTGTCTTTCGAATGCATTTATCGTGTTGACTTTGTTTGTGTACTTTTGTTAACTTCGTGGACTTTCTTGTTTTTCTTCGTTTGATTCGTGTGCTTTTGTTAACTTTGTGAACTTTTGTGTTTTTCTTCGTTTGATGTCGTCGGATGTTTTGTGCTAAGTTGTGTGCGTCCAGCCACTATAAAAATGTTGTGAACTTCAGATTTGTGGACACACCCTTGAAGCAGTAGCATATGCATTCCAATTAAACAGTTCCCTCCTGTATTTTTTGTGCTCTTGTTCGAAATTTGGAAAGTTATTATTATTCTTCTGGTCACAACGGTTTCGCCTAATTTGATGAGTAATTATTTGATACTCCAAAGCGCAGCCGAGGTTATACTTAGGTAGGAAAGCTTGTCGTAAAGAAAGGAAAATGACGAACTCCTCAACAATGACATAAACCTTGGATATTTTTAATAGATCCAAGAATTCAATCGGCACTCCATCTTTCACATTGACTCATTAATCAGGAGTCAAATTGCTAAAAGGATTAATTTTAACTATAAAAGGATTAATCTTAATTGCACGCACGCACACGCACGCATGCACGCACAGACACAGACAGAGACACCAGACACAGAGACACAGACACAGACACACACACACACATCAGGAGTCAAATTGTTAAAAGGATTTATTTTAACTATAAAAGGATTAATCATAACTGCACGCACATGCACGCACGTGTGTCACGTGTGTGCACGCGCGCTCGCACTCACGCTGGCACGCAGGCACATGCGCAGGCACGCGCGCGTGCGCGCACACGCACCCATACACAAATTAAACTTGATTGAGATCAATTCTATTCAAATGGAATCACGCACAAGCACATGCACACGCACACAAATTAAACTTGATTGAGGTCAATTCTATTCAAATGGAATAGTGCACACGCACACAAATTAAACTTGATTGAGGTCAATTCTATTCAAATGGAATAGTGATTCCATCCCTATTTTATTCAATTTCGCAACACACACACGTCTAAAATTAAACTTGATGGACACACACGCACACACAAATTAAACTTGATTGAGGTCAATTCTATTCAAATGGAATAGTGATTCCATCCCTATTTTATTCAATTTCACAACACACACACACACGTCTAAAATTAAACTTGATGGATATTTCAATTTTATCTGTGGTCAATTTATTCAAATGGAATAGTGATTCATCCCTATTTTATTCAATTTCGCAAGGTAAAGGTTGCAATTAAGTTTCGAGGTTGTGCAGGTGGACGAATGCTCGGACCATATGGAACCAAATGTGTAATCTTCTTTTGGAACCTTCGGAAAAATGAACTCTGAATTCCAAGCCTATCTCACAAAATCTGCTCATTTCCTCTCTTCCCCCTTTCCCTTTTTTTCTCACTTTTCTGCCAAAAGTTTGTTCGTTGTCTTTGTTTCTTCAATAAAGTAAAAAGTTCTAAAAGAGGCAGAAAGAGCCAACTACAAACCGCTCCCTCACTGATTGCCACGTGTCCACTGACCCACTTTTTCAGATTTCTACTCTCCTCCTCCCGCTGCCCCCTCCCTCTGTCGTCTCTTTTCTCATCCGTTATCCCTCTCTACTCCGTTTCTCTTCTTCCTCCATTCTTTCGCTCTGCTTCTGTTTCTCTGCAATGCCACTTCCCATTGAAGCACCACCTCTTTGCTTCGCTGTAACTACAGAGATGCTCTCACCAAGTCCATCCTCTTCTTTGAAGGCCAGTAACCTGGGAAGGTCCTTCCTAGCCAGTGAGGGTCACTTGGAGGAGAGATTGTAGATCTGTAAGGCATAGGAAAGGTAGTCACCAAAGTGGGCGAGGTGGCTACTGCTCGACCTGGGATCTAGGATGAGGTTGGTGAGATCGGATCCGGTTCTCTATTTTTCTTTTTGATTTTTGATGTTGGATGTATGCCCTAAACTACTATGTAATAATTACATATTAGAGATTTCAATTGTTCTATTATTATTATTATTATTATTATTATTATTATTATTATTATTATTATTATTATTATAATTATTATTATTATTATTATTATTATTATTATTTAATGGCAATGACGTATTCATTCATTTGTTAATTATTTTATATTTATGAATAATTCCATGAGATCGATTACAACTAGACCTATTCTGAGATGTTAGGAATATATGTGGGTTTATAGTTAAACCGAATCTTTAAACCGAC